>JAGFBZ010000648.1:3897500-5097500 GCA_018398805.1 Hirundichthys speculiger
GGTTCTTCATTTTAGTGGAGGAACACCATCAATTCTGGGTTCAATATATTGGACCAATTCAATATTCAGTGAAATAACATAAATATCCCTAATATTTAAAGTGATTCTATACATCAGTGTTGTAAAAGGGACTGCTGACATTATGGCAACAATGGATTTATTCACTTCCAGTTCATCTGTAATAAAATCCACATGAGCATGTCTAAAGCACCTTAACTCCCATTTAAACAAATGTAATAGAGATAAAACAAACTAAAGATGACAACTAGTGAGCTGTAGAAATGCTGGTAAGATGATTCTGTTCCCTTTAGGAAAGACATTCAAGAGAATATGCATTTTTATATATCTGGAAAACCCTACGAAACTGATCACATTAAAAAAAATAATAATTCAAAGCTGTCCAAAATTTGCTTAAAGTTAGTGCACTATGAGAATTGCAAACAATTTTACAGATGATTTGGGGAAAAAAAGAAAAGATAAAAAGAAAGAGTCAAAACAAAAATTTTATTTAATATTATAACAGTTATAGTTACAAAATAGTTCTGCTTTTGAATCGGCCCTGAAAAGATGAGCCTTCAATAAAATAAATTCTCAATGTGCTTTTGAAATGCAATTTTACAGCATTCTGGTTACATGACACAACTCAGTTTGTCAAGTAATTTACAGAGATATAAGTTATTTACTGCTGCATTTCCACAATGACAACAAGACATTAATTTAAAATAGCTTTTGGTTCAGACAAATTCCAGCACTCGGACATTTACTATTGTTGAAACAGTTCTCAATTCTTGTATTCATACCAGCTACAATTAGCGTCATTGTACAATGTTCAGCATGAAGTCAAATGTTGTAGGACAGTAAAACTTGTTCCTCTTTCCATTTAGGGTTAATTTCATGATTTATCACAGTGAAGATGTGAAATAAAAAAAATAATGACTTCACATGAAAAGAGTATTCCAAGTAGCTGGAGACACATACAGAGCAAGAAAACCTAAACATTATAAAAAATAAAATTAAAAATTAAAACCTGACAATATGAAAATGCACAATGAAACATACAAAGCAAGCTGAAAGTGCAGTGTCATCTGTAGCATTTCCTTTACAGCAGATTCACTTTTAAGAAAGGAATTCAGTTCAACTGTATGACAGCGTGTCGGGGTATCTCTGCCATAACTAATCCCTCCATGAAATCTAAGACTGACTAACATTTTCATGATTACATTACATACTGCGTCTAATGCAACTGCTCCTGCGGGGCTCAACAAGTACTCCAGCTTCTGAAAGATCTTCCTCTAACACACTGTGGTTTCTTCATATTAATTTAGACAAACAGCAGTAAACTGGGTTAAATATACTTTTAAGATTAACCAGAACTGGGTTTCCACAAACAACAGCAAGAGATAAGTTGTGAAATTATAAGGCAAAACTAACTCCAACAGAAACCCTAAAAAGCTCAATATGGTTTGGCCAACAGTGATTCAGAACATGCTAAACTTTGATTTTGAGCATCAGCTTACTTCTGGCTGGAAATAAGATAAGACGTTGTGCTTGAGATGCTAATGACAAGTTTGATATTGTCTTGTTTTGATATTATAATGCAAAATATCAAGTCCAAAAAAATGTCATAACCTTACTCAGTATTCATTAGACCTGCCAGTCCTCTCTGGCAACAGTGGCCAGGTTTTTAAAATCAGATGGCTTTTTTACCATCTAGTTTTTAGTTTCCTGCATGCATCTTCAGTGGGATTCAGGCCTGGACTCAGTTTGAGCCACAAATCTTAGATTGTTTTCCATTTACCAATTAGTGATGGTTGTGCTTCTGTGATTTGGATTCCCATCATTAAGAAATAGAACAGAATTTAAAAAAAACAAAAAAAAAAAACTTGTGGCATTGGATCTTCCAAATACACAATCAAAAACACACATCATCCAACAGGACAGTCTAACACACACACAGCTAAAGCTGTCAAACTGACCAGATTCAAAATCTCTCCAGACTCTGGAGGGAACTAAAGATTGATGGTAAAGAAGTCCTCCAGCCTCAAAGACATGGAGATCAGGGCACAAGAGGTGTGGTTCAAAATCTGAATACACTCAACCCACCAGTAATTGTGAGAACAGTGTGATGGCTGTGACAATTAAAAAAAGCATTGCTGATAACTGAGTAATGGCATGAATTTTTATGCAAATTGAGTTTTTTTTCCTTTAATTTTGTACAAATAAAAAAACCCTCAAGGTTTCAACACTAACAAATCACCTTTTTGTCATTTACAAACATAAAACCTTTCCATTAACAGGGGCTACCTGACTACCGTGAAACATAACGTGTAAGGGGACAGAAGTCACTCTTCTGGGCTTCCAGACCTGTGGATTACTGTGCTAGTGGCTTCCCCATGTTATTCCAGGCAATATAGACAGGAACGCTACTCATCTCCTCATCAATGTTGATCTGTTTCTTGCTAAATTGACAGAAGGTTCAGCACATCAATATTCTTCCCCATTTTGTCCTTACCCCCCTGCTGAATCAGTGGGAGTTTTGCATTGTCGCATTCAAAACCATCCATTACCGCTGCATTTGGCACTGCAATGGATGGTTTTGACTGGTGCTGCCATATCCTTAATGGTATAGAGGATACCATTGTCATGATACTTAGGTAGCCCTTATTTAAAATGGTCTATATTTAAAAATATAATGTATATTTTTTGGGTTCATCCTATGCAAGCTGAAAAAGACAGCTTAATCTGAACAATAAAGAAAAGGAAAGGCACCACTTTAAATATTGTAAAGGTAGAAACAGTTTTCAAAGTGCAACAGAGTGTAGATACTAACTGCAAACTGCGTTTAATGTTGACAGTCATAAACACATCATCTCCTGAAGATGCTATCGGCGAACCACTGCCGGGTCTTGAGCTAAAACCAAAAATAAGAAAATGTCTATATCATCAAATTATGTGTGCATTATTTGTGTGACACATTGCTATGAAAAACAGTAATAAAATGATTAACACTGCAGATGTATATCCAATTACCCAGGATAGGGGGGAGGTGGGGCATCATGCTGGCCAGGTCTTGAGATTGCCTGTTCGTATGAGGGTAGACCTTGGAGGTCGATGTCCTCTGCAGAGTTTGAGGCTGCTGCAGGTGGCACTGGGTGCAGGGAGACCTCCTCTAACCTTTGCATTATTAACGGGGCGTTACTTCTCCTGGGACGTTCCCGAACGACACTGTGAGGGGAATTGCAGCATTAGCATTATGTCATTCACTCATTTACTTATTATAATTTAAATCACATTTACTGTTGGTACACAACAACAAAGTACATCTGAAATTCTTTACTTGGTGCATTAACATCAGTATATCGTGTGAACAACCTGCAACTTAAACATTTTTTTTTTAAATTCCACATAAAAATACTGAAACATCACTAATTCTAGTTTTTCAAATGTGATTATTCAAAGAATTTATTTTACAGATACACTGTTGAACTTCCACAGCATGTAGTGATATAAATCTCAAACATCTGGTGAAATCTCATAAACTCAGTCTTTTTTGTGCCTCCAGTGGCCTTTATTGACAGTTGGTAGACAGGAAATGTGGGCAGAGAGACGGGGGAAGACATGCAGCAAAGGGTCACAGGCTGAGACTAACTTGTGTCAGCTGCACGATGACGGTAGCCTCTCATATTCAAAGCAAAAGTTTTCAATGTGAGGGAAAGAAACAAGTTATGAAATTAGAGCAAATTACTTTGATAAACAAAATTTGCCCTGCAAAATTAAAGTGGGAAAGTTTTGTATGTTTTGATTTCATCTTTCATGTTATTTAGAATTTATATAGATGTTTTATCAGTGCAGTTAAATGGATGTGCTGTGTTATCTTCAACCTTAGGGGTCGCAAAAACAAAACCAGTGTGTATGCATTTTCCCACTCACAAACTGGAATTTAAGGAAATGAAGAATGTAGGATGAAAATGTGTATAAAATGGAACAGATCAATAAATGAAAAAAAGCTCAATTTAAATGCTGATGCTGTGAATAATAATGAATGACAGTCATGTGTAATGTTTGCATGCAGGATGGCTACTCAAGATCTTTTGGATTTTTAGATTTTAAAAAGGAAAACAGTATTTACACAACGACAAAGGATGATATCTGTTTTCTACACTGCTTTAAGCTTCCAAAGTTACTTTGTCCAGGCTATGGGTTCATCTACTGCTGATAAAACAGTGGCATTCCTCCCAAACTCCTACTGCTTTTAGCTTTTTTTTGCTCTCTTTGCAAACTCCTTGACTCTAACTTCTGATTACTTTAGAGTTGAAGAGTTGATTACTTATCCCTTATCCAGCCATCTCTTTTCTGTTGGTATATTGGTATGACTGCATTGTTATTGCCATGCATATGGAGTTGTGGTGCAAACAGTGTCTTTAGACTGGAAATCAGGCCCATCTACACATGCACAATTTCAAAACTGTCCTAGGTTGTATAACATACATCTCAGCTAGTGTAGAGAATTTACATCGGGAGTAGAAAATTCAACATAATTTCTGGTCAAAAAGGTGGATTTTTAGTTCCAGTTAAAATCTCTACAGGACTGACTATCTAATAGATTCAGTGCTGAAAATAATGAACCAGTATTGTGGTATTACTAAACTTGGAAAATAAGTCAGTATATAAATGCAGTGACTTAATATTAAATTTTTGTCAGTAATTCAATGCTCCGATATTCTACATCCATCAAGTGCATTGGTTAAAATGTGAAACATCAACATTCAGTACTTCTGCCTAATAACATTTAAATGCTGTCTCTGCATGATTTGACCTGACGTATAATCACAAAAAGAATCAGTGAAGACTTATACGGATAACTTACTGCCAAACTCTGAACAAAACCTGTATTGAAGCAGGTTATGAGTTTAGCTCAAATTACCATGGTGATCAAGCAGGTTAAAATAGATTAATCTTCATGTCGCTGGAGATCCTGGCTTTAGACTATACCATACCACCCAGGTATGTTGTAAAGAATGTATATGCAGATGTCCATCAGTGAGCTTACACTCATGTTTTAGGCATAAGGCTTAACAGAGTTTAGTGGTTCTGGTCATATATGCCATTTAGGAATTACAGCCATTTTAACCAAAGTACCTTCATTCTAAAGGGATGTTGTGAAACATTTTAAAATAAAGCTGAAATGTTTACACTTTCACATCTTGATTGTTTTATTTCAAATCCATTATAGTGGTCTATAAAGGCAAAAATCATAATGGTAAATGTTTTAGAAGTTGAACCTAAAAGTTAAATCTGTAAGAAATGTGAAACTAAAGGTGTTCATGTCTTTATGTAAAGGCCTAACTACAAATAATAAATTATTAAATACAAAAATAAAAGATTCCTGCAATGTCGAATTTGGGGATTAATAAAGTAATACTGAATTGAATAAAAAGAAATGTTAGCAGTAGCTCTGAAAAGTGTGCAGGAATAACTTATCCCCCCTTACTCACCTTCTTTGATTAAAGTCATTTTTGCGTTGTCGTCGACAGCAAAACCAGATCAACAGGCCAATGACGACAATGCCCACTGCAGCAGAAATGACTCCCACCAAAACAGCTATAACATCAACTCGAGAGGCACGCTTGTCCTTACCTATGGACCATCACAAACCACACAACATATATGAACAGTGTCTAACTTGTTTCATAACTGCATTGAGTCTTAGTATACGAGCTAAATAGTAAGAGGTAATCATCTGATTATCACAGGATGTGATCTCTTTCAGTTGATCTGAGCAAAACTGCAGCATAGTTTGGTCCTCGAAGCCAACAGAGATGTGACTGGATCCAAACCTGATTATACCAAGATCTCTGCTGCTAAAATGAATGAGACTTATCTGGAATCTGAGTGGCTCCTGGGAAGAACATCTAGCATGTACTGTCCGATAAAAGGTTCTATACTGAACAAGTAGTGAAATCATCTTGTGCCTACACATGCACTACTCTTACTACATTTGATGAGAGCTTCATATGATCCATGAAGCATATCAATTCTCTCTCAAAATTCCTGCTCCAAGGACATGTTTCGCTGTAGTAATATTTCATGCTTCATGATATTGACCACCAATTATGTTTCACCATAATGCTTCTTTAGAAAATTCCTGTGATACTCAAGAGTCCAAGCTGGTATTTTGGGATGTTTACCGTTGAAATCTACTTTAGAATCAGACATACTGTAGCATACGTCCCAGAGTACTATGTCCTACATACTATGGTATTATCTTACATATTCAGTGGTAAAAATGCAAACCTTAAATCCTGTGATAATTTACCAACTACCCTAGCAAAGCTCCTTGAGTACTGCACTGAACATGGTGCAGAACTATGCCAGAAAATCTTTAGTATTATTCAACATATTTGTGTAGTTGGATCCATCATTACTCAAAGAGTTAAGTGGTAATATCACAGGACTGTATAGCAACCTAAGTTAGTGTCACAGTGTAGCAGAAGTACTAAAATACTCAACCACACACCGTGCAATTGGTATTATACAAAAGAGAGAAAGGGCACTGAATTTATTAAACCACTTTCAAAATTAAAGACCAATTCACTGTCATGGCTAAAATAATGGTAATACGTCATAACTTCTCAGCCAGGAAGTCCATTTGGTTTAAAAATGGGCAACTTGGGTACAGCGTGGGCTTGAAATGGGAAGTTACCATGAAGTCCCTTATGGTTTTAGTATCATGGGCCCCAAAGAGGAAGCCAATATGGGCCAAATACACTCACTAGCTACTTTATTAGGTACACTTTGCTAGTACCCTGTTGGACCCCCTTTTATCTTCACAACTGCCTCAGTTCTTCATGGCAGAGTCACACAGTTACTGCAGGTTTGTCGACTCCACATCTAAGATGCAAATCTCCCCTTCCACCACAACCCAAAGGTCCTCTATTGCAGTAAGAACCAGTCACTGTGGAGGCCACTGGAGTACAGGGAACTCATTGTCATATTTAAAAAAAAAAAACAAAAACAAAAAAAAAAAGATGATTTGAGATTTGCGACATGGTGCATTATCCTGCTGGAAGTAACCATCAGGAAGATGTGTGCAGTCATACAGGAATGGAGATGGTCAGCAACAATACTTGGGTAGACTGTGGAGTTTAAACAATGCTCAGTTGGCGTTGAGCAGCGATTATGGTGGGATGATGATGATCCAAGTGTTGGATGTCATTGGTCATGTGACGGTGATGTTTTGAATGAAGCTCTGGCAGTGTTTCTAATCACTCCGCCTCAGGCAGAGCCCCGAAACCTCGATATCATTTTCCCACTACTAGCGTCCAAGAGTGGTATTCTGCATACTTCGGTTTTAACGAGTGACTGAGTTACTGTTGTCCCTCAGTCATTTCAATCCAGCCTGCCCCATTCTCCTCTGACATCAACGAGGCATTTTTGTCCACACAACAGCTGCTCACTGAATATTCTCTCTTTCGCTCTCTTTTTTTTAACCAATCTTTAAATGGTAGAGATGGTTGTGCATGAAAATCTCAGTAGATCAACAGCTTCTGAGACACACTGAGCAGACTGTCTGGCACCAACAACCGTGCCACGTTCAAAGTCACTTAAATCCCTTTCTTCCCAATTCCGATGCTTGGCTTGAACTTCAGAAAGTCTACATGCCTAAATGCATTGACTTGCTGCCAGGTGATTGGCTGTTTAGTTACTTGTGAACAAGCAATTGAACAGGTGTACTTAATAAAGAGGCTTTTGAGTGTAATTGGTCCCATGAAAGATACAAATGTATTAAATGGGGATAGGCTAGGAAAGGAGAAGGTTGTGTTGGTCCCATTAAGTTTTTTTTTCCTTAAACACATGCCCCAGAATTAGAAAATGAACCTTTCCCCAGTGAGAAACATGCAGCCCACTTTCAGCTCATATAGGAACCAACATATAAATGTTGGCTGGGTACCAAGCATTTATATTAAAACATCAACAATCACATATGATCATCATTTACCTTCATCTTTATTAATGTGAGTCTTACCTTCGATATATTGCTTCCAAAACTTATTCTACAGAAAGAAAGAAAAGATCATCAGCGCGTTGAACTCTGGTGTGAAGTCTCTCAGTTTTCCGTGCGTCATTGAACTCAACTGTTTCTGGGACGTTTTCAAAGACCTCTCTCGCTTCTTCGTAGTTGCAGATTTCTTCGTAACATTCCCTCTCCAGGTTACCGGGAACGAACATCTCAAAGTCGAACCGGTTGAACAGCAGGTGGCGACTCAGGAACAAATTTGCGCCGACTTCATCTACAAACACTATGAACAAATACGAAACAGATCCAACAGGATATACCTGTGCGCGTGTCGAATAAATCACCCTGGGATAATTCAGTAAAGCACCTCACCCTCCTGGTCGTGTGATCTTTCATTTTTTGAGAGCAGAGTCCTCATACAGGCCAAATGTCCTCCGCCCAGCAGATGAAGGATCACCAACAGTCGGAACAACATGTTGCGCACCTGCGCACGAGCAGCACCACATTAATTGGACATTAATTAGCTATACGCAGTGTTTTCCCTTCCCAAAGAAAGAGAGAGAGAGAAAAAAACAAGACAACATTTCTTCCTTCCACATTTACCTATGTAGAAACGCGTCGCACGATGACGGGCAAAGTTCAACAGCAGCAAAATGAAAGTTATCAGAAGAGGCAGGTATTTTCCACCCTGATAAGATTATGAGGAAATGTCCAGCTCCAGTCACAAGTACGTTTGCCAATTTCGAGTCAAAACCTTTAATACATATAATCATTTCTAAGTTCAATTAAGAAAGCTCCGGTAACCTGGAGTTTCAAAACAGAAAAAATAAAGTTTTACTCCCATTATAACTCCTGCTGCGACGCCGAAATTTGAGACGCAAATCCAAAATTGACGTAAGACGTGCGTGTCTGGGCATGTACCACTGTCCCGCTGGAGGTGTAACTTTTGTCGAGTCCCGTATATGTTTACAGGTAGGGGCGTATCATGTCGCTCTACCAGAAGTGCCACATGTGCCATTATGGCACTTTTGGTAGACCATCTTCCCCAAACACGGTGGCACGTGACGTCCACCACAGCACAGTGGTACATGCCGTCACACGTCACATGTCTAAAGTGTCTATTTGGATCTCGTTGCTGCTCCTAACATTTGGTACCTGCAAGGCTCAACCAATCGATCATGTTTACCTGGATTAAAATCAGACTGCATTAATGCTATATGGACGCTAGATGGCAGGTGAAACCGCGAAAGCAAAAATAATAAAAAGAAGAAAACATACAGGTGACGTCTACATTAAAGATGATATTCTTTCATATGAGAGAAAGTTTTAAGGAACTTTACTCTTGATTTTATAAGAAGATCCTAATATGCATAGATGTGTTTTAAAGCTTATTTAATGGTTAAAATTACTTTCTGCAGCAACTGCAAAACTAATCCAATGTACACTTTAAAGGGGAATAAAACTCGAATTAATAAAAAAATAATAATAAATTGCATGAGTTATGTGCTTGAAGGCAAATCATACTAAACACAAAGGCAAATGAATTCTAACTGTTGAGATAAAACAACCAGAGTTAACCAAAATTGTATCCAGAGCATTTAGGCACAGCACTGAGAAAGTAAATAGATGGGAGAAAGACAACAGTAATTGTGATAAAAGAGCCTAAAGAATTAAAGAGAATTACAAGTAAAAGGGGCTGAAATAAACAGGGCAGTTAACAGTTAAGTCTCTGAAAGAAATATGAGAAACAAATAACAATGAATTAGTAAAATATTAAGAAAACAGAGTGCAGCTAAAAGCCAGTGAGAACATACACATTTTGAGATGTTTCTGAAACATGTCAGTATTTTTGACTGACAGTAGAAGACTGTTCAGAGTGGCCACCGCAGATGTATGACTTCCCTTGATGAGTAGCCTCAAAAAAGAGAGAAAAGAACGAAAGAAACAACTAAAAGCAGTTATTTAAGGGATCTGAAAATTCAAATGGTAGGGTAAGAGCAGAAAAGTTTCAAAATGTGCTAAAGGGTAAAGCTTAAAAGACAAACACAATTTAAAAAAAAAACTATTCTATGCTATATGGGAAGCCAGTATAGAAACTAGAGCTGGTGTCATGATGTCCGTTTGTTTTTTTGTAGTTTTCCACACCAGTTACAGATAAGACAACTGGGACTGGCTGATGGCCCCTTCTGGACTACTTTGTCTGATAAGACACGCCTATTGCTACTATCAACACATCAAATGAAAGGTTAAACATTTTAAATAAAGAAACAGGCCAAATAAAGATCATCTGGTGACACATGGTGACTGAGAAACAATGTTGAGTTTTGCCCTTAGTTTGTTGCAGATCTGTATGTATCACAAATAACTTGGTCTCTGGATCTGTTTTGCTACATAAACTGGAACTGAAGCTGAAAAGATCTTGATGGGGTGGCGATGAGCCCTTAAAAGGACAAATGTATTAACTTTGAATTAACTTCCTAACTGCTTCGTGTCTTTTTCTTTGTGTTTCTAATGTTGCCACACAATCATATATTTTGTTATCTCTGTGTCAGCTCTGACAAAATCAGTAAACCATGTCTCATATAGATATCTCAGTAGCTCAGGAGCAGGTGACATCACCATTACACACAGGCTTTGTATGGGAAAAGGTTGCACTATGGGCCCTGATGTCATTTTTACATGCTTTTTTTTTTAATTTATTCTCCTAATTTTGCCTTTCCAGTTAATCGTTACTCTACCAGGACTGTTAGAGATAAAGTCAGGAGTAAAAAAGGACATGTCCTCTTTTAGGTTGGAAAACCATCTCCAATAATTGTGTTTATGTTTAAACTCCATCTTTTTACATGGAAAGACTGAGAGCCCATTGGACTCCTGGTCTGTGTTTATGTAAAGAAGCTGATAGGATGCAACTGAATATTATCTCCGGGCCTACTGGATAGTGCTAATTGAAGTGCAGAAAGTGCCCCCCTCTCTTGTACTTGACTCCATCTCTGGAATCTGTCAGGCTCTTTAGATTTACACAGAGGAAAGTTAACATGAAATAAAAGGGGTGACCCACATGAAATTCCAGACTTTATGTGGTGTATAATGCTAGATAGTATTCTGGCCCGACTCCATTGTATAACATCCAGTTTCTGTGTCTCACTGCTCGAGAATTCACAGTGGTGCTCACCAGTAATTTGAGATGATTTAGATTCTTCACTTAGGATAAATGCAGTCTAACTGTCAAACAAAATGTGGATTTTTACAGCATGTTACCAGTCATTGAGCGTTAATAATATGTATCTGTGTGTAGAAAACATGTTATAATTGTACCTTTTGTGGGAGAGTGCTTCCTCCAGATGAAGGTAAATTTAAAACAAAGATTTATTTCTGTTTTTTTCTTTCTGTAACGTGTCAGGGAATTACCCCTTTGTACTGTCATCTCTGCTTATTAGTTTTTTTTTTTTACGCACGTTCCTAATGTGAAAGTACCAGTTGTCTATAAAATTAAAATAAATTTTGTGGGGTAAAAGTACACGTTTCTTATGAGATTGTAGTGGAAGGATACAAAAAAAAGGAAAAGGTAAAACTTTAAATTCTAAAAACACTATTAGTTTAAGCACACAATATTTAATTACCTTCCTCAGCTGCTGATAACCTGAGCTGTGTGTGCAAGTGGGACCAATTAAACAGAACTGGGTTTATCTGAGTACGATAAGACAGGGTCATGTTGCTTTCACTAGATAAACCAACCACTACACATGAGGCACCTCACATGGCTGATCCTCAACTAAACTGCTGTTTAAAAAGAGAAAAAAAAAAACTGTGAAAATGTAAAGAAAAGAGTAAAGGATCACTACCTAGAAGAAGCAGTTGAAAAGTGCTGAAAGCAGCACATGCAGAAAGTCAGAGAGGAAGCTTTGTTCCTTTTAGCTTCCATCTGCTCTTCCTGCGCCCCGCAGGTGGCTGTGATCTGGTTGTCCTTGTGAGAATGTATCTTGTGATTTAAACCCGCTGATAAGAGCCGGAGATGCTGCTCCTTGTGGGTAACCGGACAGAGGTGTTCAGTGAGCCTAAGCAGACCTCTGATATCACAGGAAAAAAGAACTCACTGTAGCCGTACATGCTACAGCTCTAATCCCCTTTTCAATTTCAGAGAAAGCCGTTACCAGCATGACTGAAATGATCAAACAACAGGGCTGTAAAAGATCAGAAGAGATTTAACGCACAAAAAAAAAAGAGAGAAAATGCTGTGGATTAGGCCTGGGGATACAAGGTGCAATGTCAGCATTCTGCACTCAGTCGGTTAGTGTTGATTTCATCACAGCCCCAAAAAGACACAGCATCTAATGCCCAATCAATATACCAGGGAAATTTAACCTCTCAGTTCTCGGGAGAGATGCCTGAAAACGGATTGTGCCAAAGAAATAGACATTAATTTTTTTCAGCTGTTTATATCTATAGAAGTAGTCTAAAACACATTACTATACCTCAGTAGTCACCAACTCCTTTCCAGTTAAAAAAAAAAAAAAAATCTACTACTCAGACTATTCAGCCAGGGTTTGCTTACGCTTTACTTCCAGTGTGAGGCCTTTATATTTCATTACTCACAAAGACAGGTGTCAAAATCCCCGTATGCTAAGAGGAAAAAAAAAAAAAGAGTAATGAGAAAACTTTTGTCTTCTGTAAAAAAAAAAAAAAAAGTCTCAGCATCTCTACACGTGGCGTTTCAGCTCTTCCACTTTAGCAGATCACCTCCATGTCAACTTGGCCTGGCAACTCACACACATGGCAGAACGTGGCTGCAACCTGAGCTACATCAGTTCGAAGTAATGGCTTTTAAAACAAAAGCAGCACTGTCGTTCATGACATCTTACTCACCAAACTGCTGACTCTGCGACCACTATGTCCAGGTGAAGACAGTACTGCTGAGAGCGCAAAAGAGCCTTTTATGTGACGGCCTGTGACTGTGTGTTCTTTAGTGGTTAGTTGTCCTTTAAGCTTTGGTGGCTGAGGCAGAGTGGTGCTGCTGCAGATTTTCAATTTTCAGACAAGCTTTAACTGATTATGATTATGCTGGACTTCATTTCTACAATGTTACAAGTTTGATACTTTAGTTTACCAGATGTCAATGGTATGAATCAACTACATAAACATCCATTTTAATTTAACAAACATCTGACAGTGTGGGTGCAATAGAATGTTTAAATTTTAAAATGTTGACAGTCATGTTTTTTTTTCCCTCCTTATCTCAGAACACATTAAGAGATGGTGAGTCATGATGACCACATTGAAGCAGTGTTTATTAAGCCACCTGACTGTTTCATAATTTGGAGTGGCAGTGAATCAGCCTACACCACAAGTGTTGATACTACAGTAATACAGCTCTGACCTCAGCAGGCAGCGTGAGCTCAAGTTCACATTACCATTTTCAAATCTTGTGTGTTCCCAGACAAATTGGCTCTCCTATTGAGCCATATTTCTCACCCCAAGTTCACAGTTTATCCACTATGCTGGCATTCTGTCTTTTAACCAAAGCCAGATGGGAATGACCACTGGAGGACAAACCACAATTAAAGTCACTGTGTGGGTTTTCAAATGATAAGGTGACTAGTTTTCTGAAAGAATCCATTAAACAGGCATGCTCATTGTCCACTAACAGAAAAATAAAGTTGGTACTGCTGATAAAATGTAGCATGTTGTGCTTACTCTGCTGCTCAATTGCAAAAATAATTCCATATTACCCAAAAAGAATAAAAACAACCATCACAGGTTACCTTCACTGTTCTTTAATTGGATAATTATAAAAACTGCTCAATTTAGTCTGAGAATCTGGAAAGCTATGAAGAATTGAGGGTGGTGCAGTCTAGCCAGCTGGGTTTATGGTGGAATTAGGCAGAAGGTGACAGGGCTTGCAGACTGGTCTTGACGGCTGTTAGGTTTGCCTTCCAGGAGCTGAGCCCGTCGTACAGCTGCTGCCACTGCTGCTTGCCAAAAGTGCGGTGTGTGCTGTGACTGAGTGAACAAAGACAAAAAAAAAAAAAAAAAAAAAGAAAAGCAAGGCCAAGGTCATGCTTCAGAGCAGTGGTAAATGCAACATTGAAAAACATGTGAAACTGCCTCTCAGTCTGAACAAACCTAAACCCATCATCCTCATATTGAGGCAGTCACGTGACTGTACTGATCGCAATACTTTGGCTTATTTATTATAAATTATGCTTCTTTGGAGGCTGGAACCAAAAGAATATAATTTTCTTTTTAGACAGCAGGACCACACAAGACAAGTTATGTCAACTGCTGGAGTCTATTTTTGGATTAGTTTAGCAAAAACTGCTACATAAATGAAGACAATATAGACAGTCCAGCTATTCAAAGCGAAAAAAAGCCTCGTAAATGTTATATATATTTTTTTAATTATTTATGATTCGCTTTAACATATTCAGTTCAAACTAGTAAGAATGTAGCTAGAGCCACTACAAGTCATGATTAAAGAAAAATGTGAAAGCACAGCAAATTGTCAAGTGACATTTATGATGAAGATGTATAATTCAATGGGGGGGGGCAGGTTTTTGAAAAATACATTTTACAAAGCAGCATGCACATTTTTTATACGGTGGCATGTAAACACATTTAAGATTTATGTTACTGTGTGATGAAAAATAACTGTGTGAAAGTGTAACAGCAACACTTACCTCACAACAACTTTTTGCTGTGTCTGGTCAATTTTGCAGTACACCATTTTGGTCCGTACAGCTAAAAAGAGACAAAATTAAAAAGAGGGCCAAGATCTGTGGCAAGGAAGGTATAAACTTGCTCCACATAAAGATACAGTTCAGACTTTGGTTTGACTTGATCCAGGCTTACTCTGAAAGATGACCACCAGTGCTTTCCACAATGCTGACACCCGGATAGGCTACCGAGGTACACTGAATACCCTCAACCCATTCACAGATATATTTTAGGATTCTGTTTTTTTTTTTTTCCACTATCCAAAAAGTAAAGACTCACGTGTTAATTTGATTTTCCCTTCTTAAAAACACACACATGGCCTTGATACATAGCCATACTTGGAAAGAAAGCTTGTTTGCTACTTAAGTGTTTTCTTGCAACATTTAAAGCCTTTTCAGACCCTTTAAAATACTTTTTCTCAAGAGACCATAATCTGCAGCTGCTCTCACCCAACTGTGACTTTTAGGATATGAAGGTAGAGTATTTTTGGGCAAAATCTTGACCTAATCATTCACATATCCACTGTTTGGATATATTATATTTATTTAAATTTTCCTATATGTTGGGTACAAACTGCCTGCTAACTGGAAGCATCACTTGCCTCTCTCAAGGACGTCCCTCAATCACTGTTATATTTTCCTTCATGTCAGCAATGAGAAACCTACTGGATAAGTCAGTGGCTTTGACAGTTACAGCAGCTATCCAGGAGTTTACTTTTACACACACTAGACATTAAGATTACACCCCCTAATATACAAACACCAGTAAACACAATGGAAAAATGTAGAATACAATAGCTTGCCAATAGACAAGTCAGCATGTAAAGACATGTCTCGGGTCGGTTTCACTCTGCACCTGTTTAGCTCAACCCAATAGAGTTTTGGTCATGAGTGCGGTTCACTTGGGCCAGTGTAAACACAACAGCCGTACTCTGGGTTCGCACCAAAAACAGCTAAACTGAGAGCGGCCTGAGGAGGGCATCTTGGTACAGTGACCATCTTGGTACAGCGGCCATTGAACTCTGGTGGCGTCTGTGGCGTGTTTGTGGTGCTCTACGACCTCAGGCCGACCCAACTAAAGGGTGTGCAACACGTGTTTGAGAGAAAGAGGCTTCTGTTGTTCACTGGACAGCATATTGTTGGTTGTGAAGGAGGACGTAAACGCGATAAAAAGAAGTAACACGAACGACTTCCAGCCGCTCCGTTTACAAGCTGTTTAGCTAATCCAGAATTTTCCAAACAAATAATAGAGAAAAATGGCCAACTCTGTAACTGTTGCATCGCCGTACTTTTCAGCTCTTTGGTTCAGACTGGTTGTCAAGGAAACATGACGCTCTAGCCCAGACTGCTAGTGACCAATTACAGCATTGACAGTTGTCACGTGGCATATGGTGGCATTTGGCCTGGAGTGAAAACAACATTATGTGAACACAAACTAAACTCAATGAAAAATGATACAATGCAATTTGGTGCACCCCGACCCCGCACCAGGATGTGCACTGACGTGTGAAAACCTCAGTCGACAATTAAGTCAATTACAAGACTGAAACTGGTCTTATAACACTGATTACAGAGGGTCTAATAAGTGTTTCTGTGACTTCCTAACTATGAAACAGTCTGGCCTCAAGATTTTGGTAGTTTCCTTTGTTGTGAGAAACTGAGTGTCCCAAGAGCATGGACAGCAGAGACTTATGTGATGTGTTTATACCATCAATGACAAAAGCTTCAACGTCGTCAGCTCCAATCTGCAGTTCCTGTTGCATGGTATCAAAGGAAATCTCCTTCATTTCCACAGCCATCCCCATAAAAGTCAGCAGTCGCATCTTGGCCATGTTTTGCTCGTGAGAGAGGCCTGGAGAGTGATACGCAGGGATCATTGAACACAAAACAGTCACAGTCAATTACTCCGCACTCAGGGAGTTTCCCTGTAATAATGGTTTCTATGTTTAAGAGCAGTCAGGGCATGTACTCATTAAAACAAACATTACTCCATATTATCTGTGATGAGACTCCATCCTACATGTGCTTTAATTACACCTGGTTTCTCTGTAGTGAGAACAAATACATGCTGCTGACACACACACATTCTTGAACTGTGTCAACACAGCATAATGAAACCCTAACTCCTTACAGAGAAAATGCTCAATTGCACATACAAAACACCAGGCAGACTCCTGTAGTTAATATTTTTTTCTCCATTTACCAATCTTTATTTTAGTGCTCTGTGTGAGTGTAGGTTTTGTTACAAGCAACACCCCATGCCTACTTACCAAGAGAATCGATGAAGTCCTTGTTACTCTGGTAAAATTTGACATACGCCGCTAGTTTTGCACTCACAAAGATGGTTAATAGCTGGAAAGGCAGCAGAGAGAAAAGCAAAATGCCATTATAGAGCTGTACAAATAGATGGTTGTAGGATTCATGTAAACAGAAAGTTACAATTCAACTCGAAATTCTGTCTTCATCTTACATGTGTCTAATTATTAATAACTTTGGAAATTCCATTTCACTGACATATCAAGTCTGAAAAGCTGCATGCTACCAAGGCGCAAAAAAAAAAAAAAAAAAAAAAAAAGGTTTTTGTTCTTATTAACTTGTTCCGCAGCCTTTCAAGCTTAGCTAGTCCCTACTTTAACATTGGGTTAATGCTTGTTTTAGCTGTCACTGACACTAATTGGTCAAATAACAGTAAACAAATGATCAAACAACAAATGCTCTAACAACTTATGAACAACAAATATGTTCTGAATAGGCAAATATTTTAAAAACTAATTATTACTGTGAGTATGGTGAACTACGATGAGAGTTCTAAGGACATTTCTTATATGGGGAAAAAAGAAAAGAAAGGAGTCGAGACATGTTATATCCTTCACCACTCACATCATGGATAAGTTCTCCCTCCAGGAAGCGAACTGGCTTCAGGGTGAGCAGGTGGTCAAAGAGGTAAGTGTTTGGGTCTTTAAGAGCACGAACGATACATCTAAGAAAGTGTGAGCACAGAAGAAAGAATATATGAGGAACCAGTGTTTTTAACTTAATAGCAAATGCTGAAAAAGTTCGTCAAGCTTACCTGTGGGCATCCACACGTGCTTGTGAAGCATTGTCTTCTGTGTAACTCCCCAGTAGCTCAACCATCACTTTGGCTGCAGCCTCACTGTGAAACAGGTGATTGGTAGGCACATCTTAAAAACCAACCAGTTATCAAAAGAGCAGAACACAACACGAATTACATCATCTGTACCATGCACCCCTTTCAGACAAATGGCAAAACCCACTTATTTAAAGCTACGGCGGTCCATCTGAATGTTTACATCAGTCTAAATCATAATGGATCATTTTACATGTTGTGAGCGGATGGTTTGTCACATACACACAAATAATTACCACAATGTCAGAGCCCACATTCAGGAATGTGACAAATTTGGACAATAAGAGGAAAGTAAAGTGGACTGACAATAAAATCGATGAGCTGCTGTGGGTTTGTATTAAGATTACATTTTTTCTGCATATTTGTGAGGCTGATGCAGTCATCTACAATAAAACGGCTCAAACGCTCTGTGGGGGCATGCATAGATCAAGTGAAAACATTCAGAGAAAAAAAATATGACATCAGAGATTGCAATCGCTCAAGTAGTGGTGAGCCAGAGTTTCATATGGGATAGCTGCCATCTTCCCTGCTTCAGTGCACCTGATTCACGTGAACGGGTCATTAACTGACTTGTGCAGACCTGGATGACGAACTGATGATGATCCATTCATTTGAATCAGGTGCACTGAAGCACCTAAGACATCGAAGGAAACATCTAAGACATCCAGAGTTGAAGACCCCTGTGCTAAAGTGTTACATAAACAGAATTTATGTCAGAAAGCAGTAATTTTTTTAGGTCAAAAATGCATACTTTCAAACTCCACAAATTACTTTTCCCCATTCTGTTTATATTAAACTATGCACTTTAAACATCTGGTCATGTTTGCGGTTACCTTTTTTTGCAGTCAACCAGTGCTTCATAGACCAGCCTCAAAAGTGTGTGCTTCTTCTCTGTGTTGAGGTTCCAGTCAACAATCCATTTGCGCACCTGATTAAAACCCAAACATGTCATATAAGTCAGCTGTACAGAGAGTGATTCAGTCTGTGGAGGTTTAAAACAAATCACTGGCAATTTATCTAATTTAGTGCTCTGTCCAGTAAAAAGAAATAAATAAAATGCCAATGAAGAATCGTAATACCTGATCAAGATCAGTGGGGATGAAGGAAATGGCATTGCAGGTGGCGGCCACCTTGATGAGGCTACAGAAGACGGTGTATCCTCACTGGAGTGTTCTCATCCATGCCGTGGAACAGGTTGCTCAGTCTTTAAATGCAAAACACAAAGAGATTTGTTTTTTCCAGTTCTAAGTCACTAAAAGGCTCATCTTAACATTTATGTAGTAAAAAGCTACGATAGGACTCACAGCTGCATTCTGAGGGAGGGTCTCTCTCCTTCCCGAAATTTCACCAGTTTCTCACACAGGCTTTCAATGAGGGCCTCCTGCTTCTCCGTTTCCAGGATCAACAGCAGAGACACGAATGCTGTTCATTACGCTCTCAACATCTGCAGAGGAGCAGAGAGAATACCACAAGTGATTGAGAATTATTACACATCAAGTATTGTTGACTGTTGTTTCATTTGACAAATCCACTGGTATAAATCAACTACATTTTTACTGAAAGAATTGAATATAAGTGACGGTGTGTGTGCTGATCAGTAATTGTGAATGTTATTGGAAACATTTCCTTTGTAAAACAAGACTAAAATAGCCTATTTATTACGACGTGTCATCATCTACCTTTATCATCATCCTTCAGACAGACATCACACGCCTCAATGATCTGAGCCAGATCAACATGAAGTCCACCTTCAGCATTTTCCTCTGAAATATCAGCTCCTTTGGCCTTGATGTAGGCTCTCAGCTCTGAAGCCTGAAAAGGGAAACGGTGAAATTATTCATATTAGCGGTACAAAACAAATAAGTAAAGCTATAAAAGTTTAACAGATGGCGTTCAGCAGCGTCACCTACCCAGAGCACAAAGTCATCTGCTTTTAGTCATTATTGTGCATAACTGTACGCCAGGAAATTACGAGATGTTAAAAAAAAAAAAACACTTAGAAAAAAAGTGGACTCAAGTCAGATGTGCCAAGTTTAGTCTGCACCATGTTTGCCAGACTTTATTTCTTACGTCTCTGTTTACGTATTTCGCTAAGAGGTTAGCATTCTCCGCTAGTTTGATGTTGCAAACAACGGCCAACAGGATGCCTCCTTAACAAACTGACACGTAGCTGATGCAAAAACGATTTTAAGTGATATACTTACTCCTAAGTGAAACCACAAGCGTCCAGCAGGTAGCTAACAGCATGTGAAACGTCTGTCAGCTGCTACAGACGGTTAGCATCTTAGCCAGCTAGCATGATGAGTTATCTGGTTGGGTGGTTTTCAACTAACGGCAAATTCAAAGGAGAACGACACAAAAGTGTATTTATAAAGATGCGCCGTACCTGGTCTTCCTCTGTTATGTCGATAAATGCCGGGACGCTCATTTTTGCTGACTTTGCGAGCCTGAACGATGAAGTCCACGCTCCCACCACGGATGAGACGTGAGGGGAAAAGAGAGCGCTACAGTGCCGGTGAGAGGCTAACGCTTCCGGGTCATGTTGTTAAAGGCGCAGTGACTGAACTGACGGGGACTCTGCTGGCAGAGCTCTTATCCATTTTATTGCAACCTTTTAAAAATGACGGCTGCTGCATATACGTGCATCAGTTAGGATGCAGCAGACCAAGAATGTCCAGATGTGTTTGAAAATCTACATTAGTTTTTCAGTGGATCAGCTTGTGCATTCCTTCCCTACCTTGACCTCCCAGGTCTTTTTCATCTTAATGTCAACCTCCCCCCCTCCACACACACACGCGCGCGCACCCAAAGAGGCCCTGATTGAGCTGTTGTCCATCTTAATGGACCACCGTGGAATCCTGACCCAGAACCGAGGGATGCTGTCAGTGTCAGAGGGCACACTTCCTCCGCCACATAGCCAGTGACCTATGGGTCCACGTGTTGGCCCTCTGGACCAAATGGGATCCTGTGTATTGTTACTATGGCAGTTCACTTGGTGATTGAGGTGAGTGGGGTAAGAGGAGCAAGAGGTCATCTTAAGCTATGGAGTCAGATTACTCACATTTTGGTGTTGAGCAGCCAGTGTCCCCAGGTTAGGATGCTGAGAAGTGTTTTTCATTTCCATGTCCTGCTCCACTGCTCCCAGTTAATCTGTCAGGGAAATACAATCATGTTACAATCTTTTCTTATTGATTTTTTCCAAAAGATGCAAACTTTTTTTTTTCAAGTCTGAATTTGTAAAATGTCAGCATAATGAAAGAGATAATCTTTTAGAGTATTTTTTAAATTACTTTTTTCAAAGTCAGATGTTTGTGTATACTTGGCTTTCACACACTTCTCAATATCAGAATCAGAATTGCTTTATTGCCATTCTGAGTGGAAACAAGTTCACAAACTAGGAATTTGTTCTGGTATGATGGTGCCAACATAAACATGAAAAGGTAATAAAAAATAGAATAAAGACCAAATGAAATATTAATCATTAGATGAAATTAAATTGAATTTAAAGGCTATGCAAAAAAGGGTTAAACAATGTTTTACCAGAACTTGGGTTCATTTCTCAGAGCTGGTAGAGCTAAGTCATTTTTGTGGGCCCTCTTGCTTGCACGTGCCTTTTCTCTGCCACCCATAAATTTTCTATTGGATTGAAGTCAGGGGTTTGTGACCGGCATGCCAATATCTTCACTGTCCTGTCTTAAAACCACTTTGCAACTAAATTGGACACATGGTTGGGGTGATTGTCCATTTGGAAGACCCATCCGTTCCCATGCTTTAACTTGCTGGCTGAAGTCTTAAGATGTTGCTTCAGTATAACCACAAGCCCTCTTTCCTTGTGATGCTTTTTGGTAAAGTGCACCAATCTGTCCTGCAGCAAAGAAGGCACACATCATGATGCTGCCACCGCCATACTTCACAGGTTGGATGGTGTTATGAGGGCCTACAAGTTTCCCTCCTTTTTCTTTCAAACATAACAATGATCATTATGATCTACAATTTCCGTATTAGACTCAGCAGACCACAGGACACATTTCCAAAAAAGAATATCTTTTTCCCCATGTGCAGCTACAAACTGTAATCTGGCTTTTTTTTTTTTTTTTTTTTAATGGTGGATTTGGAGCATTCATTTCCTCTTGTTGCGTGGCTTTTCATTTCATGTCAGTCCAGAAGGTGTTTTACTGTGGACAATGATACTCCCTCCAGTTTCAGTCACCATCTTTGCAAAGGTTTTTGCTGTTGTTCTAAATTTTGCAACAAAGCAACTTCATCTCAAGGACCCAGAAGGCGTCTTTGCGCTGAGTGGTTTGATAGCTGTGCATGCTCTTTATATTTGCTTATTATTATTTGCACAGATGAATGTGGGAACTTCAGGCGTCTGGAAATTGTCTTCAAGTATTAACTAGACCTATGAAGGTCATGATTCTGATATTTTGGTTCATTTATTTTCATTTTACCATTATGTCATGTAATGAGCCCTTGTATTTGAAGGTGTGCCTTAAAACATATCCCATAGCTCTCTGTCCAATCTATTGAAACAATGTAACTTAGCCTATCAGAAGCTACTGATGCCAAAAGATCATCATGTGGAATTCCACAAGCTGTTCAAGGCCACAGTAAACTTAGAGTATATAAATGCATGACTTTGAGCAATGTAATAAAAAAAAAAGTTTCTTCAACTTTATTGTCAAGCATGAACTTTTGAACACGACTATGAACTGTTGACATAGACTGTGGTGACACATAATTCCATATGATCCTTTGAAAGTCTGGTCACATATTTCCCTTAGCATTTACAGAAAGGGAAGTTAACTTTGTGACCAATCAGGACCCACAGCACGTCAACATAGCGCAGTAAAGGGAAATGGATGGTGGAGTCTTTCACCAGAGATCTCATTTGATGCGTCATTCTTTTGGGAAGGCAAGTGCCTGGTACAGAATCTCACCTTCACCCTCTCCCTGCCCTTGTAGGCTGTCATTGCAAAGAATTTACAGCCTTTTCTCCACAAGCGAACTTGTGTAACTCTGAGGCTTTCATTGTCTGATAAATAGCTGTTGTCAAGCGCCTGGTGTTTTTCAAATTCAGAATAAAAGTTTTGGTTACTAGGAAGCTCCAGGTATATGGAACACATTGCTCTTTCTCCTCTGTTAAAGGTTTTTAATACACCATAGAGCATTGAAATGCTTGATAGTCTCGGAGAAAATCCAATTTTGCAAAGTTGTTGTGTAATAACTGCAAACTGTGTAAAAAAAATATTTAGTGATCTAGAAAAAATAAAGGTACACCCTCTTTCTAAGCTTTTAGATTTAAGTATGTAATAAAAACTCCCTGGTCTCAAAAGTGAGTCAATAAAGAGATATCATACAGTGTCACTATTATTTAACAAAAATCAGTCATAAATGCAGAAACAGTGTGTGAAACAGCCTTACTGTTTCAGTGGGAATTAAAATGATGGGTACCAGCCAGGAGCAGCAGATAAAATGCACTTGATTAATTATTTATCAGCAGGTATGAACAGCTCTGTATAAGCAGAACTATCAACAGTTTACTGACAACAAAATACCAAACAGGAAAGACATCAGCAATTATCTCAGAGAAATGACTCTTACACATATATAGTATGTCACGTGCTGTCGCTTATCTGAGTTTGGCAAAGATCAAATTATTTTTTAAATGCACTTAACTTGAATTTAATTTTAAAATTGTTTTTTTGCATGACTGTGTGTAACCTGATAACAAATGTTACTGATCTTTTTAACGGCTTGCAGTCATTTCTGTGTTTTGTGTATTTTTGGAAAATTCATTGCCATTTCTGCTTTTGTCACAGACCGCTTCTCGAAGTTCACTTCCCACAAATTCCCTCAAGGTTATGAAGTAATTACACTTTTTTTTTTTTTTTTGTAATAAATCATATCATCTTAACTAAGCCGGGAACATTATGTTTTATGTCAAATCCCAGTCCCTTTACAGTTCATATTTTTTTCTTTGCCCTGTTGCAACAGACTGTTTTCTGAATCCACACAATTCTGCATAAATCCTGCTGTGCGTAAATGCCGTAACTCCACTGGGGGTAACTTTTTATCTTTTTTTTTTTTTTTCAATTTTAAATTAGTTTCATCATTCACTGGAAGTTTGTGAAAACGACTAAAGCTGTGACCTCAAGAAACCACTTCAAAAACGAAGATTAACACAATCAAAAGTTAAAAAAATTTATATACCTTTTCGTTGTTCAATGTAATAATTTACTTCAACATTTATGTTAATGTACTACAGCTATTTAAGAAATTTATTTTTTGTTTTAAAGATGTGTAAGTTTGGGGGGGGGAGGGACTGCCTGCCTCAGGCCCAAAGAGACTGGACGTAAAAATATGTGCTGAATTGTGTGTTGTCTGATTGTGCCTGCTGGAGGGGCCCAGTGGCATGTCTTTTCACGGGGCCCAGAAATACCGGTGGCCCCCTGTTCATCCCTGTTTGTTTCTTGGGATAGAGCACATGGTCTTCCTAAGCTGCTGGCAGACTGCCTGATCAGCCTCGTCAAAGATAAATGACTGTGTGTTAGGAGCTGGTTGAGCCCAGGTGTTGGGTCTCTCCCTGTCGGCTGGCCAAGTGGTGAGTATTCATGTAAAATAGTCTCATGGTCAACGTCCAGCGTGGCTGCCTACCCTTCCACCAACTAATTGTCTGGTTCCCACAGTTCTGCCTGCCTTCACAATCTTTGAAAAATCCCCTAGCTCTAGCTCATCTATCAGCCAGTGACCTTGTCAGGGTGCATCGCATGAGTAGCCTCCCCATTTTTCTAGGTGGAGCAAATTGCTTGTTAAGTACTTAAAAAGTGACCCAGCCTCACCAAAAAATTTATGTGTAAATAGCATTAACAAGTAAACAAATAAAGTGAACGAGGGTGAGGCTTGTGCTGCACAAATATATATCCATCCTTTACATGCCTTTTGGTGTTTAGTTCAATTTTCTATAGTTTAATAAGATTTTAAAGGTTAAATTATGAAAATATGTTTGTGGAGTGTTATGTATTTTGCTTGCATCACCCTCCATTTATTTATCTAATAATTTGATAAATTATGAGCAAGTGTGTGCACACCATCAGTGAGCTCTTTTTTGTGCCTTCTACTGATTAAGTGTAATTCCATGGTAAGATAATTTCATGCACATGGAGAAAAGCACTGATGAGGTAGCTGTGTGTGGGTGCATGTGTTCGTGTGTGGACTGTCCTGATAGCTGTTCAGTCCCTGTGATCACCTCTGCCATTCAGTGATCAATCACACAGCTCAGCTACAGTCAGACCTCTGACTTGGTGAACAATTCCCTTTTGTGAATTCAAGATGAAGATTATCGTTCAACTATCCCCTTGACGTTTATTCAGACATGTGATAAGAGACATCCGCCGTGAAAGCTCACAAGGCCGAAGGCTGCAGGAGTCAATCAGTGCACATTTCGCTTGAGGTTTAGAGTTTTTTCTTTTTTTTTTTAGAGCTTTCCCTGTGTGGAATGTTGCATTTTGCCCTAATGGCAGCAGCAAAAATAAAAGTTACAGTCTTCCAGGAGTGCTGACGTTCCTGCCTGGATAGGTCAAGTCACTGCAGTGGTAGTGGGGCTCAGTCCATGATGGAGTGGTCTTTTGTCATCAGAGAGTGTTTACATTATACACACTCACAGGCTAGGAGGGGCAATGAGAATTTTAAAGGCAGGGTCAAACAAAGAATCAAACTTGTTTTCAAGTGTGTGTGAGTGTGTGTGTGTGTGGGTGGGGGGGGGGGGGGGGGGGGTACGTTCTGAAATGTTTAAGCTTTAAGTTTTAAAGCTGCTGCTATCCTTTTAGTATGTTGTACCTTAACCTTGCTGCTGTAACTTAAATTCCCCCAGTATCTATCTATCTATCTATAGGAATGTTAAACTGGAAGACTTTATTTTGCAATTTATATTTTTTTTTTATCAGTACTGACTGACATTTTCAAAGGCAGAAAACAGTCATTAAAACTTTCTCAGTGGTTGTTTTAATCTACAAATTGATGATCAGCATGATGGAGTGTTGCATTAAAACCATTTGTTTTTAACATTAAGTCTTAAGTGTATTGTGGTAGTAGTATTGAGAAAGTTGCAGGAAAGCGGTATTTCCCTAAAATTAAGTGTCATATGTTCCAGTCATCCTCTGTCCTGATTGTGGTAATTTAAAAAAAAAAAATTCCCATCACTGTGCACATATTTGAGAGTCATCCTGTAAACCTCTGCTCGCCTAGCCTCAAAATAAGGCTCAAGGGTATGACAACAGACAGTAACCCCTTGAGATATCTGAAATGTTTTCTGATGACTTACACTCCAGCCACAGCTGCAAGGGTGTGACACCATGGAAGAGGCTGTGGTTTACTGTAAAGAACTGATAAAGGCTGGCCTTGATCCTGACACAAAGGCACCTGCTGGTATGAGACAGACGTTATTCAGCAACATCAACCACAACTCCAATACATACGATGTGTTTCTCTAATAAATACACTTTCTAAACTAGGAGCTCCTCAGTACTCAAAGTTAGTATTTTCAAGAGAACTTCCAGTCGTGCGCTGCCTCTGTCCTTCCTGGGCTTTAGTTTGATGATGATAATGTATCACAGAGCTGTGATGATTTAAAAAAAAAATTATCTGAAATGATTATACTCTTATTTTCTCATACAGTGTCCAGCAATACTCAACAACACCAGAATCACCCCAGTCACAACTTGTGGAAAGGATAAGTCCATCAGAGATGAATAAGGGGCATACTTTATGATATTTTCAGTTTCATGCAGGTTTTTTTTTAGAAGCACTCTGTTGATATCTTTGATTTCACTTAACTGTTATCTTTTTAAATCTTTTATCTCTTGCTCCAGGTATGTTGGTACCAGTCATGTTTTTATAATCTGGTAATAATATATGCCGTGACAGTTTGTAAGGCTTTCAGTTAGAAGGCCTTCAATTCCTCTTTGTAGAAGTTTACTAGAATTTATTAAACCTTCTGACATTGTACAGAGCAGTTAAATAGTTTTTTGTTTTTTTTTATCACACATCGTTAAGATAATGCAGAACATGATGGATGGATGGATGGATGGATGTGAGGGAGCAGCATCTCTACCTTGAGTCCCTCAAAGCAGTGACTCTACCTTTATAAACTCAAGGT
Organism: Hirundichthys speculiger; assembly: GCA_018398805.1. Classification (NCBI taxonomy): domain Eukaryota; kingdom Metazoa; phylum Chordata; class Actinopteri; order Beloniformes; family Exocoetidae; genus Hirundichthys; species Hirundichthys speculiger. Next base: position 3,924,533 of record JAGFBZ010000648.1, read on the forward strand.
AGAGTCACTGCCAGGAGGAGGATTAGGATAGTTAGGATGCCCCCTGAGCTCTCTGGAGGTGTTTCGGGCATGTCCATCTTGGAGAAGACCACGAGGCAGCACCTTGGTGTTCTCTCGGAGGAGCTGGTGGAGGCAGCTGAGGGGGGAGGAGGTCTGGGCCTCTCTGCTTGGGCTGCTTCCCCCATGACCTGACTACGGATTAAGTGGAAGATAATGAGCGGATGGATGGATGGATGAAATATTCTTAATAGGATTTTTTTCTACATGTTATGCCATATAACTACTGAGCACATAACTGAGCTACTCTAAGTCATGTTCCACTGAACATCAGTGTTTCAGATAACCCAGCACACGCATTCCTGCTGCATGATAACCCACCAAATATGCATTACAAGACACATGGAAAAATTAGTACATTCACTAGGTCACTGAGCCCAATGAAGAAAAAAAACAAAACAAAACAAAAAAAAAACATTGTGCTTATTGAACATGAAATGCAAGCAAAACACATAATTCTTATTTTATATTACTGACCGTCAATTACACACATGAGTAAAGTAAAGACACTTTGTCATGCCAGTGCTGACATTGATGTTAAGCTCTCACCATGATTTTAAACAGATCCTTAAACTGCTCCATTTCATTGAGAGACACATTCAGAGGAACATGTTGGGTTTTGAAAGGCTGTGACATGTCTATAAAACACCAGCCAAATTGATTTGGTGCCAAAACCTTTTCAGCTTGTTTTTTTTTCCCTCTATATATAAGTGTTATACCACATGTGAGTTTACTTTATGATAAGACTTACATACATGCATTCTGGTGACTTAAACTACAATTACACCAATCTGTGTTTTCTAGACACAAGATAAAGCAACACCTGACTGATGTCAATCTGTTGCAAGGTCTATGGTGAAAGATCAGCGTTACGTTACATGAAGGTGTAATAGATCAGTAATTTGTCAGTTTTAGTTTCATCTTGAATAAGATGCTTTGACAGGAACCACTTTAGTACTTTTCATTCCAAGTTGAATCACCAGAAAAAAAAAATCTAGTGATTTCTTCATTCAGAACCTTTTTTTTTTTTTTTGGAGTGCCAACAAAGTTAGCATTTTTGGGCACATGTGAGTAGTAACAGTGTAAGGTTTTGGGTTTGGTTCTTGTATTGCCTGTAGTGCTGGGCGATATGGAAAAAATCATATATCACGATATGGACTATTTTATATCACAATAACGATATATATCATGATATACCATAATAAAGTATGTTTTCAGTTATTCTCTGAAAAGTTTGACAAAAATTTCATTGCTTACTTTTCAACTTAATTTTGAAAGGACATTTAGCTGAACTGTCACAAACATACATTTTAGTGCAGCAAAAACAGGTAGGTACAGAGGTAAAGTAGCTTTCACATTTTTTTTAAAAGTGCACAACAGTTTCTGAGAGGAAAAACACATTTTTGCACTGAAGTTTAGCTATAAAAAATAAACAAAAATTATTTTTCAACTTTCTGAAATCTGTAACCTTGTAGTGCAAAGTTTGCAAACCAATATAAAGTGTCTAAAGTAAACATCAGGGTTGAAGAGAACTCTGTTTAAGGCATTAACCATGAATAAAAGTGCAAACATAAAAGGCTACTTTGTAGAAGTAGATATGGTTCTATCAAATTTATCATTGCAGGTTATTTAATTACATATTTGCTGTAATAATTGATAAAATTAGGTTAGAAACGATAGAAACGATAGAAACGATAGAAGAGAAATGGCACGATATACACTTTTATATTGTCCCCATGATATATATCGTCATATTGCCTAGCACTAATTGCCTGTATTGTCAGTTTTCTTGGTTTGGTCTGCTTGTCTTGTAGTCTTCTCTGTTGTGCCAACTTTACTTCCTGCTTTACTTTGACAGTCTGTCGTTTCCTTGTTGGGTTTTGTTTTACTTACTTTTGTTCATCACCCTGATTGTTTGCACCAGTGTCTTGCTTGTTCCTTGATTCCCCCCACCTGTTTCTTGCTGGTCTGTCTGTGCTGCTGCATGTCCTGTTAATTCCTTGTTTTGCTGCTCTGTTTCTAACCTTTGTCACCTGCCCTGAGTTGCTGTCTTTTCTTGCGAACTTTTCTTTGCTTTTTCTGAGGATTTTTCTTTACTTTTGGAATTAAAGGTCTTAAATTGGAACCTTTTGCCTCCCCATCTCCTGCCTTTAGGCCTTAATCCTGACAAACGGACTTGTGTGATGTTCTTGTTCTTTTTACAAAACTGGTTGATTGGCATGAGGGTTTTAAAGAATGATAAGGTTTCCCATCAATTGTTTTTGCATGTTTATATTATTATACCTTTACAATTTGTTTACAGGCCTCCTTTCATGTGATTCTGGACTATCTAGAAAAATAAGTGAATATAGGATAGGTGTGTGAAGCCCCATTGGAGCAGGGTTTGATCTGACACATGAGCCAGGGGAAGACTAGCTCTTTGTTTCTTATCACCAGTCTGATATGCCACACTTTGAAGAGTGAGTACCCGTATTTAATATGGAACGATTAAAAACCAGCAGCTGCCGTTTTCTGTGTGGGTCCTTACTTAGTGAACAGTGTCCTGTTTATTACAAAGTCTGGCTCTACTTTCAAGAGAAATTATTTGTACATTAAAATAAGTTGATTCTGAATGAGCCCTCGAGAGTTTGGTGCAACATCTGATCGTGATCAGGATTCATTCAGCACTCTGCCATCTCACTCACAAAGGCTCAGCAGCCGTGAATTTTACTGTGAACAACTGAAGAATGCAGAGGAATATTGTCCTGCCCGAGTTATGTTTTCAGTCAGAGCTATTTCTCACAAGCTTTAGGCAAATGAAAGAAATGATGAAACATTACAACACAATTGCTGTTTGTTTTTCAGCTTGTTCCTCTGTCCTCAAAAGAGATGTGAGGGACCGGGACTTTTCTCTGCTACGCTCAGCACAACCAAATACCACCTGTTGCTTTTTGTTAGTGTTCTCCTTCCAGCTGCTTTAACAATTATGTCACAGCCGTTTTAATACTGATTCCTAATCTTTCAGAAACGTGAGTAAATCATGTCATTTTAAATCAGCCGTGCTCCTGACTTTAAAAGAAGAAACTGATAAACAACTTTTGCATCTACAGATCGCAGGAGCACGAATGCAGATGTTTATTAAAATGGAAAAAGTAATTTATTTCTCTTGCGTCCTGCCAGGCCACATATCTGTGTAGTTTATCATGCATCTTCCCGGCCGAAACATGCCCTTCTCAGATTCCCTCTTAGTCATTGTGCTGAAGAAAGCTCAGTCCTGTGTATTTCTTGTCAGGGGTCAGAGGCAGTATTGACCATTTCCCTTTTTCTGCACAGTGATGTTGTTTTAAACCCTGAGTTAACCAGAGATTGATCTGGAGAATGGGTGTATTTGGGGACTGCCATTCGTCATAGAGCCTGAAGGGGTTGTTTTCTCCCGGCGCTGTCAACTTTGATGAATCCCTGCTAAAGACTCCTCTGTGGAAGGCACGGCCAGCATTTGCCTTGGCTCGGAGGCATTGCATTTCCTTTCTCTCCCTCTGATTTTTGGCAAGATACTTTTACTTGTGCCACAACCTTTTGTCCATGAAGTACATTACTTTAGTTTCTGTTTGTTTGTGATGGGTGGACCACAGAGGGTTTTTTTTTACATTGTTTTGGAAGAAATTAATTTTCTTAGCAACTATTTTCAAGTCAGCTACATGGTGATCCTGTGAATGTCATGCTGTTCCTCGGGGATAAAAAGTTTGCCTTTGCGCTTGTTTATTTCAAGGAAAAGAGTGAATTAGAGAGCACTTAATCGTCTCTGTGGCCAAAAACCAGCCAGAAGATTCTGTATGTAGCTTAAGGTTATGACCACTGTAATGGATGTCATCAGATATGCTCGAACCATTCCTGTAGCTTCACAAAACAACACAGCACATCGTTCAAATTGAGTCATTTCGGCTTCACAGTAAAGAATTGTTGCAGATTTACTGTTTTTTAAATAATAATTGAAAGTAAAAGCTAAATGTACATTCTTTGCATTTTAATTAAAAGTAGATGCTGCCAGTTAACAAATCACCTCAGATAACTGTAATTCATGAGCATAAGTAGTGTTTTCTATCTAATCGACCCCGCTCACTCACACCATACTGTAGTGGTTTGTTGGACTGATCACAGTCTCTGTTGCTACACAGATTAGAGTTTTTAAATTGATGGTCTGTTGTCAGGAAAATATATCATTGCGGAAAAGATTTAACTGCCTGAACAAACTGATTTCTAGGGCAACCACACTGGCTTCAAGTTAGTGACCAAGAGTAGTGTTTGCAACATAACTGATGATACTGAAGTGGAAATCTGGCCTGAGGTTTCCTCTTTACCACAAAGTCAAGCCAATTAGCATCTTCATGACTTGTTACTTCTTAATGTATTATTTACAAAACTGGTCTTGTTTTTCTGTTATTTTTGATTTATGTCAGATTATAATATAATTCTAATATGAGTAAGTAAGATAAACAACATAATAGATGCAGATTTTTAAATATATTAATATATTTTTTAGCATTTATACCCAAACAGTAAGAAGTCAGCATGTACATAGAAATTCCATATAACTGATCACTCTACTGTGATATACGAGAACCCAAAAATGAACACTGTATTAAAATAAATTAGTGATAACAGTCAAATGTTGGTGTCTGTGCAGCTACAATAAGTTATATTACATCAGGCCAAAACAGACAATAATTACTGCAGGAAACACCAAAACTGGGGACTGAGGTTCAGTGAAGTACTGAGGCACAAAAGAGAAATTTAGCAACAATGGCAGTCTTTGTGAAGCCACCTCAGCAGTTTGTAGGGCTGATTTCATCACTCTTACAGTGGCTTCATGCCTTCCTTCTTTCCCCTCTCTTTGCCTGTTTATAGTGCCCTTCCCCCCATTCACCGCTTCTTTTTTTTTTTTCAGTTGATTTAGGGTGAGTGATGTTCAGTGGAACCCTAAACCATAATCCAGATGGTGATGATAGACACTGGTTACCACTTTTTAATTCTTCAACACCGTCCCTAATTTGCAGCGTACTTTTAAAGGCAGTAGGAAATTGATGTTCATAATTCCAGCTCTCTGCTGACCCAAGGTAGGGGTACACCCTGGACAAGTCTCCGGTCCACTGCAGCCACACGCTCTAACAGTCACTCCCATGGGTAATTTAGAATCACCAGTTATAATTCAACATATTTATTTTTTGGACTGTGTCATGAAACCAGAGTCCCCAGAGAAAAACCACTCAAGCACGGGGAGAACATGTAAACTGTACAGATGGACCTCTTGCTCACACGTGTGGCGGCATCCTCGGGATCGCTGTCCATCCACTTTGAATGACTGAATTGCGGGTTGTGTGCATTGCTGTGGCAACGTTGCTTCTGTCAAAAGCTGGGTTATTTTCAACTTTTTCTGAATCAATCAAGTCGTGGCTACACGTCTAGTGCTACCCAGTGAAATCATACCTGTTGGCAACACTGCAGAGTCAGTCAGGAGACCGTTAAAGCAAGCAGTGAAAATGAGCATGCAAATTAAAGCTGACCTGCCCTCAACATGGGCTCATACACAATTTTGTATTTTGTAACAAAGAATGTGCCTCAAGAGCAAAATTTAAAAAGGAACTTGATAAAAAAAAATAAAATTAAAAGCTGTTTTTTTATGTGAAGTTAAATAAATGCTGTTCAACAAAATGTAAAAATCCCAGGTAAGCAATTACTGAGTTTTTTGTTTTTACAGTGTATTCGTTCAGGTTATTAAATTTAAATCCACAATTTCTAACTTTATATAACTTGATAACTCTCTGATTTCAAGATTTCTTTGATAAATTGTGTGACTCTAAAATCATACTGGAAAAAACAGACCAGTAGAGCCCCCACCATGTCTTAGGCCAGGTTTCACAACTTGTGCACCACATAACCCAAAAGTTCTGCTTTTTTCCATCCACAAATCATCTTTCTAGAAAAACAACTGCTGATGTAAGACATTTACCCACTAAAAAAGAAAAAAAAGTTTTTCCTCTTTTTACCTTTTATTCATTTCATTCCAAAGGGGCATTCTCCTTATAAATGCATATCTATATCTATATCTATCTATCTATATATCTATATATCTATATATATATATATATATATATATATATATATATATATATATATATATATATATATATATATAGATGTGTGTGTGTGTGTGTGAGTGTGTGTGAGTGTGTATCTTATCCACACCATTTGCTTTGATGTAGGTCAACTACACTTCTACTCCAGTCAAAACAGTTTTGATTCACATTTTTTTAGTCCCTAATGAAAGTTTACTTTTCCAGCCATCTAATAATGCACCTAGGGTTGTTTTAACCCTAGGTGTCCTTTCACAAACATTTTATCAAACATATTCTGATAGTGCAAACTTAATACATTTTTATTTTCAATTTTTTTTTTAAGTCAAGATGTTATTGCTGATTATTTCTTCCAGTTTAAGGCTTTCAAAGAGAAAGCAAAGTAAACATAACTCTCAAAAAGTAAGAAAAATTATTCCAGTAAATGTAAAGACCCAGATAAGCATAATGAACACAGCCAGTTTGAATCAACGCTCCAGTATGACGTCAGATTTGATGCACTTACATCGTGTTGCACTGTATTTGGAAATAGGTCTAGCATGGAAAAGCAATATCTGCAGTGGCAAAGTGTCAGAATTACTTTGCAGATCATTTCATCATTGCAGGTCAGCTTTAACTAAACGCAATAGTAGTAGAAAATCTGTTATGTGAGACTAATTTGGAACGTTACTTATTTTCCAAAAAACAAACATGGATTTGTGGCACATTGTAACCCCTTCTAGTTGTAATAATGGGAGGAACCCATGGGCTGTTCTGACAAATATTATATTGCTAAAAGATCCACAACAGCTGGCTGGATTTTATAGGCACGTAGAAGTGGCTGCATTCCTGTGGAGTTCCACTTTGAGCTAAGTTTGAGTTAAGGTCAAAACCCCTGTGTCCCACTCGCTTGCACACACATGTACACGCTCGCACGCGCACAACTCCCCCTCTCCTCTACTAATAAATAATTATCCTTTTGTGTGACGTGGCTTTGCTCCAAGGCCGTGCACTTTATATGAGCTGCTTGTAGCAAAGCAGTCCAGAATGAGAAAATTCAACACCAATTATCTCAAAAATGTCTTTTCATTTTTATTTATTCTTATGAATTATTAATAGTGACATAATATTTAGTTTTTTTTTAAAAATATATTTTTTACAGTAAGTTAGTTTATCTTTTGACAAATCTCTTTTCCTTCGTGCTGTTGCTTCATCCAGTTAGCAACATATTTTGAAATTGGAATTTGTTTCTAAAAAGAGATGAGTCAGAGGAGTCAGAAAATGACATCACATGTTAAATATCTGTATGAGGAACCAAGTCCATGAATGTACAGCTACCACTAAGGTTTATTTTCATAGATTTTAGAAATAGCCATCCATTATTTTTACCCTGAATTGTATTCAGGGTCTTAGGGGTGAACGGTAGGGGTACACACACAGCTCACTGAGCCACTGTAGGACAATTTTTGGAAATATATATATATTTTCTTTATAATACATGGTGTAATCTAAAGATGTTTAACTTTTATTCTGCAGCATATGATCACATTTCATTTCTGTTCTCAATGAATGCTCTAAACTGATATTTTATGTCGCAGAAATACATTTCTTTACAACTGATCATGTGTGCAAACATGAACATCAGGGTTACGAAACCTTTAACGACTCTTGTGACTGTATAACGCTGCTCCTCATCAACACACTTGTTCACACACACAAACGTAACAGGAGCAACACTTCAACCTGATCAGAGTGAAGAGCAACGCCCACTCATGCAAATGCAACGTTAGTCAGACTCTGCTCAGATGTGCAGTCCATGCTGGCCACAGTAAAGAAAAGGAGTCATCCTCATCTCGGCCTGTCTCGCTCCTCCCCCTGCTCAGAGTTATGCAGTATTTCAGGCGAACAAGGAAAGCCAGACATTATAGAGCCAGAGCAACAAGACCGTTAACTTCACAGACTCCCACTCATGTCTTCTAAAGATAGCCTGGGAGCTTGAAAGTTAGCATCCAGATTTTGGTCCTTTGTCAGTTAATTTCATTTACTACATCACATTAGACAGGGGGGATGGCTCCTCCCACATTGTGAACACTCATGTTAGTTTCTGAAGAAGATTCGGCTCCATGCTCATTGTTTCTTCGGGTAGTGTTTTTGTCAGGAAAGTTTTTTACTAGCTGACTTTGTAATTTCCCTGCCACGCGTTCTTCTGGACGATCATCACATCTTCGTCTGAACAGTCTTGAGCAGCGATCACCAATGCTGACTGAGGCGTGTGGAGCTATGTCAGTGGGGTCAGATGTTTGCGATCTGACCCTCTTACCACCAGTGCCTCCTGTGACATCCTTGCCAGGAGCCGTTGCTGGCTGTGGGATGCCTGTTGGCGGTGGCCAGTGGACCCAACTGCTGGACCTCCACCCCGGCTCTCCGTACAGCTCCCTGAACTCCCACCACTCCCTGATCAAGCAGGAGCCGGGCTGGGGGACCGCTGACCCACTGGAGGATCCTCACTGTGGACTCGGGGCCTTCACTGTGCACTTCTCTGGCCAGTTCTCAGGCTCAGGTCCCTGTCGGGTCGGTGCCTTTGGAGAGCCAACAGCAGGTCAAACACGGATGTTTTCCAACGGAGCCTACCTACCAGGCTGTGTGGAGAGTCCTCCAGCACCCAGGAACCAGGGTAAGCATGCTTATGAGCAGCACTCCTTATGTCTTCTCTCGTTAGATTCATATCAGAGCAGTGAAACAGAGAGTTGTCTTCATCACCCACCAGTTATGACCACAATGGCTCTGAAAACGTCCTGCTGAACTTGTTCTTGATGTAACTCAGTGATTAGTGTTGTGTCTGTGCAGGATATTATGTGGTCTACTGGCTCATTCTGTATCACAACAACTGTTACAGCATCTGTTTAATATAACCCAATAGTGTTGGGGTCTCACATACGCACACACACACATTTATATACAGAATATATATATATATTATATATATATATATATATATATATATATATATATATATCTGAGGGCTGTCATCAACTGAAAAGAAAAATGTTTTGCATTTCCTAACTTTCTTTGTCAATGTACGCTTTCGTCTCACTGATCAAGTCAAAAAGGAGTCTTAACTTCAGGTGGTGTATAGGGCTGTTTGAGTGAAAAAGGTGTATGGGGTAAAATTTCTTTTCATATCAAAGCAACAAATGAAATTTTAAAAAATCTGAAGAGATGACCTGTGAAATATAAACTTGATCATTTTTGGATTTTTAAAATCCTGGATTTGTGAAAACCAGACACGATGAAGTTCAGCTGTTATTCCCTTCAATTTTGGAATCAAACTTGATTTTTGTTTCAGTGAAGGCTTGTGTATTTTGGATCAAATGACTTGAACCTGCTGATATAACTGCTGATGTGTGTCTCAGTGTTCACAGCAGAATGAGTTTTTTCATTTTCCAAAGAAACTCTGTAACATCCCACTTGTGCCTGACTCAGAATATCACACCCCGTTTGTGTGCATGTTAAATGAACTTGTGCAACATAATCACTTTCACCTACCTTCTACTTTCATTTGCACTAAAATCGCTGCAGTAAAAAAAAAAAAATCTTATAGTTACCATTTGTGCAACATGTATATTTAATCCAGTTTTCAATACAATTCATAATTTTGCAATGTTTTTCTTTGTTTTTGATTTTTTTTTTTCCTGAGCATATTCTACAGTAGCTCATTCTCAGTCTGGCTGTGGTATGCTTGACAAATTTCTTTTTCCACCTGCCATAAATATTGCAACCACAAGGCGGAAGATAGATGGGAGGAAAAAGAATATGTTAAGAGCAAAGAGGATTTTGTAGTGTGATATATGTCCCTCTGTGGTAAACCCGCCAGGGATTTAGAGCAACTAACAGGAGAGAGTAGATAACCAACCAGATTCTGAAGACTTTCCAAGCTTTACAACGTTACAGTCATTTTTAAGGTGGTCATGTGTAATGGCTCGACCAGGCAAAATGAGACCCATGTATTTCCATCACCTCTCTTGCTGTTTGTCTCTCAGGTTATGGAGCCGTGGGTTTAGACAGCATCCCCAGTTATGGTCACACACCATCTCACCACACCCCTCAGCTCTCCAGCCTCTCGTTCAAGCACGAGGACACGCTGTCACCTCCAAGCAACATCGGTAACCATCAGCAGCCTGACACGTCTTTCACCCAACTGGTTCTCAGACTGGAAAACTGTTGTGCCTCCGCGATGTTACATAAGAAAACCATCATTTTCTTATGTCACAACTCCATCACAAATGTCCATTTTCCAACGTGTTTCTCCACGTCTGCATGCACACAGATTCATATGCACAGATATAGATAAACACAGCCTCCCTTAATGACTTTGAAAATGACGAGTTGAGGAAAGAGCTTTATGTGTCTCTGTTGGAATGTCAAAAACTGTCTGGGGACCAGTATACTATATGAACCTGAAAAGCACCAGTGTTTTTTTTTTTTTTTTTTTTTTACAGGCCTCCTTGAAGAGGGAAGCTGTGCGTGACATTAAAATAACTATCATTCATTTTACAAATATACTGTATTTCACTGTGTGCATGCCCCCCCCCCCCCCCCAAAAAAAAAAAAAAAAAAAAAGGGGAGCATTAGATGTTTATATATATGTTTAGGATATATGAACTCCCAAGAAAGAAAATCTGTTTTTTCCATCTCATGTTTATGGTGCTTGGGCTTGAACAAGACGCAGCACAAGAAAATCAACGAGCAATGATTCTAAGAACCGGGTCACTGCTCTGGTAATCAACCAAACATACGAGGAACAAACTATTCAGTATTTGCAGGGTTTGCATTGTCTCTCATATAGTATATAGCAGTGGTGCGCAAACTGTGGTACGAGTACCACTGGTGGTACGTGGGGAAAGTCATGACTTGTCAATGCATGACAATGTATTATAAATACAACGTTTTCAAATGAAATTCAGGTAACAATAAATAACCACAATAAGGACTAAACATCTCTCCTGTGTGTTTAAAGTTATTTGAGAAGGCATATATGGCTATATTTTAAAATTGGTCATCATGGTGGTACTCGGAGAGCTCAATAGTTTCTCAGTTGGTACACAGCATTTAAAGTTTGAGAACCACTGGTATATAGTAAACGAAAACAAGGAGGGTTTTTGTACAGGGAAGAGTTCCATGTAGAAAACTGTCAATAATATTTGCCACAATTGTTTTCCTAAATAAGAAAAAAAAGAATCTTATACTAACTTACTGGGGCAAAAATGGAAACTGCTGGGTATTTTAAATTTACTTTTGTCGTTTCTAATCTTCAGCGGACCAGCAGTGTCCAGCCAACCCCATGTTTGGTTGCCACAGTCCTTCAGAATCATGTCCGAGCAGCCAAGCACTGCTGCTGAGAAACTACAACAGGTATGATCGTTCCCCACTGCATGTCTTTACATTTAACTCCATCCCCTCTTGAGCTCAGTTCCACTCTACCTCAACATTTTCAAAAATCCTCGCTCATCATTTTCGTCGTGATTCTTTCCACTGACACCATTTTTAGAAGTGTGAACTCTATCTGATCCCAGGCCGAGCTCTGCATTTGGCTCTCCGTTGTCTGGATCGTGAATCCTCATTTGTTCTGAGGTTAAGTGCTGCCCACTGGTGCTCAGCGGGCCAAAATAAACAGAGAGTGATCTACTGCTGATGTGTCTGAGTCCACCCTGAGGAAAAATGAGGAGAAAAGTAAAAGAGACAAGTTCAGTGAAAGTGAGAGCTGAGGGGGGGTGGGGGTAACTTGTAACTTGTTTTCCTTTTTTGATGTAAAACATCTCAAACAGTAAATTAGGATGAAATTCTTGAAATGCCGGCTCAAGATGTTGTTTGAGAAAAGGAACATGTGCAACCCAAATACTGGGACAGCAGTTGATAAGCAGGGAGAAGACTGCGCTGCTGTTAGAGCTCATGGCATGAACTGGAAACCCTCAAGCAAACTCAGAAACATGCACATGCACGCACATGCTCATACACAGTGTGTGCATGTCAGATATCAGCGGGCCTTTCCGCAGTTTAACAGAGCTCAGAGCTGATTAGCGAGCCATCGCGATCCTTCCCTCAAGGACTTCTCAAGGAATGCTGTCCAGAATTCCCCTGAAACTGTTTCCCGCCATTAATGATACGGAGGACAGAGTGATGTCATAAACTGGTCCAGGGTGTACTAGGCACGGAGGCACTCACCCCCACGGAGCGCACAATCAAACCCTTAAGAGCGCGCACGTCTGTGCTCGCTTGAGTGTGTGTGTGTGTGTGTGTGTGCAGCAGTGTGGTCTGCCAAGGTAAAAATGGCTCAGTGCCTGTAATTTTTAATAAAGCTGGTAAAAACAGTGATGGTGGGATGGTGTTGGTCAGCGAATCACTGAATATTTAACTTCTTAATTTTTCCTACTAAGGGAGAGAAATGGGAGGAGGAATGTTAAATTTTGCTTGTGATTTTTTTTTTTTTTTTGTTATTTTCCAAAAGTAATTATTTAGTAAACGGAAACACACACACACACACACACACACACACACTATTTCCATCTCAAATCTAAGATAACATGTGTATTTTGTTTCCATGAAAATGTCCCAAACCAGAAATTCTGGGAAATAATCTTCTTTTTTCAAATAATGTTCTTTTACTCAGTGATAACCTGTACCAAATGGCATCTCAGCTGGAGTGTGTCACATGGAACCAAATGAACACCCTAGCATCTTCCATTAAGAGGTGATCCTTTTTATCCAATATTTCTAAATAAAATCCTGTTTTTTTCAGTTTTGGACAGTTTTACTGTAGTTGCACTGAGAAGGAAGAGGAGGAGGATTAGAACAGATGGCTGCTGGCCTGCTGCCGAGGGAAAACAGGGCAAGAAGAAGAGCTTAATAATGTTTATGTGTACAGTCTTACTTGTACTGTACACTTTCAACACTGACTCGAGTTTGACCAAGAAAGTTAGATTAGTCAGATTTTGTAACATCAGCGTTCATTTTATCTAATTTATGTGGACAAGCATGCATGGCATTTACTAACTCTAACAAATCAAGGCACAAACTGTCCCATCCATTTGAAAACAAAACAAAACAAAACAAAAAACAACTTGGCAATACCAAACAGTTCATTCCAATCCAGAACATGCAGGAGAGAAATCTGATTTCTTTGAGGTTATGTTACAGTTAGCGGAGGAAGAAAAACCTTTAAGAACTTTAAGAACCTGGCATATTCCATGTTTGGCACCCACTTATTCACCCTGCGGTTTAATTAATGTGCATTTTCTGCATTGGTGCCAACAGCCATGCAGGCAGCTATGACAGTGACCCCACAGCCCCGACCCCCCCCATGCTTGTCAGCGCCCAGTACCACATACACACACACGGTGTGTTCAGGGGACTTCAGGTTAGCCAACTACTGTTCACACACACGCAGACACACATGCAATGAATGAATAAGTGAATGAGCAACATACTGAATCTACTGTCTTCATGAAAGGAGAGACAGCTACCTGCTCTGACGCCTCCAGTCGTGAAGTCTTCGGAGGCCAGTGAAAAGCGTCCTTTCGTGTGTGCCTATCCCGGCTGCAGCAAGAGATACTTCAAACTGTCACATCTGCAGATGCACGGCCGGAAACACACAGGTGAAAGTGGAAGAAGATCTCCACCCCTTTCTCTCCTCAGACCTAAATGCAATGATGATGGTGATGATGACATTATTTGGGGGGGTGTTTTTACAGGAGAGAAGCCGTACCAGTGTGATGTCACAGAATGTGGGCGCAGATTCTCTCGCTCAGACCAGTTAAAGAGACACCAGCGCAGGCACACAGGTACGATACCATCATGTATCTGAGTCCACTGATACGCTGGGCCCATGACCTGTATCTGACCATGTGTGTGTATGCGTATGGTTTCAGTAAGAATTTTTATGCTTTTGTGAATCTTCAGTATCCCAAAACAAAAAAAATCACTATACCACTGACTCCAAGAATTTCTCTCTTTTATTTTATTTGTTTTACTGTTTTAGATTAGGAAGGTGACGCAGTCTGCAAATTGACCACCAGATGTCACTAAATCTCACACGCCGAACCCTCAAGCAATCCGGGAAATTAAACATATTTAGTGTTGTTGCATGGTTGCATTCAAATTTTATAGAAAATAGATATTCTAAAATCTACAGAGAGAGTATCAGAACAGATGTAAGAAAATCAAAATAATCCACATTTATTTTTTTGGTTCAGTCTTGATTGTTTGCTTGATATTTTCTGGGGACTTGTCTTTGGAACCACCGGATCATTACGTCTAAAATGCAGTCTAGAACCTTGAATCTCTCTGTATTTCTTGTAATTCACTTTCTGTTTTCTTTGAGACACTGTCAATCAGCAGTGTTTGAAACTATACTCAGGCAGTACAGTCATTTGTTCCAGCGCATAAACAACACGCAATACAGACTCAGAAGTTAATGTACTGGCATCTAATTAACTCTGCAGCAAGTTGAGATAGTTACGTTTAACTATGTAAGGTAATAGTTTTCTGAACTATGTGAGAATGTTCCTAAACGATTTCAGAGGAGAGTATAAGAGGGAGTAGGATAAGAAGAAAAAGCCTATTTCCTCTGTTGTTCACTTACACTAAGTTGAAGAATTAAAACAACGTATATCTGAAAAGATTTTTCTGAAAAGTATGTTTAAATATTCAGTAATTTCCTGTGCACATGTGTTTGTTCCAATTCAGGTGTGATGCATTAAAAAAGCACGAAAAAAGAGCATAAAAGCATTTTTTTTAAAGCATACAAAAATGTTACTCCTGACAAACAACTGTTGAATAACTGTTTTTCATTTTAATTAAAATGCATCAGCATGACATTTTCTCAGTTACAAACCATAAATGGCTTCTTTTTAGTTTGTTTGATTTATGTTATTTTGTATTGCACATTTTCTGAAATGTCATGTTGAAATATCCAAGTGAAGCATTATCGAACTGAACAGGATGATTTGCACAGCTCTTAATATTCAAGTGGAACAATTCAAATTGCAGTTTTTGTTGCTGTGGTTTGCTTCAGAATTGATTTTTGTTTCAAAAATGATTCGTAATGATCCTTGACTTACAGAGATCCTTAATGATTACAGCCTATTAGAGCTGGGCGATATGGAAAAAATCATATATCACGATATGGACTATTTTATATCACGATAACGATATATATCACGATATACCATAATAAAGTATGTTTTCAGTTATTCTCTGAAAAGTTTGACAAAAATTTCAGTGCTTACTTTTAACTTAATTTTGAAAGGACATTTAGCTGAACTGTCACAAACATACATTTTAGTGCAGCAAAAACAGGTAGGTACAGAGGTACAGTAGCTTTCACATTTTTTTTAAAGTGCACAACAGTTTCTGAGAGGAAAAACACATTTTTGCACTGAAGTTTAGCTATAAAAATTAAACACAAATTATTTTTCAACTTTCTGAAATCTGCAACCTTGTAGTGCAAAGTTTGCAAACCAATATAAAGTGTCTAAAGTAAACATCAGGGTTGAAGAGAACTCTGTTTAAGGCATTAACCATGAATAAAAGTGCAAACATAAAAGGCTACTTTGTAGAAGTAGATATGATTCTATCAAATTTATCATTGCAGGTTATTTAATTACATATTTGCTGTAATAATTGATAAAATTAGGTTAGAAACAATAGAAACGATAGAAACGATAGAAGAGAAATGGCACGATATACACTTTTATATTGTCCCCACGATATGTATTGTCATATTGCCCAGCACTACAGCTTATATATATTTTATAAAGTTATTTTATAGTTATTTTACTTAAAAGGTTGACTGATTGTGTGAGACAATTAGCTAGACTTCTGTCACATCTGCTCATGAAACAAAATTGTTTAAATGTCAGTTGTATCAAGTTAGACAAGAACAGTTTTTCCCAATAGAAAGCAGACACATACTTTTTTAAAAATTGCAAACTGTCTCTCAGCAGTGCAGTATGTAAGGCAGTCTCAGGCTGTAACTTCTCCAGTGAAGTGATGCTTAGTCATTTTCCTCTGTTCTCCTTCATGTCTCTGACAACCACCATCTCTGTGCAGGAGTGAAGCCCTTTCAGTGTGAAACGTGTGAGAGAAAATTCTCACGGTCAGATCATCTTAAGACGCACACCCGGACTCATACAGGTAAAACAAGTGCGTATACCCCTTTATTTTCTTCCTCCTCATCCTTCCGCCAGTTCAATTTTGAATTCATTTTAATTCCTGCACGGAAGTGCGCGTGGTTTTATTCTAAAGCAATGCCTTCTCTTGTTTTTCTTTTACTTGTGCCCTCTTTGTCAGGTGAGAAGCCCTTTACCTGCCGCTGGTCCAGCTGTCAGAAGAAGTTTGCCCGCTCTGACGAGCTGGTGCGCCACCACAGCATGCACCAGAGGAACCTGACCAAGCTGCAGCCTGCCATCTGAACGACGAGAGGAAGAGGAGGATGAAGGGGAAGGTGACAATATGGTGTGCCAGATAGTAGAGAAAGACGCCTGGAGCCTGGTCAGCATTTCTGATGCCTTGGCAGAGTTGCTGATGTGGCGAGCACAGCTGATGCCTGCCTCAGTCAGACACACACCGTCAGGAGGAGAGACTCACTGAAGACCCACGAGATCGTCAAGATGCATGTCAGCTAACACTTGCTCTGGTTTTGTGACATTAAAACTCAGACGTGGGTAGGGTGGGATACTGCAGTAATTCTGAGCCAAGGAGACTTTTTTTTTTATGTGAGATGAGGAAAACATTGATATACTGTTTTGGATATGTACATACACTTGCACTGGCTTCTTTTTTTTGTTTCTTAAATTGTTTTATCTTGTAAATGCGCTGGACATTTGAAACTGGATGTAGGAAGATAACGGTTTGTCACTTTTTGTCCACAAAGGTGATCATTTTTTTGCTTTGGAGAGCGCCAGCATTTCTGTATTCTCGATGTACACGATACTCACGGAACTGTTTTGCATATAAGTGGTGTTTTTTGTTCTGTTTTTTTTAACCATTAGAGGCAGTCCTTTGGCTTTTGTACATTCTTCTTTGTTTATAAAATCTTAAAATCACCTGTATCAAGGGTAAAAGTGTTGGTGTGGCTCTTGTCAGATTAAAAGGCCACTGACAAGCCGTGGTAAAGCACGAGAGCATGGATGTGGCAGTAAAAAAGGACCCCTCTGTGACTCTGAGTGGGTGCATGTTTCACCCTTCCAAATCTAGGACACAGATCTTCATAACCAGAAACATCTGGAGCCCAGTAAATCTCATTAGAAAAGACACATACCTTAGTGTCAGCAGACCATACTCTATTGACTGCTTACTTCTGACAAGGTGGGCCCCAAAATACTCACACATACATGCACGCACTCATGTTCCTATTGTAAATCACAGTGTCCAGTTTAAAACAAGCCCCTTTACATCCTTTTAGCCACAGGGTGGCAGTGTGAGTCTGTTTGGTCCAGCAGATGGGACTTGAGCCTTAAGTGCTGGACTCGTTCACTAGTGCTCTATCACCATCCATGTTCACTTTACACATGGTCCTGTGGTGTTGAGTATCCCCAATATATATGGTAATGTACTGTAAATGAAAGTGAAAAACAAAAGGGCATGTTCAGAGTACACCAGAGCCCATCAAATATAAATGATGTGGATGGAGTTATGTGTCAGCTCCTGCGCAAGTCTATGAGAGGTGAAATCATTCAGCTACTGCAGGTATGTTAATAAAATATGACTCAATGTGGGCTGAAAGAGCAGCTGCATTACTCCGTCGGCTAATTTTGTCATGAAACTGGAAAAGCAAAGCAAACTTGCACATACAGGCTGTGTTTATACCATACTTCCTTACAGTGTTACAGGTTTCTGAATTGTGAAGTTTTCTGCATAAATAAGATCTAAAACATTATCACGTTTTTTATAAGACAAACAGAACCCAAATAAACAAATGAAAGAAAACTATTAGACTTGATCTTTTCTTTAATGTTTAAAAGAATCCAGTTTCGTCTCTGTGAATGTCAAAAGTATGTGAACCTACTAGAATGTGTAGTATGGGATTTTCAGGTTATTTGGAGGTGAAATTTAAGTCAGGTAAGGTGTTTGTAACCAACGGGACAACAAAAATGAATTAGTGGTCGCTCTTTTTTACTGGAAAAAAAATTCAAAGGTTGGACTTAAGAACACATGTTTTTGGAAGTGTAACAAGGCACTAACATAAAAGATTCCTGAGGACTTAAGAAAAACAGTTGATGACACTCATCAGGCTGCCTCAGAACCATGGGGAACCCTGGTGGCTGGATGATGTCAGGACTGCTGCAATGGCCTGCAGATAGCCTCACCGCATGCGCCAGATCTGCACCACGCAGCTGCACGGTGACCCATGTTCTCCTTTACCAGTCAGGAGAGGTCACGGGCCTCCGCGCTACGTGAATGTCTCTGGCCCATAAGTCCGCTGAGAGGTTTGTGTTCTAGCATGGCGCCGCCCATGTTCGCAGCTTGCGTCAATTTTTGCTAGCCTTTAGCATATTTTTGACTTTTCAACAAAGTGTTCTTCAATGATTACATTGGTTTTTGTTCATTATTTTTCATCCCGATGTGGATGTGATGAGTAACCACAGCAAAGAGAAAGTTGTTTACAAGCGGGAGCAGCTGATCCAGATATCAAAAAGCCAAATAATATCCAGATTGAAACCCAAAATTCCTGATGAGCTGAAGAGGAGATGGCAGGGATGCAGATCAGGAGCAAGGGCAGACAGAGATATGAAGAAGAGCAGAAATAGCAAAGGTGGTGGAATTACAGTGCTTGTTAACAACAGATGGTGTAAACCAGGACATACCCCCATGAAACATCATTTCTGCAGCCCGCACTGATCTAATTGAACTGTTAGCTGTGAGTTTTTGTCTTTACCATTTACAGGAGAGAATTCACCAGTGATATTATAGTGGTAGTTTAAATCCTGCTATCAGCTGGACGCTGCAGGACATCATCAGCCCAGCCATTGCTAAGCTACAACACAACCCAGCTCATTACTAGACGTTACTGGTGATTTCAACCACGTCTCTCTCTCTCTGCCACATTTCCAGCATTTCAACAGTTTGCCAACTGATCCACTAGAGAGGATAAAATGTCGGATTTGTTTTATGCAAACATCAGAGATGCCATACAGCTCCTCTGCACAACCTGCTCTGAGTAAGGCAGATCACAATCTGGTCTATCTCTCCTCCACCTACAAAAGTCCAGAGGCAACCTGTGACCAAAAAGAACTGAGGAGGTGGTCACAGGAAGCTGCAGAAACTCTGCAGGGGTGTTTTGAGGCTACAGACAAGGATGCACTCTGTTAGCCACATGGAGATGGCACCAGCGCCATGACTGCGTGTGCTACTGGCTACATAAACTTCTGTGTGGACAACACCATCCCCACCAGAACAGTGAGGTGCTTCCCCAGTAATAAACCCTGGATCACCAGTGACTGAAAGAGCTTCTGACCAAGAATTAAAGAGTCTTCAAGAAGGAAGACAGGGAATTATTGAGGTCAGTACAAAAACAAACTACAAGCCAAGATTAGAGACAACAAGGAGAAGCTGGGGAACAAGCTCCAGCAGAACAATGTAAGAGACGTTTGGTCAGGGATGAAGAAGATCACAGGCTTCAAGGACAATGAGGATCAGATAGATGGAAATCTGGACAGAGCAAATTAACTGAAGACATTCTTTAACAAGTTCAGCTCAGAGACAACTTCAGCATCCTCCTCTCCTGCCCTCAGCCAAACAGACCTCCCATCCTCCATTGATCCATAGCTTCCCTGTCACATCTCAGCTGTCTCACCTCAGTTATGGATCTTACTGCTGCTCCATCATTGTCTCCACAGTTCGTGAGACTGAATGGTTGTGTGTCTGACCAGGTGGTCAACAGTACAGGGGACTGTACTCTCACCATTCCTCTTCAGTCTGTACAGCTCAGACTTCCAGCACCAGTCAGAGTCCTGTCCATCTGCAGAAATACTCAGATGACTCTGTAGTTGTGGGGTTTATCAGTGAGGGACAAGAGACTGAGTACAGAGAAGTGGTGGACCACATTGTGGCGTGGTGTGAGAACAATCATCTCATCGTAAATGTCAACAAAACAAAGGAGATGATTGTGGATTTTCGGAGGATCAGGAACAAGTCAAACAGCATTTTCATCATGGAAGAGAAAGAAGCCCTGTCGTGGAAGGTGGTGGAGGAGTATAAATACCTCAGTGTTCACCTGGACAACAGACTGGGCTGGAGACGCAACACTGATGCTGTTTATAAGAAGGGACAGAGCAGACTTAACTTCCTAAGGAAGCTTTGGTCCAAAATGTTGTATATCTTCTATAAATCTGTTGTGGAGGGTGCAATCCCATCTGCAGTCGCCTGTTGGAATTGCAACATCAGAGCCAGTAACTTAAAAAGACTGAATAAACTGATAAAGAAGGCTGGCTCTGTTTTGGAGACTGTTCTGGAGCCTTTGGAGCTGATGGTACAAAGGAGGATACTTTATAAAACTAAGAACATCATGAACAACCCTGAACATCTCCTTCACAACACAGTGATTCAGCAACAGAGTGTCTTCAGTCAGAGACTTCTTCTGATCCGCTGCAACACAGACCACCATATGAGGTCTTTTCTGCCCACGGCAATAACCATCTATAATAAATCTCTGAAGTGACTTAAATGACAACTACTGCACAAGTTAATTTCCTTATAAAGTATTTTTGATTTGAATTTGAGTTGAAAAAGCCTACAAAACTATCTCTAAGAGTGTTGGACTCAATCAATTCCTATTTCAGAAAGATTTTATATAAATTAAAGAAATTCAAGACTACTGTTATCCTCTGAGTGGTTGACTAACAAAGGACTGGAGTGAACTAGGGTTGTGGTAGTAAGACATGATGTGGGCCCTGTTTGGTTGCGTCTGGAGCAGAATGGCTTACCATCATTAATAGAACAACAAATTTTGAATTATATCAGCAACAATGGAATAGCCATACACAAGTGGTCCTAGAAAAAATACTGAAGAAGAATAAGATTAATGCTTTGTAATGGTCAAGTCAAATCTCTCACCTAAATTCAACAGAAATGCTGTGAAAGCACCTGAAGCAAGCAGCTTGTGATGAAACCTACTTGAGGCTGTTCTGTACAGATGACTGGATTAAAACTCTTCCAGTCTCCTTGATACAAAAGAACATGCCCAATGCTGAAATCACTGGTTTACAAACATGTGCTTCATATAAATACCTAAGATAAAATTTTCTGGTCATTAAGAAAATGATCAAGTACAAAAAAGCATCTTAGTTATTTTATTGATGGGATGCTGGACGTTTGGACAGGGTTGGTGGGGAGGGCTGGATCTGTGGTGGGCACTGAGCTGGGACTGAGCTGGACTCTCTGGTGTCAGTGGAAGAGAGAAGGAACCTGGAAAAGACTCTGCACCTCCTGGACAACACACAACAGCCTCTACACCGGATACTGATGAGACAGAGGAGCATGTTCAGCAGCAGGCCGCTGTCTCTGAACTGCTCCACAAACAGACTCAAGAACTCTTTTGTCCTCCTGGCCATAAGACTGTACAACTCCTCACTGGGTGGCCAGAAAGGGTCATGATCAACCACATGCACATCAGGGTTGTCTGCACATTACACTACTTTATACATACATTTATATTTATCTTCCTGCCTACACTGACACATTAGATTAATGCGCTGCACTATATGTTACCAGCCAATTTTTCTGTTTGTTGTTGATACTAACCTGCTTTTGGCATCTATGTTGCTGCTGAATACTTTTCCTCTGGATTAAAAAAGTATCCATCTATCTATCTATTGGGTTTTCTTTTTCTGCATATAAAAACTGCATGAAACACTGACGATTTTTCAAGTCATTTCCACATAGAAATACAGAAAATTCAGAAGTACTACTGTAGCAGATGAAAAGTTAATAGAAACACAGTTACAGTAGAGTATGTGGTCATTTTTCCACTTGCACTTCTTCTTTCATTTCCACTTCAGAGTTTTACACTCAATGAGCTAACAAAGATTAAAATGCCTTTCTCCTATTTCAGGGTCACAGACGGCTCACTTGAACCACTGATTCAGGTTGTTTTCCAATTCACATAATGGCTGTGAGGTACTATCTCTGTGATGTTCACTTTTTTTCCCTGGTTCTTAATCTAATGCACTTTGATTAGATAGGGCTTCTCTTTGTTCTCTCTCTGCAGGGGTGTTGGGAAGCAGCGGAAGATCACAGGGACAGCCGAGTTGAACATTTTACTCACTCCAGTTCACTCTTAACAAGACACTGCAAAGGCTGCAAGAAGCATGAAGAGCTGATGCTTTAAACATCCTCGCTCATTATCATGCACATTCAGAGAGACACTGACCTCAACCCTGCACCGATTTACTGATCAGTGTTTTATGAATGAAAACATTTCTAGGGAGATACTCTGTGAGGATCATCCACGAGTACAAAAAAATGTGTTTTACACTCTATTCCATCATGTCAAATGCCGCCTCCTTTCCTTGAATGCATGAACATACACACACGCATGCAAACACGCCACCAGATGCCCCCTCAGCTGTACTGCTGGCTGTTTGCCTTCAAGGGGTGTCAGCATGTGTAATCTCAGGTGACGTACACCTGGTAACGCACAGCCCAAGACATCTGTAAGACAGCAGGCCTGCTAGCTTCATGGCTTCTACATCCAAAACCCAGTAACTGTTTCTTTTTGCAGAAACGTGTGATATGAACTAACTCTCACAGTCGGAATCCGAGAAAACAATCATGCTTTAGTGCATATAAGTGGCTCAAAACATATATTTTATTCTTTTCCACTAAATAATGAGGATTTTTATGATCTGTTGTTTTTTTCAAAGGAGTTTCTACTGTACAAGTCATTCAGTTAAGCTCCTCATTGATTCCTTTGGCCAAGAAGGCATTCAGCCTCTGGTAGCTGGAAAGGTCAGTGCTCATGTGGTACACACAGGCCTGCATGAGCCCCAAGGGACCGTTAACAAGGTCAAGGCCCTTGAGAGGAAACTTCACAGAAATACAAAGAGGCCTGCATGCAAAAACAATGCTGTGCCAACAGGAGGCGCTGTCAGAGACTATTTGCATGTTAAGTGAAGCATGTTCTTAGTTCTATTCCCAGACAGCATCCATCCTCCCCTCGGGCTAGCTCTCTTGTGCAGAGCTGCTGCTTCGCAGTCTGAGGGGCCTTGGGGTTCTTGGGGGGTATTCCCTGTGGTATAGTAGGGAGCCTGAGGGGCTCCAGTGTGTAGGGGCTTTGGGAGTGCAGAAGCCTTGGGGGCCTGGAGCTCAGATGGGGCCTGGAGGGTAAACTTTTTCACTCAGGGAGTAGAGATGCAGCAGATACAGTAAGACAGCAAAGGGAAAACACCTTGAGTGGAGACTGTCAGATATGAAGGCAGCAGCCGTAAAGATCCCATGAGGGGACATGGGCACAAAACACAAACACACGTATGTACGTCCTAACCTTAAAACAGAGTCATATTCCCCTCCCTCCTTAAATGTTCTTGTCCTCTTTTCCCCTTCCTGCTGTCTCCTAAATTCCAAAAGAAGATATTAATTTCTAACAGTGCTGGATGTTTGTCTATCGTGTTAGATGCAAGATCACAGACCAACTCAAGGTCTCCAGGGAATGGTGGAATGGGAAAGGCCTCATCGCTCCATTCCTCCTCTCCATCCCAAAGGTATCCAGATGCTGGAGCATGGGGAGAAAAAAACCTGAGAAAAAGAGAGAGATAGACATTGATAAATGGAGCGAGAGAGCCATTTTGTCCAAAGATATCAAGTCTCACTGGGACAGCAATGTCTCCACCCTCTGTGTCATGGACTCCAAAACAACTCATCTGTGGACAGCTCTGCCTGTCTTTTAATTAAAACTTATAAAGTTTCTCATTGTAAATCATATAAAATATGCAGTATCCTGCCAGAATGAGTCGGTGACTGAAGCTGTTTAAAAGTGATTTGGAGTCGTCCTGACCTCAGCCCAAAGGGCTCCCATTTCTCAAGAGGCAGTTATAATTAGTTACCAACTCACTAAGTTTATGGTTCCTAAATTGAAATCTACAGCTCTTTAAAGCCTCCTCTCTAATTGTGTAGTCATTAATGGACGATTTCTTATCAACACTGCGTTGATGGCGCATAAAAACTCATGATGATAGACGAGCGCACAGCGGTGTTCTTAAAAGGAGACAAGGGTGAGGTCCTGTACCATCTCACCACCACTAGGAGGAGTAAAGTCTTGTCATAGGTAAGGAGGATGGGAAACCACATTCTCTGAGACAACATAAAAGATTGATGCATTCCTTCAAGCTTCATTGTCCAGAAGGAGAAACGTGCAAGGCACTGAATTTGCCTATATTCACATGAGCTGCGCTTATAAGTGCTTGCATGAAAACAGAGGGCGGCCTGGCTTTGATCTGCATTTAATAAATAGTAAAAGAAGAGTTACATTTGAACAAATATAATGTTGGGAAGACTTAATTATGTGAAAACTTAGGACTGCAGATGACACGTCATTTCTGATGTGTTCTTTTAGATGGACGATGCTGCTGGCAAATTTCCTCTGCTTCAGCACAAAGATCTTTGATTCTGATATAAGGTTATAGGTTATGTTCACATCTGATTGACTGAAATAGAATTTCTTGGTGTTAAAGGGGGACTGAGCAGACTAGCACTGCATGGACATGATGCAATGGATAACATACATTTACATCCGGTGTCAAATTTAACCCTGCCAGGGGATTGCATTGTAAATTAGCCTCAGATTAATTCTGATACAAACGCATCAATGATACCTGCCATGCACATTCTACAACACTGCAGTATGACACGTCACTCAGGACCTGACTGTAAAGTTGTCCATATTAGGTGCGGCTTGTGTTCTCTTTACTCTGCATGTCATTGATAAATATACAGTTTGTGGTATGATATTGATAAGATTTCCAACTTTGATTGCGACAATGATAACATGAACTGTGTTTTCTAAACATTGTGTCGGATTAAGAAAAACGTATTTTCAAAGTATATCCAGTGTTTGCCCCAGTTTCAGCAAAACACATGTAATTTGTTGTTAATTGGGAGGCAAAAAGCATGGCCTATCCCTTGAGCTGTCATGGTGAGGCAAAGCATCATTGTTCAAACAGCTCAATGATGAACAAGATGATTTTTATGCTATTCTGCATGTTATTATATAATGGGCAGAAAGCTTGTTACGAAAGCCCCTCTACAGGCTGGGTTACATGTCTCAAAGATCATTGTAAATAACACTCTTGGCTATAAATCCCCAGGATGGAAGGAATAAATGGAAGAGATAAAAAAAGACAAAGATGAGGGAGCACAGATACATTCAGATGAAAAATAGGGCATGGCTGTAAGAGTCAGAGGAGGCAGAAGGGATCGGGTGGACTGCATACAATGTCATGTTGGCTCTTTAATTGTTGCAGTTAATTAGGCTTTGCTGTTGTTAATTACTGATAAGGAAGGAGGAGTACACAGAGAGAAGGATGTTGTTGGTAGAGACGACTAAGTGAAAATTATTCTGGACGGTTGTTGTGTGCTGCGGTTTATGACTGTCCTCTTCCACTGTCTCCAGCCCGTCTTCACCCAGAGGGCTCATTATTATCAGAAGAGAGGGGCTGATCGACGCAGACACTCATATGAGAGCCGTCTGAAGGCATTACTGTGCACACACTCCCCTCAGTGTGAATGATTAGGATCCTAGCACAAACACGAGGGGCAGACTGTTAAACATGGCCGCGAGGCAGCTAGTCCGTGTGTCCCCATCTTCTTCAGGCAAGCACACACATTTAGCTCGTTTGCATATCTGTGCATCCCTAATACACATCTACCTTCACTCACACACTGGCTACAACCCACAGATGCACCATGACACATGACAAACCTCATATGCTGTCTGGAGGAAGTACACTGAGCAACTTAATATTTTAGGCCTCCCAATTATTCAAATGTATGAAACAAGAATGACCCCGTACGCTTAAGCGAGGCAACAAAGCGCCCATTATATTATCTAATGGGGACCAAAAATAACTAGTGTCACAACGGGCAACACCTCCACTCTTGGATGCTCCTCAGACCTGGAGCATTTTTTCAGGTGGACAAAGAAGGAATTCATGTGAAAATACATACGCATTCTTGGATGATGTTGCAAAAGTGGAGCCATGCTAGACTTATTCTGTAATCATTTTGCATTCCTCTTACAAAGTCGTCAAAATGTCAAATATCAGTAAAAAGAAAAAAAAAATCAATTTCCCAGCATATTTGGTTCCTGGTCTGATATTAAATTTAAAAATATCCCCATGTCAGAATAGAATAACAGAGCCCGTACGTACATACATCGCCCTGACCCTGGCTTCTAATGAGCTTTATCGCATTGGTCCCGCTTGACTTGTCTTGCTAACTGGCACACATATATCCATATGTTCTGCATGAGCAAGCAGAGGGACAGGCTGGGTGGCAGATCTGCTTTCTCAGTTACATCTGAGAGTTTTACTGCAACAGCCAGCAGCAAAGCAAGTCAGCTTAACTCTATCGCTGTGGTGTGTGTAAACTGCAATTAGTGTTGAGAAGTGTTAACAGCGTGAGCTTGTTCCTTATCGTCAATGAATCAAAAGTTGAACAGAGACTTCGATGTTTGAGAGGCCCATATTAGCTGTCTGCAGCGCACCCAAGAGAAAGTGTAGATGTGCTCATTCATATAGAACGCACTACATACAAGGATGACACACCTCAGGCAAAAAGAACGCAATAAGCCTACTTTTAAAAAAAATCTTCAAGCGTGTGAGTATTAACAAGAGGCTGTTAAGAGGAAAGTTGTGAGAAACTAGCCCAGTCAATTCATCCCTTTATGACCAACAGTGTACCATCTTCTAATGGCTATTTCCAGCAGGATAATACGCCATGTCATAAAGTGCGAATCATCTCAGACTGGTTTCTTGAACATGACAATGAGTTCACTGTATTTAAATGGCCTCCACAGTCACCGGATCTCAATCCAGTAGAGCACCTTTGGGATGTGGTGAAATGGGAGATTCGTAGATGTGCCAGTCTGCAGCAACTGTGTGATGCTATCATGTCAGTATGGACCAAACTCTCTTGAGGAATATTTCCATTAACCTTGTTGAATCTATGCCACAAAGGATCAAGGCAGTTCTGAAGGTAAAACGGGGATCCAACCTGGTACTGGCAAGGTGGACCTAATAAAGTGGCCTGTGAATGTGATTGTATTTGAAGTAAACCTAAGATGTTCAGATACTACGTTGTCTGAACAGTTAGATTCAGAAATTGTAACAAAGTTGCATTTATGGATTAGCTATTGATTTAACAATGCAATAGGGTGTTACAAAACAGCTGGACTTGCTGAAGTGACATAAATCTACTGATGAAAGTAATAGTAATGACAATTCTCATTGATGATAATGGTGGATGTGGATGTGGTGGCTACGTGCTCCTCGTCAGGAGCTCCAGCTTGTTTTCCTGCACGAGTAAAACCAGAGGTGTTTAAGACTGTGGATGGCAAGGTTATAGTTGAGGATGAGTTGTTACACATCCTCTCTATAGAAATAAGAACGTTAAATCAGGACGAAGATTGTCTTGTTAGCTGTGAACACCTTTGACTCAGAATGAATCGAGGCTTCAAAGAAAACGCTGTTTGAACATTGTCCCACTGTGCAGCGCAATAGTTCTCAGAAAGGGGCGTAGAACGGCATAAATGACAAGTCTTGCCTCAGAGTGCTGAATGAGTGCGGAGACAATATTCCGAGATTTGTGTCTCATTATCTAGACGAACTGCCACCAGTGACTTTTACAAACATGGATGTCTGCGGCTTTCTCAGGTAAATGGAGCAAGTGCATGCTGATATCTATGCCTTGAAGTGCACTCTGCATTTGCAGGTTGAAGCCACCGAGGGTCTGCGCGAGGTCACGGCAGATGTGGACCGCGGGGTCTATGGCCTGGAGCAGCGTGGTGCTACCCGTTTGGTGGAGGAGACGGTGACTCGGATATAAGAGCCACAGGAGGATCAGTTGTTTTTTTAACTGCGGTGGTGGCATTACAAGCGAGTCTTGAAGAAAGGGAAACAACAGACCGGGTACACAGGGATTACGGGCCGCGTACTTAGTGCTCGGCCAGAGAAGAGCTAGTGAAGCTATCATGGGTACTGGAGCTCCAGGGAACATCAAAACCGTCAAGACGAAACTGGTGAGTGTCTTTGCTATTAAATTCTTACCAGAACTATATGATGAAACCTAACGCGTTTTTCTTAAAAACAAACTTGGCCGAGATGGTAACATGTCAAAAGATTGTCACCATGAGCAACAGATATGCTTCTTTTAAAGTTTCCGTTGAATGCAATGATGTTGGTGACATGTACAAAAAGGACTTTCAATTCTATTAGTGTTAACTTCCATGATGCTGGAGAATCTACCACTGACTTTCAGTGTGGGAATCAAACGAGGAAGAACACCAGGAGGTGTAGCCATCCTTTGAAAAAAAAAAAAAGGGTCTGGATTCACTGAATAAATGTGAATCAGACTTGATGTGGACTGGTGTATTGCCATAGGCTTGATACAGAATGGTAAAGAACTTGTTATTTTAAATGTGTATACAGTGATCCCTTATTTTTCACGGTTAATGGGGACCGGCTGCTGTTTATGCTCACTCCACTTTTCATCTAACCCCGTTTTCTTCTGCCGTCCCACGACACACACACTCCATTACCCATAAGGCCACATCATTACCTATAAGGCTACCTTCTTAAAGGGGCCAGGATGGCTCACAGCATTTCTTCACTGTGAGAGAAGGCGCCCAACATCCTGTGATGTTTCCGCAATTTTCAAATTTTTTTTAAAATTATATTATATATTTCTGAAAAATCCGCAAATAACTAAAACCGCGGAACTTAAACCGCGATTTGGCATGGGATCACTGTACTCCTTACGAATGCCACAATAATGAATATGACTATTAAAATAGGCTTGGTTTTATTAGTTCTTATATACAAAGTATTAGCTCCTCTTGTGTCTGTATCCTTGGTGATATGAATGCAGATATAATGGATATCAATTCAGTTTTTGCTAATGACCTAAATAATTTCTGTCAAGATAAAAGTTTAATATTGTCTAGCAGAGAGCTTTTGCCAAAAGGTAGTTATACATACATAAGTGATGCTTGGCATACCACATCATGGTTAGATCACTGCATGTCCATTGCTGATGTTCACACCTCTACTGGGCACATGGAAGTTCTTTATGGAGTTTCATCCTCTGACCACATTCCCTTTGAGATGATTATTAAGTTAGACTGTATGCCAAGTAACTCAAATAATGAGCCCTTGGATTAGTCCACTCGATCTGAGGATAATATTACTCATATGGATCAGTTGTTTGGGTGTTATTGATCTACACAAGGATGCTGTTACTTGTAAATGGACTGCACTTATATACCGCTATATCCACACCATCAAGGTGCCCTCAAAGTGGTTTACAGTTGGCCTCTCATTCACCCATTCATTCACCCATTCACACACCAATGGGTGGCTTCTGCCATGCAAGGCGCTGCCAGACCCACTGGGAGCAAGTTAGGGTTCAGTGTCTTGCCCAAAGACACTTTGGCATGTGAACAGTTGGAGCTGGGATCGAACCACCAACCTTAGCTGTACCAACTGAGCTACAGCCACCCTGTAGGAATGGTAACTGCCCTTATAATTTATACATAGATATAGCTATTTCCTCCCTCTACAGTAATATAGTTGGAGCATTATTACTAGCAAGTAAAACTTATAATAAGAATAAGGAAAATTAGGCCTGGCTGGAACACCTATGTGGCCGAACTTCAAGCTGAAAGCTTGTGAAGCTACATAATCTTGGACCTGGGCAGGTAAACCTAGGCAGGGGCCTATTTATGAATATATAAAAATTTGCAAATGCAAGATACAAGTGTGCAGTACGTTTCATTAGTAAGAATGAAGAAACCATGAGGGCTGATTCAAGCTTCTCAACAAGCTTCTCTGTAATGATACAAAATAGTTTTGGAAAGAGGTGAAATATGCTAACAATTGCAAACCTTCTTTGCCGTACACAGTGGATGAGGTCTCTGGTCCAAATATGATTACAGAGCTTTGGCAACAGCACTATAGTAAAATATTCAACAGTGTCCAAAGTGAATTATATACAATAGATAACGTTGATTGTATTGACACAGTTAAATCACATGAGGTGTACCTTGCTATTAAGGTTATCAGGTTACCACCTCTTCTGGCTCTTTGTTTTACAGCTTTTCTTGTAAATGGTTTCCTCCCAGGGTCTATGATGTCAGTTGTTTTAGTTCCTGTGATTAAGGACAAAGTAGGAAAAGTTGGTAGTTCAGATAATTATCGACCTATAGCCCTAGCTAGTACAATTTCAAAAGTCTTTGAAAAAATTATTCCGGATAGGATTAATCATTTTGTTGGTTCCTCCGAATAATCAATTTGGATTTAAACCTAAAGTTTTGCGCCGATAGGTGTATATACTCTCTAAAGGAAATCATAAGTAATTACAAAAGAAAAAACTTATCTGTTCTTACCTGCTTTTTAGATGCCTGTTTGATCGAGTAAATCATAAAAATTTCATTTCAAAAATTGGATCAAGCAGGTGATCGAGCAGTTCATTATCAGAGTTCTGTCTCTTTTGGTATTCACAGCAGACCATGCAGGTTAAATGGGAAAATTGTGTATCAGCACCCTTTCATGTGTGTAATGGTGTCAGACAAGGGAGCAGTGCTGTGGCGAACCATCCAGTGTACGCTGATGAGTTGGTGGTCTTTAGTCCGACTTCAGCAGGTCTCCAACATCTTTTTAATATCTGCTCCTGTTTATGGGGTTCAATATGACATCAAATATAATCCTGCAAAAAGTGTTGTAATGATCTGTAGAACGAAGGAAGACAAAGGTATGACCTTTCCTGACTTTAGTGTTGGCAGGTGATGTTCTCGTCCCTCTAATAAGGTTAATCAGTAATCTGTAATCCAATGTCATTGGATTACAGATCAGTTCACAGATGATAAGGATATTTACAGACGCGTTGTATCTTGTATGTGCAAATATTTTATTACGAAAATTCAGTTCATGTAGTGATTCTGTGAAGGTGACTCTGTTCAAACCTTATTGTACTCCCTTGTACACCGGCTCATCTTTGGTCTCGTTACAAAAAAAAGACAAGCCTTCAGAGCCTGCAAGTGGCATATAATGATGCCCTAAGGACACTTTTGAAAAGACCACGCTGGACGAGTGCCAGTGAAATGTTTGTGGCAGCACGAGTCAGTGACAACTGGACACTGGTACAGTTTTCTTTTAAACTTAATATTTGGTGTGTTTTTTGGACCTTGAGTCTACAATAAAGTTTTATAGCCCACCCAAGTTTGTCCACTGGGTCTTGACCTTCTTGCTGAGTTAGATGTGAAAGTACGACATGATGCAAATAGCACGGTGAAACAAAAAAGAAAACTGAAAATAGGGAAATAGCAAGCTTAATAAAATGCCTTTAAGCACTCTATAAGATATCCAGCATTTTCAACCGTATAACAAAAAAGTAACATTTTCTTATGTTACTTTTATCAGATATAACAATGCGTGTCAGTGGAGTTCCTGTCCTGTAATCTGAGAAAATTCTGTTTTTTGCCATTGCATAAACCCCATTCAAGTGCATATGACATGCTTTTCAACTTATCTAGTATATTGCAATGATGAATTCTTACCACAGACATCATCTCAAGCTAAAAATGATTTTTCTGCAAAATGAACACAGTGTATACAAGTCCTGCAAACTATTCAGTGCAAGACTTTATTTCAGGACTTCTGACTAACTACGCAGTAAGACGGGCATTGCCTTTATTGGTCAGAGCTTTTCCCAGAGGTTTCCTAAAGTCAACCCTAATCTTCTTCCTTTAAAGTTCACCATTTGACATGACTTCTTTATTCTACTTGAACACAAACATAAGCTACGTTTGAAGCGTTCCCGTTTAACGGGGTTGTGTCAAACTAATTCCTGGCACGGCTTTAGGACTTCCTGGAGTTTTGGCATCACTGTGTCTTTGCCACTCATCTAGTAGAAACTGCAAAAAGCAACCTTTGCACAGAGCCAGCAGATGCACCGTTCCCATGGTTCCAGTGTTGGTGTGCAGATAAAGCTATCTGGCTGTTGGCAGTAGCTTTGGACTTTCTAGAGTAGGGTCTACAGTTGCAAGATGAAGTTCGCTAACCCAGAATCCATCACTGAATTCATGCACCAAGGTAAATCAATAACAGATTCATTGAAAAAGCTGAAAATTCACGTTCTTTTATTTTTTCTGAGCTTGCACTGCAGATAATTACTGAAAGTAGTAAAGACAGATGAGGGAAAAAAAAAGTACAACAGTCGATGTGTTCATAGTTCTGCCAAGTTATGTTTGTAAATGTGATGAAGATGAAAACCATATTCCCCCCGTTTCTTAAAAACAGCAAACAAAGCAATTACAAAAAAAAAAAAAAAACATGAATACAGAAATACCTGGTTGCTCTTTAGGGTTTGCCGACTGTTAATAACTTTCGAGTGGTCAAACTTGACAGCTATGCTTTGTTGTCCATCCATCAATGTCCTTTCTACAACTGTTTTATCCTGTTCAGATTAGCAGAGGGGCCTGTCAGCGGGTGAGAGTCACGCTGCAGGTCCACCAGTCACACAGTTACAAATGAGTCAGCCCACACGCTCACACACGTACAGTACCGTCAGTTTACAACCGCCAATCAACCTAACGAAACCAGAGCACCGAGAGAAAATTAAAAACATTCCATCTCCACACAGAAACATTCCACCTGAATATCAAACCAGTAACTTGTTGTGAGGTGACAGTGCAAACAACACGGTTTTAAATGATGTAAGAAAGTACAAAAGGTCTCACTTTCTGAAAAAAGAAAAAAAAATAACATTATTAAGTTATTTTGTCTCTCTCCTTGAACAGCAGTTGATTCCACAAACGTGCAAAAGTATGAAGAACAACTAAAAAAACCTGAGTGCTGAGACTCAGGAGCTCGACATATAACACACACAATAACAGTTTCTTCTTCCATTTTATATGGACGGTGTGTAGATATGCAGTTTATCATACACGTTTGGATTCATGTGCCACAGAAAAAAAATGGTTTTAAATTACAATGTTTTAATTAAAATAACACCCTGAAACTGCGTCTTTGTATGCATTTCTCAAACTCTCCGTTCAACAAAGTATGTTCATACAAGACAAAGAGGGATATGCAGAGTTCCAAGTGTTGCAGACAACATAAAGGCAAATGTAATATATCAAATGGTGTTGGAGTGAAAAGTAATGTATTTATTTTTCTCTTATGTATTCAAGACAGAGTGATAAAAAAAAAAAAAAAAAAAAAGTATATCACTTTTTAGTAACCAAAAACAATTGTAAACTGGTTATACTCAATTGTAACATTAGCAAAGTTAAATCTTAAACAGAGCAAAGTGTTGGCCTTAAGTGTACTAATAAAAAATTTAAAATCAAGCACAGATTTAAAAATAAAGTTGTTCACAGGCTATACTAAAACCAAGTGTGTGCAAAGATCATGCCACGTAACATCATTTAATTAACTGTTATTAAAGCACAAATCGATTAAGAGAGAAAAAAAAAAGAATTAGGCCCAGAAGACTGTAAACAGAAAACAGTACTTTCAGTGAGAGAAAAAGGATCTCTAGCTCATCAATGTTTTTCTCTATAGGTTTATATTTCAAAGATAACTGAGAAAAAAATAAATAAAAACACAATAAATGTTCTGATCTGAAATTTCACATTACCACTGCTATCACAAACTGCTCCTGTATATGAAAACGACTGGTTTTTACTTAAAACCATCTCTACAAATCTCTGAGGCAGCGAAGACTGCTGTGACGTGGCTGGAAGGCACCAGTTGACAGAGTAAGTTCAGCAGGCCTGGCTTTGCTCCTGAACGTCAGAAACAGCTCCACCAAATGAAGAGCGAGCAGCAGCCTCAGAGTTAGTGATGGAACCGACAGATCTCTGTCCTCTCATTTGGCATCTACTGGGTCGGCCCAAAAATCCAACACGCCGAAGTGTGTCCCACTGCTCAGTGGAAAGGATGAAGTGGCGGTAGTGTTGGTGGGAGGAAGTTTAAGTTTCTGACTCTGTCTTTGAACTCAAACTATGTCAACAACACTCCTCACATGCATACTTTCACAAACACACACACACACACACACACACACACATATACACACACACACACGCTCTCTGAAGCGCTCAGAGCTCATCGTGGTTTCTGGTGAGATCCTCTCCGTAGTTGGTGGCCTGGCTTCCCACAAACATGTTCCAGTTCTCGAGGATCTCCTCTTTCGCTAGCTTCTGGTCCTGAGGAGAGGAGATGATGGAGTAGCAAGATGAGAAACAACTAAGAGACAGTTAATAAGGATCCTTTCATCACGCTTCATCCTGTCACCTGTGGTGTCTCACTGAGGCACTTAATTCTTTAATCTTGTGACAAAAAGCAAATATAAAGTCTCAAGACAAGCTGAATAATGAACAGAAAAGGTACCCCCACTCAAAAGAAAAAAAAATTTCAACATTTTAAATGTTCACAGTTAGTGCTGACAAGATGAGAGTGATGCAGCTAAAAAGGCGTACCTTGTCCTGGTCAGACTCGTACACCAGATGTCTGGCCTCAGCCTGGGCATGGTCGTAGTCCTGTGGCATTATCCAGTGGCGGATTTCATCCTGGTCCATCTTTCCATCTTTGTTTAAGTCTCGGAAGTCGGAGAATTGTTCCCTCTCAGTTTTTACCCAGTCTGGTTCTGGACCCCCGTCCTCATGAGCAAACATGTCCGCTTCAAACAAGAACATTGAAATGAAAACTTGTTCAGTTGCAGGGTCACTTTTGTTGTTACAACACTTTTTAACTATGTTTCTGAGATAAATTCTGTGACAACTGTGAGCCATTCCCCTCTTGGAGTCATTTTCCTCTATTACGGTATTTTGGTTTCCCTTACAGAGTTGTACAATGATATATTATTTTTTCACTTCCATTAATTTGACTTAACTCTTTGAATCCTCAAACTCACCAATGTACTCGTCCTCATCCACATGTCCATCGGCATTCTTGTCAATGTCCTCCAGCGTTTCCTGTGTTCACGACAAGTTAACAATGCCATTAAAAGGAGACACAAGAGCCGTAGAAGTTCCACTGTGAGTAATGAAAGAGGGACATGTTGCCCCAGGCTGTATGAGGGAATGTGTGAGGGTCGGCTTACAGCTGAACTGGCAGAATGACACAACGGTTACAATGTCACCGCTGAGCTGAACCCTCAGTATAGCAAACTGCTAATGAAACAACTACTATTCAGAATGTACCTTGATATATTTATTTTCTCTCTCCACTCCAACCCTGGATTAGATTAAGTGGATGTATAGACATATGAACAGCAACCTGCTGAAACATTTGCCACTTCTGGTATAACCAATCCAACAGCAGCATCTTTGCTGACCAGGGTCATGACCCTGACCAGCCCTTTGGATGCTGAGTTGTCTGAAGGCTGAAGTCATGGTTATGTATGAAGTCCTAGTTGTGTATATGTCAAGGTCATCCAACAGCCTCAAGGTCAATTAAATTATGGCTCAAGTTATGAAAATATTCAATAAATACTTTCTTGTCAATCTACACCTCTATTAGTCCTTTAATAATGTGAGTCTTTGGGCAGTTGGGGAGCTCAGTGGTTTAAACAGGTAGTCCATGTAAGGAGGCTACAGTCGCCCTGCAGCAGTTGCAGGTTTGACTCCCGGCCTGCTTGCTGCTCGTCCAACTTCCTGTCTCTCTACACTGTAAAATAAAGGCCACTTGTGCTCAAAAAAATCTTTTTAAAAAAGTCTTTAACATACCTATATTTAACCTTATTGCTGCTTACAACCCCTAATCAGGCTGCATCTAAGCAGAGGCAACTGTGACAATGTTTAAATGTCTAAATCACACAATTCTGTAAGTATTTTAAGTTGCTTGCGTGGTCATGTGTCGGGGGCCAGAGTTAACATTTAACGGATTAACTGATTAAATATTGATTAATTTAACAATAGCACATTTAACGATCATAATGCTTGAGTGAGACTAATAAAACAGAACAAAATATGAATAAATGTTAGAATTGTTTCCATTAATCCGTGTAAAATTAAAGCAAGTGAAACTAAAGAAATGTTATATTTGTGTAACTATTTTACAAAGTTGAAAGTGAAAGTGTTGATTTCCTAATTCTGTAACCCTGATGGATCCCCTTTTTCTGCTTTGGCTTAATGGCACATGAGTGAAGATTTAGCATCAATATTGGTTTATCTCAAGACACGTAACCTGTAGCATTCAATTAAGGACATCGTGGTGATGCGCATCAACTTACATGATTGGCTGTGATTTTGGTTGGCAGAGGATTTGGCCTGTTTTGACAGTTGAATGTTGCTTCAGTGTGTTGATGTCAATAAATGACTCTGTTCTTCTTCTTGAGGTATATGTATGTGTTCAGCGGCGATTACATTTATAACCAAATATAATAGTGGCATAAAATGAACAGTGAAAGATCATTAAACTGGAGTTAATCATCATCATTATTTATATGACAAGTAATCATCAACTACAGTTTTATCACTGACAGCCCTAATTATAACACATAGTTGTGCTGCTGCAAACATTGTTGGAGAACGATCCCAGCTCTCAATGACAACATCTGTTTGACAGCTGTGGACAATGCTCCCCATCATACTGCAAAAAAACTGCTCAGGAACAAAACAGAGAAGTCTAATAACTGAGCTCGGGCACCGATCCAACGCTTCAAATTTATTTTACGTTTCTTTCTTATTTCCTTCCTCTGGTCTAATTCTGCATTCTTTTTTTATAGCTGGAGCCTGCTGATCTGGAGGTGACCTGGTCTCCAGAGAACTCCATGTTACTCTTGTTATATCAGACTAGTTGCCAGTCTGTCTGTGGGAAACATCCTTCAGCGCTGCGTTTTTTTTTCTCTGACTTTTCTCTTAAAAATCTCTTTTCTTTCTCTCTGAATTTCTACAGAACACAGCCCGCTTCATTCTGTTGGGATGCGTTCATCCTCACAAGGAACAGACATTAAAAGGACAACTTTTGTCAAATCTTTAATTTAGTCTCATTGACTTACATTTTTATGCACACAAATCCAAATGTGGGACATTTGGATTTGCACCGCTGTGAAGAACATCAATGCTCTGATGGAGTTTTTGCAGAAATGAGTCACTAAGCAGTGTTATTCATTTTATCTTTAAATTAAATGTTTGTTTTACGCTGCAAAGTTTCTGTGTAATTGTTACTTATAATTGTATGTCAGATCTGAATATCCAATAAAGATGAGAGAGACTGTCAAGTTTTAAGCATCTGGTTAAAGTAATCCTCTGGTGAGCACAGGACTTTGGCATCTGAGAGCCGACGGTGGTAACATAAGTGGATCCCAGCCGGTAGAAATGTGAAGCTGGACGTTTAAACACGGCACTCTGTTATGTGAGTGACTGTGCGGGTGTATAGCTGGCACTATGCTTAGGTGGCTTCATGTTTCAGCCTGATCCTGCACAATGAGCTCCATTAGTTTTCCGTCCTATTAGCCTACAGCTATGTACTTTCTAAAGCCACATCGTCTTCTACTCAAGAAAATGTTCCCAATGATGACATTTACCATTAAAGGCTTTTTGTGTGTGGCTCTGAGAAAAGGCCTGGATATATTCCCTTCTTTTAATCATGTTTTTTTTTTTGCATGTGTAAAAACACAATAAAAATAAAATTCAAAATGTTATTTCTTTTATTTTTTAACCATTCTGATTTACATTTGCTGGTGGGGATTGGATTGTCTTGTTGCATGACCCAATTTCAACCAAGCTTTAGCTGTGGGACAGATGACCTCACATTCAACTCTAGAATACGCTGGTATACAGAGGAGCTGACGGTTGACCCAATGACTGCAACAGGCCAGGTACTGTGGCCGCAAAACAACCCCAAATCATCACCCAGCTTACTTCACTTTGGTCTCGTCTGTCCATAGAACACGATTTCAGAAAAAAATTGTGGTTTGTTCAGATACAGTTTTGCAAACCTCAATTGTGCTATCATCTTTTTTTTTTTTAGACAGAAGAGGCTGTCTCCTAACAACCCTTCCAAACAAACTGCACTTGTTTTATCTTCTTCTAATTGTGCTGTACTGGACAAACATTTAACGTGCTGTACTGGACGAACATTTAACGTGCTCAGGGACCTCAGACGTAGCACTTGTGGTTTACTGTATAACTCTCAGCGTTGTTCGGTCTGACCTTGGCATAAATTTGCTGGGATGTCCACTCCTGGGGAGATTGGCAACTGTCTTGAACGCGTTCCAATTGTGAAAAATCTTTCTCACTGTAGAAGGTTGACGTCCAAGTTGTATGAGACTAGTTAATAACCCTTTACAGATCAATGTAAAGGAGCAACAATCGCTTACTTAATCCAAGTGCTTATGTTTTTCCTCTTGGCATCGTGTTAACATGGCACCTGAATGCTCAAGACCAGCAAACTACCTAAAATTGCTGCTTTTAAAGAAGTTTGTGCAGCTCTTAAATTCTATGGAAGCAGTAAGGGGGGGGGGGGGACTTAAGATTGAGAACATGAGCTTTTCCTCGTCTTCATTTTTGTTACATGAATAATAGCCAGGTGTAAAAATGTTGATGTTGCTCATCTAAGGCTGTGTTTACTGACTACTATGAACGATACACGGTCACAACAGCCTGGAACTTCCTCCTCATGCTGGTCACACGCTGCTCTGGGATGACATCCCACTCTTCAACCCAACATTTGTTGCAAGTCAGGCAATGTGGTTGTTTTGGTCACTCTGGCTGGGCGGTAGACCCACGTTGATCCCACAAGTGTTAAATGGGGCTGAAGTCAGGACTGCTGACAGGCCATTCGATCATTTTCACTCCCAAATTCTGGAGGTAGTCTCTGATAAAGCGTGCTCTGTGGGAGCAAGTGTTGTCATCTTGAAGGATAGAATTTGGTCCCAGACTGTGGAGACATGGGATTGCCACTGGTTGGAGAGTTTCAGCTCAATATCTCTTTGCCTCAATCGATGACAAGCCTTGTTTTTCTGGTAAAGGTGATGCAGCCCCACCCCATCACACTACCACCAAAAGATGTTACTCCATTATCTTTATTATCTTCTCCACATCTTGATCCTACGATCCAAGTGCCGCAGGCAGAATCTGGACTCCTCGTGAACAGAACATTCCTTCACATGTTCAGAACAATGAGATGTCTGATTGTCAGCACCAGAGGGTACCAGATGCTCAAAACAAGAGTCAAAAGAAACAGCAAGAAAAAAAAAAACTATTTAGCATTGTCAGAAAAGATTTGCCAAATTGTCCATGGGAACAACCCACATTCATCTCTGCTGCTCATCCCACAAATGCACTTTCCTTACAAATTTGGCACCATTTAAAAGGGAGATAAACAGGCTTTCCAACAGTACAAAATGTATTGCCAAGAAGCATTGTTACAACAGTGAAATGTAGCCTGTGACTGCTGTTGGTGTTTCTGCAACAACCAATGAAGATCCCACTGGCTGAGCTGTTCTTTGGCAATATTCAGTGACACCATAAACATGAGGAATTAATAATTAACTCGGTCAAATGGGTGGTACAACTTTTATGAACAAGGCACCACAGTACAGCCGTGCTAACGTTTGCCACGGCATCGTTTCACGAATCCAAATATATATTTAAAGATCGAATCATAAATGGGACAGTCTATTCATGCCATCAGACCTGTTCCAAAAATAATTTAATAAATAAAGAAAAATATATAAAGAGACTCAATCATTTCCAGGACATGTTAAAACTTCATCTGGGAACTTCCCTACATACTAATACTATATAAACATAAACACAAACTATATAATTATGTTCATAATGTATTGTGTAATTATATTATGCATACAGTTAGATACATAATTACTATGTATCTATGTATCAGAATAAACTCAAATTCATTTCTGTAGTCAAATAAGATTCTTATCAGACAAAATGATTCTAACTTGAGTTAATCTTCCTCAACACCTTAACATGAAAACAAGCAGACGTATCTTGCTATTTATACTCATTTAGCCCTCAGGTGGTCTATCTGAATGTGTCCAACACATTAATGTGAGCATGCCTCACGATCTGCTAATCCACCTTGTACGATTAGCAGCAATCCTGTAAAACATGTTTGGTCTGACATCACAGCAGAGCATTTAGCATGTTGTGACTGCATGGTGCAGTAACTTAAATAAATAATAAAAGTCGATGCGCGGCGCATCACATACACAAATAATCACTACAAAATATCAGAGCACTCGTTTAGGAACGTGACACGAGCGTTTGACAATAAAATCAAGGAACTGCTGTTTGCTTGTGCTGACGAAGAAATTTCTCTGCAGGTCAGTGATGCAGTGATTTATTATTAACTTGTCAAAATGCTTAGAGGGAGGCATCTACAGAAGCTAAGCACAAGTGATTAAGAAACTGAAATCACTTACAAAAAAACAAAAAAAAAAGCAAAAGAGAAGTTGTGATCGATGTTGATTAAGTAGCAGTGGGTAAATAAATCTCATCAGGGACAACAGCTGACCGCTGCCAGCCACTGGGTATCATCGCAGGAAAGGGATTCTGTCTTAACCTCTTTTGTTTCAGTTGCGGAAAAGCAGTGGGTGAGAGAGCTGGACAAATGTTAATACGTGCAGTTCTGCATTCATCAGGACTTGCTGACCGACTCCTGACCCAAACTGCTCACAGTCCTGCAGCTCTGTGAGCAATCTGAATACAAAATAAGGACTGGAGAGACGGCAGACAGGAGCAGCCAGCCAGCTTCAGAATAAATAGGAGGCTAGATGTTCCTAAATACGCCGTTTAGCACAAATGACTGCGCGTTAACTTTATGGTATCTAAAGATCTGTCTACGTGGTCACATTTTCTCCCTCCTGCTGTGTTATTAACGTGTTAAACAAATAGGTTTTGGATCTGAGAGCAATATTAATCCACATTGAATGACCGCAGAGTAACACGCAGCACTTACCAGAACCACAATGTCCTTCATGTGCTCAAACTCCTCTGGGTGAAGGAAGGCCGTGAACTCCTCTCTGTCTGCTACCAGGTCCCCATTCAGATCGGCTGTTTTAAATCTCCGCTCATCTCGTGGAAGCATCTTCTTGAAGCTGAACTGGTCAGTTTCATCCTCAAACTCCTCTGGATTGGCTAAAAAGGGTGGATTAAAATCAATTAACTGCAGGGTTTATGAAGCAGTTCTGTAAGAGTTAAATGGCTCATAACAAGAGACGGGAAAGACTAAAAACATGCTTAAAACCTACCAAGGTAGTATCCGTAAGTGGCTTGCTTGTACTCATCCCATGAGACCTTGTCGTCTTTGTTCAGATCATAGTCTGTCCACACCTTTGCTACATTCTCATACACATAACGCTTCTGGACACGTTTTATCCAAGTCTTCAGTTCTTCTGTGGTGATGTAGCCATCTGCGTCGCCGTCTATACGGTCCACAATTTTACTGAGGTGCAAAGGTCAAATGGACATCGGTTATATGGGTTCGTACTTTTTAAAGGAGAGATGACACAATTATTATGACATTTTACAGAAGAAACATTAACAAGCTGTCAGAAGACACCGAGATACACAGTAGAGGGGGGGGGGACACTTTGTCCTGGTATTTTAACCACAAGAGATATGGCTTCAATTAGATTACTCCAGTAGGAGGAGCAGCAAACCCAATTTAGTAAAAACTGCAGCTGTGGTATATTCTTAGACCTGAGTTGCCACGTTGTGATGTTCCAAGCATCCTCCCACTCTGAACACCACAGGAAGGGGATTTCTTACCCAAACGTGTCTCAAGGCGGCACCTCCTCACCAAAGCAGCCGTGACAAAAATAAATAAATACATAAATAAATAAAATACTAGGCTCTATCAGATCCACGTGGTGAGGCAACACAGTCCATGACAGGAGCACTTACTTCTGAAACTGATTGAGAGTTCAGCAGTTGCTCAAACAGCTATGTATAATTTACGCACAGCAATTAACCCAGTATGCAGCTGCAAAGGTGAGCTGACATGCATGTCTTTCTACAGACACATGTCCTCATGCTGTTAAATGTTTATGTCCTCGATCTGGACGGTGACAGGAGCGCGAGGGGTCTCCAAAATCAGCAGCTCAGCGCGGCCCGCGGGATCAACAGTAGCGGGTCCCGGGATCAGCTGGTGTGTCAGAGAACCGGGGAGGTGGGGGGTGCAGGGGGTTGGGGAGGGGGGGTCTTACCTCAGCCTGTCCTTGCTCTCCTCGGGGGTGAGCTGGTCAAACGTTTTCGCCTCCTCTTTGCCCAGAAAGGCCTCGTGGTCGTACTGGAAGCTCTTGTTGTCCTCATGGGCTCGCCTGATCAGTTCTGGGTCGTGGATGACTCTCTCCTTCCTTATCGTTGGCTTCGCGAGAGCCACGGCGGCGCACAGAAGCACAGCACACACCAAGCTGAAGCCGGCCATCGGTCTCCCGGCTGAGGCTGACTGATGCGAAGCCAAGCAGCAGCTCCTGGACGGGCCTTTAACGCTACAATGCACAGAAGGGAAATCGCCGCGCGGACCGCTACACACTGACCGCTCCTTGTGGCTGCGGCGGGGGTTCGGCTCTCTAACAGCATCCGGTAACCCGACGGTTAAAGAGCACCTGCGTCTGCGGACCAGCCCGTTAACACGTCAACTGTCCTCGCTATCACAACTTGAGACATACCTTTTCCGTTTTTTTTTCAGAGGGAACAGGGAAAGGATGCAACGGAGCCACGATTTCCTGTCGCCTTACGTACAGCCAATCAGAGGGCTCGTTTCAGGGGCGGCCCCAGTCTCGTCAAATGACAGGATCGCTACTATTGGTCCGCGGGACGTTCGTAACGCGAGAGGGGTTCAGGCGCCACGTTGCAAGCGGATTGATGAGGAAAGTAAGGAATCCACTAAAGAGGCGTAGCAGCGAGGTGTATATGTAACGGTTTTAACGTTTTTATCAACATGCGCTCAAGATGACAGTGTGTTTCTGTGTAAATCATGAGGACAAAGCGTGTTATAAATTCACAGATACCAGTGATTCAAACCCACAAATCTGACAAACTCAAAATCAGACTTCAGGATATGCTCAAAAGTTTCTCCTTACAGAATCTAAGGACATGTCCAGACATTAACTGTGATTGAGGCTAAGATTTATTTAAAAAAAAAAAAAAAAAAAAAAAAAAAAAAAAAAAAAAAGATAAATACATTTGGACAAAAAGTGCATGCTACTACTCATGGTCATAATAGAAGACAACAGCAAACGTGCGACATTTCCTTTAAATTAAGAAAATCCTGCACATAGCACTTTGTAAGTATGCTTGGTTAAGAAAAGCGATTTTATCAACCTGCGTTCTGATTA
Organism: Hirundichthys speculiger; assembly: GCA_018398805.1. Lineage (NCBI taxonomy): Eukaryota > Metazoa > Chordata > Actinopteri > Beloniformes > Exocoetidae > Hirundichthys > Hirundichthys speculiger. The sequence continues at coordinate 3,968,263 of JAGFBZ010000648.1, forward strand.
TAATGATTGACCTTGATAGAAAGTAATAACTTGCTGACTGCTGTGTGGCTTTCAACATGTGTGTGTTCAACACATTTTCTATTTTAGGGACCCCAGAGAAATAAGTTATAGTGAGGCCTTAAAAACTGCTGTCATTAAGCCTCGTCTAAAGAAGAGCAGTCTTGATGCCACAGTACTGAAGAACTATCGGCCCATATCAAACCTGCCATTCCTTGGCAAATTCCTAGAAAAAGTGACATATCAATAGCTTACTGACTTTCTCCTGTCTAACAATGTTTTTAATAGTTTTCAATCAGGCTTCAGGCCCCACCACAGCACTGAGACAGCTCTGATCAAGGTGACAAACGATATTCGCCTGAACACAGACGCAGGAAAAGTCTCAGTGTTAGTTCTGCTGCACCTAAGCGCTTGCCTTTGACACAGTTGACCATGCGATCTTTATTACAGAGGTTAGAAGACTGGGTGGGAATCTCTGAAACTGCTTTTTAAACTGGTTCAGGTCCTATCTCAGGGACAGGAGATGCTTTGTTGAAATTGGTAACTGTGTCTCAGACCAAATGGCCATAACCTGTGGGGTTCGCCAGGAGTCAATCCTGGGACCCCTACTGTTCAATCTGTACATGCTTCCATTGGCCAGGTACAGGTAATCTGTGCATTCTGGAAAAGTCCAGAATGGCCATCCGGTCTATGGCCATTGGCCATGTTCAATAATCAATATCTTCAGTCTATTAACTAACAGCGGGGGCGCTAAAACGATCATTTATTAGATATAGGCCTAAAAACCAACAAAGCAGACTGACGTTAGTGTCTGTCGACAGAAAGATGGCAAGCAGAAAACGCAAGGAGAAAGGTGGATGGGAAAAATTAAAACTAAATAAAACCAAGTAAGTTTGAGGGGGAGAAGTGTTTTCCATTTGGGCACTATTTATCTTTGTCTTCTCTTTCCTGGTGCGTGGTGGTGCAATGACTGTGGACAATAGGCTACAAATGTTGTTTGAAGGATGATTGGTTGAATGGTACCCTAACTGCACAGCAGCATTGCATAGGGTAATTTAATTTTAAAAATCAGTATAATGTCGGGTCCTGTAGCTGTAGCTCAGTTGGTAGAGTGGGTCATCCAGTCATTGTAAGGTTGGTGGTTCTCGACTCCAACTGTCCACATGTCAAAGTATCCTTGGGCAAGACACTGAACCCTAACTTGCCCCCAGTGGGTCTGGCAGCGCCTTGCATGGCAGCAGTGTGTGAATGGGTGAATGAGAGGCCAATGTAAAGTGCCTTGGGGGCACCATGAGGGTGTCTAGAAAGCGTTATATAAGTGCAGTCCATTTTCCATTTAAAGTAGGTGGACTCTCATATAGTGGTTTGAGGGTTCAATTTCCAGTGTTGTAATATGTTGTGTCCCTTTTTTGCTATTTCTTTCTCTCTATACCAATAAAGGCCACTAGAATATCTTTTAAAAGAGACTAGTATGACATATAAAACATAACCTGCTAACTACTGCTGACCAAATGGTAAATAATCCACTCCGTTGGGTTCATAAATGTGTAAATCTGATTCTAATGGAGTCAGTGCCTCACCAACCATGAATCTCACCACATGTCACTAGTTATGAGGCATTATTTATGTTTACGTATCAGAAAAATTTCATTTCAAACAGAAAAGGAATGTATTAAATAAATGTATGGTTTTTAAAGCTACTTTGTCATCTTTGACTATCTTTGAGTATTTTTTCAGTATCAACAAGAGGCCGGTAGGGTGTCCTCTTTTTCGGTTTTTGGGTCACCCTAGCATAATATTAAAACTATAAAATGTGTCAAGCAGGCTAATTCTTACACAGAATAGACCTAAAAGGCTAAAAATGTAATGGGATTTAGGAAAAACAAATCTGTTTTATTCTTCTTGTCTGTAGTCTAGGTATCAAATAATATGTTTATCCAAAGTGTTAGAATTTTGGAGGTTTAAGTACAGGTTTAATGGTTGTCATTCCAAGTAATGTGATAATGATATAGATTTTTTTCTGTTTAAAATGCAAGCATATAAGTAACTGTAAAATAGCAGTATAAAAGACAATGTTTATGTTCATTTTTGTTTTGAAGATACAAGTGATGTTTATTTATTTTTTTTTTTTTTATTTGTAAGTTTATTTGTTCAGGGACAATGCACATTGATGAACATTTCTGTAAATGTGCCAGTTTATAGCTGATTAGCTAATTTGCAACTGTAGTCCCTGGGCAGGATGTTAAAGGTGGGGTGGGTGTTGTTTTTTTGCAACACTTTTTACAATATTGCCTGAAAACCTTTTCACATTTCCATTGCACCCACTGAAATAAAATGTTTGCAAAAAAAACTAAACATTTTGGTCCAGTCTAGAAGGTATAATCAGAGAAAAACTCTGACCAATCAAAAAAGTGATCATCACTATTTTGATTGGCTGCCTAATACGTCCATCAAATATCACCCCTCGCTCCCTCCCTCCCTATGGTTCATGCAGTCGTGAATCATGTGAAGGCGTGGTTTCGAGGGGTGAGCTGAAGAGGAGGAGGCGGAGCCTTTGGGAGGAGGGAGGGAGTGTATATTTTCAAAATCTCACTTGAGTTGGATTGCTGGAACCGTTTTTCAAACAACACCTACTCCACCTTTAATTGCCAGTGAAAGAAATTCCAAGTGAGAGGAATGATCACTTAACCTAACATACATGTCTTTTGGACTGTGGGAGGAAACCGGAGTACCCGGAGGAAACCCACGCAAGCACGGGGAGAACATGCAAACTCCACACAGAAAGGCCCCTGCCGAGGTTCGAACCAGGAACCTTCTAGCTGTGAGGCAACAGTGCTAACCACTAAGCCACCGTGCTGCCTTTAATACCTGCCGTTCTTTAATACTAGTGTTCTTGAGTTCTTGATTGAACATTCATAAATAGTGTGTATGTGTTGTTATAACAATACCCATGTTGTTTTAACAATGACAATATATCACTATAGTGTTTGCTTTAGGGGGAAAAAAATAATCAATGGCATCTTCTTGATGATGTCATTAGTAAATTATCAGGAGGTAAAGCTTCAGAGAATACTGTGGAACCTGATTTGTGTCTGGCCCCAAAATTAATTGCTAAGCTTGTAAACAATGGTAATTAGCAGCAGAAATCATAATAGAAAGGGAGTCAAAGCCTTTAGTTATCAGGGTCCTTTTTTGTGGAACCACCTCTGTTCAGGTTCAGGGCGCAGACACTATTTCTACCTTTAGGATTAGGCTTAAAACGTTCCTTTTTTTTTTATCCATGTCATATTAAGGACTTGCTTGTGCGACTCAGAGTCATATCTTTAGTTATAGTTATCGCTCTAGCTATAGCTGTGGCCTGAACTGCTGCAGGATGTCCTATGAGGCCTAAGCACTTCTTCTCAATCTCTTACTCTTGTGTGTAAAGTGTGTATGTGTCACTATTCCTGTCATAATCTCTGTGTTTTCTAATTTTTCACCCTCATGGGAGGCATCCCGGCCTTATGTTTTTGTCTCTGTTGGTGTCTCAGCCCTGTCCTGTTACCCCCCCACCCCCCAAAATCAGTCAAGGCAGAGCAGATGTCTGTCTGCCCTGATTCTGGTTCTCCTGGAGGTCTTTTGCTGTCAAAATGAAGTTCTTCCTCTCAAGTTTCACGGATCACCCCATGCATGCTCAATTTCCTTCGCTAGGCTGTTTTTTTTTTTTTTTTTTTTTTTTGGATGAATTGGTATTTTAGAAACATTATTATACTCAATTGGACTTCAGTGAATGGGATTTATAATGGGATTAAAGTGGACCCCATCAAATTGGTTGTATTTTATAGGATTATAATTGCACTGAATTATGATTAGACTGAATTAGATTCAAAAGAGTTATCACATGTGAATGCTCTGTGAAATAAAAATGTATGACATGGCATCTAAATTAGACTTAAAGAAAAGAAAGAAAGTAGGAAAAAGAAAAACAGCCATGTATGAAATGAGCATAAGTATATGAGGGACTGTTTTGCCTCCACAAATGGTGCCTTGCAAGTCAGGAGCTCTGATAATTGAGTTCTTGACATTCCTTGCTAATATTTTGTCAGGGTGAAGTTTGAGATTTAATAGAGGATGGTTGGTAATATCTCATCTGCACGTGTGGGTTGTAGACTGGAAAATTACTTGAATGAATTCAGAGTGCAAGAAATATAGATACAGTAGAAGTGCGGAGGCAGTACAGGATGTATGGCATAAAATGCTGTCCAAAATTACTCATGATTAATAAAGACAGAAGTACACTAAGTATAACATTTTCTATACCTGCTTAAATCCTGTTTAGGCTGGAACTCATTTCAACTGTTGTTGGAATAATTGTATATAGTTATCACATATTTGCTATTAAACTGTACACCGCCTAGTGAAGAACTACTGAAAGAAGTTAAGTATGTGTCACCTTTAAAATGGCTTGTGTGATTGCTGGATAACATGCTGCGTAAGAGTGTGAGAGGTTATCATACGAACAGAAGGAGAAGAGCCGGGAACTGGAACTGCACGAGAGAACATTGGGCATTGTACAGCTATGAACTGATAAGTGTACTTAGATAGGTCAGATTAAGAATATGCAGTTAGTCACTCCCCAAACCCCTTAGAGCTGCATATCCTATGTAAAGTTCCTATGTAGAGTTCTGCAGGAGTTGACTCAGAGCGGATTGGAAACTGTAAACTGAGCACTCTGTCCGTTCTCCTTGCAAGTAAAATATAATAACCGTCTCTTGTCTTCCTTTATAAAAGTGTTTTAGGTTGGCAAACCTGACGGCTGTCATCTGGTGAGAAGTGGGGTACACACTGGACAGGGAAATAGTAAATCATAGAACAATACTTTACTCATCATTTAAATTTTGCAAAAAAAGGACATTGGTTTTAGATCATGCAGAGTTTTCTTGTACACCATTGTGCAGAAGTGTTAGGCACATGTGAAGAAAACAGCATTGGTTCCTCTCGGTAGTCATGCAGGAACTCCACTTCTAGGTTGGTCCAAACATCTTAGAGAACTCACCAGATCTTCTCTGGATGCAGACTTCCTCAAATCCTTCTGTCTCATAATGTAATCCCAGACAGACCCAATGATGTTTCAGTCAGCCTTCTGTGGGGGTCATACCATGACTCCTATGACTTCTTGTTTATGTATATGCCAAAGATTTTTCCTGTTTAGGGTCATTGTCTTGGTAAATTTGGAGACTATTAGACACCTCTCCAGGGCTCGACATTAGCATTTGCCCGATGGCCCGAGCGTTTTTTTCGCCTGTCTCGGGCCAGTACGGGCCAGTAAACTTTATTAAACACTGGCCCGTCCGGGCCACCACATTTTAAGGCAATTACAGATTTTTCTTATGTATATATTCGTCATAATCGCCAAGAAATGACTTGTATTTTATCGGAACATGAAGATGGTCCGCCATGTGAAGAGCGTAATTTCGCTGCAGGAGTGTGTCGTGTCTTCGTGCATTTCCGGAACTGTTCGGGAATGTTCGGCAGCAGCATCTTTAAATGCGCGCGAAAAGATACAAGACGGAGAAGAATCGAAACAACGAAAGTACACAACGGTATTGCTATAGACCTTTTCCGGCCAGCCCCCCGGAAGTACCCCGTCCGCCATTGCGGGGTTGTGCTACAGAGCGATTCTTTCACCGGCTCGCAGATTAACCAGTGTTTTTCTCTTTCCACAAATATATATTTTTATAATGTCGAGTCGGTCGAGCGGGAATAATGTTCCGTCATAAACTGTGCCAACAATGGCGTGAAAATTCAACAATGGAAGAAGAAAGTATGTGAAATACACAAGCCTTTACTGCACGAAAACTGCCTTGTTTGCAGAGCAAGAAGTTAGGAAGACGTGGGTGAAAAATATCAACAGAAAGGACTTTGTTCCAAATGAATACAGCCGGGTGAGTTTTCGTTAACATTTAATCTCGTACTACTCATAGTCTCGCTGAGAGTCCCGGACGATTCTGGCCGAAAGAACAGAAGTATGAGGCTACTGTAGCCCTCGGCGCTAGCACAAGCCTATAAATCAATGAATGAATGAATGAATGAATTAGGAGAATGATAAAATAAATTAAATATAACATTAACACATAGCCTAATTTACCGCTAGCGTTAACGTTACAGTAGCATAATCTTTGTGGTTTGTTGACATTAGTTATAACCAGCGTTGCAGCGTTCACAGTTTTTAGTGTTTGATTATGGGAATAGATCATGCTATTTCCATAACCAATCATTAAAAACAGCGATAAAATACCTTCATCTGTAAACTGAAGGCCACTGCCTTAACATCATCAATCCAAGACATGTCTGCGTTATCCGTAAATAATGCTCCACGCTGCTGTGTTTGGGTTAGTTGGTGGAAACACCCACACTCCAGTTATAGGCGGGGCCACTAGGGGGCGCATGTCCACAATTTTCAAGTCGAAAAGGTTGTATACAGATGCAGAGTTGGAAGAAGAGTTGCTGCAGTTGGAGGAAGAACTGACTACAGACTGCTTTAGCACCTCCTATGGGTCTGAGGAGATAATGGTTTCTTTAGGCTGTGGACAGGGTGGAGAAGGAAACTGATGGCTGTGACAGGGTGAGGACGAAACTGATGGCTATGAAGTGGTGGCACAGGAAACACAAATTACAAAACTATAAACAGTTAAACATGAAATAAATACTGAACAAAATGTACCTAGTCAAATATATACTCAGGAAGATGCCATGTGATAAATACCAATTTGAAAAAGTCTCATAAAGCATCTGTGATGAGAATTTATTTAGTCAATGCCAAATATAGCATAAAATCAAAATAATTACTTCAAAGGAAGGACTTGTGATGTCAGAGACTGTCAAACACCTAATATGTGTAAGTTTTTCATACATGATGGTTATTGCTTGATAGTAAGTATCAAGACATGAGTAAGTATTCTGTGCTTTTCAGATATCATCTAATATCACATTGTGAAAACAGTGAATAAAATGCACTAAATAATTAAAAATGAAATAAAATGAATAAAAATGCAGTTTGATTATTTTAGTGCCAAAAACAACTTACCACATACTCACCTGCTGCCTCCCTCACACTTTTATCCCAGACTTGGGACTGGGCTTGTGTGTTGTATGTTAGGCGTGTAATCATTTCATTAATTAAAGATTATATAAAAGTATATTATAAGATTGGAGGAGTGCATAATATATTAAACCATCACCAAAGCATGAATGATTCATTTTGATAAATCTAACAGGTTATGGACCAAAAAGCTCCATGCTACAAAGAAGGTATTTTAGAAGTTTATACTAAAAGCAACAAAGCATCACACCACATTAACAACACAGAAGGTGTTTTACGACAGTAATACTATGTGCATCTACAGTGCAGGCAGGAAAATCTACGGGGTTATTCTTCAAGATTATATGTGCATGCTACCTGCAAACAGAAAAAAAAAAGTTATTCAAAACAAAAATGTTGTGTCAGATAACATAATATTGCTAAAATATATAATGAGACTTTTATTTCTTCGTTTCAGTGTCAGAATGCACCAGAATGCACCAAATTACATCATTTTTTCAAAATTCCTTCGGCGGCCGCTGTTCCGCGCGCCTGCGAATAGTTGGGCCACTGATTTATGAATCAGGGCCAGTACATTCCAAATTTTACTGGCCCTGTGGGCCAGTGCTCTAAAATGCTTATTGTCAAGCCCTGCTCTCTGATCTTGCATGACGGGTAAGTAACTACCTGTATATCTGTATATACGTGTATCTGCCTGTGGCACGAAGGACACCATTAATCCTGATCAAATCCCCATCTCCCTTTGTAGAATTGCAGTCCCAGTCTTGTAAGCAACCTCCACCATGCTTTACTGTTTACGACACTCATCACTCATTACGACACTCTCCAGAACTTGAACGAAAACCTGCCTTCTAGGACAACCAAATATTTTCAATTTTGACTCATCAGTCCAGAACACCTGTGCCATTTTTTTTTGCAGATCAGATTGCATGCTTTCGTGAATAGTTTAATAATTTGGGATTGAGGCTGCAGTTTTTCCCATAAAGACCACTTCCAGCCAGACTTCTCCAGACAGTTGTACCTGGCTCCTGCTGGTCTCTCCTAATTCTGAGCTAATGGCACTACACAACATCTTCTGATTTCAAAGGGAAATAAGGAAAATAATGTGTCTTTCTTCTGATGCGCTAAGTTCCCTGTGTATACAGTTTCCCGTGTCTGCAGCTTTCAGCGTTACCCATTTCCTTGCTCTGGCTGCTGTGCTCAGTCTTTGTCATGGTGTAAGACCTGTGACCTGAAACTGTCTTCCACAGTCTCGCCTTGGTAGCAGAGTTCCGCTGTTCCTTCCTCAGGCCGTATTAAATAGCTTCAGCTTCAGCTAATGGTCAGGTTTCAATCTACATATGAATCGATGGTCATTAGCACCCGTTTGGTGTAACTGGTTAATCATAAAGCTGACTATGATCCTACAAAATCACTGACTTTTGCAAGTGTACTTAAAGAACTGATGCTGTTTTGAAGACAAAGAGTGGTTACACCAAATATTTGATTTAGAGTTTGCACTCTAAAAACACTGAACGCTTTGCATTTTGTAAATTGATAGAAATACAGATATACATTTTATATTTTTGAGGGCATTCATACTTTAACTGTATTTCTTCACACCTGCCTAAGGCTTTTGTCTGAATATAAGTATTTCTGCCATGGTTAATAAAACGTTTCCGCCAACACAATGATGCAAGTGAAACTCAAAGACGAACATGAGTATGAGAGTGTGAAGGTGATCCAGTTTTGTTAAGTCCTGATTTGCAACATAATATTTTTAGAAAGGCGGAGCAGTAATTTGTTTGTTGAGATGGTGCGATCGCATTTAGGCTGCATGAAGAAGACGAGGAGAATCACATTACTCAGCCGCATCTCAGCATGCTGTAATATGGAAGAACACACTCTGTACTCTGGGAAAAACTTGCTGAAACTGCCATGCCTAATCCTCCTTCCTGTGTAGGAGAAAAATGTATTTTGCCATTCATCATTAGCATAATAAGCCAGCACATGGCACTTTGCTATTTTGCATAAATAGCACACCCCAGTTTATGGTTATAAAGAGGCCCTGGGGCTAACTAGCCTCTTTATTCAATTAATGAATACTTCATGTATTTAAATTAGTCCTGCCTGGTCAGTTTGAATCAGTGTGTGGCGCTGACATGGAGAAATACAAACATTTTTTTTTTTCTTTCTACAGAGACATGCCTCCAAATATACTAAAAATACAGTATATCATTTTGTGGACAGTTTTTAAATTTGCTCTTTGTTACTTAATAGGTTTTAAAGATTCAGTGGTATTACTGAACCCAGCAGGACCGAGAGTTATGCTGTTCTGTTTTTATAGCAGCAGCTTGTGGGGTGCATGAACTAGAGGTTCCTCTCAAACAATGGCAGCATGGTTGAACAACTGCAGGCAGGAACACGGTGGAAGGCGAGAGCTGATGGGACGAGTGGCTTTCAACATGAATATTTCACCGTGGAGCAGGGAGGAGAGGGGGAGGTGGGGGTGCAGCTACAGGGGTGTTCAGTTAACCATGAGATTGCAGACACTGCAGAACGCATTTGGTTAATGTAATTAAGAAAACCCTATGGTGGGAGACACAGGGCATTAGTGTCCAGGATATGCTGCTGTTGTGTTTAAGCTTCCTGCTGCCCCATGCTAACTGTCACTTCTTCATTTATGCGATTTATGAATAAGTCTGTTTTTGTGCTGTGGTTTGTTTCAACGTGGGCAACACATGATACACATGGATAATTAAGAGGCTATAATGAACTAAGGTCATACACAGTGGAAGTGAATTTGACAGTCACTAAAATTGCCATACTGTTAAAGATTGTTCTACATACTTGAAGGTATGTGTATGTAATTCAATATCAATATATTTATATATATATATGTCAGTGTTGTGACCAATACCTTTTTAAAAGTTTTGAGCAAGTGTATCTGTGCTTTGGGTGAAAATAAGAATAAAGCTTAAATCTGTGGATGTGTGCTTCTGCTGTCAAAACTACATTTTTAGCTGAGCCCCGTCAGTTGAAGTGAAGAGTGTGGTTTGCTTTGTGCAAGATCCTCTTCTTATTTTATCACAGGTTTCCCTCTGCAGCTCTGAGCCACCAATGTGACAAGAACAATAAGCTAAACTTATATAACTGTTTTAATGTTAAATGAGCCTTCTTGGTATTTTAACTGAGACATAAAAACTCTGCGCGATCACAAAAAAGAGGAATTAAAACATTGTAGCCACACCGGCAGAAGTCTAATTTACTTTATAGGTCACACAATAAATAATGAAAACAGTTTACTAAGTCGTTGCGGCCCCATATTTAGAAAGGGACTATTTTTTAAGTGTGTTAAATGTAGCTAAGACAGTGAAGACAAGCAGACCGAAGCACAACCAGTGAACTATATATGGTTCAGAAACGGGACAACTTCTCCAAAAGTTCACCGGCTCTTGTCCCGCTTTCCTTCACTGTTTCAGGCTGAAGTGTGTTCTTGGGGTTCCCATGACATCTCTTCACTCTTTTGAATTTTATGTCATCTTTTCTAGTTTTCTGTCAGCGTTAGGATGGACGTTCAGGGGGAGATAAAACACATATTCGACCGAACAATAGCAGAACGCATAGAGGCCCCGATCGCTAAATTACTCTCCACAGTCTCCCTCTCTCTCGCACATTTTCATAGTTCTAATAACTCACCGCCCCTACTATTCTGGAGAGATTAATAAACTTCTCATTGCTGCCACACAGGAGAAAAGAAACCTTTGCTCTGTTTAATGACAACTGTAAAGTGGAGGCAATCATGGGATGCCTCCCATGACATTTCCCCGTTCCTGTCCGCTCCACTTATCTTAGACAAATGGCTGTGCCAGGCCACTATCAAGATGAAGCGTTTTCCCCGAGTCATTACGTCTGTCACCGGGGCCATTTCCATATTGAAAAATCTGAAACAATAAAAGACACCTCAGCCTTTAATAACTGTGAAGGAATCATATTTGGAAAATTGCATTGAAGCAATAACCTTTTCTCCCTGTAATTAGATGACAGAGAGGTCCTGGTTTTAATTAAGTCAGCAATTTATAGTTGCAGAGCCATACCTCAGCGTGCTGATTAGTAGAGGAGGGATCACAGAACAGTGTTGCTTCAGTTTGAACAGATTTGATCTAGTAATTACTGTGTTATATGGCAAAGGCCGCAGCAAGTCCCGGAGTCCAGACTCTGTGTTGCACAGTGTTCTGTGAAGCATAGCCCTTCCTTCCCATCATTACTCAAGCTGAAAATATGCAACGAGAGAGTGACTGTCTGAATGGCTCTTTGGAGGTGGTCATCACCAGAGGACATCATGTTTGAGGAGGAATATGAAGGTAAATTGTGAATCTATGAATCTCAGTGTTTTTTTTTTTTTTTGTTTTTTTTTCTCATGCAGGACTCCTGCCGCATTGTAATTGATCCTCTTGGTCACTATTAAATGTTAACATTTGTGAGAGAGGGCTGAGTGGTGAGGGAGGGAGGGGCGGGGGCCGGGGTGGGTGGCGGAGGGTGGGGGGGGGGGGGGGGGTTAAAGATGCCATTTTAGTGCTGTGTTAATAAACATGGCAATTTACTGTCAATTTATGTCCTGACAGGTCGTAATGGAGACCATGAAAAGAAGATTAGCTGGAGCTGTTACAGCAGACTGTCTGGGGACCGTCATCATGAGGCTGTGGGGACCAGCGCCTGCTGTGTGAGCTGCCAGTCTGTGGCGGGCCGCAGCCGCCACCATGATTGACATTAATGCTGCAGTTTCAGAAAAAGAGCGGGTAATTTCTGTTCTCTCATTTATCACATGATACAAACATGTATCTGTAGGCCATCGGAACAATAGCGCAGGGAAGCCCCCCCCCCTTGACATATCATTAGTGACATCAAACAGATGCCTGTGATCTGTGCCGCTAATTTCATTAGCTTCTCCGACTAACCATAACAAAGTCTTTGTGTGGAATATCAGGAAAACATTGGATATTTCTTTATGTTTGCTTATCATTTGCTTTTTCTCTCTACTGTATGACAAAAAGTTTGGCTTAGAGCAGTTAAAAGAGTTGCACTGTCCTTCGTGATGGTACTAGAACGTAGCTCAATGGAGTCACACATGTCAAGTTAATATGGTGCCGTAGAACAGAGTTATGGAATGTAGGACAACAATAAGTGGTTTAAGGTTTCAGATGCGTCCCATAAACCACAATGGCCTGTCAGTGGTTTAAATCACACCTGGTAGAGATTCGTGGGACAGTGCATGGAGACTCCTGCAACACTTCTCCCAATCTGATGTGCAGTCCCAGAGGCCTAATGGAAGAATGGGGTTAATTAATCCCAGAGGACATCTCTGACTGAGGAGAGGGGCTCCTCTGCCCCTTTGCTTTTCCCTCCATAAAGGTCACACTTCACAATAAGGGGACAATGCATGTGTTGCCCCACTGAGGACTTCTCATCCCCTCCCAGAAGACATTTAATTTGATCTCTTTCCTTCAATCAGCATAACTGAATGGCCTGAGAACAAACCCTGCAACGCACATTAAGTGCTAATAGTAAATGCTGTCCCGAGGCTCTGAATCATCCATAGATCTGTGACAAACCACCCTCCGAGGCAACGGACTCTGGTGCTAAATGTTCACCGGTGGCATTAACATAAATTCCATGTTGACGTTAGATGTTAAAGAGCGTCTGTAGGCCTTGGCTGATGACTGTGGGTCATCATTTGGGCGACATTTTTCTGTGGTCTAACATCCCAGTCAGCTGGCATTAAAATGCTTTCTTTCCACCTTCTCTGCGCTGTGGCTTGTTCGAGAGAAGCTCTGTCCAACTGCGTGCACGTGCCACAAATGCAGTTTCCAGCCTTTTGTTGCTGTAGCCGCAGGGTGTTTTTGTGACAGAGGACACTATTGTAGTACAACATCAAAGATCTTAATTTTACATGACGGAAAGAAGTTTTTCTCTCCATACTAATCACCCTTTTCAGTACATTGCATCAAGGGGTCTATTTTGGAGCAGAAAAAAAAGTAAAATGATAACTGATATATACAACAGGGAGAGCAAATTAGAAGTACAGTATATATACTGTATCCTGTACACGAAGAACATACTGCATATATACTGTACAAATACATGAAACAAAGTATTGAAATGGACTTTTACCATATTTAGGTATGAGTGAATAGCTCTTTGGGCTTTGTGCATCAGATTATTGTAGAAAAGGCATTATTAAACAGGTAGAATGACAGGGACTGATTTTAGTGTAAAATTGATTCATTGAACTTATTTTAAATATGTTTTAGTGAATAAATGTAAGCCATTTCTGACTTCAAATTGAAGGTTGTTGGTTTTTTCCTTCCTAAAAATATGAAAAGGCATGTCACTCCAACTTTATCTCATTTAAGACCCATTCTGTACCATTGCAGTCCAACTTTGTACCCAGACATAAAAGTACACTTTTGTCTCCGGAGTACTAAAATGTTCATTTAGAGGGACAACAAGACATGAAAATACATGTTGTTCAAGTACCGTGCTTGTATCCGATAAGGGTACAGCTGGAGCAACAAAGCACAATACTATGTGTACGTTTTTTTTTTCTTTGTTCTACTTCTTCCAGCTTTTAGGTTCATCGGTGCCTACACATTCTTTCTCTGTTTTGCTTCTCCACTTCTTCATCCCGCAGATAGAATAGTGGAGGGGTTTTGGCTGCAGGTGGAGTGTCTCCCCTGGGCTGTAGCGTGGCTCCTGTCCCCTTCTCTCCCTGCAGCTGGAGTTACCAAAGCCAGATGCTTCACAGCCCCACCACCCTCTGCCCCCCCCTTCTCTCTTCCAGGAAGATGGTGCCCAGAGAGGAGGATGACAAACGCCTCTACCTCCTCTTACTGACGGATTTGGACGACCTGACTCCAGCCCCGCACTGTTCCAACCGCCAGCACAAGATGTTGACTTAATGGAAGGGGGTTGGCTGTGGATGGGCCCATATGTGTTTATACTGGGAAAATATGGCAGGGGCGGTGTGTCTGCGTGTCTGTGTATTCACTGGGATTGTATTGGGCGCGTGTTTGTGTGTCTCTTTGTTTGTGTATGTGTGTCTTTTCACCTAGCCCAGACGGCCTACATCCATCATGCCGTAGTGCTCTGGCAAAGAGAGGGACTCAGACAGCTTCACTAACACACGGTCAGTTAAATTGCCTGTTAAATTGTCCTGGTCTGCAGCTATCTTAGGTGTACATAAAAAAAAACACTGCACTTAAAGCCTGCACTTAAAGGCAGAAATTGTCAAGTAAATGCCAGCCTTCCTCCGTGCATAGAAAGAGAAAGAACAAGAGGGAGAGACAGTGATCCTCTGAGGAAAACATGTTTGGCATCGTAAGACAAAACTCCTCAGCTCATTGTGTGCATCTGTTACAGCGACGACAAACATGGCTCTCGACTAAAATATCTGCAGTCTTCTGTACATTTTCATTAAATGTCAATCTGCAAACAATATTTCAAAGCTTAATACATTTTTTTTTTTACCACTTTGGACGATTCACAAAATTATGAAAAAGCCCAACACTGTTTACTGGCTGCACAAGCCTGAGAACCAGCTGATCAATAGGCTAAATTATGCATCAGCAGCAACATCTTAACTCCTCTTCATCAACCTTAACCGTGCTCCCTTAATGATTAAAACAGCGGTCTCAATCCAATACATTTGACATTTCTCTCCATGCAACCATATGGAAAATTAAGTCTCATTCTTTTTACATTACTGAGATATTAAGGATAATTGCCTGCTTCCCTCTAATGTACCTGGAACAAGAGGCTTTACAGAGCTGCTCTCTTGAAACAAGTCATGGTGATTGGGGGAAAAAAAGTGGATTAGTTGTAGTCACTGGTCAGTATTGAGAAGGAAAAAAATGCAACAAAATACTAGAGACCAAAGTAGACCTTCACACAAATGTCAAAGAGCCTAACATTTAAAGAGTTTAGGTGCAGCTTTTTTTAAGACTGGTAATGAGAAAATGCTGTTAGTCTCCATTACATTCATATTGTTAGTCTTATGAAACATGCGAGTCTGAAATATTTGCGTTTTTATCTATGGAGATAGAAGATAATGTGTTGCATTAAAATAAACTGTCCCACTGAAACCACTAACGGTAGCTTTTATAGCAGCATTACAGCCTTGATAAGTAGATGGATTTATGCGGTCTGCCAACATAAACTTTGACGTGATATGGCAGGTCATTTCTATTGATAAAACAGGGAACTACATACATACTGTACATTCACTGCATCAGTGAGCACTGTGTGATAGTGACTCTAAAAACATCAATATATGTCAGCAGCTATTTAGATATACTGTTTGTACATCCATGAAAATCTTTTAACAGCTTCAAGATGTAACAGACAGAAAACTGTATGCTTTATGTCAAATAATGAAATCAAGCATTGCACTTCTTATGAACTGACATTTGCTCCCACACCTGAGGCGTGATTTATGGCGATGAAACCAAAATAAAAACAAAAAACTGAATTAAGTGACCATTCATCAGTGAAACGAGCCTGGACTCGGACAGCTGATGTCACTAAACTTAGACTGTACAATCTGATTTGATACAGAAAATAGTTTAGAAGCAGTACCAGCTTACTTTTGGTCAGGAGACAACGAGTCACCTTCTCCATCACTCGGACGTCTGCAGACGCGTCCCTCGCCGCTAGGGGGCGGAAAAGCTCCACGTGCAGCTGAGGCTGAGATCTGCAGAAACACACAGGCCAACTTTTCTGCCGTTTGCTTTAATCTGAGGATGACTCAATCTAATAATTCCTACTCTCATGTGAATGAGAGATCCAAGCATACTGTGTTAGAAGTTGCATTTTCATTGCTTCTATTGTAAAAGTTTTACTTTAAATTATTCTGTTTCATACTCCTGATTGACCTTGTGAAATTAAGTGAAATCTAAAATATGACTACAATAAGCAGCTCTAAAGCATGCTTCCTTTGTCATAAAACTATCCATCTCTTTAGAAGTGGGCCCATATATAGATCTAGAGCACACTAAGAGATTTAGCTCGCCTATGTCCCTATCACAGAGGTGAAGACTGTTGTCCGCAGGTACTCGCGCTCGTGCTTGTCGGGGAAAGGTGAGGTGATAATGGACTCATCATCTTAGTGTTTTACTCTCGGTCCACGTGCCAAGGAGACGGGACGAGGTCGCTGATGTTTCTCCAGTGGTGCTGGAGGAGGGAGAGGACTTTGCGGGAGATATTGGCTAAACTTCTGCCCATCTGCTTGCCCATCTGAAGGGGGGTAAACCTTAACTTTCACATGGCATCTTAGGAGGGGAAGAGCGTGCCTGATTAAAAGAGATCCGTGCGAGCTGAATATTCATATAATCTAATGGTTTTGTTATATTTTTTCTTTATAATGCAATAATCCGGGCGCACTTTGCGCACGACACTTTAATACACGAATGCTCGGTTCTGTTAGCTGAAATGAAACCTTTCACTAAGATTGAGAACGCGATTTTTATATCAAAAGCACTACCTTGAAGCTAAATCGTACCAGAACAGGTGATATCAACTTTTAATTACAGCTATTGTGTAGCCGCCGCGCTGTTCAGACCATCAGATGCCGCGCTAATGCGCACGCATCACACTAATGCGTGTTGACCGGGGACTCTCTCCTGCGACAAAACCCCACAGCTGTTCTCAAATCATTACATGTCAAACAATTTGAAAATAAACACCCAGACCGCCATGACTAGCCAGAGTAAATGGGGAATGTCCCTCTGATCTCACATTAGGCTTTAATACAGATTATTAAAGCCTATAGTGAGAAGTTTAAACAGACACGTTCGCGACATTGAATCTTCTTCTCTCAATATCGCATAACATAAGATATATTTGACTTAAATCTGATGTAAGTTAGAAAGAAAATGTTTTGGGATGACTTCAAGGTGAACAGCAACCCTGAACCCAGGTCAGCCGTCATTATTTATTGAATACAACATCTATGCGCGTCGAGATTTGTATCCTTTTTTTCCCCCCTTTTGCATCCACGCAGGAGGAGGGTTACATCTGTTAGGGTCCAGTGTTAGTCTTAATTACTGGCCTTCATGTTCTCCGTGGCCCTCAACCGTCTTTAATTAAAACCTTGATTAGGGGGGAGGAGGTCTCAGGCAAGACTATTACCAGATGGGTTTCCAGCAATAATAAAGACTTTATCCTCCGCCGCTTCTGCCGCCCGTGTGCCATAAAGCGCACAGCGCGCTGGCCGACCATATCAAAGCACAGCGAGCAGAAAGAGGCTGTTAATTACGCCGGTAATTACTTGTCTAATTACGGTTCGTTTGTGATTACATTTAGAAACGTTTTCGTGGTCCACACAGAGGCTCTCCGCGGCCAGAATGCGGGCTTAACACTGCATAGACTGAAGTGTAGTGTGCATCCGCAGCGGGGTGCTGCTGAATAACTGGCCTGCGAGGGATGGAGTGAATAAGATCAATAGTGAAGCACTGACCCGAAAATTATCTTTATTTTTCTCAGAGAAGTCCTCAATAATCTATACGTTCAAGGTACAACAAAGTGGCTCCAGAATAAGTCACAAACATGTTGTCAAACACATTTCACTGCTTTCATTTCTCGTCTTTTTTTTGCCTGCATTGCATGTTCCATTCTTTTCTCACCATTCCCTCCGCAGTTTGGGAGGATTTAAAGAGCTTTTAGTGAGCTCTTGTGAGCTGTCCTCCAAGCAACGCAGAGGTCGGTTTATGTCACATTTCAAAAACGATCTTTTTGTAGACTTTCAGATTCCCAGTACAAATCCCATTTTCTGTGTTAAAAGAGGATTTGCGATCTGCAAAAAAAAAAAAAAAAAAAAAAGGACAGGACAGAGGAGCCAAATCAATAATGCATCCTGACACATTCATCTGAACTACGTATTAGCGATTCAAAAGTCGCCACATTATGAATAGATCTTGCCAATGGTCTGAAAGTCATTATGGGTGCGCACAGGCACGCCGCCGCTTTCATATTCAAGACGAGAAACTTGCAAATAACAATCAGTTCAATTATCCTCAAAGTATTTACTCCAGGATAGAATTTGTCATCCAGACACGGAGAAGGAGGGAGGGGAGGAAGAAGTGATTTCTTGCCGCACTATGTGCGTCCATTTTCCAGACGGTTTGTCGTCGTTATTGCCTGATTTACTGTGCGTTGTTTTACATAGCACAGTTATCTGTGTGAGTTCACGCAGCCTACAGTGTGTCGCTGCATCCATTTATACATATCACACAGATCTGCGTTGAGTTTGTCACATTTACTGTTTTTTGTTCTGTCTCGTCTATCGCTGGGAGCGATGCGCTCGCTGGTCTGTGCGCCATACTGGCACCCCGTCCAAACTGATTTGGCCATTTTAAATCTTGATGCTGTTTTAATCTATCTATCTATCTATCTATCTATCTATCTATCTATCTATCTATCTATCTATCTATCTATCTATCTATCTATCTATCTATCTATCTATCTATCCATCTCATCTGAGGAGGCCGTGTGTCTCATTTGCAGCGTCGCCGACAGTGTAATTACTCTGGTTCTCTGCAGCAGGTGCTCCGGCCTTTTCTGACTGTGTACAGAAAAGTGCCAGAGGCCAGGTGATGCCATTACCCAACTAATGTCTATTTTTACGCGCGCATCCCGCCTCCTCCATCAACAGAGAAAGGAGCAGTGGCACACAGCGTCCTCACAAATGCCATTCCGTCACATGTCACTCATCAGGCTTGCTGCATCTGTGGCAGCTGAGCTCTTCGGGCACAGTTAAAGGAATCGCAGTAACTGAGGGTGGATAGACATCCTTTCTCGCCTTTTGGGGTATACCATCAAGGATGCAGAGAGGAAGCATCAGCACGAGGCTTTGTCCCACCTGGTCAATACTAAAACAACGTGATTTGATTTTTTTTTGGAAATTATAAAATCTCCTGTCATCTAATGTGTGGCCCCTCCTCTCCTGCATTATTCATTTACACAACGACGCTATTCCAGTCATTCTGTATCGGTAAAGAATGGGAGACCTGATCAGTAACAGTGCGCACGCAGGCGAGATTCAGACGATGGAATACGACTGCTTACGTCACACATTATATACAACCAGACAACCCGATTATATGCAACCTGTCTGGTGGCATTATATACCACCAGACAGAAAAACAACAACACAGGCCACCTCTGTACGGTTTAGTTATGTCCGTTTTTGTCCATCCCTGGAGACTGTGTGGGCTATCATGACTGCTGCTACTGTATCGTGTGCTGGCCACGAATTACAGAGTTCCACTACCTTATAGTATGAAGAAAAAGAACCCTGCTTGTATAGAATCCTTCCATGACAGACCATTGCAAAGGCTGTCATCACTATCAAAAGTTATATTTCATTACTGCACGTATATATATATATATATATATATATATATATATATAGATATATATATATATATATATATATATATATATATATATATATATATATCTATATATATATATATATAACGTAAGCAGATCTTCGTGTTTGCCAGTTAACAGGTGATGAAAAAAATCTTGCTTCCTAATAATTTTCCTTTTACCGTTTCAACATCACCCATCACCCAACTGTTGCTCTGATAGGTAACAACTCAAAGTCCAAGGTCGAGCTGGTCCGTTGCCTATGAATGTAAGGTGTTACATAGATAGACCTCTAAGGTGGCGCTGAATCGAGGCCAACACCCTTTAGCTGATGCGTAATTTAGCGCGCTTTGCGTAATTAAGGGAGTCGCCATCAGACCCCTGTGCGTAACACTTTATTTTGAACGGCGCAATACGTTTCCATTAAACGTTATTAAAGCACGCGGAGTGACGAGTTCTCATTTGTCTTGTCAGGACATCTGACAACCTCGTTAGCTCCCATTTTCCCCTGTCAGCTCGCAGCGCGACACGGACACTGACTTCAGCCACTCCTGGCAAGTGAGTGATAAATGCGCCTACTCAGCCCTGCGCAAAACAGCAGCATTATTTTTGCCAGCACGAAGCATCAGACTCAATCACGGACAAGCCTGCGTGGCAGGTGTCAGTCTTGTGTATTTTTTTTTTTTTTAAATCCAACCCACTGTCAATCTTTAATCTAATTTAAAGGGTCATAGATTTGGGGCATAATATCCCCTCGTTTTGACTTTCTCTCTCCAGCCTGATTCCACGGGCTGACCATGTGCAGCTCACATTTAGCCTGCACCCAGGCCTCACTGGGAGATTAGGGGGCTCGCAAACTGAACTGTTATGAATATTTGTGAGCAAATGGATGATCTTGTTATTTTGGAAAAGAAAAAAAAAAAGGCAGAAGAACACTTAATGGCAAGAGATTTTTCCGCTCCCTGCACTTTCAGATGCGATTGTAGATCGAAGTTAGACTTGTCACGTTGAGCCAAAGTGAATTCCTAACATCCAGGACGTGCCTGTCTGCTTCGGACAAATTGCATCCAATCACCCCGGGGGAATTCGGCTAATGTCTCGATCCAGGGCCAGGGAGCATGGAGAGAAAACAAATCAAACTCTGCACACTGAGCGTGTAGGGCTTATTAAAACATTTCACACAGGAGAAACAAAGAGGGAGACGCGTGGAGCGCGCGTCTCCGCGCGCGTGTGCGTGGAGTAGGAGGGTAATTGGGTTACAATATCTTCAGACTTTAAACTGAACATATCAGATGACCAACCTCTTTGCACAGCGCATGCTGTTGAGGAGGCAGAGACTGTAGCCAGACAACTTCATCCATGCAGGCGCAGAACTCCGGCCTTCATGTTGGCCTTTTAACTTATTCCTGACGAGAGATAATTCAATATGCAATAAAGAGCCCGTGGCTTTATGCAAATGTCTGCCAAACGTAGGGCTTACAAGTTGAAATTAAATTCAACATGAAGTTTAGAAAAAAAAACTTACCTCATCTTCCCCATTGCAATTAATCCTAATTTAGATGAAGCGCGCCCTCTGCTTCCTGGTGACGCGCTCGGTCCCCTGGACAGTTTTCTCTGTCAGCTACAGCGACAGTAAACAGTAAGCTCGTGAGGCGTAGGCCGTGGTAGCATAACGTTCTGCATGGCTAGAGAGGGGAGGTCGATCATTACACAATTTCTATAAATCTGATCAGTCAGAACAAAAAAATGAGATTGACAATCTTCACCATGTCCGAAGGAAGTGGCACGTCAAGTTTTCATACATTTTCTACTAACGTGAGAATAACGTCAGATATTTAACTTTGACTGAAATGTTTCTGGTTGGTAAATATGCATTATGAATAAAGAATGGGATCACATGCAAATGCAGGCTGATATCATGAATATTTGAGTTGCAAAGCAGTCTCCGTATACTTTCATAAAAAAAAATAAAAAAAATCAGACACGACTTTTGGTGATCTTTAGTGTGTGTGTGTGTGTTGAAAAAGAGAGAAAGAGAGAGGGAGAGATGTGGGGGTGGGTGGGTGGTGGTGGTGGGGGGGTGCGTTGTGCAGCAGCGTGGTGACGGCAGAGGGAAAACCGGCTGGACAGATTTGCGTTCACGCCTGATCTGCTTCTGGAGAGCGGGGCCGTGTGGGAAGGGAAAGGCAGCACCTGGCTCGACCGCTGTATCCCATCTCGTTTTATTGACAGCCTGATAAGCAGGGACCAAGCCGTGCGGTTTCCAGCGCGGATGTCGAGCACCCTGCTGCGTTGCACAGTATCGCGGCCTCTTAATGGCTGTTCCTCCAAATAATGGCCCGAGCGCAGCCAGTCCTGACTGGCCCGTACCTGCGCCGCCCCGCTCTCTTCCTGGGAGACCAGCGGCGGCGCGGTTGCCCATTTACTCACCGTCTTGTTCAAATTGACACAAACATCAGAGGCTGTGAAATAGCATTTGAGGCTTTTAGCCCGCCTTGGTAAAAGGATAGCAAAAGCCCCATTATGAGTCACAGATGACAACTTTATAGGGCTGTATAAATAAAACCTGTCAACGCAGGCTAAAATAGTGGAATTCTTCCTATATTTAAATCACGTTTATGACTAATTTTTTGTTGCCCTGATGTGTAATGATACCTGGGCTTTTGGAAAGATGACTACAGACCCACATGTTTCCCCCCCAATATATCACGAGGAGCTTCGTGGAAGTCCCTCCAAAGTTGCCTGCGCCCGTTCCGCACCTGTTGCACACTGAGCATGCTCAGATGTGAGATCACAACAAAACAAGCCTTTACTCCAACATAACACCTATAACACCCCATCTCCCTGGTGACAGCAGCAGCCGGCGTTAAAAGCACTGATGGCTGCAGTTTTCAAAGTCAGTGATGATTGAGTGATCATATTTAAAACCTTTATGAAGAACGTCGTGCAAAAATTAATGAATACAAAATAAATTAAAAAAGTAAAGATAAAAATACAACACGTCAGTCTTGAAAGCTATAAGACTAAAGAGGTTCAGAATAAGATGAATGAATCCTCTATCTCTGGAGGCACACTTGGAGCTTTTTCCTTAAATCGTAACCACTAAGCATCTCTCTTGCTGAAGTGCTCTTGAGCAGCTTGTACAGGTTGAGTAGAAACTCGAATGTAAACACGTGCTGACAAGAAAGCAAATTCAAGAGAGAACAACTGTTCACTGTCGCTCCAATTTAGGAACAACAGAAGACACCGTTGGGATAACTGAAATAAAATGGGACGTAATGGCGCAATAAAACACAATGACAGAATAAAACAGAGCAGAGGGAGTCGTCGGTTCAAGCCCGCGCTCACAGCAGCCACACCGGGACAAGCAACCGGGCCGGTGTTCCACATGTACGCTACCTTGCGCACTTCCCAGTTCCGCGCTGTGTCCTGTCCAAGGTATGACGTCGACCCGCGGCTCCAGCCAATCACTGCCGACGTCAAGCTGATGCTGAAGGGAAAGTTGCTGCTAAGAGCCACAGATTTTTTTTTTCTCTCACTCACAATGACATTTCAACTCCACGACGGATCCAAAGGTAGAGAGATTTGAATCGGGACTTAAAAGTTTCTGTTGGTGACACGGAGGAGAGATCCGGGCAGGGAAGGCGAGACTTTGTGCGCACAGGATACCGGCTACGCACCGCTGCCGCCTTTCTTCCGGTGAGTTTGAGCGGATTACACTTTTTAATATTTTAAACAAAAGTACCCGTGTTGTAAAATTTAAACGTCCCACAAAGGGCGTGCTTGTGGATTTTTACTTTTCTCCAAAAAAAAAAAAAAAAGAAGAAAGAAAAGTAACCGGCATGGAAGAAGACATACTGTTTAAAGGTATAGTTTCAGTGCGTAAACGTTGCTCCATGTTGTCCAGGAGGTGTGTACCCATGCGAAGTGGAACACAGCGAGATGGTTGCGTTTTAGTGGTCATCTCTTACGCACAGAAGGTGTATAATAATCGCACTTTGCTGCGGAAGAAAAGCGACCGTCACTGCTTGGAAAACGGCGGTCAGGAGCACGTTTACGCAGGGAAAACGAGCGGCTTGTACCTGTACGGTACATTTATAATCTGTTGTGTCGATCTGTCAGCGGGATGAGAATGTTCCCGTCCAACGAAGGAATATTTCACTTTTAGATAACTGGTCTGACACCAGTTGGTCTACCACCATCGCGCTCAAGATTCTGCCAAAATGCGGAGAATTTATCGCAAAGGTTGAGTTAATGAAGCTCGAGGCCATGACATATTTTTTTTCATATATATATATATATATATATGAAAAAAAAACATTTTTCAACTTCTAACTTGAAACCATGTTTGAAAAAAAATAAGGACAGGAAAATGACGTGCGTACACAACTTTTCTCAGCAAGCTCTTTAAAATCTAAAAAGGATTTGGCCCTATGTTGTACTTCTTCTAAACTGTTGTATTGTGCCGCCTCCCTATGATGGCACGCGCCTTCATTATTATTTATTTAAGGTACAATCCCGACTCTGCTCCCAACAGTCGCTGGGGTCTCTGGGCGTCTCGGGTCCGGGTTCCTGCGTGTTTGGCTCCCGTGTCTGTTCCTGTCACGCTTGTCGAGCAGCGATGTGACACCATTAGCCCCGGTGTTTAGCCCCGCATTCAGCCTTTTGCCAGGAGAGGGCTTTAGCGGACTGTACACCTCCAGTACCCCACACTGAAAACATTCACGTCCTCTACAAACTATAAAGACCGGCTGAAGGATGAAGAATTATTTGTAGCAAAATGTACCAAACAGTGAAGAGTGATCATGTCATAAATTCAGATATGAGCTGCATGAAGATGTTTTTTTTGTGGTCGATTTTTTTTTAAGCGCATATAATCAGAGTGGCGGTACTAGTTGGGTATTTGGAGGAATTAAATATGGACATTTCTGCAAATATGACCGACTAATGAAACGACATGGTTTTGTCCCAAGCCGTGATGGAGTCACGTTCCCTGATGTTTACTCAATGTGCTGAAAAATGAGCGGCCATTAGAAAAGCTTCCGTCGCGGCTCGCGCTCCACGTGCGTTTGGAAAACAGCAGATTGATGAAATCTCCACGCGGAGGTACACCGAGCCAGTCACTGGTAAATTACAGCTAATAAAAACTGACCCATACGATTTAGATGTGAAAATGATTTATATAAAAACATTAAAAAAAAAAAAAAAGTGTCAGTCTGGTCTGGCTGTTTGATGAATGACACTTTATGTTAACTAGAATACGGCTCAAGGTCCACATTTATGAATATATGCTATTAAATTTATATTAACAGATTTTAAAGTAGGATACATTTTATGTTAGCATTTAAGTATTAAGTTAATGCACATTAGATAATACATTAATACATTTTATTATCATTATTATTATTAATAATAATAATAACAACAATACACTTGATAATAATAATAATAATGATAGTAAAAATAATAATCAATTGTTTCCTAACACAACAGCCATACAAATACATGATATATTTTGAGAAAGAAGACTGTTGACTTGAAAAAATATTTATTAATATTAAAAATTAGATTAAATATTATAATATTAATATCCTGAAATTATATTATGTACATAATTATTTAACAACAAATACATCAAATGTAGCAATAATCAATCATGTATATGAATGATTATTTGCAGTAGAGAAAACAGGTGTGGCTGTAAATGACCGTTTTCTGAGCAGCAGGTCGACATGGGTCAACAGGAGTTGCACTTAATAATTTAACCTTTACACACCAATGTCCTGACACAACACAAATGAGGCCCCTCATATATATATTTATGGAGAATGGAAATATATGAAAAAATTGTGATTTCACCGAGATTCCAGTCAGATAAAAGTGAGTGAACTTTGTTACATTATTATAGTATTCTTTGATCGACATCTTCCAGATGTTTATCAGCTGTGATCAGATTTAATAGAGACGAAGAGAAAAAAAATGTATCCAGGTCCTAAAAAAAACTTAATCAGAGTTTTTTTTTGTTTTGCTTTTTTGAAAGCTTTTTTTTTTGTTTGTTTTTTTGAATTGGTCTGTAAATGGTCAACTTTTATAACTCAAATCAGTGCAAAAGGCCAAATAAGACATTAGGTGAGTTTGTCCTCCACTGCATCCCCCTCTAACTGAAAACAATTGTTTTCATTCCAGATCTCCTCTTATGTTTTTAGTAATTATTTCCCTTATTCTCTCTTTCTTTTTTGTATTTAAAAGTTTCTTGAGGGGTACAAATACCACATTGCCTCAGGGGGAAAATAGCGACCAGATTAGGCTTTCCTTTCAAGGCCTGTGACATTAGTTGCTGCTAATCCGAATTGGGCTAATTGCTTTCCCAACATCACCCCCCTCCCCCCCTCCCCCCAGCACACATACACTTTTCTTTTGGTCTTTTTTGACAAACTTATACAGCAAACCCACGCAGCCTGTAGGGAACAAGACTAAGAAACAAGAACATAATAAATATAAATACATATAGAATTAACTACTCCATTTGGCTTCTGTATAAATGCTGTTCGTCAACTTGACGTGTCTGTGACGGTTGTGAGGAAAAAACAACACAAAACAACACAGAAATCTCTTGAGAGAACACGGAGACAACGAATTAGCTCTTGGAGCGGATTTACAGCTTAACCAAAGGAATCAATAACCTACTGGAGGTATTGTCTCCAAAGAAAACTACTTGACACTCTCATCGGGGAATCAGTCTTTCAGCGGAGGCAGGTTGGTGCTGTGCATGCTTGACAGCTGCAGCCTGCAAAAAACTGAGTGGTAATAACCTTTGCACAACAAAGGTAGGATTTATTTAAATGAAATAATACTTCAAGAGTACGATTTTTTCAGGTTTTTAATGTTTTGACTCAGTTTTGGGACCGATTGCTGGATCATTTTTATGAATTCAAATCAGAGTCTTTAATTTAAGGAACTTTTGTTTTGAAAGGGTTGGGGGGGGGGGGGGGGGGGGGGGGGGGGGGCTCATGCAGCTCTACAAGCCACATGTACTCAGTCTGGCTGTCCGACATCAAAGGAGGCTTACTTTAGAAGACACTGCTAAACTTTTTTGGGCCAAACAGTCCAACAACCCTTCGCCCTTAACTGCTTTGTTTCGTTCTCTGGCTCTAATTCTGCTGAAGTCCAACTGACTTCTCCCGAATTAACCAGAACATAGTTTAACCTCAACTTAGATGTGTTAATTCTTCATAACAGTAATTGCAGAGTGGATGTTAAGTTCCTCCTTCCTTGTGTAAATTACAGCCAACACGAGGTCCCGTCATAGCACAAACTCCTTTCGGGTGGGGTGACGGGGGTGGGATGGGGGGGGGTTGTGGTCTAATGCATGTCTAATAGGAGGGGTCCTTGACGTGAAAATGTTAGGACCCCCCTCCCCCCCCCCCCCTCCCATCCTCCCCCAGAGCAGCCCTCCGCTGATATAAGCTGCGCCCATTCACGGCAGGCCTATAGGCTGAACCACCAGTCTGAGTGCGTAGAAACAAAGCAGGCAGGAGAAACAGATGAATGTGCTCGTTTAGTTTACGGGTTGTTTGATGAAGGAGCATTGGCCAAAGTGTTGTTCCTCACCGCGGGACCCTCGGTGACAGTTTGAGCCGGTCCTCTCAGCTCATTATCTCGCCGGCCCACTGTGGGCCCCATTCAAGCCGGGCAGTCCCTCACTTCCCTCCCCTCGCTCTCTCTCTCTCTCTCTCTCTCTCTCCCTCTTCCTCCCTCCCCGTCTCTCACCCTCTCCCTCTCCCTCTCTCTCTCTCTGGCAGCGTCGTTTGTCTACTCATTGAACCCGCAGTCAGGAATGCGGTGGTTGTTAGGGAGCCCTCTTTCACCTCCGAAGTGTTTTATTGATGAGCTCTGACTTCTCCTACTTTTTCCACATGTCAAAGAAAGTCAAGTGTAGGCCTCCATGACTTCATTCCGTGGCCTCCCATCTCCAGAAAAAAAGAAAAAAAAAGGAAAGGAAAGAAAGTATCCCCCCCCCCTCCCGTATTTATGCCTATCCCATACTTGTCTCACTCTCTTCGCCCTTTTACGCACCCCCTTTTCTGCTTCAGCCTGGCTTCCACATCCACACAACTCTGTTTCCCTCGGTCCTAACCCCCCCCACCACACTTTTTTTTTTTTTTTTTTTTTTTTGGTCCGAGCGACGGGGCTCCTTGTTGCCGGGACTGGTGCTGTCCATACCCGGGCGCAGAGGGGTTGCTTTTGGGTGCGTCGAGGTGTGCGTTAATAGTTGAGTAATTGAACCGGCGCAGTTAGGGGAGCGTGCGGCTGCGGCCGCGCGGTCATTTGCTTTGCTTTATTTGCGCCTGCTGTTCTGCTGTCAGCTCGCGGGAGTGACGTCGTCGTGCCTCGTAAACACGTCCGTAAAAAGCAGCCGAGCCTGCCCTAAAGGCTGCGCTCTTTGCGCATGGCGTTCTGGTTGACAGGCGATGGAGGGGACGGTGATGCTTAAGAGAATAAACAAAAGCACGTGGTGGACTCTTTTTTTTTTTTTTTTTCAATTGAGGGGGTGGCCGTGCCCCACCAGGAGAATAAAACTCAACAACTTTTATCAGCCTAATGTGTGTCTACATGGACCTCCGATAATTTCATCGTCTTTTAGTTTTACGCTTCTATTTTCAGCTCCTTTTGTAAACGGATAATTTATTTCACGGAATTATGGACATGCACCGTAGCCCCACAGAACCGAGGATCCAGTAATAATAACAACCAGTGCTTTGCCACAGAAACTTTCCAGAAGCACAAAGTACCTGCGTCTCTGCCGCACTAATCGCATCTGTGAACATCGGCTGCTTCATAAAAGGCACGCTGCAGCTCTTTGTGATCTTAATTTGGTGTT
Organism: Hirundichthys speculiger; assembly: GCA_018398805.1. Classification (NCBI taxonomy): domain Eukaryota; kingdom Metazoa; phylum Chordata; class Actinopteri; order Beloniformes; family Exocoetidae; genus Hirundichthys; species Hirundichthys speculiger. The sequence continues at coordinate 3,996,627 of JAGFBZ010000648.1, forward strand.
ACGAGCTCCAACATTCGCGTGTGCGCTGCTTCCCTGCTATAGTTTCTGTCCCCCCCCCCCCCCCTCCCCTCCCCTCCCCTTCGGTCAGCTAGCCTCAGGTTGGGGCTGAACATTTCTGAGATTCCCCTCCGCGGACCCAATTCAGCCCTGGAAGAATAGAGCTCTCCGTCCAATGGCCATTTCCGAGGCGGTTGCTTTTGCAGCGGGGGCGATATTCAGAGAATGAACGCGCCGTATTTGCATGCGTGGGCTGATCCGTGGATTGGGAGGAAGACTCCCCCCCCCTCCACTTCCCCCCTTCTCTCTCTCTCTCTCTCTCTCTCACCCTTGCTGTGGCTCGGCCCCGTTTCCCGCTTTGGCTGTGGAGCAGGGGGAAGTGTTTATATGGGGGATGATGACAGAGGTCGGGTCGCGCTAATGGGCCAGTGAAGAGCAGCGGTGGGAGGAGAGGAGAGGAGGAGAGGAGAAGAGGAGAGGAGAGGTGCACACGGCAGACCAGGAACACATACATTAGTACACTTGTTCCATCACCAATCAGCATAGGTGTGTTCATTCTCTTTACCCCCACCTCCTTCCACCACCCCCTATCCTTCCCTCCCTCCCCTCGTTCTCTCCAGCCTCCCTCGCCCTCCCTCGTTCTGCCCCCCTCCTCTCTCTCTCTCTCTCTCTCTCTCTCTGTCATCCCGACTCTCTCATTCGCTCTCTCACACGCCAGCGCACATCCTCGCCAAACTCAGTGCGTCCTGACATCTGAGTTCACTGTCAATCTCTGTCTCCTTCGCAGGGATATCCCCTCCATCTCCGCCGAACCGCTGGAAACTAATTTTTCCTCGTATAAACTTCCCGAGAGAGACTGATCCTGGTCGGCTTCACCCCCCCACCCCCACCCCCCCTCTTTCTTCGCTGTGGAGAACTAGGCTCTACAGCCTACAGTTAACAAGGACTTGGACTACGAAACAGGATGCCCCAAAAAGGTGAGATCCTGACAAAAAAAAAAAAAAGTTTGCCCGCACCGTTAAATGAATGCTTTATTATTTGTTCCATGTAATAATAATAATTATTGTTGTTGTTTTGATTATTATTGTTGCCGTTGGGTTGTTTTGTGCTGTAGACCGGGGTTTGGTGTTGAGGTTGTTGGGTGTTTGTCTTCTGACTGGACTCTTTGAGAAAGTGCGAGTAGCCTTTAGCGCCTCTGCCGGTTTTTATCGGCTCCGGTTTTCCGGTGCCGTGTTTAGGCCCCACGGATCGCTCGCCGCTTATTTATGACAGCGGAGAGTAAAAAGTCACGTTGCGCCTGGACAGTGATCATCGTGGAGAATGGGGCGCAATGACCCGTTGAGGAAAGGTGTCAGATTGATTCATGCAGGCGAGTCACCCAAGCGCCTTCTAAGAAGAAGAAAGACAGAAAAAAAAAAAAAAAGACTCTTGCACTTGCAGAGTTGCAGGAACAGGAGGCTCTATTTTTAAAAAAAAGCGTGAAAACACAACTTTTCTCAATTTTTCTCTTGGTTGTTTCTAGTTGCACTTAATGGCAGCAACCGGAACAAATTTTATATTTGAGCAATTATGCTGTGTTACATATTTTTTTTAAATAGAGAGATATGACCCATAAATATAGAAGGGCAAATAGGTTCTAAAATGTTTGGTAATTGAAAGAAACACAAAAAATATGGATGCAATCAGTTGATCTTTTCTTACAGAAAATAATCCAACGTTGCATTCATTTACATCGACAATATGCATTTTATTTGAATTTTACTGAGTTTAAACAGAGAAAATATACTAGAAAAAAAATCCCCAAAATACATTAAGCATGTGCATTTAAAAAAAATAGCTTCAGCTGAGGTTAAACCTACTGACTCCAATCCATAAAGATTACTCAATAATTGTTTTAAAAAATTATTATTATTTTTCATATATGTATTAGCCTCCAGGTTGCAGCGTCACCTTTGCATCAGAGGCCTACATGTGCATGAGAATGTTGTGAGCGCTGCATCCAGCCCTCACAATAAGAAAGCTGAATTAAGACATTGTTGTTCCGGATTACTACGGGAAAAGAAATGCAGATTAGATCGTAGTTGACCTTAGAAGCAGCGACATTTGAGCTTTCGACCCTAAATAAATGATTAACCACCGCATACTGGACCAAAAAGTTACTGACTGCGGTGTATTTGCAGGCTGACTGACCACTGTGTAATTATATATATATATATATATATATATATATATATATATATATATATATATATATATGTATATATATATATATATATGTGGTGTTTGTATATAGAGTGTGAAGGAATCTGAATTTGATTAATAACCCACCAGCACGTTTGTTAAAAGTTTAAAAGGAGCTAAAATCTAAATGTGTAGATATCTCCCACTAACTAGTTCTGCTCTGAACGCGCTCTGCGACATTACAGACCATTTTGCTCTCGACACAACCCAACTTTGCACGGAGGGAGAAAATGAAAACTTCAGACTTCTCCCTCCCTGGCCCCCTTTTTTATCTGTCCCTCTTTCAATGGGTTCTTTAGTGCATTTGTCTTTTCCAATTGAGCGCCCCACTGCGCTGTTGTGTCTTTAAACCCGCTTTACAACTCACACCAGCAGCACCGAATAACCACCAAATATTTATAACAAGAAATTACTTTTTTTTCTTTCTTTTTTTTTTTTTTTTTTTTTTTTTTTTACAAATATAAAAGCAGGGCAGACCAAACTCCCATTCACGCAGCAGCGGTAACGGGGTCACGGTCGTGTGTGTGTGTGTGTGTGAGTGTGTGTGTGTGTGAATGGTCCCGGAGGGGGTGGATACATGCCTCCGGCTCTTTGTATTAATCTGAACTTGTTGGTGTGTTTAGTGGGGAAGCTGCATGTTTCTAGTCGCGGAGGCCCGAGTTTTCGCCCCGAGTTTTTGGGGTATACGGAGGCTGAAAAGGGGGGGGGGGGGTGCATTGTTGGGGTCCAGCGGGCTTTGTGCAGCAGCTTTGTACCCCCTCCTGGTCTGGACTTTTGCAGAGCAGTGAGGCGAGGTAGACAGCGTGTGTCACTGTACAGTTTCCCCCGAGAGACTCGACAAGAGGAGGGATATCAAGTTTAGAGAAAAAAGCCTCTTGCTGGGACGATGAGGGCTGATTTCTTTGTTTGAAGTTAAAAAAATAAATAAACCCTTAAAAAAAAGGAACAGTGTTAAATAGCTACAGGCTGTCAGTTTGAATTGATTTAGACAGGTGCTCTCAGAAACAATGTCGATTTTAATTTATTTACTTGGCAGCAAGATTTGGGTTAATTGCAAATATAGGCCAAAAAAAAAAAAAAAAAGAAAAATGCAGATATTAGGTTTAAAGTCCAGTATAGCTGTGGCTGTGCTAATGTGTTGTTTTGCTTTGTCCTATAGGGAGACATTAAGTAGTGAAAACGGCAGATGATTGACTAAATTGTTATAGAGTGGACAGTCAACTCTGTTTCCAGGCAAGTTTAAATAAGATCCATACATACACTGAGGATGTCAACATTCACTGTGCATCTGTTATGTTAAAGAAGCATATCCGAAATAAAAATTAAATAAGATCGAACGAGATGAGAAACTTTATGTATTTTTTTTGTAAGGAATTGCTGCAAATTATTTGACATTTAAAGCAAATAAAGATGTGTACCACTGGACCTTATTATCTGATGCTAACCACTTCTGTTATTTCCTTGTGACGCTTAGAATACCACAACCAAGCCACGTGGGAGTCTGGCGTAGCCTCAATGATGCAGAACAGTAAGTTTATTTTTTCATATACATAAACATATATATATATACACACACATACAAATATCTATTTGATTTTGAATCTTTTGGCTCCAGCCGCAGGCTCTAACTCGGTTGCATGGAAGCAACACCCACTGACATTTTGCACTGAATGTATTTAAGACATATTTTAAATAAAGCATGTACATGCAGGGGGTAAAAAAAAAAAAAAAAATGCATGATTTATAAGAGACGGTTATTTGATGGCTGTTTCGTTTGGGTTAATTTATTTTATTTTATTTATTTTATTTATTTTTGTGCAACGGTGGGAAGGCAAGTTATTATAGAACAAGTTAATCACACCGCCGTCCTTCTCCAGAGAGGAGGAGAGGAGGGAGAAGAGGAGAATAGAGAGGGGGGGTTGGGGGTTGAGAGGGAGATTTTTTGTTTCTGCTTGAGTTGGTATTAAATAATTGCACAGCCGTCTGCATTAGCGTTAGAGCTGGCTGCCAGGCTGCATACGAGATTAGCTGCGCAGAGAAGAGCCCTGCATGAAGCACGAGGAAGAGCAATAATGTCTTATGTAGATGAGTCCATATTCTTCCCGGACAGACAGCATGAACCAGAAAGAAAATGTTCATATTATAACCGCAGGCCTGCACTTGTAGGCGCAGGCTGGAGATAAATATTAAAAACAGCCATGTTGTCGTGGGTGCCAATCAAAACAAAGCTAGATGAAGTTGCTTAAAGTCTTAATCCTGGTGTGTGCATGTATGTGTGTGTATGTGTGTGTGCTTATGTGTGTGTGCTGAGAAAAAAAAAAGAAGGATAAACATGAAACGTTTTCTCTCTTGCTGCTGGACAAGAGGTGTATGACATCTGTGATGAAGGTGTGTGGAATCATTTCATTACACTCTTCTCCATATACCTTGATGACGTGTCTGTGCTGTAATGTGTCCGCATTAGTTCTAACATGTTCGACTCCAGTGTTGAGGCCACGTGACCGTGGGGTTGTTTTGGTGTCTACAGGTGTGATTTAAGTGTTAAAAAAAAATCAAAAGCATTCTCGTTAGTGGCATTACTGTCTTATTTTCCAGGCCCCAAGACTCTGATTCCCCTCCCTCTCTCTTGCTTGCCAGTTGTCCATTATAGAGATGATGGGGCCTTATCAAAGCTGCGTACAATGGCCTCGCGCTCCTGCTTTGCTGCGGATTGATGTTAATGGGATGCTCCCCTGGCTTTGGCGTGTGATGTCTGGTGCGAACTGCCGCGCAGATATCATTGGGCCCGGCCCTTTGGGTTGTCTAAAGGTCGCGGCGGCCTCGCCGGCTTTTGTGTTAATAACTCCTGGGTGTATATGGCGGGGAGCGTCCAAATTGACACCATATGTTTTCTTATTAGTCGACTTGCAATAGAATACAAGGCGCATAATCAGCGCCAGCGGGGCGAGATCGACTCCGGGCACTTGAGGGAATTGCGCCATGATTAAGACTTAACCTTGGGAGAGTTTGATTTTTTTTTTTTTTTTTTAATGTTTGATCCGGTGGGGTTTTTTTTTTATCGATCCGGAGGATGTATATGACGGTTATAAATCAGCGGAGAACCCGCAGTGAGGGGCTGCTCCACGCGGGTAGGCCAATTTCAGCGTCAGAAGTCTATTAATTCCGCTTAATCCTGGTATTACCAAAGAGCAAGAGGGATGATAATGGATTTACTATCAATCAGATCCGCGCTAGAAGATTATTGCACATTACGGGCAAAAGGGGATACGTAGCTCGGTTAAACAGGTTTATACGCAGTCAAGTATAAACAGCTCTTTTTGTTATTTAATATAGATAAAGTCTGCATTTAAAGGGGCTATACTGTGGCGCGTTTCAGAGTAAAGACACCCACCGATTGCACACAACGGGACTGCAGTGGCTCTGAGCATTTGTTGTCAAATACAAACAAGGGGGGAAAACTGCATGTCACTTTTAATATGTTAAGAATCCAGGCGCGCCCTCGTTTGTGTGACCGCGCGTAGCCGCTGGCCACCTTAAAACGAAGTCTCCCTCCGAGGGTAAACGAGTAGCGTCCAATTTTGTCTGAGTGATATCCAAATGCAGACAGAAAGGGTCGTTTTATCATGCTACTATTTGTCGTGACGATGCGATTTTCAAAAGCAGAGCGGTGTCATAAAGTGACATGCCTGCCACAAGTGCTCCAACTGATCTTTTCAATTAGCCTCCCATGCATGATCCGAGGCGGCTTCCGCCTATTCCCAGAAATTAAGCTCAAACTTGACGTGCAGCTAGCTTTATTTTAAAGACAAATGTCAGGCAGGCTCATCATATTTTCCCCCTCTTCTATATTTGGAGCTTATTTATTGCTAAGGAGCCGCTGCTCCCGGAGTCAATGCGCCGGGCGGCAGCGCAGGGGAAGGGAGCGGAGCAGCAGAGCGCAGCTCAGGCACTCCGGGGAGTCAGCTTTCCCTTTTGGCTTCAGGTTTGCGCTCTTCTTCTGTTGCTTTACAGAGATGCCACGGAACGATTTAGGGATAATTTTTTCAAAGGGCAATTCATTTTTTAGACAATAACCAATTATGAAAAGCGCTACTTTGGAGTTAATGTCCGAGTGATTATTGCCTTACTGGTGCGTAATTGTTGCGGGCTTTGAGAATATATTAGAGCAAGAGTTTACCAGTTTTGCCACTTTGTATTTATTTATATACATATATATATATAATTTTTTTTAAAGCGATGCTTTTGAACTGAGTCTAATTTCACACATTATTTCAACTTGCTGGTTAGTGCTGGTTATGATTTAAAAGCTAGTTCTGGTCTCGGTGAGGCGGATGGATACCGGTGCCAGCGCTTTAACACCGGAGTTTACCGGTTTGATGAAAGGTTGGTTGAATTTTCTCGGAGCAGGGCGACCGGTCGAGATTGTTGATTTACCATTTTCTAGAGCATATTGAGATGTTTTGTCTCGGTTTTTTTGTGGCGGTGCTGTTGTTTGATCCATGTTCTGCATGTGTTACCTGCTAAATGTTTGTCTTCGGATCAGGATGTTGGATCTTTATATCCATATATTTCTTTTTATTCCATCCAATTCGAGAAAATTATTTTAAAACCCACACACATTGACAAAAAAAAAATTGAATTCAAATTTATATGCTGCCTTCATTTTAGCAACTTGAAACTCGGTTTATCCTGAACGCTTTGAGCTTTCTCTCCACCATCACATGCAGATCATTTGCTGTCTCATGTATTTCACTTGGTGCCGCGGCGCGATTTGATGACTCCGATGCTTTTGTCTCCGTGTAGGTCACAGTGGCGTGAACCAGCTTGGTGGTGTGTTTGTTAATGGTAGACCGCTGCCGGATTCCACCAGGCAGAAAATAGTTGAACTTGCTCACAGCGGTGCTCGACCCTGCGACATCTCCAGGATACTACAGGTGACTGCCACACTGCGCTCTGAGCAGGAAACGACTTTACACAGACTGTCTCTTCTGTGGAGAATATCTACATTATGATCATTAACTCATGGAGCAAATCTTGGAATTATATAAGGCTTTTTGGTATTCATATAAAAATCCACATTTTATGTACCACAAATGTTCGATTATCTACTAGTTTTAAGCCAGTAAATTATTACACACTGGAAAACTAACGAAGGCCGACCAAAAGGAAAGTATTCTATTTGCTATTATACATAGAGGAAAAAAAATGCCTAATTTACAATTCAAGGCATATTTTCTGTGTTCATAGACCCATGATGAAGTCCAAGTGCTGGACAGTGAAAAGGTGATAATTATTTGAGCCATCTTAGAAATTCCATTCATAGTCATAAATAATGTATGTGAATTGTGTCTTTTGTTTCCTGTCCAGGTGTCCAACGGCTGCGTGAGTAAGATCCTGGGTAGATATTATGAAACTGGCTCCATAAGACCGAGGGCGATAGGCGGCAGTAAGCCCAGGGTCGCCACTCCAGAGGTGGTCGCGAAAATTGCACAGTACAAGCGGGAGTGTCCGTCTATCTTCGCGTGGGAGATCCGCGACCGGCTGCTGTCGGAGGGGATCTGCACCAACGACAACATACCCAGCGTAAGTGTGCTCACTGGAAGTTGTGTGCATGATTTAATTTGCCACATGAAATGACTTTTTTTTTTTCTCATGCAATGGAGGAAAAGGAGATGGGCATCCAACCATTCACTCTTATTAAATACGCTGCGTTTCAAAGTGTGTGTGTGTGGGAAGAGGAAGGGGGAGGGGGAGGGGGGGGCAGTGTGAGATCACTCCAAACATACAGTCTGTTAGGAGGACGTCGCTGGCCATTTAAAACTTATTAAGACCACCAGGTGCACGTGCGTCGCCGGTGTGGCGCCACGGACTCCGCGTTCATTCTCGCCTCTTTGTTTTCCCGCGCTGATGCACTGTACTCTTCCTCTTCCCACCTGATCACCATCCTCACTTTTGTCATTATATATATATATATGACTTGTCATTCAGGTGTCATCGATAAACAGAGTCCTCCGCAACCTGGCTAGTGAAAAGCAACAGATGGGCGCAGATGGCATGTATGACAAGCTGAGAATGCTCAACGGTCAGACAGGAACTTGGGGGACCCGGCCCGGCTGGTACCCCGGAACATCGGTGCCAGGGCAGCCCAACCAAGGTGAGCCTCATTATCACACGGTGGCGATGAAGACACCTTGACGTGCGCGGCCGTGTGGCTGCATTAAACAGGGATACAGGAAAGAGTGGATCAGGAGCATATTGGATAAAATTCTGTTATATAAACACGGGAGGCTTTCTTCTGCATGCAGGTATTGGGGGGGAGGGAGGGGGGGTGTTTTCGATGCTTCTAACAAGACCCTCAATTAAGACTTGCCGATTAGAGGAAGCCAAAGGTCATCCATGCAGCCTCAATGCCTTCACTGTCGCAGACGTGGATGTGCGTGACAGCGGCCTGTCCTTTCAGCGGAGGTGTCCGTCCAGCAGCCAAGCATTTTCCCTCCCGTCCTGGTCGGGAGGCAGAGCCGGGGAGCGCTGCGCGGCCCGTACACCCGCACAAAAGAATGTTTTCCTTCACACGCAATGATTGGTGATGGGAACGCTCCGCGCGACGCGTAATTGCTCATTAGAGGGGCTTTGTGTCTCATTATAGTAACATGCAGGAGTGCGGAGACGGTAGGGCTGCTGTGGTAAATGTTGCATCTTCAGAGGGTTTTCCCGTAATGCCGGCCTGCTGCAGGCCAAAGAGCGGCTGGGTTTTTTATTTAAGACGCATCTCTTTTATTTCTTAAACAGCCTACTCGGGCATTAAACGGGGGAGCATTGTGCGCGCCTTGTACGCGCCACAGAGAGGAGTGTTGGAATTCAGTGGAGGCAAATTAAAATTAGCATTTGTTTGATGAGCATTGGGACACGTGGGGTTGTCATCAGCAAGAAGTAAGGCGGAAACTAATAATAAAAACGAATACAATGAACCATATAACGGTTTAAATTATTATTATTATTATTACGCGTTAATCACATTATTTTTTTTGTGATAAACATTCCATCATAAATATCTCATATAAATAAGAATAAAATAATAATAATAAAAATAGAATAATAGGGATAAATAATGAGTCGTTTAAAGTGGTTATAGTGTTTTTTAAGTATTTGGCTAAAGGGATCGAAAAATCTGTTTTCCATCAGCCAGCTGAGTAGGCACACATAAAAGCTACAAGGAGAGTGACAGGCCCCCAGAAGAAGACAACTCTATCCAAAAAAAGGGGAACGAATAAAAAAAAACTGCACCGATTTTGTCTTTCATCTCTTTCTCATTCTCATGCCTCCAAATCCCGTCTATAGGATTTAGTTTCTCACTTTCTCTTTCAGTTTTAAGCGGTTTCTCAAGAGTGTTTTGATCCAGTCTCAGCAGCTGAAAGGTGCCGCAATTGGGTCGGTATCTCCCCTTTTTTTCTCCTGCTTTTCCGCCTGACTGGCTGAGGCATCGTGATACTAAAGAATGAGTTTATTTCCCAGCGCTTTTATAAAGAAAACAAATCCCATCCCAGCGTCAGTGGGTCTGGCAGACGGATAATAGCTGCACATTCGCTCCCTTTTTTTTTATGGATTATCCGGAGCGAAGAAACAAATAGCGCGGATTGGTCTATAGGTGAATACTTTGCGTATTATGCGGCAGGGGAAATAGTTAAAGAAACGTGTCGCATCAGGTTTCCCCCCCCTATAAGCTCACACACTAACCACGGAGTTATTGTTAAAGTTTGATTTCACACCTCCTCTTCAAACATCCCTTTAAAAAAAATATAAACAAACTGCGCACAGAAAATCCCGATTTCCACCCATGTGCATAAACCAGACATGAGTGAGATATTACATAAACCTCCCTCCATCTACTCACCCGCTGCTTAATTTCACATTAACTTCTCGGTGTGATAATGACGTCTAACAACAAGACAGACATTAGTCGATAAGCCTCGCCCAGCGACTGAAGGGGCCTTTGGGCCCCACCGCGGACAAGCAGGAGCGGTGAATGGATTGGCCTTATTTTGGTTGTTCGGGGGCTTGCATGCTCTCTCCTCACTCATTTGTTTCCAATTGAAGATAGAAATCCTGACTGGCGTGTAGCTAGCCGGGGGACGTGATTAATGATGGTAGTGGATAAGGGTTAACACACTGGACTCAAAGCTCTGTTGACTGGGATCCTCGTGCGCACAATGCCAAAGTACTATAGCCTGTGCGCCTCCACAGAGAGAGGATCCTTTTGTCATCTCCTCCAATAGCCCCCCCCTCCTCACCACATATATTACAGCCACCGAGGGCTCGCTGCTCGTCACTGGCTGTCCATAGTTTAATGGTTTCCCTTACTCCTGAAGGCATTGTATCACTCTGAAAAGCGTCTTCTTCTATTCAAAAGTTGGTGGTCACCTCAATGGCGCTACCAACGCCCATACGGGCCCGACCAATGAGACACCGCCCTGGCCTTTAAAAAAAAAAAAAAAAGCTGGGGGAGCTACAGAGCTTGGGGGGGTTTTAATACATTTCATAGAATCTGAAAAGAGGCTCGCCACATCTTGTCACATTTCTCTTAACCTTTTGAGGACACGCGCTATTGTTAAGCGCGCGGAACCTTTACCTCACGAGTCTGTTTTTCCCACAATATTTATCCAAACACTTTCACTGTTAAGCCTCTTTTTTTTTTTTTTTGACATTGCTCCTTTTCACGCAGGCACTCGTGCGTTATCTGGCAACATTAGGAAGAAATTACAATAATTCCTCTGATTTTGAATTAAATTAACCATGATGGGGGGGCCTTAATTAATGATGTAGCACCACGCTCTGTACAATTAGCTGTAGGCTCATGCAACACGATAATTAATTATTCAATTAGCTTAAGTGAATGTATATTTCCATTAAACAGCCCCCCCCCCTCTTTTTTTTTCTCTTTTCCTCCTCAGATGGCTGCCAACAACAGGACGGTGCAGGGGAAAACACAAACTCCATCAGCTCGAACGGAGAAGACTCAGAGGAGACGCAGATGAGGCTGCAGCTCAAGAGGAAGCTGCAGAGAAACCGCACGTCCTTCACGCAGGAGCAGATCGAAGCACTCGAAAAAGGTCTGGCGATCAGCAAAATAATTCATTTAAACATGAATTATGAATGTGGATATATTTGCCTCATGCGTTTTTAAGTGAATTCAAACTGAAGAAAAAAAGCTGTTGGAGCCTACAATGATGTTTTTGGATAGATGCCTTAAAAGCGCATCTAATAAACTTAATGAACGCACTAGAAATCAATCAATCACCCTTCACACTCTGTCATTTTTTTTCTCACGCGTTTACACATGTGTTTTCTTTTTTTTAATTAAAGAATTCGAAAGAACTCATTATCCCGATGTTTTCGCACGAGAAAGACTAGCGGCCAAAATCGACCTGCCAGAAGCAAGAATACAAGTGAGTGGCCTCCTTTTTTTTTTTTTTTTTTTTTTTACTCTGTTGTGCCTTGGGATTATTGCCTATGAAAGGAAACATACATGACGACGTGAATTGTTTCCTTGCAGGTGTGGTTCTCAAACAGAAGAGCGAAGTGGAGGCGAGAGGAGAAGCTGCGGAACCAGCGCAGACAGGCCAACAACTCCTCCAGTCACATTCCCATCAGCAGCAGCTTCAGCACCAGCGTCTACCAGGCCATCCCGCAGCCCGCCACGCCGGGTACGTCCACCAAACGCAAGCGGGGATCTTTACTGGAGTTACAGGACACACTCAACACTTTGAATAATGTATATATCAAAGTCAACTTTGGTGCTGCGCAAATGCGTCACAGCCGGATTAATGTGTTACACATGCCGTGGCAACACTTTAACTGTTCAAAGTAGGTCCAAATCAGACAGAATCCACGTGAAGCACTACCAAACAGTATTATGTGACAGCCTGCGGATTAATATGGGAGGGGTGGAGGGGTGGTGGGGGGGCTCGGTAGCTGTGCGCTCTAGTTCACATGAAGAAGCGCCGGTTGCTTTCCTTTTAATGGATGGTTGAGCAAAACTTCTCAGCTGACTATGTAAGTAATTACAGAATCAGGCACGAGGGGCACACCGGCAGGGCTGAAACTCATGCTCACAAGTCAATCACCTGAGACGCGCTCTGTACAGTATCTGCCCGGACTTATGAGCCTGTCAAATAAGGCGTCACTTTACGCACGCACTGCTGAACGCTAATGAGACGCGCTCCCTCACCAGAGGACTGTGTCTGCCAGAGATTTCTGCCGTTTCATTTTCATTTTCCTTTCCCCACTCGCAGTGTCTTTCACCTCGGGGTCAATGCTGGGTAGACCTGACTCTGCGCTCACAAACACCTACAGTGCGCTGCCCCCCATGCCCAGCTTCACCATGGCGAACAATCTACCTATGCAAGTAAGTTAAAGACTATGAGATGTCAGCAACATGTTATGACGTTATTGTTAAAAGTGGAATGGAGCAGACTACCAGTATTTAAACTGTTACTAGGCCAAAACCAAAGTCCTTAAAGTTTAATTTTTAACCAAAAACTACCTTGCTGACAGGGAAGGAGTAAAAAAAAAAAAAATCTATATAGCAAAAAACAAACTATAATAACACTGGCTAAGCTAATGTAACATTCTCTCCTTATCTATAGCCCAGCCAGACCTCCTCTTATTCCTGCATGTTGCCTACCAGTCCGCCTGTGAATGGGCGGAGCTACGAAACATACACGCCCCCTCATATGCAGGCACATATGAACAGCCAATCAATGACCACTTCTGGTACCACCTCAACAGGTAGGCAGAAAGTTCATTGTTTTCCAACATCCACACAAATGAAACAGTGCATTCTTTAATAAAAATATCTGCCACCTCTTCTGTAATAAGGGGGTACTACATAGATTTACAACCTGATTTCAGGACAGGAAGGGTAATCGCTATGTTGGTCCATAGAGTAAGATGTTGCAGTTTCACAATAAAGGGTGTACAATGACTATTGACTACACTTTCCTGACTAATTTACCTTGAAATAATAAATCTAGAGACAACATATGTGACTTAATAGGTACATAATAACAATCATGGGCTACTTTTGAAACTGCATACTGAGTTCTGCACAAATTGCACAGTACCCAGTATGTACTGCATACTGTTTGTGGATAGTATGTAGTAAAGTGATGTAATTGCTGTATGCTGTGGCAATCATGACCAAGTTTTAGCTTTGGAAAGCTTAAGTAAACAATATCATGGAGCAATGCTGTCTGCTGTTTTTCACCGTTGCTGTGAACGTTGATGGTTGTGGTTGCGTATTGCATTATAGGATACAGTATTCAAGGTAGACTGGTTGGTTGAATATTGGAATTTCTATTTTATAGTAGAACGTCATCCAGACATTTTTCACATATTGCAGATTTTGTATTGTTCTACATTCTGGCCAAATCGGGATGTCCTACTTAGTCTGAAGCCATATGGAGCTTCATTGCCACTCTGCTTTCCTTCTTAGATATAAAGTATTCGTCTCTTACTTCGACTTTGATTCCCATGGGGAAGTGCCAATGAATGCAGAAGAAACTGCCTCTGGATGCCAATGGATAGGCATACAACCAATCAGAGAAACAAAGCATGTGACATAGGCAGCGTGACAAGCAGACTAGTATCATCGAAAGGCATCCAAAATGGTGTGTAGTGGCGTAGGGACTCTCTTGAATCAGTTATCAGTTTTGCAGTAAAAACTTGAGCAGTTATCTTAGTTGTTGTTTTAACTAGTGGCTCTTGAACGCTCTTGTGTGAGTCGCTGCATAAAGCATACTCCCAAACCCTTTCCAATTGATCTGGGACGTTCTGTACTGGGGGAAATGGGTGCAAACAGAAGGGGTACCAGACCCGTTCCTTAAGAGAGAATTTTCGTGAGGTGACTAGGCTGGCTGGCCGGATGACATACTAGTAGCGTATTATGGTTTAGCTTTTAAAAAAAATGGTCTTGTATATTATCTTGGCACATGGGAGGACTATATTCGCCATACATGTTGTGCATGTTTGATTTGGATGCTCCATAAGGAGGAAGTGTGGAGGATGGTGTTACTCTCCCAACTTTCGTGGTAGAGCTGATGGGATTGACATGTTTGACAAAACCGTTTCCACAGTCCTTTCAATGAGAAGAAATAAACACATTATTAGGGATAGAGTAGAGATGACATTGCCATCTAAAGATTTTTATTCATATATTGTGAGACTGCTATGTCTTGGACGTGTGGACCAACATACCTAAAACACGTTTCCTGTGAGTTTAGGCTGAACCGTCTTTTGATTTATGATCTGTCACGCCGACTTTCCCTTTCCATTCTGTCCATTTCAAACGCAACGCTTTAAATGACTAAGGGTCAATATTTCTACATGTCATACTATTTTCTCTCTGCGGGAGCATGAGCACATTTCATTTCATTGCCACTCTAGGCCATCATGTCACTCCCACGACTCCAGCACATAGTTTAGTTCCACCCCATTAGGGTGCTGTTTCTGAGAGCCATATATACTGGTTATAGTCATGAAGAGTTAATCATGCATAACCACATTTCCTCTGTGCTAAATTGCTAATTAATTTGATTCATTTGCTGTTGTTACTTTCTGTTTAAATGCCATTGCCACTGCCTCAATTTATCGAGCTTGCAAGCATTTTACTGAGCAACCATGTGCAGGGCATTGTGACTCATTGCAGCCTCATGCTTGTCCACCTGTTTTGCAAGCTTTTAAAGCACAATGCTCAGTCCTGTTTGTCACCGTGACTGTGTATGGTTCATCCACTCATAATTCAGGCTCTGGGGATTAAAAAAAAATCTTATTTCATCTTTTGTTCTTTGGTTGATTTGTTTTATCATTTACTGATGTCTTTCTCCTGTTGTCTCTGCAGGACTCATCTCTCCTGGAGTGTCTGTCCCTGTCCAAGTCCCAGGGAGCGAGCCTGACATGTCTCAGTACTGGTCAAGACTACAGTAGAGAGAAGAGCTACTTCACCCTGTAAGCACCCACTCCACCATCACCCTCCAGCAGTGCTCCTCACACATATATGGCACAGGAGAGTAGAGAAGGCGGGAGAGGGTTGAGAAGAGGCAACAGCCAGGAGAGGAGGAAAGGCGAGGAAGGAAAGAGACTCTGGGAGAGCCTTGGGACGTCTGGGCTTTGTTTTTCCACTGGGACAGTGTGCTGTTATGTAGCTCTAGGCACATTCATATGAGGACTTGGAGGAGAGAACAACGATGGAAAAACAGAAAAAAAATGGACCTCTGTAAAGTGCCCGGTGTTAAATTTTTATGGAACAAAAACTTATCTTTTTTTTCCTCTTTTTTTTTTTTTTTTTTTCTATTTCCAACTTCAGTCATTGTTTCCTTCTTTTCTCTGGTGTGTTTGTAAATGGCCATTTGTATGTTATTATGAAAAAACAAAACAACAAAAAAAAAACAAGAAAAAAACAAAATCAAGTAATGATAGATGGACTGCTAGAAAACCATGTTGGTCTTGCGTTTGTTTGCGAGAGGAGAACCTGAGAGATTCTGCCATGAATATCTTTTAATCCGCTTATATCGAGACTTTCTACCAGCCTTTGCATGGTCTATGGACACTACTGCATATCATTAAAGACAAAAAGCTGGAGGGAAGCCTCTTACTGTGTCAAAAAAGAAAACTATTTATTTGTTTTATTTCTTACGAATGGATATTTAGTAGAGGAACCTGAAACTCGATCCACCCACTGACGCTGGCTTCTTTGACATAGGCACACATTTGCCGGCTTGCTAGACTTGGACCACTATCAGCAGCTACAAATGTGAAAAGACGCTGCGGCGTGCAACAGAGCTTGGACGTCTTGCATTGGTGGTTGGATTGACTCTTGAATACCAAGAAGAACACTACGTGTGGAAAACAGGTGTCAAACAACGCCTGTAGTCTGTAAATGGTAGACTGCGTCTTCAATATAATCCAGTTTGTTTATGTCAAAATGTAAAGTACTTGTCTTCCCTAGAAATCTTCCAGAAAGATTTCTCCAATAAAAGTTGATTTCATTTATATCCCCGAGAATATTCTATAAATGTTCCATGCATCATGAAATAAGTTTCTTTAGGGTCAGGTACAATTTGTCTCTTAGGTATAGATGTAATATAGTGTCCTATGGTCAAAAAAAAAAAAATGTGCAACTAGAAATATTTAATTCCTATAATTATGATTAAACATTGCTTGACAGAGTTTTAAACTTAAGTGTTTGGCAGTTGTTTACAAGTACATATCAGATTTAATCATTGTTGATTGTAAAACAGACCAAAGCCTTTGTATTTCATCTAGTACACAATGTTTTTTTTTTTTAAAGATATTAGTCTTGTGTTGCAAAATTTTGTAAACACGTTCTGTTCAATTACACTGGCTTTGAGTTCGGAAGACTGCAGTCAAACCCCGCAGTCCTTATTTATAATTGAAGACCATGGGAGGGTTTTTCTAGCATCATCTGTCATGCTCTTTTGAGTGTTTGCATTTTTATTTCAGTGTGTACGTAGAACATGGACACATAATGGGTTTACGTCTGAGCATTGCTTCTGAGAAAAAAACGTCTACACGCTGTCTCTTAAATATTTCAATTTAATTTTATTTAAAAATGGAGCTTTCTAAATGTATTTTGTGAAAACTATAAAACATTTTGTACAGTAAAATTGTGTCTTAAAGGAAGCCTTTTTGCCTGGTCGATGCTGTGTGAGATTTTACCTGAGACTCAGTTCAGACAGAATGGATCAACGCTGCACGTTTAAACATCACTAATGTTGACTAATGCAACCAAAGCAGCTTGTGATGACGGCTCTTGAATTTCCCACCGAAGGAAGGTGTCCGCGATAACCAATCTCTCTTGCTGTATGGGGCTAAACTAAGGCGACAAAGACCACACAACACAACACCACCGCACGATGAGAAAGGTCAAGCAATTCACCATCACTGGTTGTTGTTTTAGTCGAGCTACGATGGTATGAAGAAAAAAAAAAAGAAAACAGCAGAAATGAGGAGGGTGGAGGAGGGAGGAGAGAAGAGAGAGAAAAAAGTAATGGAATAAAGCAGTCAGTGCCTAAAGCGAGGCAGAGGAGCGATTGTGTGGCAGAGTGAGTTATTTTGCTTCACTTGCTGCCTCCGCGGGGGGTTAGGGTTGTGTGTGTGTGTGTGTGTGTGTGCATTTTAAAAGGGTGTGTGGAGAGAGAGAAAGACCATCTCTAAAAGGGAAGGATATACAGAAGAGAGTGAGGTCAGGTAACATTCACACAGCATGCAATAGCACCCAACACAGCTAAGTTGATTAATTTCATTTCACATATTTTACTCAATATTTAACAGATTCATCAGAAGTTGTGGGACTGGAGTTTATACATTCTTTTAAAGACAACTTTTCTCTCTGTTAATTTAATCCATTTGATCACACAAATGGAGAAGCTCAGTTTTGAGTGTACAAGGAAGGAAAAGGCAGAGCTGACTGCACTGAGACAGAGCAGGACTATTAATAATTACACAGAGAGAGAATGAAAGAGAGATTCAAAATGCAGGAAACACTGCAATTAGTGGAAGTCTAAATAATACACAGCACAGAGGTTAAAATGCTTTAAATGTAATTCTCTCTTGCAACCTAATGTCAGTAAGTTTCTTTAAAGTTAGTGAGAACTTTGTACTTTTTAAAAGTCTGTTCTTTAATGAGACACAGTAAGTCTGACCTGAGGAAATCTTAATCCGAACTCCCACGTGAAAGAACAGAAAGTTGGCCTCTTTCTTCTTTATGTTATCGCTTAAACTGCTCACTGCGTGAGTGTTTGCTTTCAGCAAACATTTCCCTCATCGTTATGGAAAACAGTCAAGCATTTTATATTTAATTAATTACATTAAAAAAAAAAAACCTATCCAGGCTGTAATAAACCTCTGAAGACAGATCTATAATCATAACCATAGATTACACAGAACGATTTGATGTAGTTTAGAAGACTGTCCTAATTTGTGTTTCCTCAACAATACTGCAGCGTGACAGCACTCCAATGACAGAATATGTAAGAAACTTTATTAAAGATGTTATAAAAGCTTTGGCTTTAGAAAAGAGTTAATAAGACATGAGTGGCAGCTGCCAAGACACAATTAGAGAACAATTTCCCCACACTTTCTCCTTTTTAATTTATGAACTACAGTTCATAAAATAGGTTCATGCTATTCAGTTATGTTTTCATTAACATTTCAGATGGAACAAAGCACTTTTTTCTTCCTATTAAGAAACCCAAATGTAATATCCTGCCATAAGCAACCCTGTGGTTTTCAGGAATATTTAGGAAGCTGACTGAAACAAACAAAACAACAATTAAATCTGTCTAATAATCGAGTACTGTTCTTATTTCGGAAGAAGTGAGAAAGATAAAAGCATAGTCAGGTCTGGAAGTATATGCACAATGACAATATTTTTATGATTTTTGCCTTTATACGCCACAACAATGGAGTTGGAATAAATCCTGAAGATGTGATCAAAGTGTCGACTTTCAGCTTTAGTTTGAGATATTTGCCAAATACTGTCCAGCTCTATTTATTAATACATGGATCAAAATCCCTCACAGTCAGTGAATGCTTCAAATCTGGAGCCACCAACAACTGGGTTTCTCTCTGGAGATGCTTAGCCAGTCCTTCACTGCAGCCACCTCCAGCTGCTGCTTCAGTTTGTCTGCCTTCAGGAACTGAAACTGTTTCAGTTGAGATTAAGAGACTCACATGGCCATTGAAGAATATTCCATTCCTCTGCCTTTAAAAAAAATGGAGTTGCCTTCTCAGTATGTTTAAGGTCTTTATTCATGTAGACTGTGAAGCGATTGTGTGGAGTTTTGTAGCATTTGGCTGAATGTGATGAGAGTTCAGCCACAGGATTCACCTTGATACTGTCAGCAGTCACGTTATCAATAAACACCAGTGACCCAGTTTCATTGGCAGCTATACTTCATGTTTGACACATGATGTGGTCTGCTTTGGATCAGGAGCTCTTCCTTTTCTTCCCAATACAAGTTTATTTTGTCAGATGAAACCATACCTCATATATATAGAGATATATGTGTATATGTATATATAAACTCCAGACTTTTTATCTGCTTCGCACATCTTGAACTAACAATGAAGTGGACCAAAATTCGGCCAGTTAATTTCTTTTCAGTCAATTATCCAAAGTTTTAGACCAGTGGTGCGCAAACTGTGGTAGGCGGACCACTGGTGGTACGCGGGGGAACGTCATGACTTGTCAATGCATGACAATGTATTATAAATACAATGTTTCAAATGAAATTCAGGTAACAACAGATAACCACAATAAGGAATAAACATCTCTCCTGTGTGTTTAAAGCTAATTGAGAAGGCATACATGGCTATATTTTAAAATTGGTCATCATGGTGGTACTCTGAGAGCTCAATAGTTTCTCAGGTAGTACGCAGCATTAAAGGTTTGAGAACCACTGTTTTAGACAACTACTTTGGAGCCCCTGAAAGTTGAGGGACTTCGCTTAAAATGGTTGATTCCTAAATGGTGAGCGCCATACTTTTGTGAAACCTCTTAAATTAAAGCTGAAAATCTACACTTTGCTCAAATCTTAATAGTTTAATTTCAAATCTATTGTGGTGATGTTTAAGGGGAAAAACATAAAGACTTGTAGCTGTAGGATCTTTTATATTTTGACTTGGCTTAACCCATTTAGAGCCAAGACGCCTAGAAAAGGTTTTCTGAATAGTTCACAAAATCATTAATATTCACCAAACTTCAGTAATTCATAAATGAATAAAATATTATTGAACTGAATTGCAAACATTTGAAAACATTAGCTGGAAATCAACGAACAAGCAAAAGTGATACGTGATCTCACAGGGATATCATGTTACATGTTTCATTTAATTTTAATAGGTTAATCATTCATGGTACCTTGTCTAGTTGGAAGGACTTCTCTGTGATTCTGGGGGACGAACTGCAGTCAGGACAGGAGGCAGCAGCCTGTCACTTACTCCATCTGCTCCATCAAACCAAGCAGCCGCAAGGTTCTTCATTCATAAACCCGATGCTGTTGTCCAAAAGGAGGAAAATGTAAAAGAACAAAACAAAACAAAACAAACAAAAAGTACCTCGGTATCAAAAACAAATGGCAGTGAATCATCACAGCAGAGTCAGATTATGCCTGTGTGTTCAGTGACCACCTTGTTGCTTTCCTAATGCCCCAGAGCTTTGAACCATGTTGAATTTGTAAGCTTATGTGTGATTAAAGACAGATGTAGGGCCCAAAAGAAGGACAAAATGTGAAAATAAATAATCAATAAAAATGCTCAAATTATTATTTTATTCTTAGTACTGATTTGGCATTGATTCACTAAATACAAGGGGAACTATAACTTCACATTAAATTGTGAAAACACTCAATTCTTTATGTGTAAATGACAAAAAATGTATATAAGTAAATTTAATCCCGAACTGACAGGTCACAAAGTGAACCAGAAACTTTCCAGAGTAAAAACAAAAAGAACAACAACAACAAAACTGTTAAAGAAGGTGCATACTAGTGGTATTGCAATGAAAAAAAACACACACATGGCAAAATGAATTTACTCTACCTGAATCTACTTTAAAAGTGCACCCTGAATATGTCAGCACTTCAACAACAATTACTTGAAAAGCTGTTTTGATCTTGACAACACAAGCTTTCGTTCACCTGTGTAGGTGACCTGTGCATGTCATCTCAGTCTCATAAAGCCGATACAAGAGCGCTGCATTCATGCCTAAAACTATCAGGCAACACAACCCTCTCCCAACACATGCTGCAGATGGTTACCAATGCTGCCACTTTCTACAGGCAAAAATATTCAAAGTGGCATCAGTGGCGGTCTGGGCAAAACAAAAATGAAACATTTAATTTTTCATGTTGTTTCTTTTTCTGTTTCTCCATGTCACCATTTGACCTAATTTGTTCTTTTGGGCTTGTCATGGCAAAGCAGTTCATCCAGCAAACATGCCTGATGAGGTGTGAAGCCTGTACCCAAATCCAGCTCTCCTACCCTCTGCTCGCATTCTTGCTCTTCTCTGCTTACTGGAGGTGCGCGTCAGGCGCCGTCTCAGGCACCGTCTCAGGGTCACATGGCGGCATCCCCACTCGCACCAGAACGCCGTCAGGAGGACCGGAGATCAGCCACTCACTGACACACTAGCAGTCTCAAGGAGTCAGTGTCCTCCTCAGAGTAGATTATGCGGCGCAGTAAAGCAAAATGTTAGCAGAGAGCATGCGTCAGGCTGTGTGTACGTATTCACTTTTATTTAATTACATAAGAGCGCATTTCACTATCCTTGAAAATAAATTGTGTTTTCAGAGTGATGTAGATGGTGGAGCAGCGCAGCAGAGGTCTCTTTGTTTTGTAAAGCAAGCTCAGAGCTTCATTAAATTATTTAATGTTTGCCAAGATGGAGTCTGTAAAGATGAGAAAATATTTCATCATTATGCTTTACCTGAAAATAAATCCCTTGAGACAGAAGAAAAAAAACATTTTTTTTTAAAACCAAAACATAATTTATTCTCCATCTCAGAATTCAACTGGGTTAAGGACCCTGCCAGTCATATAACACCATATAGGATTTTAAAATGCCCCGCGGCTCACCGTCTCTGTGCAGGTTACAGCGAAAATAAATGACTTGGCTTGTAATACAAATTCAACAAACTTCTCACGAAAACTGTCAGAGACTGAGTCAGAACAGAGTCTGGTATGCTCATGTAAAGCACAGGGCTTGAAGTACAGGAGTAAATGTGTCCGTTATGAGCAGAGGTGTTATGGATGTTTAGATCTTCACCCCTGGCTGGGCCATTTGGCAGGTGGTAATGGCTGACTGGGTTATCGCAGCTGACATCATGTGGGCGAGGGAACAACCTGTTCACTGCTGCAAAGAGGACGCCGGCTGCAGCATTCTGGGTGTTGGTTGCCCATGGCGACTTCCTGAGAGCTCTAGAAGTCCAGGTGTTTGGTGCTGGGAGTGCCGGAGCCACAGGCTGAAGCAACCACAGCCCCTCCGGCCGGTTCCCCTCTGCTCACACGACTCACCGTCTCGGACAAATCCGGAGGCAAATGCAGTCGCTACAGAAATCAGGGGGTTGGGGAGGGGGAGGGCAGAGGGAGGGGCTGAGTGTTAGAGCGCTGTTATGGTGCAGAACAGAAAGGCTTACACTGGATCCACAAACAGTAGATGGTACACTTCATTGATGCTTATTCACAGAGAGCCATGTTGGGTTGAAATTGCATTAGATGCTTCAGCACTCCCCTTAACACTGGCAGCGTGGAGTAAACCTGCCAACCTGCTGCTAGATGCTTTACAGAGAGCTTGGTCTGTTACACCTCAGAGGGAGTCTACTGTATGCTTACATGTGTGTAAGATTTTGGTGTCCAATGAAAGGGAAAGAGAAAGTGTGTGTTTGGATAAAAGTAAAGGTAAGTTTGAGCACCAGAGGAATTGTTTTCGCTGGGTTTCACAGCTTTACTGTGATTTTGTTCAGAGTCTCAAGTCTGTGGTGTTTTTGAAGCAAAGTTTATCCGTAAAAAGGCCTTTCAGTGACTCAAAGAAAAATGAAATGGTAAGTGGTTAATGAGGACCACTCGTGTACACTCCACCTCTTCTTACTCAGACCGATATGCGAGCTTTTACAAAGCTTTGGGGGGGGGGTGGGGGGGGTCAACACTTCCCCACACTCACCAGAATCAACATGAAAGGCCACCAAGAGCCCTTCATGAACAAAGTCTTGAAGAGCACTCCAGAGCGTGAGAGGAGGTGAAGTATCACCTGAGTCAAGTGTACCCCTGACAGAGGTGTTGAGTAGCATGTTGCTCAAGTGTCTATCGAGGTAGTTAAATCAAAATACTGCCATTCTGGGGACAAGAGAGATTAAACCCTGTAATTTGCCCCTGAAAGACTCTAGCATGACATCTGAAACCCACCGGTCAAAGCCTGAGCTCCCACTTCACCTCAGCCCTCTAAAGCTTCTCTGCCCACCACATCCCCATCCCCTCCAGACATCCAGCTTTAGGAGAGCCCACCACTCCCACAGATTCTTATCTTCTTCTAAATGACTAGGTGTTTGGGTACAGGCTTTAGGAGCATTTTTACAAAGAGATAATTCAGGACTACGCGATGCTCTTCACCCCTCTAGGGTAGACTTCTTCCACCCATTGTTCAATGCTGTTTTTTTTTCTAGAGCCACTGAAACACCTAAATCTGTTTCTTTTTTTTTTTTTTAAATATGACTGATATTCATGTTTGATGCAATTTCTCGTGCTCCTGATGCTTTGGCTGATGGTTCAGAGGCACGTCATACTCAAGGAGTCTGAATCTTGTTGAACCTATTTCCTTTGTGAGCATTTTGGAATTCTGTGGGTGAGGTAAGGACGTTTGCGTTTCCCTGAAAATTACCAAAGAGAGGTTTGGGAATGACCTGCAACTTAATACAAGCCCCGTAAGGGAAGGTTTCATAAGAGCAAGTGGAATAAGTTACACAATGTGTAACATGAGTTGTGAAATCAAACACTAATGAATACTAATGATGCCAAACGAAGAAACTGTTAGAGCTGACAAGATGTATTATGTGTCTTTCTCCTACCTCCTCTTTTTCCTGTGCACACACACACACCCATCCAAACTCATACAGTGGCCTTGAGAAGGCCTCCAGAAGCCCTTCTCGGCTTCCATTCCTGCCAAACCTCACCTGTGTAACCTTTCGTGTCTTCAGCTCACTCGAGTGTGATTGAAAAAGAAAAACAATGCATTGATCAAGCCTGGACTCAGTCCTGCTTAGTGCACTGCAGCGGAAACACAGTAGTGAGAAGGGTAGGAGAAAAAAAAAATCAATCACATATACATCATCCTCGCTGGGTGAGTTAAAAAAAAAAAAAAAAAAAGAAGCATCACACCGTTGTCTGGTTGTCACGCACCCATGGGTCTGGCTACGCTGCGTTTGTTTGGCTCTGAGCTCTCTGAATCCACTGAGCATGTGCAGAGCGAAGGTCAAAGCAATCCAGAAGTGCAGCTCAGCTTCTCTAACCTTTGAGTTCAGGGGCAGATGAGAACAATCAATGGTAACATCAAAGTTGGAGGGAGGAGCAGACAAAACCAATCGATCGGTTTGACACGCAGAGGGAAAAGACAGCCCTCGAAACAGCCATCAACCATCACACATGTCAGTGACTGTCAGTGTTAGAGCTGATTACTACTATACTAGTTATGAGTACAAAAAAAATTCATTTCCTTTCTTTTTTTTTTTTTACTAACTTCCTCTCCAAAAAGCATGATTTCTTCTACACCAGATGAGAATTACCAATCAATTGTACCTTGTTTTGTAATGTGAACCAAAATCATGATGTAGCAGCAGGGAACAATAACACTGAGAACAAATGAATGGAGTTGAGCAAAGATGCAGTCAGGGAGGATGTGAGTCAGCTTCCCTACGACCTGCACACTCCATGATGTAAACAAGGACCTCCGGAAAACCTTCAGAGGCATAGTGGGATATATGTGTGTGTGAAGTCTTTCTCTGCTGCCTGGCAACCTTCATGAGGGTGTAGAAAGAGGAAAAAAAAAAACAAAAAAAACATAAGACAGAGGCGGAGGGATGATTGTGGGTGTTAGATGGGAGTGGACAGCGGGAAAATACACCATTGGCTGTGGTGCACTCGTGGAGAGGGGGAGAATGCGAAAATGGATATGCACCACAATGTTAGTGCAATTACGTATGTCTGAATGTGTGTGTGTGTGTTAGAGCTGTGATGTCAGTGTTCCCTCCCTGGTGGCGGGCAGGGGTAAAGGTCTGTGGTTCAGCTTCACTCCACAGCCAGAGGGGCTGGGGCCATGCTGGCAACAGGGTGAGGGGTGAAAAAGCTCCAAACGAGCGCTAAGCACTTCAAATGAGCCCTCAGGGTCGGCCCACAGACTAGCTTTGCCTAAGAGGGTTACTAATATCACCCGACAATGGCCGATTCCCTTCAGCTTACTAAACATCCAAAGACCTGATTCTTAAGTGGGGTACAGCATATCCTCCTGCTCGGCTGTTTACAGACTCTACCTGCACCTTCATCTATGGATATGACGTTGTCATTTATGGATCAGAAAAAAAAAAAGCCCAATCGCTGTCGTGAATGCTTAGCTGTGCTTTGGTCTTCAGTAAAATGTGTATTAAAAGTGTAATATCCAGAGTAATTTTCCAGACTGAAGCTTACAAGCGACCTGCTCGCACAAAGCGTCGCCATCAAAGGAATTCCAGCGGAGGCAAGAGCTTGCTAATGACTGGAGTATTAGGTGCTAATTTAACAAGTCATTTTTTTCAACTGAGTTTTAGCCACACTTTCAAATGGGCCATGTCACTGTACAGCTTAGAACTATGGGAAACCAGCACCTTGTTGGAACACATGACGACTAGTCTGGCTGTTCCAATCAGATTAGCTAATGAAAAAACATGTACATGGAAGTGACACAGTGTTTACCGTCAACACCTACTTAACACCATAATTGCTGCAATATGGTTGCAATTCTATAAGCTCCACTAAGTAAGGGAAATGTGAGAAAGTGAAGTTTTATTACTAAGCTGAAGTCACGACAGAAATATAGGCGATAAGTCTGGCTTTATGTTGACATGATGAATTATAAAGTTCCATTGTTGTACTGAAGCAGAGCTTATTTTCTAATACAACAGTAAGGTTATTTTGCCAATTTTGATTCCCTGAGCTGCACAGTGGTAGTGCAGACACTGTAAACGCATGTGTCTGACCCTGACACCAGGTCAATGTCCTCCATTTCAAGCCCAATTTCCACAACCAGCCAAGGGTCAACGTAGCAGCATAATGTTTCATGGCTGAAACCAATAGATATTTCCGAGATTTCCCTGTCTGTTCAGCCACTAAACCAAGCTAAATCACCTTCCCAGTACTGTAATCCCTCACACTTCTAAAGTTACACTGCATCGTGTGGGAAACCTGTTGCTGAACCTATAGGAACTAGAATGAGCTTCAGCATGCCAAAAAGCCACATAATAAGGTGATGTGCTATTCTTATTGAGACACAAACTATCATCACATTTACGCTGGCAATTTCAGGGAACACTTCCGCTACCTTGTCAGAAAAATGCATGAACATTCAGCATAAATCCCATCACTTTGCTTTGGTAATTCTAGCCCACCTTTGCTAAACAAAAGCTGAGGAGAAGCTCTACCTTCCTCTTATTTTGTGGTAACAAAGAGTGAAACAAGATCCCTGGCCATGCCCTAAGAACAACCTGCTCAACCTCTTTCTACTTTAGACTTTATTTTCTTAGTATAAAATTATATTAACTGCATATGTCTTCTTCATAAGTTTCTCTCTTGTAATGAAATAAATCTCAGCAGATCCATTGAGTTCAGTACAATTTTTTATATTCTTTCAGTAACACTCTCCTTATGTAGCGTGTGAAGTTGGTGATTGAGAGACTTAAACTTATTTAACCAGTTAGCGTCAGATGAATTCAAGCATTAAATTATACATGACACTTAGGGAAGAGTATGTTCTCTACCTCCAGTTTCCCTGTTGACATGTTGCTTCAAAATAGACCCAACATGAATGTTTAGCAGGAGAGAGTAGCATGAAAACAGTATAAGAGGTACAGAAGAAGAAAGAAACATGTAAACAACATGGGGGCTCTTCTCATATTTCTCTTTGGTAATTGGTAGATGGTCACCTGCTCACTATGTCACCTGCTGCCTGATCCAGGATAATCTGAGAGGCAGGCATACAGACAGTCAGGCGGACTGACAGATAGATACAGACACAGGCTCCTCGTCGCTTCATGGCCTAATGAATTTGACAGAGTCGGCAGCAGGCAGGCAGAAGGATGAGTAAGCATTTTGAGTGTAATTATATTCCCGAACACAGAAAGAAAGGGAAGGGACTAATAAGTGACTGAATTTCATTATATGAACATGTCCAAACAGGAAATTGATTAGCTGACAATAACGTCAGTTTTTAATACCTAATGGAATGTGTATTCCTGTTCTTTTCTCACTTACCCTTCATGCTCCACAGACTGATAAAAAGCAACGTTTGATAGCATCTGTCATGCTAATATCCATGACATGCATGGGAATCATTGAGCTCGCTGTTGCTTTTGAATAACAAACAGCCAAACAAGGGCCAAAGTGTAAGCGCACTATAACACAACAACTTGACTCTTTATCTCCACCAACATCTTCGACAAAGCCATCCTCTGGGGTCCTCTCTTTGGGCCTATCATGAGCTTTGACGGGGAAGCGGTGTGGGGCCATTTTGTCTCTTTTCAGTTCAGTTTTGTTTCTCTTTGGAGGGCAGTGTTGGTATGGTCTGTGGGCATTGTAGGGTGAGGGCACATTGACCCTTATAGTTTGGGGTGGGGGATGTTGGTGTTATGGACATGGGCACGGCCAGGGAGTGCTAGCTTGCCCCTGGAGTGACATGGTGCCGGGGGAGAAAGAGAGAGGGGTAGAGGGCGTGGAGTACAAACATATCTAAGTGCTGCCTTCACTACAGATAGGCTCATCGCAAAGAGTACGGCTGCTCGGGTTATGACAGGATGTCTGGGGGACCTCTTGTGCCCTCCACCCCGCAAACACACATTTTACCCCTCAAACCCTGACTCTGATACAGACGTCCTCAGGTCAAAACACCACTGACACATTTGGTAATAGCAGGTTTTCCAGTGTTATATGGATGCTCAGCTCTAAAAATCACACTTGTAGCTAATCTGCTAGAAGCTAAAGCTATATCTTAAAGGCAAGGTTGCTCATTTGTAAATGGTCTTTTACACCTAAAAATCCAGTTTTGCTTACTTTCAAAGAGAAAAATGTTTGGTTTGAAAACACGTAACATTTCTGTCTCCACTTGAAACAAAAGTATACGAGTCAATGTATCAGCATAAGATTATAAACATCGGAAAAAGGAGTCCCAGTAGCATCTTCATTCTGCTAACACTTCTAAAGGTCCCTAATAAACATGTGAGATACCAATCAGTCAGAACTTTATGACTGAGAACATGAGTAAACAAATCTGGGAACAATCCAAAGTTCTGCTGAGAAAACCTGCATCCTGGCATTTACATGAATCACTGCCCTGACATGGCAACATCATTCCCCTAAAGTAATCGCCTCCCTTCCTATTAATAAGAGGAGTCTGAGATGTTCATTTGGTCCTGTGGGAAACAGTCACAGTCCCCAGAGACCCCATCCCACAACCCTGTGGGACTCCTGTGCAATAACCAATATTTTTATTAGGGGTGCACGATAATTATCGGACTGATAGTTATCGGGCCGAAAACAGGAAATTATGACGTCATTCCTATAAGTCCGATATCATGACAAATAGCCCTGATAACATATATATTTATGTCAACACGGCAGTGCCTCGCTCTAACTGAAACCCGAATAACCGGCAGTGAATGTTATGTTCAAGTGACGTTCGCATAATCAGAAAAATGATTTGTCAATAAGGAAAATCAAGAATACCTACTCATGCCAGAAAACATCTTGTTAACTCAGTCATCATTTTGGTAGTTGCTGACTTGAATTGATAACTGCAGTATTTTCCCACATGTTACACATAAAAAATAGAAAAAATAGAAAAGGCCAAAAGAACGACAAGCAAACAATGGAACATGGGAATGTATGTTTCATCTTGAATGCAGCCTGCAGCACAGCGTGCTGATTAAAAACAAACAACATGGCGGCGATTGTACGGAACTCCTTTAAAGTTTCAGAAGAAGATAGTTTGCTGGTTATTTGTGATAAATGCTTCAAGCAAATTTCACAATCAGCCATCTGAAAAGTAATCATCACTTTTGAAAGTTTTGAAACTGCGCTAACGTGAGCTAATGTGAGCAAGTCACGGCAGCCAGTAACAGACTTTTCAAAACAAGCGCATGTGAGCAACAAGCTTTTCTGCGATAAAATACATGTCGGCGTTAAAGCAATAACAACGCGTTATCTTACCCAGCCCTAATATACATATTAGGGGTGCAATGGTACAGGTGACTCACGGTACGGTCCGTACCGCGGTTTTTGTGTCACGGTTTCGGTACGGATTCGGTACAGTTTCAGACCACCTGCTACCCTAAACAAGCGATCGCAAGATACCGAGTTTGCGGAAAGTGCAACTCGCATGTCAGCGTGTAAAAGAGCGCGTCCAAATGGAATAAATGTGCAGCTGTGGCAGCTCTCATTCAGATGTCTGCTGTGGAGGAAACCAAGGAGATCTTTGTCTCTGGTGTCAAGCTGGAAAAGGTTGGATGCGGGAATTAATTTCCAATATGTCTGAAACTGTTGGTGGTCGAGGAGGGACAGGAACATTAATTGTTAGTGATCTTTAAATGCGCATCAAACAATTCGTTCTGCAGTATTTTAAAAAGCACATCAGCTGCGCCAAGACGCACAACTGGTAACAACTGGATCTTATGCAGGTAAGATCTGGGTTTAGGGAGGTGGAAGATTGCATTCTGTTAACTGTTTTTAACTCCCTCGCCGGTGTATTCAACAGCAAAACCAAAATGCTCCCACACTGGCGATTAAAAAAAGTTTTTCCCAATTTCTCCGCTACCGTTTGCCATGCCTGCTTGTTTTTTCTTTTTCTTTTTCTGCATCTATGACCTGCAGCCAACCAGCCAAAGTGTGATAGGCTGGTCACTGTGAGTGAGCGGAGGTGAGTGGACACTGACATGCAGTGTTGGGCGTGTTGCCTAAAAGGCACGCACGCTCACGTGCAAGTCAAATGCAAAGTTATTGGAACATAAATACCGCAGGAAATAAAAGCATCCCGTGTCCCGTGCAGGTTGTACCGGACCGTACAGTATTTTACCGAGTACCGTTGCATCCCTAATATATATATATATATATATATATATATATGTATGTATATAAATATAACTCTTCAGCAGCTGGAAAGCTATATCGGGCAAAAATGGAACCAAATGGAACCAAACACCAAAACTCCAGAAACTCATAATCTTGATGCCAAGAGGTCTTCAAACTGTTTTGAAAAGAAAAGGAGATGCTGCACCATGATGCAGATGCCCCTATTATAACTATTTTGAGACCTGTCATCATCAAATTTGAAATGAGCTAATTTTGTGCATAAAATTGTAAGATATCTCAGTTTAAACATCTGTTATTATTATGTTATGTATGTTCTGTTGTGAATAAAATATTGGCTCATGTGATTTAAAAGTCTTTTATTTTTCAATTTCTTTAAATTTTAAAAAATATCCCAACTTTTCCAGAATTCGGGTTGTAGTTGTTAGTTGCCGCTGTACTCCTTCTTATATTTTGAACACTTTTGAGGAAGAGCAGCTGTAACAAAAATAAATTCCATTAAGTTTCTCTGATTCTGAACCCAGAGGGCCAAATGGATCTATTGCTAACATCCTGGTACCTGACAATCCAGGACACCGTTAGATCTTTTTCATCTAGACTTCGACTAGTCAGAGCTCTTTTGGGGGCACAAGAAGTATTCTCTAAATATGAAGTGGGTGGTCATAATATTGTGTCTGATCTGTAAATCTCTCTTCTATGTACAAAAAATAAATAAATTAAAGGCCTTAAGTTGTGGTTTTATGTAGGGATATGTGCCAAGTTGTTTCTTGCTCAGCAGTAGAGTCTTCAAAAATGAAATTATTCCTATGAGATCCCCTTTTCCTACTGGTTCCATCACTGTTTTAGTTGCAAAAAAAAGTAAAAGCATTACAAAGAATATTTTTTCCATGCATGATTCATGTCTTTTTCTGTGTTTCACTCAGTCTTAAAGTGCACACACCCTTGTAGAAAAGCAGACAGAAAAACGCACACTGCAACTCTTCTATGCATGTGTCACACAGAAGTATTTACAACACGGGTGCACAATGCTGGCTGCACACTGAGGGTTTCCTCAACCAGCCTTAGCTTCAACAGAAAGTCCCATTTTTCACCCATCATTTGTCCTGTGATAGAGTTCACGCAGTTTACAGGCATAACATTTGGCAAAGCGAAAGGTCGTCTGGAGGTTACTGTGTCGGGCTGGGTAAGTGGCTGACAGCTTGGGAGGGGTTGAAGGGTGGAATGACTCTCATAGAGGAAGTCTGCTCTGCTAGCAAAAGCCTAGCACTCAATAAAGGAAAGAATAAGAGGACAGCAGATCATGTGCCATACAAAGTATTCTCAGTGTCCTCCATCACAACATTAAAACTGTCACCAAAAGTTTCTTGATCTCATCTACTTTTTCCAGCACAGATTACTGCGATGTAACTTACAGAAAACACACAACACTCGCTTGTTCATGCACAGTAACACAGAAAGCATGCCTTGTCATCCTGTGCAGTGAAAGGCATCCAATTAAGATTAAAATAATAACTGCTAGTACATTTATCACAATGGGAAAGGTCTGCACAGAATCGTGACTTCAAGTTCACCTCTTTGAAATCTTTACAAGATCAGGCCAGGCAAGATCAGATGATAATTCAGGAGGGCAAAAAATATGGAGAAACTAAAGTTCAACAACAGGTCTAAAAAGTCCCATCTGTTAGTGAAGACGGGGAGAAAAGATTAATTCCCCAATGAGCCCACAGTAGAAAAAGATGATCCACAACTAACTGATATCAAGGTGCAATAAATAAACTGTGTTAAGGAGTGTAATGTTACTAATTCATGGAGAACATTAAAAAAAAAGTGCACATGTCTGCATGTCTAGGTCTAATATGGTGATTATGCCTGTGATAGTGTTGATAACTTTACAGATGTGTATTTAAGTAAGAGTATGTTTACTTGTGTGCATCCGTGTCTGTTGGCCGGCCCGGATGAATAAAGGGGGGTGGGTATAATCCATCACCAGTTGATAGTCCTCACAAAAAAGAAGCCCTTTCTGCTGAGAGGACGGCCCTTGTGTGGACAAAGACCACCATACTGGGGACTTCATAGGACCCAGCTGAAAAGGTGTTGCCCAGAGTAACCCCATTCACATTAACAGGCATGCTGGCCAAAGCCAGTCATTACTGCTGACTTGGACCAGCCGGGCCACACATAGACAAGCCTATAGCCTCTAAGGCCATTCACTCCACATCAGTCCACAGGCAAACGGCCTGAACTCTGCCACTGAGGAGCATCGAGAATTGTTTCCATTCTGTTTGACTGTCCGCCTTGGGAATTTCAATCCACGCAGGCTTTGAGAAAATTTATAAAAAGGATGAATGTACTGTTTAAATGGTTAAGATCTTAGCCTTTTTTCCTAGTTCCAAAGTCCAGTCAATAACGTAGGCATATCTTTTTTTATGTTTGCATTGCAGAATGAATTTACGGTAGCAGGTGGATGGATATCTCGTCAGTCAGGAAAAAATAAACAACATAAAAACAGCAGCTCCATGATGATAAATTGGGCAATTAATTTACCAGGGAACCTCTTTGAGTTCCATGCACTAAAGTTACAAACACCGTACAGTTACACGGAAGTAGCAAATGTTTGTGTGACTGCATAACAGGGCTGGTCTCAATAATCCGCATCAAAGTGGCACAGGATCCTGAGAACTGAAAGCGCCATGTGGTTTCAGTATCTTGCCCAAGGAATACCACCCATAACTGGAGTGGGATGTGTCTCTAGGACGCAAGCTAATAAAAACCCTTACCAATATAACATTTTACAAATCTGAAGCCACACATGACATTTGACTATTTTAAAACTTTTGCTACATCCATGTCTTCAGCTCCAATTCTGAGTGGCATTTCCAGACCGAAAATGAAGCTCTTGGCCATTCTGTATTATATATATATATATATATATATATATATATATATATATATATATATATATATATATATATATATATATATATATATATATATATATATACACACATAATATTCCAACTGACATTACTTAACTAGCAGACAGCTCTGTTTGAGGACGGCAGAAATCAGTGAGGCGTCGAAAAAAAAACAAACAAAAGACAAAACAGTAATAACAATTTTATCCTATTTATCAATATTACTTTGCGCTCTGGGGAGCTGACGATACTTGTAACCATCCCAGATTTGTTTGTCAATATGATTTTACAGCACCAGTGCCTTACAAGTCAGTATTCCCAGCACAACGGAGGTGAGGTGAGTCCATTAATATATGACAGACAAAATAATGTCCATACCAGAGAAAATGGCAGCGGAAGAAAACAGTCAAGTGTTTTAGCTGAAACAGACACTTCTAGTGCTTTATGTCCATTCAATCTTTTCAAATTTTCATATATATTTTATATATAATTTATAGATATTTTATAGATATAATTTATATTTTGAAGAAAATTACAGTGAGTAGTATCAATAACAGTATTTATAAGAAGTATAAATTATACACCCAAATATACACATGATAATATCAAGTAAAAATGACATTTAAAGACAGAAATAACCAACATTATATATCAAAAACTGAAATAGAAAAAAAAGCAGCAGAATAAACACCATGTCGACACAGTGACTGCAAGTCCAAACAGGAGCAGTGTTGGTCAACCAACACAGCTGCAGCCAGACATGCCTGACTAGATGTCTTTGAAAATTTAATTAAATTCATTTTGAGAGAACAATTTCCAAACATTCTTTGCTCTGCAGTTTACTTCAAGTGGAGTGAGCAGAATATCCAAGATCCTATTTTACACAATTCAGTGGAGGCTTTCAAGAATAGATCAAGCAAAGACCATATCTATTATTTCTTTTTTTTTTCGAAGGATAGGAGTCTTTGGGTATGAGAAAAGACCATAAATGGTTTTGTATATAAAATATGTCAGTATTTGAGTCAATGTAAGAACAATCAGCCATCCAACCCGAGTAAGTTAAGGTTTCAAAGGGTTTTAAGGGGATAAACTATATCTAAACTATGATTTTTATTACAAATAAATAGTATTTTTATATATATATATATATATATATTCTTACTTACAAGTAAGAAAATACAATGTCAGATGAACAGCAGGATATGGCATATTACACCATGTCAATATCTATTTAAGACAAAATACAGAAGAAATGTGCTAAAAAAAAAGAATACGTCTACATCTAACACGATATTAGATGGCCTTTTTTTTAGTTTATGTGAGTGTAAATTTATGTCATATGTCTGCTTTAGTAATAGAAATATCCAAGGATTTCTTTAAACCACTCAATGTCCTACAACCACTGTAACTAATGACCCTCTAAATGAGATCTACTTCTTTCAAGTTCCAGATCAGAACGGGGTCATGACGGGATGAAAAACCCTGATGTGCGCTCACTAAACATTAATGGGACTGCAAGTGTGCTGAGATGCTGAGATCAACTACTGATAACTTTTGAGGGCACACCGAGATCCAAACCTGTGCCACTGCAGAGCAAATATGCACAAAGGAAAAGTTGAGTGGTGAAAGGGAGATAACATCCTTTATACGCCAAACTTTTTCCATAAAAGTCAAACAATGAAGTTTGTTATTCTGGATGCCAAGCGCAAAGCAGCATTCAAAGTCACCAAGTAGAATGTATCATGCACTGAATCATTTAGTAAACATATACATCACCATCATCATCAGATTCCCAGCTCCTCCTTCTCTCTCCCTCACGTTTACCCTCTGTCTGCACTCTCCCTCCCCCTCTGCTCTCCTTGCTCTAGTACCCTCCCTGTGGGCAGGTGGTTGTGTAAATTTAGCCAGAGCTAGGTGAGGTGCTTCCTGGGTAGACTGTTGGCAAAGCCACCTTTAGGGTGTTCAAGATGTCAGAGGGAATGAGACATCACCTCGACTGCCCTGTCAAAAAATTCACCACCTTCCATTTCCCACGTAACCCCTATGTCCTCAAAGCAGCGTGGGTGATGGGGGAATTCTTGTTTTGTGTTTTTTAAAAATTAACCTAAAACACCAACCATTACCTAATCCGGAGCGCTGACTGTTGATTGTTAAGCATTACTGAAGCTGTGAAACAGGGAGGCAGTACTCAGGGAGAACACGTGGCAAAGTCACAAACCGTTGAGATAGTGCTAAATGCACACTATACCTTCTCCCTGGAATAAATAAATAAATGGCCTTAGGTTATCATTTTCTTTTTAAATAGCAAAATGTATATATGCAAACCTGTGATGTCAATTTTCTATCTTTTTTTTTTTATGACAACCATCCATGTAACCAGACAGAAGAGCCACAGAATTTCACCTTTTTAAAGAGAGAAGTAAAATACTGCTTTGCTTCAGCTAGTTCATGACAACATGTCACGATAAACAAGGGCAGAACTTGTTCATACTGTGACAGAGTTAAATATATGCCAAATTCAAAGCCATAATAGAAAAATGAACAACTTACAATTATAATAAGTGACAGTGATCTTCAGCTGCTATTCTGCAGTCTAGCTAAATTTATTTACAACAAATAATAAGTAAGGAGACAGAATTGTGAAGCAATGCATACGACCACATCTAAATGATTTGTCCAAGGATGCTACTGGTGATAACAGAGTTTTTATATTAAATGTGCTGCACTGAACACTGGGTATCTACGGACAACAAGGCTGACAGAATAAAGACACTAAATCTTAGAAAATGAGGAGAATGGAACGTTGTAAATTTTTTGCTAAAACTTATTGTGTGATTACTGAGGCTTCTTTTTTTTGAGGCCGGGTTTTGAGAAACTCGTAAGGCAAAACATTTTTTCCGCAAAGTGAAAGCTTTTCTGTGGTTAGGATTATTTGCCAAAAACCTTTGATCACAAAAGCACAAAAGCTCGAGGTGACTAATGAGTAAGAATATTAGTTTGAACTATGTAATTAGTGTGCAATTATATTCTACGAAGCACAACGACAAAAATAATGGCTAAGTATTGAGATGGATACAGAGTGCTGTTGATTTGAAAAGAATAATAAAATTGGAAAGCGGTCCAAATGTGACGATCAGCTTCGTCTTTCTCCCTGATTTCGAGTTGGGCATTTTGCTGGGAAATGGGCGGCCTGCCAGATTGGGGCCAAGTCAGAGTTGTCAGGGGATTACAGTTCTGCCTTGCTCACTGCAGGGGGTGCGGACTGGGCCTCAATTACCCTGGAGCGGCGTGTTTGATTTGGCCCAGCACTTTTGGGGACAGACCAAAAGCTGAATAATGCACCATTAGCAACTAAAAATCCTGCCCTAAAATGAGTCCACTTATGCATCACATACAGTAATTGTGTGTCTATCAAAGGCTGGCAGGTCCACACCAATTACCCTGATAACAATAAAACAATCTATGCATAATATCTGTTGAACACCTGTGGGCGCCCACACATCCAAGCTTTTTCATTTTAAACTTCAAGCTCTCATTCAAAGTCTGACGTCAGCAGAGGGAGGCCTCAACTTCAGTGTTCAAAGACTAAAATGCAAAACTGCTTGGAGATAATCTGGAAGAAATTGTGGTTCAAATATTTTGTTTGCATTCCTAAATATCGAGGACACAGTAGATGAGGACACACAGTGAGGGAGATCCCCGCACTCTGGCTAGAGGTAGAGCTGTGCAATTGAATTTCACAGGGTATGAGGCAGCAAATGGCATGTAAAGGCTGAAGCATCAGATGGTTACTGCCACACAAACCAGACAGATAAGAGAGGTGTAAGTGACATCATTAGGTAACTCTGCAGGACATCAGGGACAGTTTGAGGCTGGCAGGGGGCTACGACAACCAAAGGTCCTCCTTGAGCTCCATTGAACAGCCACTCAGCCTGATATACTTGCTCTTACAAACACACAGGGAAAATCACTTATACAAACACAAGCTGCCAGACAAACAAGGACTCAAGACGGAGACAAATGAACAACTGAGCACTGTTTTCCCTCCCCACCCACAGATACATGCACACCTACACACACACACACACACGACTTCACACTGCAGACGCCTCATTGAGGTATCGGCGATTGACGATTGTGTTTGTCCACCTGGGTATGAAAGAGGGATTCTGGCCTGTGTTGAGGAGACGGCAGTGTGGTACCGCTCAAGCCGGAGCCCAACTAGAATGTGTCTGTCTCAGAGCTCTTGGAGAGCGGAGCAGCCAAGTGTGGATGCACCTCATTACCTCACTCATCCACACACCAATTACCCCTAAATAAATACACCCAGCCCACAGGCAGCAACAATGACATCCAGCCTGAAAGGGAAGAAAGAAAGCCGTTCAGAAAGCATTTGCACGCACAGAAAAGTGCTGTTGGATAATGATGAAGAAAAGAAGTACAGAGAAAAGAAGTAAAAAGAAGAACATGCAGGGGGCTCTGAGCCTTTTAAAGAGCTCAGAGACTGAACGGAGAAAGAGAAAGAATGAAACAAACTCAGAGCAGGGAGAGTGAAGTGATTAAGAAAATGATAATTTCTTGCTAAATTTCACCCAACACATCCGCAAATGATTGTTGTGGTGGGGGGAGGGGCAGCGTTTAATTGTTTTAATGCACGCAGCCATGAGATAGCTCTGTCGCCAGACTAAAATGGTGAGCGCTGCAGAGTTGACATGTGTTTGCAAGAAAGGCGGACCGCTTGGGGTTACGGGAACGGCTGCGTGTCCGAAGGCCTTGAGCTCAACAGAGAGGAGCTGTAGAGCCCAGACGCCCAGAAAGTTTGGCAAAAATACGGCAGGTGGTGCAAAGTGCGACAATAAACGCTTTCACCCTAAATATGAGAAAACGGTTTTGAGGTGTTAAGAAGTGGAAGAGCTCTGTTTCACCGAGTGAGAAGGTAAGTGAAGGATGCAGAAAAGGTGCGTGGCATAGAAAAAAGAAGACAGATGTGTTTTCGGGGAAGGGTGGTACAAATGAAGAGAGGAAGCCAAGAGATTCTTCATGCCCCCCCGCCCCCCCCCCCTCCCACCCCACTCTCCCACCTCCCTCCATGTGGGATCTTTATGCATGAATGCCTCTGTCATACCTGAGGGACAAAATGGTCTCTCTCTCTCTCTCTCTCTCTTCCTCTGTTTGCCTCTTTCTCTGCCCCAGTTATTCCCTTCATCTCCTCTTCTATATCTGTGCTGTGACTGTGGTGAGCCAAGCCTGGTTAGCTGTGTGGGGTTGTGTGGGTCGCATAAGACCCAAAACAAATTTAAACCAAAAGTATTAAATATTATCATTTATATCTTAAAAAACTAATTTCTTAAGTTATTACATCTTAAAGCTCAGCCAAAAAAAAGGCTTGTATTGACACGACCACTTTTGTTTCAGTTCTGAAAGGCAAAAGAGATGATTCACCCCCCCTCCCCCCTCTCCCACCAACACCTGAACAATCAGGTGATGGGTGGAACTGTTGGTGATGGGCAGGTTGCATCAGTGCGCAGTTCCTGATTGGCTGCTCTGCCATCACCTGGATGTCAGAGCACATCCAAAACTTGAAAATAAACCACATGATCAGAGCCGCCCAGTTCACCTGACCAGAGGCAGATTCCTGGTTAACCGAAACAACGGCTGGGAACGTGTCAGTTTTCCACGCTGTTGATTCAATGTAATAAAGCGAAGGTGATGGATGGAATGGACGTGAAAGGAGCAGGTTTATTAGGATTCTTTCCTGATAGAGGGCTAATTGAGGGAGGGCATGCTGCGCAGGTCTGGTGCCACAGGTGGGTGGAGTAGCACTGACATGCTGTGGCAGCATAGTCAGGATTCCTGGTGTACAGCTCAGCCCTCAGCTGGAATCAGGCTGCATGAGAATCCCAGGCTCTGTTATGTAAAAAACAAAAAAACAGGCGAGGTCTGTGAAGACCTACCAGCATTTTGAACATTGTTCTGCATAACATTGAGTGAGCGTAAAAACAGAAAGGGCCCTTCATACTTCTTCTCTTTCTTTCCCTTGCTTGACATGGATTGGAAGTTCTTTATAACTCAAGGTTTTGAATTTTTTTTTTTTTAATTTCCTACAACATTTCTAATTTCCAACATTGAGAGATACTGTTGTCAATGCTTCACACACTGAAGATCACATCACGTTTTTGAAGGTTTCTATTTATTTGTTGTGAAATCAAGATATACTGTTTCAACATGTATGTAATTCATATGCATATGAATACTTTTATGGAAAGCATGTGATTTTTTTTTTTTTTTGAAATTCTGTGTGCAGTGCCTTCTCTCAACCTCTCTGTAGCAACGTTTGCGTGACCTGTGAGATTTCACACGTTACCTGCGCCCAGGAGGAATGTGCAAGAAATATTCAAGATCCTGAAGTACACACCCACAGATGCTTCACAATCTGTACAATCAAAAAACCTACAAACAAAATGTCATCTTTCACTATTGTCTGCACATGTCAAAACTTTGTCAGTGGGCAGGTTTAGGCATGCGAGTCAATTACAAACAAACAAAAGAATGGTAATGACTTTACATGTTAATTTTTATTTACTGATATGGAACTCACAGCTGCATGTATCTGCAGTTTGAATATGAAGACTTTCTAAAGGACTTATTTTTTAAACTTTGATTGAAAAGAAAACATCACATGGATTATTTAGGTAAAGATTCTTTGTTTAACATTAAAAATACTTCCAAGTCAGCAAGTCAGTCTCCATGAGAACTGGGTCTGGTGATGTTAAAAGTCTGACAATTAGCTCTGAAAAATAAAAATCTAATTTTACCACATGGAAACTCTTCCCAGGGGTCAAATGATGCAATTTTCTTTACAACTTTAGGAATGTGTGCCAAGTTTTCCATCAGGTTTAGAGTCAATAAATGAAGCAGTTGCAGTAAAGGCTGTAATGGGGAAAACAGAATATGCAATCTACAATCTGATAACTATTATGAAGACTGATTTAAAAATAACATCTGACAATTTCATTGGAAGAAGTGTTAGAAGAAAGTTAAGCCATGTGAAATATGCATAAATTTTTCATGAAATACAACAGAAAACATCCAATATGGCAAAGCTGAAGACAACACTAACGAAACAGGATGCTTTTCACTTCCTGTCCGTAAACTAGCAGTACACTGCTTTTGAAAATTGGGTGCGTGGTTCAAGGATTATCTGTAAAAAGCTAACTCAAACTACAACCCATTAATGATACTCTTGTTCAAGAAGTAGAATCAATACATCATGGAAAAATATCATGGGCTTTTCCCCAATCAATGTGAATATCTGCAAAACTCTTTACCATTAGGTTATGATGGCCTCCACATATTTCAGTAGCAGAGGACAAACTGTGAGTTCATACCAGACAAATACAAAACCCTACTGAATGCAATGTCCAACCAAATATCCACAGAGATATATTGTGCTATCTTGGAGGGTGTAGATCTACTCTTGACCACGCAGCTGCTGAGACATAAACTGAAATGACAGTCACTGTCAAAACTTTGCTCGGCCGCAAGAATCGGACGCAATACAGACACAAATACAATGACCACCACCTTACTAAAAATCTGCTCCGGATTCATGAATGCTGTGGGAAACCTCTTATTTATTTCGTAAGAACGTGTGTAAGTTAATGAATGCCAAGTGATTGCAGATGGGGAGCGGGTTCACGAAGGCCATTATTAACATAAACCCCACCCAGGGATCTCCATGTAAGGAAGTGTAAACGTGTGGACTGTCAGGTGGTTCGTGATGTCAAAACCCTCGAAATCCAGTCAATGAAGCAGCGCTGGCAAGTGCTCTGCTTTTGAAATGTTGGATCACAGCTCCTCAGTTCCCTGTGCAACCATGACTTAAAGCAGATAGTTAATGTCATGCCCTCTGTCCAACGATGTATTTAAGAAATGAAGATTGATATGATTTTGAATGAAAAGATGAAAGAAAAAAGAAAACATCAACACATTCCTCTTTTATTACCAAAACTCTGCTGCAGACAACTGCAATGTTTCCATAACTTCATGACACAGTTAGCGTGCTCTATAGCGGCCCACGTCGCTGCGTGGGTATCTCGTCAGCTGATCAAGTCCATTTAATCAACCCACTAACACTTCTAACACAATCTGAAGTTTAAAAATGCCCATTGATGAAGATAAACATGCTATATTTCAGATCTATTGTCATATTTAAAACATGTGGTTTAAAAGTATAATGTGAGAATAACAGTCCATATAAGCATTAACGCTGTAAAGTCTGAGACTGACAGCAATATTTATGTGCGCTCCTCACAAGGTCAGAGGCAGGAGTAAATTTTGTTCGTAGCTACCAAAAAGTCCGGAACGACTAACATTTTCAAGAATGCCAATACGTCGTGTACATTTCGCTCTACTCACAGTTTACGCATAAATCCGTTCTGCTCACGTTTTTATGAACGAGACACAATATCTCTACTACTCTCTCCGTATATATATATATATATATATATATATATATATATATGAAAATAGATACAAATCAAGTCATCATTTTCAACTAAAGCTGGACATATCACCTCTTGAATGGTTACATTTCATGTCTCTAGTTTCTTCAAAATCTAAGAAATAAAGGTTTTATTGGACAGCATTTAGTTTTCTAGAAAATCATTAGGTTTTAGAACATTTTGTTGAGTATAAGATTGCCATTTAATTATCACAATTAGAATTAGCTGTACATTACCTGTATATACTGGCCATGCACATTGGCAAACACACTAACTCCATCTGCCAAACCCCTAAATTAACACCTTTTTTTGGTGAGAAAGCTCAATTTGGAACACATCACACAAACACCACAGCTGGCATTCAAGGGTAAAATTAATTACTTCAGATACATGTGCTTCCTCTCAAAGTGGCAGACTTATTTGCATTGAGGAACATTCAGCAGAAGTAATCGATGCACACACAAAATGCGGCCACCCAATGACCCCGGCCCCGTCTCAAAGTCTCCTCCCCATCCCCAAAGCCCTGACGGCAAACACAGGTAGCGAGAGCAAATCAGACTGCAACAAAACACAGAAACATGAATGGGAAGCATTACAATGACGAGCTGGAGGCAGGACAATGGGCCCCGCATTAAACAAAACGGCAAATCCCAGAATGGGCTGCTGGAGTACGATACAGATTACAGGCACCTAGTCCCCGATGGGGAGCAGGGGAGTGGGAGAAAAAAGGACACAATATTGCAATCTGACAGCTGACGTCTTCATATAAATGTATGAATTTACATTCCAATTAGAGGAAATTTACATCTTAATCACAGCGAGCAGTGTGTCGGTCCCCCGGTTAGTGTGTTGCTACGGTAATGAGGTGGGATGCTGCTGTGCTCTCTCATCCAGACAGTGATCTGTCAGCAGACGACACCTCCCTGTTATGAGGAAGCTGTACCCTTAAACGCAACACCCACCACAATCCAGTAATATTCATCGAAATCTGTCTTAAATACCAACAAGGTGTAAGCTGCCACCCGAGGATAATGTGCCAAATATGGAGTTTGAAAAACATCAAACATATCTTAAATACAGTGCACTGAACCAGGAGTGTCTTTAACTGTCACTCAAGTGACAAGCTTTCAGTACTCACTGGTATTCCATTTCTAATTTCCATACTAATAATGGGTATATTATCTTTAATGGGTTGACTTTGTTTTACGGCATTTGAAATGGATGGTGAAGCTGTCTGTGAAATTACTCAAACATATCATGTAAACACATCGCATGCTGCTCTCGTACTAGCAAATGCAGTGTAAATGGGTAAGATGGAAGGACTGTGAATTTATAGTTAATGTCCTTCTGAACATCATTTATGTCAATGTAAATCACAGTATCTAACTCACCCTTAAGGGTGGTGTACTGTCACTTGTCACACAGCGTGTGTAAACTTGTGGTAAGGGAAGGAAAGCGGGCCAGCCTGAACAGCTGAGGGCAATTTGTAAAAGAACTTCTTTAAGTTTCTTAAGTACGAGGATATTTTTTGTGGTTTACTTCAATTAGCAGACAAGAGCTGGTGGTTTGAGGTTTTGGGATCAAAACCACACAGCTAACCCCGAGGCCTGGGCAGGGTACTTTTGAAAGTCTGCAATAGAGAAAAAGAGATCGCACTCGTGATGGCAATTTAGACAGATCCAGAAAAGAGACATTATAATTTCAATGTTAGCTTTTAAACTTGGGTAAAAGAACTTCAATCCAGTGAAATCATTTACTTCTTATGGGAGCCCTAATTGCTGAGAATGCAATCAGGAAGAGCAGATTAGCTGCTACTGAATAGATGAACACATAAATCATTTTAAAACGGTCCTTTGCCATCGTCACACTTGACTTTAATACAGAGATATGTGAACAAAAAAACGGAGGGAAATGAGGCATGGCTTCTTTATCAGCTACCTCATATGCAATCAGACCGCTCCTGCCAGAGACACTGCTCTAATGGCTGATATCTATGGAACCAGCCTATTACTGGATACTGCCTGTAATTAAGACAAGTCAGATTACACCAGACCAGAGCATCCTCTCTGATATGTAGGCTGTCATTAAGGCCTAATGTGGTAAAACACTTGTACATCGAAATGAGAAAAGGAAGAAGACTCATGTGGTAGGGGAAAAAAATGTTGCGTGCCCAGGGTAAGTGCTGAATGCGTCCCCAAACATTCCATGGGGTGATATGTGGGGCGTGGCTGCTATTCTACTTTAGGCTTCAGGGTATTAAAGAGAGGATGCCAAAAAGCTGAAAACACCCCCCCCTTTGGCACTCATCTTGCATATTCTAACATTGCAGATTGAATCCCAGAGCATTTCTTATTTGACTGTGTGCTTTTTTTTTTTTTGGCAGAAGCGGGAGTGTGTTTCAGTTCCAACGTTTTATAATAAAAGGGTTATCTGATCCTTAACAGGTCTTAATAT
Organism: Hirundichthys speculiger; assembly: GCA_018398805.1. NCBI lineage: Eukaryota > Metazoa > Chordata > Actinopteri > Beloniformes > Exocoetidae > Hirundichthys > Hirundichthys speculiger. Next base: position 4,040,632 of record JAGFBZ010000648.1, read on the forward strand.
TGGGTAAACACAAAAACAACACATGACATGGAGCAGCAAAAAAGTTTGCGAAATCCCTTATTATTAACTGTTTTTTTTTATTTGCCATGAAATTCTTTCTGATCGTCACCTCAGTCAAAATAATAGACAAAAGCAATGTGCTTAAGATGATTACAGACAATTATGTGTTTATTTAGCACATCTCTAACATGTTAACAATTCTGGCAAAAGATGCACAAGCAACTTTGTCTATTATTGTGACACAGATCAGATCAGATCAGCTCATATTTATGACAAATTAATGTAGAAAACCACTTAGTTCAAAGGGGTTTACATTGTTTTTTTTTTGGCCACTGCATTAAACTTTGACAAAAGAACAATGAAGAAAAATTGCGCCAAAATGTGTTTAAAAAAAGAAGGACACCCTAACTGCATCCAAGGGAGTAAGTTGCAGCCAGGTGCTGCTAATTAAATTGACTTATGGACAAATTGGGCAAATAGATTAGTAAATTTGACATCCTCTACAACATCAAAGATTTTGGCAGTTTGCTGGTCTGGAGGATTAGGGTGTGTGATGACGCAATGGCAATAAATAAAGACTTTTGCAACGAAATCTTGGAGAAGCAATTGCTGTTATGCATCAATCTACGTAAACATTATTATAGGACCATTTCCACACAGTTTGTATTCTGCCATTCTAGAGACAGAAAGAATATTTACAGGTGCAAAACATTCAGTCTTCCCAAGAAACACCTAAATAAATAAATAAATAAAAGCATCTCAAACTCAATGCCACCTTTGGTAAACAACCACACATGCTATATCAGCACAAACCATCCAACATTCCTCCACAAGATGAGAGACTCAACGCCACACAGGAAATGATTACTGCAAATGACTGCTGCTAAAAGCTTCTACAACCTGTTGAAACTGAACATCCTCACACATTTTTTTCAGCATTATAGTATTTTTTTTTTTAATTTGTTTTTAATCAAACATTTTAAAGTAACACTATGTACTTTTTTTTTGTTCATTTGAGGTTGCATTTACCAAATTTAACTTTGTTATTATGGCCTATTATGTGACACATTTTATTTCATGTAAACCTGTTAACACTAGATCATTCACATTCACATTCACTTGTACACATGTACATCTGTCCAGGTCGCCAGAGATGAACAACCTAAAGATGCTCACACTCACTCCTATGGACAATTTAGATTTCCCTGCCAACCTGACATACATGTTTATGGACTGTGAGAACATCCGTGTCATATCCTTCAAACCTGACTAACTTTGAAAATCTGTGCACTTCTCCAACCCTTCTCATCCAAACACAGATGTGCTAACTATTAACAAGTTAAATAGGTTTACTGTACTAATTTGAACTTATTGATCCACAAAGATTCATTTTGGAGTATAAAGTTCAAACCATGACCACTGAGCGTCAGAAGTTTTTAAAGGATGTGCATCAAAGGAGGCCGTCCACTCAGATGTCCTCAAAGATTTACGTGGAACGACACACTGATTAGAATCTTTCTCTTGATTACATACAATTTATATTAATGGTACGACTTAAGGAAGTTACTTGCTGTTGGGAACTTTCACATCCACAACAGACACTAAAGAATTCCATTATAGCTTTGAATGTTTTTTTTTCTCTTTTATTTCAAATTATATCTAAAATAATTAAACACAAGCATCGAGTGAAACAAAACTATGGTTACAAAACTGAAGGTTATGAATACATTTGAATCAAATGCATGCAAAAAGCAAGCACAGCAATATGCAGATACACTCATACACATTCACCATGGCTAATAAAGCAAGCACACATGACATACTTATTCAAACAGTCTGTGTAAGTGAGCGCACAACATTGGACTATCAGATCACTTCCCTCTACAACCATGAAGCGTTTAATAGATGTGAAATTCCAGACCCTGGATATTTTCACACCACAGAGCCATGACACAAAAAAGCAGGAGAGAGGATGACAATGTTAAATAAATTAATAAATAAACAAACACAAACAATGAATGAATGAATGACTAACTGATATAACACATAAGGAAAATATACTGCACTGATTTAATTCATATAAATCATTATAGACCTGATAACAATTCGTTCTTTATGAGGATAAAGAACATTCATAAGAATCCTTCGACTAACATATGGAGTAACCTTTTTGGCCTTCTGGGTCTTGGGGTAGTTGTAAAGGGAGGGGGGGTCTAACGCTCCAAGGACAGTAGGCACGCTAGGGAGAGGTTAGCTGTCAGCCTCCATTATGATCACAGAAAGAGCTCAGAAAGGGGGAGGGGTAGAGCAGGCAAAGAAAAAAAAATTCTGGTTCCTCTAACTGCCATCAAGAGCCACCCTTCGGCCTCAGAACCCTCAGTCTCCAACTGCCTCCTGGGAAACACTTGCATGCAAGTCCGCCTCATTCCTCGCTAGAAGTGGGACATGTGTGTGTCAGGGTAGAAGGACAGTTTTGTGTGTTAAGTTTGGCTGCGTTAGCAGAATGTATGGTTTTTGCGGAACAAAAGACAACTGTGCATGTTTTCTTACTTGCTTCAGAGAGGAGTTACTCTACTTTTCAACAGGACTGGAGTGAAAAGTGGTGGGAAATGATGAATACTGAGAGGCAACTCTTGTTGTTACACTTTAAAGTGAGGGGAAAGAAAAGGCAAAGGGTATTTCAAGAGCTCAAACAGATAAGGCTTCAAGTTTTTATGAACAAAAGTTGACAAAGAGTTCATGCTTCAGAGTGATTTCAAACATCTTTCCAAAATGATTTAGAATACCACTGAAACTTAGTAAAAACCAGCAAATTACCCTGAGCACAACAGAGGCAAGCAAAATGTTCTAGCTTATTATGTGATACACGACACAGTGCAATACAATTTGCTAGTGGATAAGAAGCTTGCCTCAGATTTGACCTTTTGCTGCCTTTTGTGTAAGTATGGGTGAGCGCTGCTTAGGCGCATTCTGTTCCCCAGATCCCACTCCTAACACCCCTGTCACTCATCATCAATCATCATTGTTAGGGACAATAGGAAAGTTTGGTTAAGCCACACACTGGAGTATTCTCTCACCCAGCCCACCCCCTCACCTCTACCTTCTCACATTCACGCATGTGTGTTAGACAGTACGGACACACACACACACACACCTACAAAACCACAAAGAAAAATTGCTCCCATCTTTGCTGCATAAACACAAGCAAATGACTCACGCTTGCTCCCTAGTACATGAATGGGGTTGCAAACTTTTCGTTACCACATCATCACCTTGCCCTCCAACTTTCCGTTTGAAGTGAAGGCTTGTCCTTCGAATGGCCTTCTGGCTCATCTGCTGCATATAATTAAAGTCTATTCAGGCCTCTATATGTGTCCTAACTATCCTCTATCATTTGGCTGGGCCTTTGAATAGCCACCTGTGAACTCTGAGGACAGGGACCTCATAAAATTCATGAGCACCGCAACATTCAGCACCCGGCCAGCTTCTCTCAATGGCCAACAGGACTTTAAACAACTCCGTGTTGACTGTTGGGTGAATCCCTCTTAAACGCAACCATATTCATTGAGGCAAGGGTTAAGTAGCTCCAAAGATCAGCTGAAACAAGTGTCTTTATGGTACGTTTGAAAATTAAAGAAAAAGGAAGCGGGAGCTCAAACCCTGTGTGTTCTTCCTTTGTCACAGAGGGACTGCAGATATAAAAACAACTTTTAAGAAAAAAAAAAGTATCCGACTGAGCTGCGATGTACACTTTTTGCATGGTTCAAACAAATAATTAGTGGAAACACACACATTTTCTGCATGTCTATGCTCTAAATGTTATCAGCTTAAAGCATTATATCTTCACTGGCCTCGTATTGACGTTTAAAAGGGGAAAATATGCTTTTGAAAATGTCGACATTCGGCTGTCAACCTTCCCAGACATGAGCAGTGGGCTTTCTGTTGTCCCCATCACTAACCCCCTTTCACAGAGCCTGTTATGCCTTTACTCAACCCCACTCCTCTGTGTGAAACATACAGAACTGGAAGGAGGGGGCGTTGATGTTGAGCCTTTAAGCTGGCAGTGGAGGTAACGGAGCTGAATTGAAGTGTGTGAAAGAGAGAGCTGGCATGGCACGATACGCTACACTGGACGATGTTGTATTACATGTTACACCTCTCATTCTGGCACACACTGGGACAACATTTCAAAGGCTGCGTTTTCTTTAATGTGAATGAGTATTTCTGTGTGAAAGGGGGCACTTGAAACTGCTTCAGTATGCACATATGAACGAGTGTGCACACGCAGTTTCAACCACATTTATGACGCAGCGAGGAAATGTGTTCATTTGTCTCTGTTCTTGGTAAAAGGTGGCACAAACATAATAGTTTGTTCAATACCGTACTAGAAGAGCAGGAATGTAAAATAGCTGAACGTTTCTGTTATAAGTATATGAATTCACACAAATGTGGGTTTTCGCATTTCAACAACATACCCCATCTGATCAATAAGCAGACACTAAAAAAAATACGCGGACGCACTCCTCCTCCTGACCCCCCAGGACACTGAGCAGCGAGTGTGGGAAAGTTATTTTTAGGACCCATGCAGAGAGCCTTCCTGAGTTTGATGCTCCTGCACCGGATCAACATTCCACCTTTGAACCGCACCAACCATGGAGCTGTTTGTGCCGAGGATGGCAATTTTAACTTTCTCTCTGGACCAACAGCAGTGAGGACACTTTCAGTTCGTAATGACACTGTTTTCTGCCACCACTCTAAAGGTTCAAAGTAGCTCTGGAACAGACAATTTTGAATGTGCGGTATTGGGATTACTGGAGAAGCGATTCAACTTACAGCAAAGACAATTCAGTTACATTCATGTTGACGGTATCCATGATTACAGATTTGAAGATGTGCCATTGTAGTTTTCATTCGTATGGCTTCTTTTTTAGAAATGTCTCCAAATTACTCAGTCAATATGTGTATTGGGAGTGTTAATTTTTTCACCAAAGACTAACTATCAGATATGAATAACCGTCGTTTCTAAAAAAAAAAAAAAAAAAAAAAAAAATGGAAATTGTGACCTATTGTTTCTTAGACATGCTCAGTTTTTTAGATTTGCACTAAAAAGTGCATGAACCTAAGGCAAAAATAGACACTAAAGGAATATGCCAAAGATACATTGGAGACCCATTTTATAAGTACCGGGGGGCCTACGGTTCCCCAGTCATGACCAATATGTTAATAGAAGCTCTATCTGACCATATACACTTGAACACCCCAAGGATGTGGGGTGGCATGCAGATTATAGCTTCTTTCTCCTTTCTCTAATGGGAACTGAAGACAACTAGGGCTACTTTAATCAGGTCTGAGTCCAGTGTGGCTATTCTAGTCTGATGGGGGCTGAGTGGTGCACGGACTATGTTAAGGGTTCACTGCTCACTGCTAAAGCAGCTTCACTTCCAGGGTGAGTTCAGGCAGACCACTCTTACACAGTCTGGCAGGAGGAGCACATACGCCTTGTTTTGTTTTGCTTTAATACTGTCGCTTTAAAAGAAACATTTTGACATTTTGTTGATATACTATGGAGGGCAGCACATTTAGCTGTCCCAAATATTATCTTGCTGAGCTTTGACTCGGCTTCTGCAAACACAACTGCAACTGCTCTTGGAGTTAGACAATAGGAAGGAAAAAAAAAAAGAATAACGATAATAATTTGGACTTGCTTTGTCAGTGTCCATAGTGATTTTCATAACTTGAGTTTCTTTCCACAGGCTGAACCTCTTTAATGAAGAGGCATCGACTTCAGATCTGTTTAATCATCCCACCATTGGTGGACTGCATCTGGTTGACTTTCTCAATTAATGAAAAAAAAAAAAGATTGGTTTGGAGAAAAGCCCATACATTTGTTCAACAAATCCAAAATGCTTCAGGCCCTTTCAAGTACAACACAACAAACTAGCAAACCCCACACGCCCAAGATTCAGCACAGGAAACTTACAAGCTGCGTCTTAAGAAACACACATGCGCTTTTGCAGAGTAGATAAAATCCAACTTAAATAATAGATGCAGATCTGATGTATGTTGTGAATATTGTTCAGCTGAAGGGTACGATTGCGTGCCACTGACTGGCCTGAACTGAGCTTTCACTCTCTTTTTCATACACGCACAAACCATAAGCACACCTCATTCCCAAGTGCGACAGAGGCTGATGTGAACCAAGGGAGGAAGTATAAATTATTCAATTACAATATTATTCCAAAGGTCCCTTCCCATCTGATCGTGATTCCCTAGGCAGAAGTAGGAATCACAGTCAGATGTTAGAAGAACTAAAAGACTTTTATGAATGCTAATAACAGAATAATGAATAGTTATTATGATCTGCTATTCAAAGTAAAAATTCTATGATTAAGTTCAATTCTTTCTTCATAATAGTTCTTTTTAGCATTGACTATTCCCTGATCTTTGGTACCAGTCATTATTGGGCACACTGGGAAACAGACATACAAATAGGCATGTGAAGCAAACAAACTTATAAACAAATGCAAAAAAAATGAGCCCTGAGGACTCAGTCTTTCTCTAACTGATTCTGTATTCTAAAACTCCTCCTTTCCCTCCATTTTCATTTCTCTTTCAATAAGATGGTTTGGTGCCTCTAAGGAATAGCCCTCATTTTAATTAGACCTGACCTGAGAATCACTTAACTGCTCTACCACACTTATGCCTCCCCCCCTCCTCTCCAAGCCTTCACTCTGTTCCTCACATAGGTCCATTAACACCCTTCCCTTGGCACCCACAGGCTTCAACAGGGGGCAGACACAGGCGTTGTCTTAAAGACGTTTTGAGGACATGCCAAGAAACATTAACCCACTCGGTACACCTCCTTCGGACTCTTTGGGTTTAGCTTCATCTTTCCCTAAAGTCCTCCTCTTCTCAGCCCCATCATCGTCATTTTTTTTTCTGCTCCCTCCTTGCTTCTCCTCGACCTCACGTAAAAACTGACACAGTTGACTGACATTCGTGTCATGTCAGACGGAGGGGTATTGGAGGACTCCTAATCGAGGTTTGAGGAGCTGGTTATAGTTTACATTCAATATGAAAGAGAAATATGTGTTTGAGTGTTGGTCCACTATGTTTGTCTGTCAAAACGTTGATATACAGAGACCAAAAGCTCTAATTTAAAAACGCCCAGGTGCTGTCCTGTTTCAGAGAGTTCACTTCAAGCAGGTAACCAGACTTCAACGTCTATGGATACTAAATCCACAAAACAATCGATTTTCTTTTTATCCCCCCAAGACACTCTGAAAGTGGGAGAGCACTGATGTAGGGATTATGTCAGTAAATGTCCGATTGCATCAAATGCTCAGTGTAACAATAAAAATGACGTTTACCCAGGCCGCTGCGTAGCTCAGTGGTTTAAGCAGGTGGCCCATGCGCAGAGGCTACAGTGCTACTGCAGCGATCGCAGGTTTGTCACCTGGCCTGTGATGCTTTGCTGCGTCTCTGCTCCATTCCCTCTGACTGACTGTGAATAAAGGCCACTAACGCCACGAAATCTTAAACAAAAAACATTTTCCCAAATCAATCTAAAGTTAAGCACGTGGCTCGAAATGATCTTTTTTACTTAGCAGCACTAGCACTCCCAATTTCAAAAAGTTAGGAGCACCCACCAAATTTTATCAATATAAAATTATAAAATAATCCCCACATTTTAAATATTGTCAGGTCGACAACATTAATATCTTAACAATAAGATTAAATAAAGGCATCTAAGGAAAATAGAAAACCAACACCATTTGTCACCATGTCACCATGACATTAAATAATTGTGATGTTACGGTGTAGGCTGATATATACTGACAATAATAAAAGCATCTCACTCCATACATAATTATACAATACAAAATATCCAATTCAATAATACTTTATTTATCCCAGAAAGGAAATGATTTGTTGTTACTGCAAACTGTCGCAGTAACGGTGTTTCAGTTTCTTCAAAGAGACATCATACATGGTGATAGCTGTGGACCTGATGTATGCATTATTCATTAAAAGTAACATTCTCAACATCAGCACTGAACCTCTACATGCCCAACCAGGATGTCGATTAGTAATCAATCGTTTCGGAGGGGAACATGGCATCTCCATCAATAATAATGACAGAGATGTAGTAAACTAATGACACCTTTGCAGCAGTTTGCTGGCAGACAACACCAGCTATAGTGACATCTCACACCTAAAGTGCGTTGAATTCGACACAAAAGTTAAGTTTCCCAGCAACGTCCGCTGTTATTGCAGAGAAGTGCATGCCCTGTTCGCGGGAGTGTGCACAGATAAAACTGCCAGACAGTCCGCCTTCTCTATGGATCGACGGGACGATGCTCTTTCTCTTCACAACACTGCTTCCACAGGCATCACAAGGAGCACTGTCATGCTGTAGTTTCATGATGGAGCTACTTGTCACTCTCCAACTCCTTTAGCTGCTCTTGTCAGAAACTGTACGACTTCTTTGCTGCTGGTACTCCAAACATCACCTGCTGTACCACTATCAGGTACTTTGGCAGTATTTTTTTTTTTTTTTAAAGCTAGCTGTCCTATAAAAAAAGAAATCTGTTATTGCTCTCTTCATCACGGGAGTCATAGAAGGCTGATATTGATCAATTTAAAACCATCATTAAAGTTAACAATGTCAAGGTGATGTGAGGGCTTAGAATGATTATGATCAGCTCACGTGGAACACACTGTGTAAGTACAGTAGATGTTCACAGGAATATGATCGCACCACCACAGTTATCTGCAGTCGCACAAATGCTCCTAAATATATTTTGAGGTTGCACAGATAAAATTTCAGGTGCATACGTGACCAAAACTGTCCCAATGCTGAGCATACATCATTATTATTATCATTATTATTATTAGGCTATTACACCACACAGCACAAATTTCCATAACTTTTCTAAAACCTTAAAAAATTCCATGACTTTTCCAATTTCTTTCAATCCGTACGAACCGTGCCCCACTACATTAACAAAGTGGCCGTATTCAAATGACTGAGAATGTGAATCTGTGAAATGAGGTCATTCCGACATCTTGTGTTTGAATGTAGCTTTCATCATGTCATCCTCTTCTCTTTCATATTTCTTTTACTGTCTTCTCTCCAAACATTTTAAAGCCACAATACTATCAAATAAAACTAAAAACATTAACCCACAACTGAAAGTTTCCTGTGTGTATTTGACAGCTACAGTTACCTGGCCCGTAAGTGCTACAACACCTCCAAAGAGATTCCCTAATAGAAGGCTAATTTGACACAAATCCCCATCTTAAACTGCATTTGACCCTGCAACCTGCCTCTGGCACCCCAGTACCCCACAGGCACATTGCATGTCAGTTTAAAGGGTCATGTCGAGGTAAAGAGAATGTAACTGCGTACCATCTACATTCTTCAGAGCTTCATCCACAAAGCATCTTGTATTGTGAAATTAGTGTGTTGGGTCACCAGAAGTGAAGGGGATGATTCTCACGCACACTGCGTTCTTTAGAGCGCCTCCATCACATAGGGTGCGCCTGCATTTCTTAAAACATATTTGCATGTCAATATCTATATGTGTGGGAGTGAGTAATGTTTGCATGTGTCTATGAGTGTGTGTTAATCTCGTCTAAACACCAAACGCTCCCCTACCTGCTCAGACAGGGGCAAGGGTTAATTCTGGCCTTAGGCGTCATGGGTAATAACTGCTCATCAACCGAAGCTTGAACTCTCAGAAAGTGTTAATGTGGTACCCTCAACAAAACCAACAGAGGACTCACTGTGCCAAGAGTTGCACTGAGAACGATTACGTCAATCCTATGAACTGTAGCATAAAATTATTATTACAAACCTTTAAATCCAAGAGAATTTATTTCCTGGCAAAACATTTGCTGCGTGCTCACGAAGACTTTCCGCGTTCCTCAAGTGCGAGGCAACAGGGAGCAGCGAGTCAAACAGCAGTTAAGAAACTGGTTACCAGCACAGAACCACGCATAGCATGGGTGGCATGCTGTTGCCTGACCCACCTTGAGAAGAACTTGTCCTGTCAATCACATGTCATTCGTCACCACTCCACGCAAATTAATCTTGATTGATGATATACAGAAAGTTGCCTGATTCACTGATTTTCTAATACGGAAAATGAGTCATATTTGAATGTGGCACATAGCAGCAGGATGTGTGGAAGGATTCTGAGCAGTAAAGGCTGCCTGATGTGGCTCAGGGCTAAAAAAGTCTTGTAACTTGAGCAAATGACATGATGAGCAGGGATGCTGTGGGCTGTCACAACACGGGGCTTAAAATCTAATCAGCATCTCATATGTCAATCAACTGCCCACAGAGACAGTTGACCAACAGGTCAAGAACAGTTTATAATGATCCACACGGTAAAAATCACAACAGAGGTCTTGCTTGTGATCCTACAGATGGACATGCCTCTACCACTAGGGAATCAGATCTAACGTGTAGTAATACCATTGTGACATTTCCATCACAGGTGATACGCAAAATTAATGACAGCAAACTGTGGTGCAAGAAAACACAAGGGCATTACAGTGCATTACAATGACTAATCTGTTTTGGCTGATTTGATGCATGACTGATGATATGATACAATGTTTTCTGGAAAATTCCCTGACACATACGAAGGCGTCATAGCCAGGGATTGTGATTGACATTTTATATTAAGTAACCTCTTTTGTCAACAACTGCACCTATCTTGGAACTGTAAAAGACCTTATGTTCCTATCACTCATTTTCTCTCTGAAAGCAGTGCCAGAATATGATTCCCTCTCAATAAAAGAAGCTCCTTAAACAAGGAAGGCAGACAAAGCCTGGTTTTAACAATGTGCTGCTGGGATAATTGGCATAGTATCCAGGCTCCACAGAGCAACTGGGATGCTCTAGGCTTCAAGCCCATGCTCTATCCAATACAGAACACTAATTAAAAGACCATTGTGGATAACCACCTTGACTTTTACAGACCTTATAAATCTTTACAGAAGTGGCCTATTTGCAGGTCAGAGAAAGGAGGGGAGAGGGCCAATGTAGACAGGAGAAAGGATAAGAGGAAGAGGGAAGGCTGGCAAAGAAAATGAAGAAGGCGTTGACCGTTGGATGCAGGGAAGTTTGGGGGTAGGGTGGGCATTCCTCTCCTCCCCTTCAAATCCTGCCTGAGACAATAGGACTCACTAAGAGCCAAGGACCAGAGGGTGTGATAAGGTAATGATAATGTAATGAGGACCAATCATGAGCCTGAGCTAAGAGGAGGGCCTCTTAATTTGTCTCTAGAGTGGTAGTTCAGTGACAGATTGATTGCTTTGAGTGAGAGTGATGATGTGACACATGCAAAATGGATGCATCTCTGACAAGAAGAGAAAAGCCCCTTTCAAACATATACTCCTTTCCATTAATCTGGTGGCAACCGAACATGTCGGTGTCATGTCTGAATGAGGACCCTTGCGCTTCTCCATAACATTTTGTTAATGGCAGTCGAACTCAGTCTGACCTACTAACATATAGGTATTACTTTAAATATGGGAAGAGTCTGAACTGGAGCAATCAAATTAATGAACAGACATCACGTGTGGGATAGGATGACATGTGATCAGCTGTTCAGAAAAATTCACCAGATCACATTCCTAACTTTCCTTCTGCATGCATAGTTTTAACTGGTGATAATTAGCTTGAGCATCGAGCTGCTTTTTCTCAGTGTTTGAGCCAAATGAATGAGAGAAAACAGTTTTAAGTTTCTGAGCAGGAGTTTTCAGCTCTCTGTGTGAATGTGCATATCTATATCTACAACTCCTCCAGTCCACAGCCAAATCTGGTGTGCTTGCTAGTTTGAAATGAATTTTTATGGCAAAATGACATGTTGCATATGATCATACTGTCTAAAAAGGACTTCCAGAGATTTATGGTGCTGCTGATTCTAAAAAGTGACAATGAGGGTGGTGTACAAATGTGATTTTTTTTTCTCCTGTTGATGAGAACCATGCCGTTGAAGTACTGCAATTACACTCTCATGATTATAACACTTACTGTTCAACAAGCTTGGGTATGTATAAAAGTGAGATTTCCTGTTGCTCTTATCCACTGCTGCCGTACTTACCACTGTGCTTGGCTTGCTACTCAGTAATGTGACAACAATGTGACATGTTGCTGTAAGAAAACTGTGACTTTACAAAGTACTGGTCATATATTTCACTTAATGTGCCGTCCAATCTCATGTAAAAAGGAAATGTCATGCATGCATTGTAGATTTCACTATCACGTTCACAGGCACGTCTGAGCGAAACTATGAGGAACAGCTGGGCATTGACTGAATGGGAAACTGCCAAATAAAGTAAGCAGCACCTATTCTACAAAGTTTGGTTGCCTGAGAGCTAGTGCTGATTTAAATAATTGCTTGTGGGATTTAGTCAAAACAAAAAAAAAAGGCTAAATTCATGTAAAATATGTCTATGATTGAATGTCATAGCTCCTGGCCAATTAGTAAGCATTCAATACATACATATGTGAAATATGTATTTTACTTCAACGACCGGGAGCATTTCCTCATGATGTTTTTATGAATATGAATAGATATTTCTCACTTGACTTTACACCATAGCAACTGTGGCAACACCAGTGTATAATCAATAGTTTTCACCTTTCATGTTGCCACCGAGAAGAAGACAAAAGTAAACACAGCTTGGCAGAGCTTACAGGTTAAGACTTGTTATTATAAGCACTTCATTTCAAATAAGGATGAACGCTAACGTGACAATCAAAATCTTAAAATATAATTACTTGGCATAAGATTTAAGTTTTGTGGTTAGATGGCAAGTTACATCTATAAGTCCTGACGGAAGCGAGCTCATTTAAAAAAAGGGGAAAAAAGGTGAAAAACGGCAAAATCCTGTTTATGCAAACCCTCGAAACATACCTCAATACTGAACTGTTTTCTCTTGAGCTTAAAGGCGAGGTCCTTGTGGTCAGGGAGTTGGCTGGCCAGACAGTTCAGGTGAGGTACCTGGTGTACATGAAGCAGGCCTGTGAAGGACATACACAGCAGATAAAACTTAACAAAGTTTAAAAGTGCATAAAGATGTGAAAAAAGTTTCAGATGTCCCAGTCCAATATATTACTGTATATGATTTCATGCCAATAATAAAGCATTTTATTTTGAACAGAGAAAGTTTCCTTATTTGCATATAAAATCAATGAAATTATTTTAAATTTTAATATCCAAGTTCCACATGCAAGATTCATTCATACGTAAAATTACAACTAAATGTCACAAAAAATGTTACCACTATTTATTTATATGGCAAAGCTTTAAAAGAAAGAAACAAAAAAAAAAACAAATTTCAAGTTTTGTAATGAGAGAACGGAGGCAATTATCTGTCTTAATTTACTAGGAAAGTTGGCAGGAACTGGCTGCTGATTATGAAGTTCAGCACTTTAAAAAAAAAAAAGCGCTGCATATCACTCCAGGGAGCTTCAGTGTACAATAATAAACATGCTTTCATCCTACATTTCAAAAAGCTACAGCTGCACCAAGCATTATGGTAGATAAACTCAACTTTTAGATACTTAAAACATTATGATAGTACAGTGAAATAAGTATTAATTTAGAAAGTAGCCATTTGTAGATTTTTTTTTAACACTTTTACTCCAATCATGTTTTCTTCTCTTTGCCTTATTGGCTTTAGACAAACACTAACCATGAATTTTAGAAATGTCTGGACAAAGTATTTCCTTCCTTCCCTTCTTTCTTTCACTTTTTGCTCCTCATTTTTTTTTTTTGCACAGTTTCATTTTCATAAAATTGGAAATGTATTTTAGAAGTGGGGTGGTATAAATAAGAATGAGAGAAAATGAAAGATTGAGGGAGATTGGAGAAAGGAAGACAGTAAGAGAAAGAGGGGGATGGTGGGTCCTCTTCTCTGTGCACTTGGGTGATTTCCCCTTGCCTGATTTGCAGTGACAGGCTTCCCAGCATGCTTTGAGCAGCCCTGAACTGCTGCTGCAAACACAAATGCACGCGCAACCGCACAGACTCTCACACTAGTACCAGATGCGTTTGCACTCATGAACACACATCAAAACAATCATACGCATAAATGTATTTCATAACCCTACCAGAGTTTCTCTTGCTGGTTAAACAGCACAAATATATATTTCTGAATAGGAGATTCAAACAACATTAACTGCAAATTCCAAATACCACAAAGTGATTTTAGAAAATTATGCACTACGACTTGTATGTTGAATGAATTGAAAGCCACCTTTCTTTACAATAAAAAAAAAAAGAAAAAAGAGATAGATCATTATGGTGACATGTAAATGAAACATGTTGCTGGATGAAAGAAGAATCTGCCATCGAATGTTTTCAATATTACCCCTTCATGTGTCAAAAACAGGGTCTAACCCAAGGAGGGGAAGTATGGGGGAAATTAGAGGAAGAGCACAAGAGTTGGAGAGTTGGAGAGGCATAGCTAAAAATACCCCACTTGCTTATACTGACCTTTATGCGTGGAGAGTGATAGAAAAGAAAAAAGTGAGCAGCAGAAAGAGAGAATGATAAAACTGTTCAGAAAAAGTGATGGAAAGGACCTGGAGAGCAGAGACAAACTAAGTTGCCCTCCCCTACTCTGCTTTAGTTCCTTTCTCTCCAACCATCCCTTACCAGTGCCCTCTCTCCCTACTGAAAGCTTTGCCCTCTATTTATTAGCAGAGCATGCTGGCCATGGAGACATTGAGCGAGGGATGGAGAGATAGAGGCAGAGAGGAAGAGAGAGTGATGGTGAGAATATCGATTCCCCAGTGTTGGTCTGCTCTGCTCCAGAGCCTCAGGGGTAAGGGACTGGGGATGGAGAGTGGGCGAGGCGAGAGGGAGAGAGGCTCTGCTGGAGGGGGGGGGGGGTAGGGATGGAGGGGGTGAGGGTGCGAGGGAGAGGGGGTACAGTGTGGCAGCTGAATCCCCCCCGGCCTGTCTACTGAGGAGCACGTCTGATTGAGCAGCAGCACACTAACGTGCACTGACAGCCTGGCCTGCAAGGGGGCTGCCCTGCCTCCATCCACAGACCAGCCCCAGCTTTAATGCACTGCCTGCGTGTATTTGATGGAAAAGAGACAGAAAGATAAGCGAGTGTGTATTCTTACCATGGTAGTCTTTGTAGAGAGGGTTGGTCTCTCTCTCTGAGCCTTTGAATGATTCCAGGGCTATGACATTGTCACACAGCCTGGTTATGCTGCCCATAAGAGCTCTGTTCTGTAGGATTGAGTGGGATCAAGATTGAGGGAGGGCACAAGAGAGAGAACACAAGCAGGTAATTAAAAACCTCCTAAGGTGCCATGAGAGGTGCAATTAAATCAGGTCATCTTTTCCAGTGGCCAGGTCAACTCTGTCCATGACTTATTTGAACGTGATGAAGTATGGAGCGGCAAACCACTGATAAAAGTCACACAGGTGATGTTGGGGCAGGTAGCCAGACACACACTTTGCACACGTCATGCATCAGGAAAAAATAACCAACAACAAAATTCAATAAGCAACATGCCGACATAACTTCATAAAAAAGTATATTCTACTTTAATGCTAACAGCCAGTGCACAATCTAAAACCTGCACACAGCAGAACAGGACACAAAAAAAGGAGGAGAAGAAATAGGATTGATGGGAAGAGCTCCCCCTACTGGTTAGGTCAGTGACTTGGCAAGAAAAGGGGTGAAAACAGGAGATAATACAGAAAGGAGGGAGACACATACAAAAGGGTTGAGGTATGAGGTAAAGGGCGTGGAAAGGAAAGTAAGGGAAAAAGAGAGAGGGACAGTGGGACAGAGGGAGAAGGGGAGTCTTGCATTATTAATCTCTCTGCCTCCTGAATCATTCACATCCTTCTCTCTGTGTTGGCTGCCACAGCCTAATGCAGTTTTCATGCCTTCATGTCTTTTCCCCACTCTTTCTTCTTCCTTTTCATTTTTGTCCTACTTTTAAAGTATGCGCATCCTACCAGTCAACACCACCAGCACTTATAGGGTATCTTAGGTCATCCATATGCAGTAATTAAAGAGAGAGTGAGAGTTTGGATACAGCAAATTATTGAAAACATTAAAGGCACAGTCTGACCAATAGGGTCTAAGTAAGAGATACACCAACTAAAATCTAATCTCTGCTGGTCTGTGAAAGCCATAATTACTCTTCTGTGCATACTTAAACACAGAGATGAATCTCTTTGGCAAAGAGTCAAACATTTCAGTCAGAAGAACCCACAGTGTCCACCATGAGCAGTTCAGTACTCCGGCAGCAGGGCAGCATGAGGTCAGTAAAACCTGCACATGTTCCACAGCTCCACGAGTTTAAGACTGTGGTTAGAAATGGTTAATCTCAACTGTATAACTTTTTTAAAAACATCATTTTTATGAGAAAAGAGCAGCAATTTAAATATGGAGTGAAAGCTGGTTCAATTATTTCAGACTCCATCAAAGTAAATATCCAAAAGTACCTGCTGTCAGCTGACTGACAGGTTATAGTGAGGTCCAGGCATTAGCCTTAACCAGCAACATCACACCCAGTGAATGGCTACTGTAATGACAGTTTTATTCACAGAGAACACTTATTTACACAGAAATTACATGCGTTCACACATGGAAATTGCTTCACATTCAACAGCAAAATGTTAAAATATGGACATAAACATAAGAGATATGACAATTCAGATGACGGAAAAATGTACTGCATAAAAGCTTAAGAAGTATGCATTTTTCCAATCAACAAAGCATTCACTTAACCTGACATACACCAATAATCAGACATAGGACACAGTTTTCAAACCCCAAAATACACAAACACAATCAGACAGCCTCCTGACAGATGTGTATTATAAAACATCTTTATATATCTTTTAAATCTTTTTTCTTTTACATTAAAATGATATAAATAGATGCTGAAAATTCAGCATTTAGATTTTTTTTTTCAATTTCCTTTTAAATTTACCAGAATCTTGTAGAATCATGCTAATTTTTCATGCATTTTGAAAAGACATTGTACTGTCTGCCAAAGAAGTTACAGGTAGAGTGAAACTTATTATCCCACTTTATGAAATCAAACAAAACCATAAACTTTTCCATGGAAATGGCCACGCCAGGATCTTTATTTAATTGTCTTTCAAGAAGTATGAATTTACACATTCTATTCTACATTAAATTTGGGGTTTGGGTCATTGTTTTGTTGGAAGACTGAGCAGTCACCCAAAACTAGACTGGTGGCGTATTTATTTACTTTATTCCTCACATTATCAAAATAATCCTTATTTTTCATGATCCCATGCACCCAAATCAGGGTTCTTTGTGGCTGAAGCAACAAAACAAATCCATAGCAGTATACTCCCACCCCCATGCTTTACTGTGGGAACTATGTTTTTGGGGTTAAAGTTGAAGGCCTCATCAGCAGCACCCATGTGCATCATCAGACCAAAGAGCAGACATCCATAATGCATCTTCATGTTTCAGATGTTCATCAGGAATCTTCAGCCTGGCTTTGATGTGTTGCTGTATGGACAATGACCTTGAAGACCACAGCAATGAGAGCCAACAGTCTTCAAAGAAACATCAAGTCTAGAAGAGGTTCAGCAGTTCAGCAACAATCATCTTGTCTTATGTTTTCTCACTATTTTTGCTTTCCATGGTATAAGTAATCTTAAACATTTAATTTTATTTTATAGAATTTGGCTCCTTATACTTTGAAATTACGATTGTACAGCTGTTCTAGACTCTGGCTCCGCATCAGGGAATTATAACTTGTATGTCAGACAGAATTGCAGACATTACCCACATCACCGTGAATACAAGGCCTTAGAACGGACAAGAGAATAGTGCAGAAGCATATAGAGCAATCTTGAGTAAAGCTCCTTCCCAGAGTGCTGGGAATCTGAATGGTTGAAGTTGAAGCATACATTTCAACAAAATAATAACATCAAAAAACAGATAAGCACAAACCAAGCTTGAATTATAGAAATGAAAATGGCATGTGCATTGACACTCCCCATCTAAATCAGTTTAGCTTTTATGTTTATGCTAAGTTGAATGAAAGAAACTTCCAGATAGAAACATGTGCCAAACATGTGGGATCAAAGATTTTCTGGAACAGGAACTTTTGGGAACTTCTACAGGGTCAAGGCAAGTCCGTGTCTTAGGTTAGATACTTCTGCGTGGTCCTGAAAAACTGCCGGGTGGGAGGTGGTGTTGATTTGATGCTGATAGGATATCCCATAGGCTGGAGATGACATTGTTCAGCCCTCTTGATGTGCCTTTGAGTTTGAGTAATACTGAGGTTGACACTAAGGAGACAAGAGCTGAAAGGACTAAGGAGGAGGATGGCCCTGTTACACTTCCAACCTCCTAGGATCCTTGCTTAATGGACGTCATTGGTCTGAATGCTCATGTAAATTGGATACTACAATCTATTAATTTCAATAATTTTACAGGAACAGAGCGTATGTGTTGTAGACTGATAACAAAAAGACAAATAATTCAATTTTAAGCCTGAAACATAAAATGTGTAAAATGTTAAAGAATCTATAAATTTTCCATTTGCATTATAGATGGATGAATTTTAGTGGGAACTGTATTTCTTGCTTGTGTGTGGGCTGGGTGTGGTGGCAGGATATGATGGAGGGGAACCAAGCTAGGAGAAGCCTAATTAATGTTTCAAGTGAACTGTAGCACTGGGCTGTTGTGAGGAGGCTTTCAGGGAGTTGCTCAGCTTCCAAGCTGCTCAATAATGGATTGAGTATTGTAGACTAGTAGCAGTGGGCTAGCTGGGTGAGACAGTATGGTATTGGCCAGCTCGCCAACCACTAGTAGTCTAGACAGTCTTCCAAAGGACAAACTCCCATACCTGAATCAATTATCTATGCAACTGCATTTACCAACTAACTCTGCTAAAGTGTAATCCACGCAAATATTACGCTCTATTGTTATCAACTTTAAAAAAAAAAGGCACTGTTTCTATATTGGCATCCTCGGCAGATCAAGAAAGACTCACAATGTTGAGCTAATCATGAGGTCATAGCATAACAGCCGATAATTACCTCCACTGTTGGCTTAGTCACCAAACACCTGATTCAGTCCAAAATATCCCCCTTTCCTCTTTCCCCATCTCATTCACTTCTCTCCCCAGGGTGGAGAAGGGGGGATGGGACAGATTAAGGGTTTGGAAGCCTGGCCAGAGTGGGATAGGGGGACCGCTCCCATCACAGCTGACATCTGCTAGTTAGCCACTCTACCTTTTTTGACGAGGCCAAAGCCGCCGCGCAGTGAGCATATAGGCCTGGAGCCAGAGCGTGTTGTGTCAACACAGCTGTTCTCTAAGTTTAGCACTGACTTATATCCTTGAATAAAGACATCACAAATAACACAGTGTCAATACTCTTGTGAATGAGCACCCTCAAGAGTGGTTAAAGTGTGGCCAGGTTAGTTCAGTAGAAAGTCTCAGATGGCTTTTGTGGCAAGTGTGCCTCTATAGTTGACTGTCTGGGGGAGGGCTGTGGTTTGCCATATGCCTCAGCAGATGACTCTACCTTCACACTGAGAGGCCAGACTGGACACAGACGCATGCACGCAGACTCATAGCCCACCCCACCACCCCCAACCCACCCGCAAACACAACTACATACACACAACGACAAGGAGGGGCGCTGCATTGTAAGACAGTAAAATACCGTATCACAAGCACACAGTACGTGTACAGCTTTGAGTAATTTAAGCTTAAAGAAACAAACAGATTTGGATGCCTTTGAATGAAGTGTGCAGTTGACTGGGCATGTGGAGAGTGATGCATGAAGGAAGAAGCCACTCACAGACCTGACATACTAGGGTGGCACTGAATCACGGGATAAAAAGTGGGGCCCACTCAAGAGACTTTATCATTTCTACACACAAATATAAAAGACAAAGCAAAAGTCTATGAGCAAAAGACTATCAATCCACGTGTACGAATTCTGCCTTTACTGGAAATCAGTGTTGTTATTAAGTTTGAGTCAAGTGAAACTGAAGGCAGATCGCTTGTGAAGCCATAACAAGGTAGCTGTCCCACAACTGTTTTACTAATGAAAAAGTGTGTCTGTGTGTAAACTTTGAAACAAGTGTCAAACCTTGTATTACCTGGATGAGATGAGAAGGCACAGTAACTACTGCAACTGACAGTGATGACCTCAGCAAGGCACGAAGTCCATAGAGAAAGGTAGTCAGGGCATGGCGATGTCTAGGGTTGTCATGGCAACTTAGGTCATCACCCCACAGAGCTGAGCCAAGAGAGTGAAGCCCAACACGGAGGATGTTGCGTGACTTTGACTATGAGAAGAAAAAGAAAGAGGGGGTCAGAATTATGCAAAGTGTTTAAAAGGTCATGTGTTAAACATTTTAATTAAAGACATACACAGTTCACGCTAATGAAAAGTTTACTCTCACAGAGTGCATAATTCTGAATATAATATGATGACAGCTTTAAAATGATTTTAGAAAGGTGTAGACTTGTATTCCCAAACTCGAGGAGAGAGCAACTGGACAGTCTGCTCACCAGCACAGACGATGGGACCACAGTGCCCAAACGTGACTGG
This sequence comes from Hirundichthys speculiger, assembly GCA_018398805.1. NCBI lineage: Eukaryota > Metazoa > Chordata > Actinopteri > Beloniformes > Exocoetidae > Hirundichthys > Hirundichthys speculiger. The sequence goes on from JAGFBZ010000648.1 coordinate 4,061,244, forward strand.
ACACAACTGCCCAATCACAGAAGCCATCTGACACACGCACAATGGACCTGTCAGACAGGCTTCCAATATGGCCGCCACCCAGAAACTCCAGCACATTCTTGGCACAACGCTGATGTTCTGCAGCCAAGGGGGCCTGGGTAAGGGCGGAGTGTCTTGCCTTGAAACCCCCCCCCAAACCCCAACCGCAAGGGATCAACTGAAACCCACTCTCCTGAGGACACAGAAAAAGTGTCCAAACAGTGGTGGGATATATATCAATGAACCTTAGAGAATGAAGCAGCCTGTCTACACTGTGAGAGGTTTTTAGCCTTTAGTAGAAACGCCTTTCATTTGGGTTACTTTGAGATGGCTCCTGATTACTGAGGTGAGAGCTAAGAGTGATTAACAAAGCCCTGGAATAAAATCTGCTCACTTTTTTTTTTCTACAGCCTTTTCACTTTTTTCTTTAACCTCCCCCAATATTGCAGCAACCTTTCTAAAATCTCCACCACACTCCCCATTGCTTCCTCTCCCAACAGTATGACCCAAGCTTTGTTTGAATCTGTATCAGAGCACGGGGATCTAAGCAAAATAAACACCATTGTTTCAAAGAAGTTTTCAGAGCTGGCTCGTGACTTTCCAAAGGACTCTCAAACTGGACTCCACGTCCATCTTTCTCTACACAATTCAACATCAGTGCTCTTTGTCTATGGCTCATTTTGCTAAAATAGAGTTGAGGTTGTATGTATGTGGCATAGACAAAACATATCTATGTACTGCCTTTGTTTAAGGGGCTTTTCTGCCACAGGTTTTGAGAAACCCAGAATTAGAAACCTATTTCTGTGTCTGAACCTCAGCAGGGTGTTGCTGTGGTTATTTGACTGTTGTCACGGCAACATATAGATGGGAGGCCAAACTTAACTCCTATAGTTTGGCCTATAGAAAAGTCAGGGAACAGTGCCAGTAGGGTCCAGCCAAGGACCAGAGGCCAGCCATATAGACTACAAAATGTCTGGGAGCAAAACGTAATCAAGCAGTGTCTGTGGAGACTCAGTCTTTCTGCCACCTCTACCCGACTTTTCTCACAATACTCCAGAAAATATGCTGAGGGTGATGAATCTTTCCTCTGAGTCGTAATTTATAAAATAAAATTTGTATATAATGAGCATGTTTTTAAGAATTCACAACCGGAAAATAAGAAATCAATCCACACGTCCCGTTACCCATATAACAGGGCGGTGCCAACACTGTGTCAGACCGTCACACTGCTTTAATGATGTCGGTAGTTAATGTGGCGTTTGAGTGACAGCGTTGTGGGACGGAAGGTGGAGGGCTAGTAGAGGTAACAGAGGGAGAGGTGGCTCCAGGTGACAAGCAGAGGGGTCACAAAATGCAGGTGAAGAGGTGCACAGACATGCACGCATGGAATCACAAAAAAAGGCCATTTCCATGCTCTTGGGAATATACTATAAGGATGTGGTGTGTTTAAAGTGAGTTCAGGATGAAAAAAAAAAAATAGAACCGTGTAATGTGTTGACAGAAGAGCATTTGAGCCCGTGGACTACCTAAAATAGACACGTCGAGACAGACAGACAGGGTCATGAATGTTTCTGGCATTCTGCAGAGGATTGGTGATTATTAACTAGATGTATGTCAAAGGTAAGCCACACAGCTGGGTCACACAGGTGAGGCCAGCCCAAGTAGGTGAGAGTGAGGTAAATAGACTAAAGTATTAGCTGAAATGAAAAGCTGTTCTAATGATTATCACATACAGAGACTGAAATCCTGAATACTTTGACTGAACTCACTGCCTTTCAGGGAACTAAAGGAAGATATTTACTACCTGGTGCTCATGAGCAGCAGCTAGTAAAAAAATGTCCTTGCCGCTGGTGAATATACATTAAAATACCTGCCTGCCTTTTGTTTGTGTGTGGGTGTGTATTTCATAAACTGAGCAAGAACAAAAGAGTAATACTAAATAAACAAAACATTTCCCACCTTTGAGATTATAAAGACTCCACAGCAAGCTAAACGAAGTGAGAGGTGATCAAATTTAACGTGGCAGGACTTCAAATGGACAGTTTTTCTTCATTCAGTTGCTTTGTGGATAGTTTAGCCTCAAATGCACTTCTATATGATTAAATTCAGAAATGACTGATTTATTAAGGATGTGTTGCTTAGCTTCAAAGGCCTCTTATTACTTGGAGACAATAAATGTTTTCAAAAAGGTTGCCGTTGCATAACATGACTGAATTCAGTCATAAGGAAACACAACCAAAACAGTTATTCAATCCTTACCATGGGGGCGGCCACATCAAAGCCTTCCCTGTGTATGACCTCTTGAAGTGACTTCAACAGTGCAGAGTAGGGCTGGAGCATGGGGCTGCAGAGGACACAGGGAAGAATAGACACAGAGAAGCAATAAGCCAGGAAGACAACAGAATTTATCTAAGATGAGTAAACCATCACTGAGACCATTTTGATAAAACTGGGCCAAGGCTTATCAGTGCAGTAGCCTAATTCTCTATGACTGCAGCATGCTCCTCCTGACTGTGCTTTTCTGGAGTCACCGAAGCAGACAGATGATCCATATCAAGAGATCCAATTAATTTATTTGGTTGATTAAATTACAACATGACTGGTTCTCTGTCAGCTCCCCGAGGATCTGATTGTGCCGCGACAGACAGACAGATGAGACACACATGTGCACAAACATACACAATAAATATGAGACGGAGGATTAATGGGCTGATATCAAAAAATAACCAAGAACAGCATTTTAATGTTTAATCAAGGGTAAGATGTGCACCATTGACAAGGGGCATAATGTACAAACAGAGCAAAATTTAGCAACAGTCAAGGGATGGATTACCGCTGATCCCTGTATCAGCTTATATAATGGCCAATAGAAATGTTAACCCCATCTTTTTTACACAGGACCATCCACTTAAGAATGCTCCTCGATTGTAATGACCACTCTGTGGTGAGTCACAGTAGGCTGCTATGTCAGTTGTCAATTCAACCTGCGGGCTACAAAAGCTGATACACATGGGTTGGTCACACGCCAACAGTCCTGTAAGAGCAAAAATGCACACTTGTGCTGATTACACTTGGCCATCTATATCCATGTACTCTATTTCAGTTATTCATCACAACAATGGTGCCTCCTGACCCTGCTGGGGCTAATGATAGAGGTGGACTGGTGAAAGAGGGACACCTACCCTCTATGGGCTCTCTGCTCATTCCCTGGGTCTGAGGCAGGGGGCTGGAATGAAGTGACATGCAGTTGAGCAAAACGCTGCATCTGTTTGGCAGCTATTGTGTGGGACAGCATTGTGTGTTAGGTACCCCTACTGAGCATCACTCCTTCAGGTACCAAAGAGGTCTAGGTGCTTAGTTACTGGGGCTAGTGCGTCAGCTAATTAAGATCAAGCACAGGGAAGCTTCTTTATCTCAATGTTCCTCTTTCAAGGAAGAAAGAAAAAGAGAAGGGGGATGCATGGTTTTAAACAACAGGATCTGTATCACCTAGAGAGCAATTTGTGCCAATTATGCCTTCAAGTGAAACGGAGCAATTTAACAGCTAGGGTATCAACATGGGGCTGTGGACACGTGCAAGGGGGAGTAGCCTGCTTACGAGTTTGTGTGGTTCGTGTGCATCTGTAATCCACTGAGTGTGTGTGTGCGTGTGCTTGTGTGAGGACTTGGGCGGGTCTCGGGGTACAATGCTGTGGTGCAGGTGTAGTTTCCAGCTGTCAAAACGTCTGCAAGATCTATAACCCATTCACACACTACAACAGCTCCACTCTATCACTGCAGCGCAATACAGCAAGATTTTTCACTCTACATTTTACCTAATAGACAATATTAAATTCTGGACTAATATCCAATAGCCAGTTCTGTACACTTCAGGCCCCACAGTTGTGAACATGGAAACTTTAAGCTGAACACCCACAACCTTTAATGTGTTTGAACGGGCGCTCTCTCGAACAGTGTCTGTTTGCTGATATAAAGAACGAGGGATTCTCTAAAGCCTCCACATCCTCTGTTCTCCAGATTGCTGTATTTACCGAGTGTGTACGAGTGTGCCTTCGTGTGCCTTTGTGTGTTCAGCAGCACTCTTTCAGTAAAGAGCCCGCATGACCTCTGAACCCTAAGTACACTCAAGGCAGGAGAAATCAAACAGACGCTGAGCAAACAAGACCCTTATTTGAATAGACATACGCAACCTTTCCAAGAGGCTGAATGACTTGGCTGATGGCAAGCAACTTGAAATAGAGGATGTGCCGGCAGATTTTTAACAGCTCTGTCCCAGTTGTGTAAAACGATTCGGTATTTAGGATATATTTCCACCTGTATCATGTGAAATTCAACCATAGAAAGAATATATGTGACAATAATTTCAGAAGGACAAATAATGTGACAACTTAACGTTCAAGTTTTTTTTGATATTGTTGATACTTTTATACTTTAAAGCAACTTAATTAATCTTAAGAGCTTGATTATTAATGTAATGCTGTTGTATAATGTCATGTTTTATTTTTTGCTTCATATATTTCAACAAATCTGAGATTATGACGTGAACTGAAAGACGTGAACTGTCGTGGACATACAGTATTTTACTCTTTTGTGGTATTTAATTGACAAAAAACATTAAGAACAAAGAATGATTGATTGGTATTCAAAACACTTATTGTAAAATGTATGTAATTATATAAATTATGATTTTTTTTTTTTTTTGCAAAGTATGGAAGGCTCAATCCTCCCAGGTTACATGTAGCATGTACTCTTTCAAACATGCTGGTCTGTTTGCATTATTGTTTTACCTGTATTCTGTGAACAATGCCATGTTTACTTTTACGTGTTCTGAGGATGAAGTCTTATTTGTGCATCTGTGTTTTGTGGATGCCGTCGTGCTTGCACGTCTGTGTTGTGTAGATGGTGTCTCATTGGTTTCCATGCATTCTGTGGATGATGTCTTGTCGTCTTACCTGTTTGTGGTTGATGACAGGGAGCCATGCTCTGGAAGGTAGAAGCGGTGGCACTTGGCTGCCTGGCGAATCTCTGGCTCCATCGTCTTGGACACATCATAGTAGTGCCCAAACCGGGAGGAGGATGCCAGGGCGTTCTGAAAGTGTCAATATCATTTAAAACTGTATCTGACACGTGCACTTACTTTCACAGTTCTTTAAAGAAATTATGTGACTTTAACATGACAATAAAGATGAAGCAGTTAATAACAAAATATATTTGTTATTCTAACATGTTAAATGCACATACTTCACAATACTATAGTAATGCAATTGCATTGTTTATGGGTCATTCCTTATCATTCCTACAGCAGAGAAGTTAAATAACCACTACAACCACGCTCTTAATCATTTCTTCACATAAATGTTCACTCCTTGCTGTGAAAGCGAACATGTCAGGGTAGCAGGGGAAGACGGATGTTTTCCTGCAGCTGAAAGAGAGAGTTTTTGCTCTTCTCTCTTGGTGAAACCAGGGATTCCATTGTTAGAGGGGCCCTTAATCTACTCCTAATCTGGATTAGGGCCCCCGGTGTGTCCCTCTCCTGGCAGAATGAGGGGGTCAGCAGGGCAGGGGGGTCAGAGGCTCATCTTCTCTTTGTGAGATAGGCAACCCGCTTAGCGTTCCATCCCCGCCCTGACGGCCTCACCTTTGATCTGATGTCTTCATCGGGAGAGCGACACAGTGGGCCATGCCAGAAGAGGTGAGTGTAAGGGGAAAGTAAGCGTTGACTCTCGGGGAGAATTTGGGATGCAAATCCTCTGGTGGGGCTTACTGATGGTTTGTAAAGACGATTTTACAGAGGAAGGGGGAGAGGTGAGGAAAGGACACAGATATAAAGAAGTTTCCAGGGAGCGAGAAAGAGGGAGAGGATCCCCTGGGACACACTGTTTGCTGTTAATCCACATAGCGATATGGATTATACACCAACGGGGGTAGACTGCAGAGAAGTAGAAGGGGAGGGTCGCCTCTCCTCAAAGCGGAAGAAAGAGTGTAGAGCTGCCGACCCTGGCAGGGGGAAAGGCAGGGATTTGGGGGGAAGATAGAGCCACAGGTCTGGGTCATAGGGTTGAGCGAGCAGACATGTCAATGCACAGCCTGCAAAGTACTCTTGTTTCCCAGGCTAAGCAGGGGTGCAGGCGTCCATGTATGTGAGTTGGGGACCAGTGAAAAGCCTACCTATTGCCAGCTAAGTGTGAGTAATCTGGTCCAGCTCTGAAAAGAGAGGCTGAGGCCTCATTCATTCCACAAAAGAGTTTAGAGGCTGATGGATTTAGTGGTCGAGACAATTGTCGAACCACTAAGACCAGAGAAACAGCACTGTCCATTTTCATACCTTAATAAAGAGATCTACAAGTTGAACTTTTATTGAAATCAGATTATCACAGTTACCTCCATTTTACTGTATATTGCATTAAAAAATGGCTGGAGTAAAAACTAAAAGGCAATGTGGTGCATCATGTAAAGTTATCTGGTCACCTGAACTTTTGGAAGATTCTGATAGCGCCAGGCTATCTTCATGGCATCCAAACTGTCCTGACGCTCACAAGACTGTATGGGATGCTCCACAGGTTTGTGAATAGCAACATCATCCAGGATGGGAGATGGGAGCTCCTGGACAAAATAATACAGATGTATTATTACATGTACATGTCAAATACATACAACAGCAAATGAATTGTGATAGCAGAACAAATGGGCAAATTACCCTTTTAACAGTTTTCTTTGTTTGAAATAATAATTTAATGCAAAGTCATAATCAAATTAGACTCAAGGACGAAACTAACAGTAAATTATTCACCATATTTAGACTACAATAAATGATGTAGAACATATTTCTCACAAGATGGCATGTTGTTGTGCTATGAAAAATTAAAAAAGGAAAAAAAAAAAAAAAAACATACAAATTCAAACATTGTAGACATTTTTGGAAAATCTGACTGCTCTGCTAATCCAAGTAAATACAAGACTTTAAGTAAGAAAATTATTACAGTGCATTTCCTCCAATAATTTTTTTGTGTCTTCCAAGACGATTTCTTTGTGAGAGTTAATGTAATGCATTAATAGCAACTTTAGCATCTCAGGATTGCCATACCGCGAATATAACTGTGAAAACACTAAATGATGTTATATCCCTACTGGGACTCCCTCTCTCTTAATAAGCCTTTGATATGCAAAGAGAGGGTGAGGCTATGACCCCTCCCACTATCAATCAGTAAGACAGAGGCCCTCCTTCTGTATGCTGGGTGGCAGGCAGCTTCTGGAGCTATGGTCCTCTTCACAAATTGATACGCCGGGAAACATTTCAACAATGCCACAACCATGCCACCCTCGACCTCTCTGATAGCCCTGTTGACCCTGATACATGTTGTGGAAAGCTGCGTGCCTGCACAGTACTTCCAAGTATTTCGGAAGCTGACAATATTGCTACAAAAGAAAAAAAATAATAATCTAAAACTAGTTTCAAAAAGTTCTTGTCACTAATGTTGAAAGAAAGTTTTTTTTGCCTGTTTTTCTTTCCTTTTTTTGCCCTCTGCGTAGGAGCTGGACTGGAGAATGTTTAAGAAGATGAATTGCTGTCATCTCAGCTTCTCTGCTATTGGCTTGTCAAACCGTGTAAATTAGGAGAAAATGCTTTGCAGTCACACGATTTTCTTTCCTAAGTTACTTTAGCAAAGACGACGCTTTCCCCCATACCTGTAAGATGTCATCAGGGTTATCTTGAGCTGCTGCCACAAAAAGTTCATGTCGACACACCACTCCTTCAGCCAGAAAGTACTTCAAGATCATGCGAGAATAGCTGTCATATCGGTCCTCCTCTGACAAAAAGATAACAACGTTCAGAATTTTTGTAGAAAATTCAGTGCCATACTATTAACACTGTGGGGAAATAGAATGAAAAATATTCAGAAATAACAGATCAGTGTCTCCTCTTGCTCTGCTAATTCGGACACCTAACCGCAGATCAGCAGTTCGTGACCGCATCACAGCTGCTGACTGTAATTGATGTAAGGACAAACATTCTGACTCCCTTTTGGAAACAGCACATGAAGTGGCATTCAGCATGGGACAGAAACATAGGTGTAATCTCTGTGATCTGACAATCAAAGTGGAGATGTGACATCTTCAGACCTCTTGTTAGGGTATTAACAGTATCCCTGTCCACCTTCACCTGTCATGTCCCTGAACAACAGCAGAGGTGAGTGGGAGACACCTGCCGTGAGCATTCACTTGACCCCTCCCACAGACCAGAAAGGTACCTCAGTGAAGGAGACAACTGACAAGTGGAGGTAGAATGAAAATTAGAAGGTAGCTGTCCTCGAAATGTTTCTTTGCATTTGGTTCACTTGAATCTCTCTGCTTTTTGTTTGTTTTCTGATGTCAATGGCATCCTTTACTACTGCTGTATGTTGCTACTGTCAATCATATCAGGCCTACCTGTAGCAAAGTTAAGTTAAATTAAGGGAATAGCAGCCACCTAACTATTCCCAAAACCATTGGAAGGAAGAAAGAAAGAATGCATTATCACCATGAAACCCAGCTGAGAAGGGCACATAACTCTGTCCAGCATGCTACTGCTGCTTCCTGTCACCGTCACTATTTTGTAAAGATTTCATTGGCCTTTCTTCACAATGACAAACAGTGGGCACAAGGACAAAAGCAGCAGTGACAGTAAGGTAATGAGCACACAGCTGACAGCTTGGGAATGACATCCTGACGCGTCATCCTCGAACATCCGGAGAATTCTTTCCCCTCCCACGTTCCCGATACACGTCCTCACCTACGGACTTCAGATGGCCCAGTAAATTCCATGGCTCTTCAATTTGTTGTCGGTGGGGCTCCCTGTTCTCTTATTGATGGGTTTCTAGGTCAGCAGGCCTTTGTGGCTTTCAGCAGGCCCCACAAAGACTCCCAGATGGGCCCTCTCAAGATGGGGCCTATTGTGGTTGTGTTTCTATGGGAGCCTTACAAATGGAACCTCCAGGAGTCATTAGGCTGTTGAGGTAGGGGGTATGAGGAGGGGGCGGGATGTGGTGAAGTATAAGAGCAACAGGGGGTGGGGGACGGTCATATCTTTGAGGTAGATCAGTCACTCTGGACAGTCATGGGATGATTGTTTTTTTTTTTTTTTTTTTTTTACTTATTCTGACTAAGGTTTGATAAAGTGGGGGGTGCCTCTGCTTCATTTGCCTTCAAACAAAAAAGTGGGAGTGCAAGAGTCCTGAATCATAACTGTAGAAGCTGCAGGGGGTGTAAACAAAATATTTAGGTCAGATGTCTTCTCCTTGTACATCTTTGGTTAAGTTTTATTGATTCTGCACAGCAGCTCAGATGTATTTAGGACATACCACAGGTAAAGAAGATAATATAAACATTTAATAAAAAAAAGAAATCTGAAAAAAAAAAATAACACAGCAACAAATGAGGTACGAAGCATGTCAATATATATGACTGTAGTTTGCCTTTGATGTAATGTCAGCCAAATTATGGAGAAGATTTCTAGGACAATTCAAATTCACAAATTAAAACAGCTTTTTTTCTTTTTTTACACAAGATGGTAAATTTATTTAAACAGTTATCTTGCCCTCCAATTCCTGTGAGAATGTTTGATTTATGATTTATTAAAGAATTCTTTTAAGTCGAATTATTATTCATTTTGCATGTATCATTTATATTTCTAAATACACCACCAAGTTTAAATTTAATGCTCATTGCTCAGGCTGCAATAAAGCAAAGGAGGCATTAACCTAAACTGAAGAAGCACAACCATATATGGCCAACATAATATGAGCTTAGTCGCTTTGTTACTCCACTTGCAAAAAAACAATGAAATGAGAGATCTTCAGACAGCAGCCATACCAGACTGATCCCCCTCTGGATGACAAATCAGGACGGACAGCTCAAGACACTTCAAAGGCAGACAACAACCAGCCTGATAATTTTTATGTCTGTGTTTCAAGAACAGGCCATCACAGCGAAAGAGGCAGACTGTACGAGACGACTGTCTGAAATAAACACAAACAAATACCCACACACACACACACACACACTCCAAACTCCTCCCATCCCACCCATCCACACAACAAAACCCACACACATGCAGTGCTTTGTGCACATACATCACTCTTTCGGAGACAAACACATGAGAGTGCGCTCACACGCATTTCACCTTTACTGTGTCTCTCATTACCAGATGAAACCAACCGTACATTGATTCACAAAATGGAAGGGAAGAACGCATTAGTGTGTAATCACCGACTCCTCCATCGATTGGGGGGATGAATTAAAGGGCAAAGCAATATCATCAGTTGGTATAGGACTTGGCAACACACAAATTACAGCTTCAAGGGGAAACATGACTACCTTAACCTCACCGTCCACCAGTGCATATAGCCTAACATATGATGAATGCTAATAATATTAATCATAATGCAGTTGAAGAAATTTATGCCCATAGAAAATCTATTTGCGCTATTTTGAAAACTTCTACAACACATCTGCAGACCAGCATATCAATTAAGAATCACACTAAAAGTGTGAACATCTGGGATTTTATCTGAAAACCGGCAGGTCATTAGCCTATTCGCCAGTATGTTGAAGAGAAACGTAACAACCACACGGTGTGGGGTTAGTTGTATCCTGTGTCTTGCTGAACAGCTACTGAATTCTGTTTTGGTAAGACAGTAGATGTTTAACTGCAGCTGCAGTGCCCTTTTCAATATTCTACTAATTCCTGAGACTTCATAAATGAGAGTTTTGCAAAGAGTTTTAAAAAGTAGAAGGCTATAATGCTTTAGGAAAACGCAGCAAACGGGTCCAGAAACATTGAGAAACACTGCTTTAAATGCATCTAATCAAATGTCACTGCATATTGTTGAGAATAAGCAGGTTGCAGATCCCATATACTTTGGAAAAATTCAAACTCTGATTTGCATTTTACAATTATGTACAAAAGTTAACAAGCCTTTTAATCCTATGTTTTCTTTTTTTTTTTTTTTATATAAAATCATACCAAAAAAATCACCTATTCACAGAGAATCTGTGTATTATGCAAATACAACCAGTTTATTATCTTTATCAACCTTTATTTAACCAGGTTAGTCCCACTGAGATCAATGATCTCTTTTACAAGGGAGACCTGAGCCACATACACACAAACAACTACTCCTGTGGGGAACTTGGAGTCACCTGTCATGCATGTTTTAAACCTTACACAAACAACAACCTTTAACTTTTTTCACTGTGTCATTAGTTATTTAACAACAATGAATCAAAATAGGGAAAAAAGCATATGAGCAACACTAAGTACCCCCTTAACTTCTCCACACAGTGTAGTCATGAAGATTATATTCAACTACAGTAACAGTCTAATTGTTATTGACACAAGAAAGCAAGATATTTCACTTCAGCCAAGGACAACTTGTCGACTTTGCCACTGTGTGCAAAACCACACACAGTTACAGGTTCAGGAAGCTTCAGGTTATTTATTTCAGATCAGTTGAGTTGAAAGTTTTACAGTGCTGTTACATACTTATTTAATAATATGCCAGATCTCTTTGAACAACTGATCATATCTTAACTTTACATTCTACTGCTGCGCATGTTTGACCATTAAAAGGCTGCAGCAGTTCATATCTGTGTCATGTTGAAACTGACATGCACACATTAGATCCATAAATTATGACGTCATCCCGATAAGTTCGATATCATGACGAATAGCCCCGATAATATATGTGTGTATATACATACATATATATATATATATATATATATATTTTTTTTTTTTTTTTTTAAACACGGCAGTGCCTCGCTTCCTCAGAGCCTTGAATAATGGGCAGTGAATGTTATGTTCAAGTGACGTCGGCATAATCAGAAAAACAATTTCTCAGTAAGGAAAATCAAGAATACCCCCTCATGCCAGAAAACATAATTTTGGTAGTTGATGACTTTAATTGATATTAGCAGTATTTTCCCACATGTTACACATGAAAAAATTGAAAAAATAGATAAGGCCAAATGAACGACGAGCAAACAAGGGAACGGAGGAATTTACGTTACACCTTGCGGAACAGTGCGCTGAAAAAAAAAAACATGGCGGCGATGGTGTAGAACTTTGTCAAAGTTTCAGAGGAAGATAGTTTGCTGGTTATTTGTGACAAATGCTCCAAGCGAAGGAGGGAAAAATAGCGCAAGCTTTAATACGTCACACCCGATCAGCCACCTGAAACATAACCGTCGCTTCCATGGAGTTTTGAAATCGCGCTAACGTAAGCTAACATGAGCTAATGTGAGCAAGCCAGCAGCAAGTCAACCTCTCCTCTCCTCTCATCGCCATCATCTCTCTCATCTAAAGCTTCCATGAGATAAAAAAAAAAAAAAAAACTACTAAACCTTATTTACTTTAATTAAAGGCATTCATTTGAATGGAACCACAAGCCAAAATCCTTTAAATGTAATTTCTTTGTTACTATGGAGTGCACTTTTTCAGTTTATTTACACAGACAAGTCTAACTTGTGTCAGTACATTATGACCTGTACATTATTTTTTATTGTCATTTAGGAATGCATTTTTTCAGTTTATAATTCTGATGCATGTATTTCCATCAGTTCAAGGAGCCTTTATTTTTTTTTTATATCAGTAAGTAATGCAGCTTATTTAAGTTGATGTGAGATATCAAATAGGTTTGATTGATAGCTTTATGAAAATGTTTGAGAGGCTTGCCAATAGTTTTTCATTGTAAAAAATAAATATCTGTTCATTTAAAGAGTCAAAACTGTTTTTGGTTTTGTTCATAGTATTGATGTAATGATCTTAGGTATATGTGTGTGTTATCGGTTATCGGTATCAGTCTTTAGGAGCTGAAAGTTATCGGGTATCGGTATCTGTTTAAAAAAACAGTTATCGTGCATCACTAAATATGAATGCAAAAAGTAGCACTCTGGAGTAGCTATAATATCTAAATGTATGAGGAGCGACATAAAGACCAACTTCTATACTCATTTAACCGTCATAATAATTCACACTCAACTTGTAAATATTTGTTTTTCTAGGGACACTAAGACATGCATTTGAAATTTTTTATGTCAATGTGATGTTTACCAGGAATGCTAAAGCAGGCATCAGACTCTTTCACAAAGCAATCAAAGGATTCAGAAGTGCAGAGGTAGCCATACAGCAGGAAGAAAACAGCTTGATTCAACTTTTAAAATTAATACCACATTTTCATACCAAGATAAAGCAGCTTATGCAAAGAAACATAGGAAATGCATCAAGTATGTGGGGAAAAAAACAATACATGTTTGAGTTGGAAATTTGGACAAAAAAGAGGCTCACCAATGAGAAGCACTGTTCCAACTGCTAGCCCTCCACCTGTTAGTGAAGAAAAATCAGTAACATTAGCGACAAATGAACTTGATATCTCTCTGTGTACACAGTCTCCAAACTATTGTGAAATACTGGAGGCTTTCATTTGGCCAATTTCAGTCTCTGTTTTGGTTTTTTTTTCTCTTCAGCAGTCAATTTACAAAAATCACTGCACAGCATGCCCAGTCCCTCATGTTAAACCATATTATTGGATTATATCATATAATTGTTATTTTTTTAATCAGTTTTTTCCTTACTGTGACATAACCTCAGTAAACGAGCTGCTGATCTAAAAGAAAGACATCTTCAGCTTTGTTACAACAAAATGTCAAATGTTCAGAAATCCAGTAAATCTAAAATTACTTTTAAGTTGTGTTTTCATGCTACTACTGTATTTAACCAGCAGTCAGCATGACCATATCACAATTATTTCAGCCAACTGCCACTAAATTGCATATGTGTAAGGGAAAATTGTTTAATACAAAATGTGATGGATTAAATTAACATAAAAGACATTTCTATCATGTCACTGCATGTCACTCTACTTCATTCTTTCGTCTGCTGCTTCAGAAACGTTACAGCAAATGTAACACGAGCGAAGACTGGGAGGCTGCATAATTCTGCTCTGATCTGAGTCTGTGATGTCACAGACCCTGTTCATCTGAGTAATTGACATATTTTCAGACCAAAAAAAAAAAAGAAGAAAGAAACAAGCTTGTGTGACATTCAATAACTCAATTTATAATTTAAAACTAATAATGGCATGACATATACAGTAAATAAAAAGAAAGAAAGAATTCAAATGTACATTGGCAGACTGTCTACACAGTTAGTAATCTGGTAAGAATGTTATGATTGTGGCAGCTCTCACTGAAAGACAGTAAGGCTAAAAATCTGGCATTATGCAGATTTTACGAGACTATAGTATTGGCATGAGAGAACAAGAAAAGCAGCATGTTGGATGATGCAACATCAATGAATGTGTTTGCATATTATTTTAATGCTATAGCCAAGAGGCGTGAAAAATAACGTTTATCAGACAAATGCGCCACATGAAATTGTACACTGTGGAGGGAAGAAGCAATATGGCCATACATTTAGTTGAAATTTCTGCGACCAGTTTAACGAGAGGAAAGGCTAAATGAGACGAATACTGAAGATAAACCTTAACACGAGACACGGATAATTCAATGTATGGTTTAGGTCGCAATAAAAAAAATCCAAATGTTTGTCTCTCACGCCAGTAAAGTTCCTCCCTATCCTCACTGCGACAACCCCACTAAGCTGTCCTGAATGACAAAATTCACCTTTAAGAAAATAAGTGATCTTATGAAACGTGTCGGCTTGCTCTCCACCTGTACCGTTTTTTTTTTTTTTTTTTTTTTTACAGTGGCTACGCTTCCATCCCTCACACTGAAAAACAGATGTTTATTAGCCATACAGCACATTTCAACGGGACACTGACCAAGCAGATAGTCGAGAGACGTGACGCCGGTCGAAACTAAGAGTTGTCCATTTTGAACCGAAGGTCTGGTACCAGGTATAGAGATTAATTTACTCCTTGTTTTCTTCTGAAAGCTCGTGCTTTTGAACGCCAAGCGTTCGCTCGGGTTTTTAACCACACTGTTCACCGGGGCCGCCATATTCCTAGTAATGTGACGCCAGCTAATGTTTTGGCACATGGTGTCCAATCAAATGCGAGTTTCGTCACAAATTAACCAATGACAACAGCTGTTATTGCGACGTCACTTCCGTGAAGCTGTCACGGGGAAGTTCAATTTGTTATGGAACGTGCGTGGTCGAAACATTGACTCACACTTTGGTAAGTTCAAAAGCTCTACCGATTTTCTTCCAAATATTTTTATGCAGTCACTTGAAAAACGGAGCTTGTGTGTTCTTGGCCACACCCAGAAGTTATTTGATGACTTCCCTGGTTTTGTACGGAAGTGACCTTGTCTTTAAATGTATTACAGTACAGAATCAAAATATTCTTAGATCGATAATTTATTAGATATAACTTCCATTTTCTATTAAGCTCTCTTGGTCTTTCCGTTTTGACAAGCAGACACAGAATTAGCAAAAGGTCAACTAATTTTCAGGGACAGTAACGGAACAAGCTGCTCAGAACATTAATGTCTTTCATTCAACATTTTCTAGGCATTTCTGTGGATATCACCGTATTAATACAGCTACGATGTTTCTGATGATGAGCATAAAATGAGAACGTGTGAATGACACATGTACAAAGCTGATTATATTAGAGATTGCTGTTAATCAGAAATGTCTGTGTGCCGGTTATCAACAAGATATACTTAATTTGGGTGTATGTCAGTGACTGTCAAAGGAATGTATAGAGACATGAAAGTGCACTTCTAGAAATGTGCGTGTGTATTTACTGGATGCTTTTGGTACACTTAATTTGTGACATAGATTCAACAAGGTGTTGAAATTATTCCTCAGAGATTTTGGTTCATGTGGATTTGACAGCATTTTGCAGTTGCTGTGACTAGGGGTGAGTATTGGCAAGGACCTCGCAATACGATATGTATCATGATACTTGGGTCACGATATGATATTATCACGATATATTGCGATTTTCTACCCAGTTAATGTCAAAGTTAAAAGTAGAGATGAAAAATCAAGTTGCTGTATATGTTCATCAGATGATAAGATAAGATAGCACTTTATTAATCCCACGACGGGGAAATTTGTGCGTTACCACAGCTCAATTTACAGAAAAACAAAAATAACAATATATAAACAATATATATATACAAACAGAAGAGGAACAAATATATACAGTAGAAAAAAATTTGTAAACAATATTATTATATTATATTGATCATTCAGAGGACAAATTGAGACAAATTGAGTGAAACTATTTGCTTCAAAATAACCTATTTATTGTTTATTATTAGTGTTTTTGCACATTTAAGTAACCATTAGTAACAAATAAAAAATCGATATTAGGAGCTGAAAAATCGATATTATATCGGGCGGCCGAAAATCGGGATATATTGCCAAATCGATTTTTCTTTCACACCCCTAGCTGTGATGCACAGCCATGATGCAGATATCCCATTCCACCACCTCACAAAGGTGCTCCATTGGACTGAGGTCTGGTGACTGTGGAGGCCATTGGAGTACATTGAACTCACTGTCACGTTCAAGAAACCAGTTTGAGATGATGTGAGCTTTGTGACATGGTGCATTATCGTGCTGGAAGTAGCCATCAGAAGATGGGTACACTGTGGTTATAAAGGGATGGGCACGGTCAGCAACAATACTCAGGTAGGCCATGGCTTAAGTGGTTCTTAAGAGCCCAAAGTGTGCCAGGGAAATATCCCCCCCCACCATTACACCACCACCACCAGCCTGAACCCTTGATACAAGGCAGGATGTATCCATGCTTTCATGTTGTTGATGCCAAATTCTAACCCTGCAATCCAAATGTTGCAGCAGAAAACATGACTCATCAGACCAGACCAAGTTTTTCCAATCTTCTACTGTCCAGTTTTGGTTAGTCTGTGTGATTTTTGTGTGACAGTTTGCTGTTCATAGCTGACAGGAGTGGCACCCGGTGTGATCCTCTGCTGCTGTAGCCCATCTGCTTCAAGATTCCACAAGTTGTGTATTCAGAGATGCTCTTCTGGATACCTCGGTTGTAACTAGTGGTTTTTTGAGTTACTATTGTCTTTCTATCATCTCAAACCAGTCCGGCCCATTCTCCTCTGACCTCCGGCATCAACAAAGCATTTTTGTTTGCACAACTGACTCTCTGGATATATATTTTTTTATTTTTCAGACCACTCTCTGTAAACCAGGGGTGTCCCACTCCAGTCCTGGAAGGTGGCTGCTGCAAGTCTTAGAAGTTTCCCTGCTTCAGCGCAACTGATTCAAATGAATGGGTCGTTAACAGACTTGTACAGACCTGGATGACAAGCTGATGGTGATCTATTCATTAGAATCAGGTATGTTGTGTCAGGGAAGCATCTAAGACATGCAGGACAGCGGTCCTCAAGGACTGAGTTTGGAGACCCCTGCTGTAAACCCTAGAGATAGTTGTGTGTGAAAGCAGTTTCTGAAATACTCAGACCAGCCCGTATGGCAACAACACCTACGCTACATTCGAAGTCACTGAAATGCCCCTTCTTCCCCATTGTGATGCTCGGTTTGAACTGCCATGTGACTGGATAGTTAGTTATTTGTATTAATCAGCAATTGGACAGGTATACCTAATAACTAAATACATAAACAAATAAATAAATGCACTTCTGTGCAGTCTGTCATATAGAACTCAGGAGAAGAACAGGTGTAGCAACTTCAGCAGGAACCAGCAACAGATGGACTCTGGACAACATGGTAGGACATACAGATGGAGAAGAGAGAGAAAAAGACGATTAAAAATAAACAATTTAAATGGTGTTATCCCTCACATATCCCTCATCAAATAATGAAAGTAAGAGATTTTTCACACTTAAGTTTCAGAGAAAGCTGGAAGTATTAGGACCAAACAGCTGTATATATTTTCAAAGAAAGCTGTTGTGAAAAAAAAAAACAGGCTTCATTCTACAGGAAATTAAATATTTAACTCTGGAGCAATGGAAAAAAATTCAAGTGGTAAGAAGAGTGGTGGATGAATCAGGGCAGCCATCATGTCTAGCACATACCTTGTAAGCCTGTGGGGATGGTATTTGGATCTCTGGTTGGTTGAGGTTCAGCAAAATTTTGCAAAAAAAAAAAAAAAAAAAGTGACTTTAAAGGGAAATAAATGTTGTGACATTGCATAAACCACAGTGAAATCGATTAAAGCCGAAGATGGAAGAAGAAAATAGGCATATGTGATTACAATTAGCTTATATTCCTTTATTTTTGGCTATACAGAGCATGAGTATATGCATTACAATACAAAAGCAAGTTAAAAGTAAAAGAAAAACCTTAATTAATTACCTCATGGTTGACTTACTTGTCAACTGAAATCTTCCTTTTTTTTGTCTCCAAAAATAGAAAAAAAATGTATACATTGAATGTATAAGTGTGATAGGAAAGTCATTGACCATCGTCATTTGGTGGTAGGAGACAGCTGTGCATTAATTTGTATGTTGTAATGATTGTTGGCTGACGAGTGATCAGTGGTATCTTTAAGACAGCGTAAAAAAAAAGCTTTGTGTGGCAGATAGAGGCCAGAAGCAACATGAGATCGCAGGATGTTTTGATGCTCCTGAGGAAGCAATCACCCAACTGCTCACTTTACAGATGCCCTTAGCGGAGACAGTCCTGCTGTTTTGACAGAACTGTTGAGATTTATATGTGCTGACAGGAGGCCAAAGAAATATATCTTCACTGACAACACTGGACATTGTAGAAAGCCTACAAGAGATAAATAAAATGAGCAGACTGGCCTGCATCTGGAAAGGAGAGCCTACTTCAGCAGTGCAATGTGCCCAACGTGAGTGCGATCTTCTTGCCACATGTTGTGTACATTACCAATCAACGAATTAACGCTTCTGCCTTAGATCTCTTTAACCCTTGGACTCTATCACATTATTTGGTGTGTGGCAGAACACTGAGCAGCCCGGAGTGATTTGACAAAAATAACACATCTATTTATCTTTCCAAAGTGTCATCTAGCAAGTAGGTGTTTTTCCTGCCCAGTTTTTGTTAGTTCTATCAGTCTCTCTATCTGATTGAGGTATATAATGGCAGCAGTCATAACATGTCAGACTTTTCCTGGTCAGAGTGTTTTGGTTTCTTTAGCTTTAATTCTGCCATCAGAGGTGGAACTGCAAGAAACAGACCTCTTTCTGTGTCTGGAGGATGCAAGATTATCATCAACATGCACCATATTTGTTTTGTTAGCATTGAAAGGAACGCAGTAGTGTAAGGCCACAAGTACAATAAGTATAGAGCACATTTTGTATGCAGCTAATTTTGTCACAGCATAAGACATACTTTTCCATTTATTCAACACTCTTTTTTGAAAAGCTATATTTTGTTTTCCTGATATATTTTTTTTCTTTGCAGATGTTCCATCAATATACATTGCGTCATGTTTAGCTCAACCTATAGGATAAAGACAGAAGGTAAAAAAAAAATGCAATCATAACATTGTTGGAGTGTTAAGATGTCTGTCATTAGCTAGCGTTAAGAAACCAGTTTGTGTCATAGCCTGAGCAATGGATAGCCCAAACAAAATAAATGTGATACACCATCAGATCACATCTCTCAACTCCCTCAGCACTGGGCCAGCAGCACACAATCACTCGAGTGCCACACAATAGGTCTTAGTGACTTATTTTTTTCTTTCCATTGAATATAATTAGCCGAGGACTCTGTCAGCCTACACTTCTTTTCAGTTTCACAGCAGTCATATTTATATCACTTGATTATTATTTGCTCATGCTGACCCGTTGATTGCAAGTATAATCCCTGAGCTCCTCAAATGGTAACCTCACTCAGCTGCTCCACGTCTGTGTTGTTGCAGTCGTCAATGAAAAGAGCGATATGGAGATCACTCCATTCAATTAGGCTTACGATGCAAGGCGGTTGTAGACATAGTACTTTGTCACTGGGACCTTTACATCTGTCACTCTCAATCCAGCCAGGTGTCTGTGTTTAAATCAGCAGGATTAACTCTGATTGCACTGATAGTTGAAACGGATCCCCCTGGTTGCCAAAGCTCCTCCTTTTTATAGCCCACATTAAGATCAAATCAGGAGTGCGCAACAGGACTACTGCCCCACCCTTCCCTGCCTTCTGCTGCCCAGAGGAAGACATCAGAGGTGGGATCTGTCCCCACTCTGGTGTGGCCGTCCTTCCAGGCTCCCTTCCATCTGGGATCCTCAGGGAGAAGAAGAATATTTGACAAGGGGCTCGTAAGCCTCTTAGCCCCCCTATTGCCTGGTTCTCTCTCAGCCCATGTTTTCCTAATTTAGTTGTGTGAGAAGTCCACTGCAAAGCCCTCGTGTGCTGTCTGGATTGAAATTCTCTTTGTGGTTCTAATAGACTGGTCATGTATATCAATTAACACTACTCAGCCATGGCAGGGTCAAATCTCTTGAGACTGGTGGAGATAATTCCTTCCTGACTTTTTCCTTATGGCTTCAGTAATGTCAATTTAAATAAGTGTCACTTTTGATAAACTGTTTCCACTTTTATTTTTGTCTACTATTCCTATACTAGTTACTTTAATTTGCTGTGGACAGATGCATTGGAGAACTGAGTAAAAATCCAATGATCTATCTTTTAATTTAAAGCTATTGTTACCTCCGTCAAGGAGGTTATGTTTTTGCCGGTGTTTATCTGTTTGTCTGTCTGTGTTCAAGATAACTCAAAAAGTTATGGATGGATTTTGCTGAAATTTTCAGGAGTTGTCACAAATGTGAAAAAGAAAAACTGACTTCATTTTGGCTGTGATCTGGAAGAAATCCTGGATTTTGGATCACTTTCAAATTTACGATAACATTGCGGTCAATGGGGCCGAAAATTTTGTTTCTCAATATCTCCGTTAATTATTGCCCAAAACTCATGAAATTTAACTCAGGGATTGACAATGGGAACCACTGTCAAATTTCAAAGGCTGATCCGGATCTGATCCAGAAGGTGGATTTTATAGCAATGTGTAAATCGCTATACGGGGGAATTGTCTGCGCTCTCCGAGTGCTTTTCTAGTTTCTTGTAAATTTAATTTTTATTTTCTTCATTTTCTTTTATTTTAAATGGTGAAAAGCTATTCATTGGCATTTGAAAAAAAAAAGGCATTTGAAATAATAAATCACAAGTTTTGAGAAATACGTATCGATGCATGAACAGTGTTGAATGTAGAGCTACGTTTGGTTAAACAACAACTACTTTCCAAACGTTTTTCAGGATTTTTTTTTTTTTACTCTTATCTGTTTCTCTTTGTGCTGCAAAAGGCAAGAAGCCTCTTTATTTCAGTTAGTGCAAATGACAAAAAAAGAGAAAAAGAAAACACTTTGCTCACCTTCACGTTCACAATGTCTTAAACTGTTCATTGAAGATGCTTTTGGCAGTTGAGTATAGCAACTGTTATCCCCACTACGTAAGCACTTTATGCTCATATTTGGTTCTGGAAAGAAAAAAAATGTTGTTTTTTTTCCTTCATTCATCTATTCAGGGTTGCTCTTTCATGAATGAACAGGGGCTCCCTCAGTAAGAGGATCACAGAGTTAAACACACAATGACATGTTTCCATCTGCAGCTATTCATATGGGATCCCCCTTTTCCCCTATTGTAGCACTGTGCTGGGACAACGGGAGGCCAGCGGCTACAGATGGCTCTGCAGAGAAGGATACACTGACTTTTTTTGTTTTCCTGGGAACATGTTTGCTCTTGTTAATCCTGGATTAACAGAGAGACTTTGTGTTAATTTACAGCTGTATTACAGCATTCAATTATTACTGGTCGCACCCGCCAAACACTCATGCAAGGGGTTTTACGAGCAGGAGATGGTATGGGTTGCCTGATTCTTTGCCCGTGGGAATTAGAGGTAATAGAGATTGAATCAGAGGTCTCTGTGGATGTCCAACTCATTCTGAGTCCCAAAGGAGTCACTTTAGCTCATATATTATACTTTCTACGAAACACATAGGTGATGCTATTGTCTGTGCACATGCACACCCACAGACACACACTATCAATGACAGAAGGTGCCTCAGAAAACCAGGCGGCTGCATGTGGACTCTCTTGATATCAGTCACTGGCCGTGTAATTTTGTTATGCAAAGTCCCCTAATCCCCACCTATGATGAATGCATGCTGGAATGGAGAGGTGGAGGACTGGGGGTGGGCGATGAAACAGATATATGAGGGCAGCTGTATGGGAGGCTGTCCACTGTGCTTTGTGAATGAGTGCTAACAAAGATTCCTGATCCCTAGTGTAGAAGAAGGAGCATATGTGAGATCATGTCGGAGAACGCATTACAGTACCCCAATGACAGATATGCTCGCGGAGCAAGCTGTCAACAAAACAAAAAGCGAAGAACTTGTTGCCATATCACAGAGCCGTCTCCAACAGATGAATCGGAGAGCCAGAGGTGTCGTTATACCAGCCGGGGGAGAACTGTGGAACAGAACAATACACAGGAGCAGACTACAGTTTGAGCTCTGCGCTGAGCGTATACGTCTCCCTTAACTTACACAAGCTCTTTCATTCACAGTACTCATGGAAAGCAGAGGGTTGCCAGGGGTGATTGATTAATAGAGGGGGGAAGAAGAGAAGCAGCAGGGAGGTGAGAAGATAAAGTTCTGGATCAGAAAAGATGGCGAACTGGCCAATAATAGGTGAAGTCTTGTTGGAATGTATGGGACAGTATTTTTGTGTGTGTGTGTGTGAGGGAAGAGAGAGAGAGAGAGAGGGAGGGTGAGAGAGAGAGAGAGAGAGAGAGAGAGAGAAGAGTTGAGGGGAGTAACGGGATTAGGGGTAACACCTTTGGCAGGGCTCAGAGAGCCACCTGACACCCAGTCTGTTGGGAACCTGGGGAGAAAGGGGATGGAGGTGGCGGGGCAAGGGAGAAATTGGGGGTCTAATCCTTGTCCGTCTTTGGGAAGTCATTCCCAGAGCTCTGAGGATTTGGAGCTTTGGTTTCCGCTCTGCTTGTTTTGGTTAATAATACCCTGGGAGGACGAGGAGACATGGAGAGAGAAAGAAGGCAAGAGACAGGGGGAATAGGGCAGATGAAGAAAAAGATTACTTTACCCTGTAGTGGACTGGCAGGACAGCCGCCTGAGCTAAAAGCAAATGTTTGAAGTGCACATCAACATACCATGCGGTATCTATTATCATACAGCTTTTGTTTGTGTATATCAGGCATGTGTGTTTTCCTGCGTGTGCATCCCGCGTGACAGTATGTAAATACTGGCTCGATTTCCTCTCTCCATCCAGCAAGTTGAGTGAAAGTCAACAACGTGAGTGTGGCTGAGATGTTTGCTCAGAAGACATGTGGATAGTCCTCGTGTGTGTGTTCCAGTGACATTGTTTGCAGGGCAGTTGCGAGGGTGCCCGGGTGTCTTTGTGTTTCTATGGTGTTGATAACAGCTCTAATGATTTTAGTGGCCGTGGAGACAGTGTCAGGGACTGGCTGCAGACAGTACGGGGCTGCTTGGCTCTGTCACAGCTTCTTTGTTTATCCATCACCTGAGCGCAAGGTGTTGATAGGTCCATCTTAAACAGGATCAAAGTTCAGGGCAGTTTTCTGGTGTGAACTGGCCACTCAGCCCCCGAGAATGAAACACCAAAGAATGTGCCATCTTAGCAGTAGGCCAACTGTGACAACCTTGTCCACACCTTTAGAAATTAAACCTCAGAGAGCTCTTGTTTTTAGAAATCAAGTAAAGCAAGTAAGCCCACCAGGAGTGGATCAGACGTGTACAGTGACAGCTATGCACCATAACTTACGGTTGTTCTGCTCCGTAGGTGGAGATGTTCCGCCGTGTGCTGGGGAAGTCCTTGGGCTTTGTAGGTTACACAATCCAGTATGGCTGCATTGCACACTGTGCCTTCGAATACATTGGAGAGTTTGTGGTGGTTCGTATTGTTAAGAATAAAGAAATACTTACTTCTTTTCATGTTGTTCTAACCCTTTATGTTCAAAATAAATATTTTTTTATAATTCCTTTCTTTTTTTTTAATTGTCTTGAATCAGTGTTCTGGTCCATCCATGGAGCCAACGATTGTTAACCATGATGTTGTCTTCTCTGAACGCATGAGTCGGCATCTTTGTAAGATACAAAAGTGGGTAGGAACCACGTGCATCACATGGATTTGGCAAATCATAGACTCAACCACCATTCTCTTTGCATTTGTCATTCAGTGAGAGATCTATGATCAATAGTTTACCTGCTAATACATCATAGATCATATTCGACTCAGTGCACCCTGTCTTGTTACTATTTAAATGTTTATGTCTACATTTTGTTTGCAGGGGTGACATAGTCATTGCAAAAAGCCCATTTGACCCAAATATGAACATATGTAAAAGAGTAATTGGATTGGAGGGCGACAAGATCTGCACAAGTGGCCCCATCGGATCTGTTCAAGACCCACACATATGTGAGTATGTTGATATCGTACCAGCCAGAACCTGACGTGTTGTTCTTCTCATCTGCTCTTCACAAACATCTTTGTGTTTTCTGCTTTACCAAGTAAGGATTCAGGTGGAAGTTTTGCTTCAAACAACTGCAGCTCAGTGAGTTTCTTTGGAGGGGGGTAGGAAGAAAAGAAAAAAGTTAAACATAGTGAAATAATAAATGAAGAGGTGTTTCCCACAAAACAGTTTCTTTCATACAAAAATGACTAGAAGACAATACATAATGCAAAACTGTGTCTCGGTTTTTCTTCCTCCGTGTACCACAGTCTATAGACTGTCACAGTTGTTTACATTTTGGAGCACACAAATCCATTTTGTGTCACTGGTCAAAATATCAGCTTTTGACAACACCTATATTTCCTCAGAACAGTGATAAAACCAGAGAGTGAACAGGGGTTCTGCTGCCGAAACCACTGTCATTGCTTTTCTATTACTACCCTCCCCAACACCCACAGCTCAGGCCTGCAATCTCTCTGAAGCCTGTTAGAGTTAGTGCCAGCCGAATGGACAGACTGATGGGTGGGAGGAGGGGTGTCTGTGTGTGTGTGTGTGCGCGCGCGCGAGTATGCACACATCCACAAGCCAAGGGCTGTGTTTATGTTGCATGTGTTTGAACTTATTTTGTATTCTATAGACTATAGGCAATCAGTTGAATGAGTTCAGAAAAACATAGCTCAAGGCCAAGCCTGCAAGTGCCATTTATCAAATGAAAAAACAGAAAGATAGTTTTTGCTCTTCTTCGCCTCCAAATACAGAAGACTGAAACTTGTAAGAGGTGCCATTATTGATTTGCTGTCCCAAAATGTCTGGGTGACAAATGTCTCAATTTGAGTCGAATTTAAAATTTGTCTTTTTTTTTTTTTTTTTTAAGTTTAGGTCAAGTTAAGAAAGGCGCCCATTGGCTTCCTTTCACTTTGCATCCCTGCCTCACCGTCTTTCACTTACGCCTGTTGGCTGCTGTTGACTCCAGAAAAAACTCAAAAGAAATCACAAAGTCAGCTGCGTCGCCATCAGCTTTCCTGCCCTGTTCTCCATTCTGCTAATTGTCTGAGGCTGTGCACTTCAAGTAAACAAACAGGTCCTTAACGTAATGACATTCAGACGTATGCACAAGAGGCAGTGGGGGAAATGGAGGGATTGCATATTTCTTTCTTCAGAGAACAAGGTTGCTGTCTGATGTGTTCAGATATAGTTATAGAAGCAGACGATCATTTTTTCTGGTACTTTTCAAAAACAAAACGTACCTGCTCCAGGACCACAGGTGTGGAACCATGAGCTGTATCATAATGAAAAAAGAGTAATTTCTTTGAAGGGGACATACAGTCATGGAAAAAATTATTAGACCACCATTTTTTCTTCACTTTCTTGTTCATTTTAATACCTGGTACCACTAAACATCATCATGTGACTAAAACAGACAGAAAAGAAAACACTGAATGCATAAAAGCAGTGTTTTTGGCAGTACAGCACCATAGCTATTGATGTAAAAACTTAAGTGATTTAGGTTATAATCAAGAAAACCATGGAAAATGGTAAGATATCAGCTCTTAAATAAAACTCTTATGAGCAATCTTTGCGGTTATCGTTATGTTTGTCCAAACAAATGTACCTTTAGTTGTACCAGGCATTAAAATGAACAAGAAACTGAAGAAAGCAAGGGTGGTCTAATAATTTTTTCCATGACTGTATACTCTTTTTCAAAAGATGACACAATTTTCTGATACCTTAATATCAGGATGCTTTGGTCAAACTTCCATGCAGCTGTGGTCCAGTGTTTTCCTTCTCCCTGGGGTGTGTCTTATTTAAGATCACTCTACATCCTTGGGCGACCATGTAGATGCAGTTACTTTCAATTACCCTTAACTGCACTTCACACAGTTGTACACACCGGTCCGATAGAGAAATACTAGATTAGCCATTTTATTTTAAAATACTTACATTTCCCGTGTCTGTAGTTCAGCCGTGAAGAGTTGGCACTCAGCATGCATTGTACTGGCTGTTGAAGCAAGTTGTTAAACGCCACACCATAAATAGAAGCACTGAAGAAAAATAACAGTCAGCCAGCTGTTAAAAGTTTCATAATAATTTCTCCCTCACATGTAGGCTCTTCTACAAACATGGGTGACATCACTGTAGCTATGGATTTTTAAAACCCATTAATGTGCAGGCATATTTTTGCAACATTGTCTTTGTCTTTGCCAAACATTTGTGCATTATGATTTCAGTGGCTTTTGAGTGTAGGATAGTAATAGCTAATATTCACCCATGTACGATACACCCTCTACATGATGTGGTATCACTAACCCGAGGCATTTTAAACCCATGAACTTGCTTTGTCACTTTTTTTTTTTTCTATTTTCTTCTGCTCCCAGGGGAAAAATTGTTTTCTTTGTGTGACAGGATCTGGGGGAACTGAGAACATACCCGATCTTCACAAAAATGTTCAAGCTCCCTCAGGATTTTTTTTTTCTCCACCCTATAAGGATATATTATATGTGCTCATATATGATATTTACGATGGTGTGAAGCATTCTGGGTGGACCTGTAAAGAGGACTTTTCAATGGCAGTGTTAGACCCTGTCATCACCTCCTTTCTTCTTCAGACAGACAAGCACGTTCTCTCCGCCCTCACAGGTCCAACAACAGACTAATTGCTCTCTCACCTTTTAGGAATCATTTCTTTGTCTGAGCTATTGTGTCAAAACAATGGCACTTGATCCATCTTACACTCGAGGAGAGTAAGAGATGTGTAAGAGATGAAATTCTCCCATATATTTTGTTCTTTGCAGCAAAGATATGCAGTTATATGTTGAAATATTAACTCAATATACATATACAGTATCTGGCTGAACATAATTCCCCACCCCAATCATGTTAAGATAATGAGTAGTATAATGATGTGGCTGTGGAACGACACTTCTTTGTGAAGAGAGTCCCAGCTTTAGCTCTTCTCAACACGCCTCTGACAGGTAGACAGTGTCTGCTGTCAAACCAGCCTGTACCTGTACAAAAGGACTGGTGCAGCATTTGTCATCCATCACATCAGAGTCCGCGCCACAGTTGATCGAATTAACTCCATATGTAAACATTCTCTTCAGATATCTACATTTTCTGGGTGAACATTTGGAATTATACCTTTTCAGGGTGTACCCTGCCTTTCACTTGATGACAGCTGAATAGATGCCCGTGACGCTGAATGGGATTGAATTGCTCGCAGATTGATAAATATAATATAAATAACATATTTAATAATATTACTAAGATTTAATCTTGGGGGGTCAGACTCTGGGTCTCTTAAAAAAAAGCACCTAGAGACAATTTGTATTGTAATAGATGCTGTATAAATAAAGTTAAATTGAATAAAATATTAGCTTCATTGCCCATTCCAGTCCACTGTCTGCAAAGAAAGCAAGAGGTTAGCTTATAAACATATTAAAAAGTACATAGTTGATTATGGATAATTATTTGCACTAAACTTTTAAATATAAACAAGGCTACACACCTTACCATGTGATAAATGCATGCACTGTTATAGGAAAGGGACAGTATTACCACATAACTTTGAAGTATTAGTTCTAAATACAGAACTATATTATTATATTATGAGTTTTCCTGAATATAGGCCAGGCTTGCACATGTTTCATATACTTTTTAAAAGCATGTGTGGGACACTGCTCCCATATCTGCCATGACATATCTGTCATGGGTTTGAAGGATTTCTTCTTGAGCTATGATTCTTTTCATCTGTGGCTTCCTCAGCTTTTAGCTATGAAACTTTTTACAGTAGAAGTATAACCTTCTCTGTACCAATGCTCTAACTTTAAATGTAAGCCTTCATTGCCAACTTTACTCCATAAATTTGGTCAGCAATTTGTTGTTTAACTTGTTCACCTTCTTTCAGCTGTGGGTGATGGTGGTTTACAAATGCCAAGAAACTTGGGTTGTTCCAGAAGTACTCCACTTTTGTTTTGCAAATTTTACCCTTTTAAAAAAACTGTTACCGGGCAAAAGGCACCCTGGACCTGATGCCAGGACGGGCTGTATTTCCTGCTGAATTTCTTGCAGCTCCATATTGATTGCTTACTCTGGAAACGAATTGAATCATCTATTACACAACAGCATTCTCAGATACCGACGGTTTCTGAACAGTTTCTGGATAACTTCACCAGCAACTGACTGCATCCTGGTATTTCCTCAACAACATGAAAACATCATCAGTACGGAAACCTGAAGAAATGTTTGGGCAATTTAACTTTTCCAAGCAAAAAAGAAAACAATGTAAAATGTATTTTTAATCAAAAACAGCAACAATTATTATTATGATGATGATTCTTATTATTACCTGGTTTCAGAAATGCTTTACATCAGTGTAATTTGAAGTCAGAATCTTTCCTTTGACTATTTTTCTTTCTCCCACAATTGTGACTTGCAGGATTAGAGATACTAATTGTTTACCTTTAAGTTTTTAGACCTCTTCTCTTCATAAGTTCTATGAAGTATTGCCTGTTTGGTCTTTCAGGTAAATCTGTGTTGAATCAGAAAAGATTTTCTATGTCATTTGCTTCAGTAAATTAAATACTGTACGTACTGTAAATACCGTACTGTTCAAACACTGTATATAGTGGTTGATTGGATGGTACTTGTAGATCATCCTGTGCCTGTTTCTTTGACTCAAATTTACAACAAAATTACACAAAGGTCCTTTGAAATTATCCAAACGTGCAGCCAAGATGATGCTTTTTTTCCCCTTTTTTCTTTTTTTCAAAAAAGAAAAAAAAAGAAGAGAAACAGGGGATCCTGGTTTGGCAGATGACAAACGGTGGTGTTTCTTTTTCCTGTGCTTGGGAGCCAGCATATGTTACCATGTTAATGAGGTGTAATGGTGAGAATCCAGCATGCTGACATATGGTTCTCAGATGACTCCTTTAATGATATTCATTTGTATCGTTGTTATTCAGTGAGTTGTTTACCTCATGTTAGGTCAACGTGTCACTGGCTTGTGATTATGTCACATCATCTGTCTCAATTATCAAATATGAAATGAAATACCGTGTCCCACAGAAGGGCTGAAGACTAACCAGAGAGCAGGCAAAGATGCGACATCACCGCACTGTGGCTAATATTTCATTTCTTTTTCTTCCAGAAGACTTTTGCTGTTAAAAAGTTAGGCAACACAAAAATAGACCCGTGGATTGTGATGCCCATTATGACAATATAATGTGTTGTTGATCCTGTCTGCACATATAGAGGGGACAGCACACTTAATTAGGGCCTTGACAAGCCTACTCTCCTAAAGTGATGAGATTAATCATAATTGATGTCACTGTGAATTAGAGCCTGCTTGGATGACCGCCCCACTGGCAGGTCGGACCGCGGTGGAGACCCTTGGACACTGCTGCTAGCCGCAGCTTAGCTCTCTCCCTCTCCCTCCCTCTTCCTCTCTTTGCCCAGCTATCTCAGGCCCCTCTCTGGCTTCGCCTTCCCGGGGTAAGAGGGGTGCAGATCTCAGCCAACAGCCTAATGACCCTGTTTGAAGTTCTCTTAAATCCCCATCCCTCGACCCTGACCGTTACCCATGACCCCTCTCCTAAAGACGGTGCGGGGTTAAAGATGGACAGGCAGGTCGGCGTTAAGATAAGCTGAGGAGGGAGGGATGGTTGAGGCGACTCGCTGGGGGTGGGGGTCAAGGTAGATTCTCACTGCATAATAGGGAAACTCCCTCTAAAAAGTTGAATGCAGTGTCTGGGTTTTGCTTTCCATTTGATTCCTTTGTTGTGCTGTGTAGAAGCCTAAATCGTAATAATTTCCTCTCTTCTTTCTGTGCACGGTTATGTTTTTAGGTTCCAAAAGGCCACGTGTGGCTAGAAGGTGATAACCTGAGGAATTCCACCGACTCAAGGAGCTACGGCCCAATTCCTTATGCCCTCATCCAGGGGCGTGTTTGCTTAAAGGTAACAGGCAAAGGTATTGTTTTTGCAAAATCAAGAGGTAGATTAGATTTGGTCTCTCATATGTAAATTTGCACTTAAAGTGTTACGTATTGAGCTCTTATATGCTTTTGTTTGTGATTAGATTTTCCTTTTTAGTCCATTTTGATCATCTTAAGTGCAGTTCAGTTATAGTAGTCAGTTGGAAATATATGTAAGTATGTCTGATTGACCAAAGCTTGGACAACATATTGTCTAGCTTTCCATTCTGCTATGTTGTCATGTCACTGGATGTCATAGCAACCATGACCCTGGAAACAGGTCAAGCAACCTTCTGTCCATCTGATTGGATAGCGGCACTATACTGGAGGCCCTGCTACGACAGCTGATGAAATAACAGGACTTTCAATGAGGTCAAATGCATAATTAAAAGCCATTTTAGAGAGTGTATCCAAGATATGAAATAAGTTGTTACACAAAGAGGATGGATACCTTTATTTTGTAATTGTGTGTGTTTTATCTCTCCTTTATTAACTCTTGGATAACATGCTCTCTTTGTCCTGCAGCTCTGGCCACCACACAGTTTCGGCACCCTGAGTGAAAGCCCAACCGGACGGATCAGTAAAACCCAGAATCGAGACTCAGACTGACTCAGCCAGTTTGTTATTGATGTATGTTACTGTGCTTGGTTTCAGTCACTTTTTAATTAAAATGCTATTTATCAAGAGTACTTTTAAGTCATGTCTGTTCAATTAAGGTCAGTAGCATTTTATGTAAGTAACACTTTGTATTCATACATACCTAAGTAGTTGAACTGTTTTATAACTGTCAGGCCTCAAACTTACAGTGAGTTCATTGTAGGCTGTGCAGCACTGCAGGAAGAGCGATGCATGAGCGATAAGTAAAACTTTGTCTCTGTGGAAGTGCTAATGGCGGTGTTGAAACGGCCAAGATGAGATGCTGAAGTCGATGCATTCATTCAATAATAATAATTATAATGATAACAATACTAACTGCAAATACTGGAATAGAAAGTAGTCTTTTACTGTTGAAACTGCTTCCAAAGTCTACCTTAACAACATACAGCTAATATTTGCAGAATGCTCGACCACATTCATAAAGACATATTTAAGTCTGCAAAGTACAACCTCAGAAGTTGCTAGCTTTGATCCATTTAAAAAGATGTTATTAATGTCATGTTTACCCTTTATCAGTATTATAGTCAAACAAAAGCTCTCTGATTGTTTAATAATTCATTTGGCTGCAAAGGCAATTGAAAAATTGTTAACATTTCCCATTTAATCATACAATATTAATATGCACTTAGTAAAGCCCCACTCACCACTGAACATGATGTGTGTGTGTGTGTGTATGTGCACATGTATGTGTGTGGTACCTCACACTTAATATGCACTCCTGGTGGTATTATTGTAGGCGATGTCTTTTTTTTTTTTTTTTTTTTTTTTTACTGTAGCCAAAAACACAATTTTTTATACTGAAATACTGGATTAATAACGCTGGACGTGCAGATTTCTCCTTGGGGAAAGAAAAAGAAAAGAAAAAAAGAACTCATTACACAGTGAGATTCTTTTTTTCTTTTTGCAGAACTGTGTATGCATAACAAAGATATAACAGAAAAAAAAAATAACTACAGTGTTTTTAATCGAAATTCATTAAAAATCAAAGGACAAAAAGAATTGTAAATAAAACTGTCTCCTTGCAAGCAGCAGGTAGATTTCAAACACAATCACACATGAAAAGCTGCGTTATCTATCGTTACATGGCCGAGAGCAAAGCATCCTTCAGAAATGTGTTCAGTGGGGAAAACTAAGCTGCTTGTCAGATTTTTCATCAGGCCGCTCACTCCCACAAAAGGCTGCACAGTTTCAAGTCTTGCTCATCCTGCTCAGACTTTCCTGGGCACAGGCACATAACAGAGCATTCACATACTGAGCTCAGCTGGTCATCCTTCAAGGCAGAGAGGGACTCTTCTCCTTTTAGCTCCCTGAGGGAAGTGAGTTCTGGACAGCCGTGGGTCCCTGTCCAGCTGCTTCCTCTGTCTGGAGGGGACCAGAGGGTCACGTACAAGGCTCTCTGTGACACTGAATTATCTGCCTGAGTGTGAATGTGCCTGCTGGGAGGGACATTCGAGATTGTGTGTGCGCCTGCGCTTATGAAAAATATTTATACAGGGCTTTGCCTGAAGCACATTTTTGTTCTCAAGGTTTTATATTCATCTGTTGCGTGTCAACATAGTGCTGCTGTTCAGCTGAAATGCTGACACAAGTAATCTTGTCCTTTTAAAGATGCTGCCCCATAGAAGGAGCTACGACTGTTTATTAACGTACCAAAGCCCTGGTGGACGAAAAGATTGTGCCTTTAAACCACCTTAGGTCCGCTGGAACAAGTATATCTGCCATTTCTTTCACAGGGATGGAGGCCAGTCCACCCCGAGGCGAATTTGGCACCATTACAGAAAATATTGGCCATTTAGATTAGTAACAGGCTTTAATTTGAACTGCATTTTACGACAGATACATGAGCTGCAGTGCGTCTGTTCCTCTTATAGTCATACTTTCAGTTGCAGCAGAGTTCCAAAGAGATGACTGGGCAGAGGTGTATATCATTGTCATGCTGAGTGGGCACAAAGCTGAGAATGAAGCCGGAAGAGATGGAGCTCTGAAGAAACGGACAACAGACAGCTGTGCTGAGCTATGCACCACCACAGAACCAGGCTGTGGGCTGTCAGCAAGGCTGAGATGCGGCTGTGGCCTCTATATGAGCAGATGGTGACAGAAGAAAAATGTACTCCCCTTTAGTCACTATGTTGTATCACTGTATATTGTAGATATGTTAAATTATGATGTGCAATAGCAAAAAGAAAAAAAAAACAATTGTCCACTAATATTGCTGTTCTGGCAAAAACTCAGATTAAGTTTTCTAAGCTATATATATATATAAGGGTTGGGCAACGATTAAAAATTTTAATTGCGATTAATCGCATAATTTCCCTGATTAATCACAATTAATTGCATTATCAAAATCAAAAATTGCCAGTAACACATATTTAGTGTAAATCTCATCTTAAAAAATGTAAATAAAATAAAGCTTATTGCCTGGGGCGCCGAAAAGGGGGGGTAAAGGATACGGATTATAGGGGCCCATGATTGAGGGGGGCCCAGAGAGGCCCCTAATGATGATCAAAAATAGCATCAACAAATTTCGCCGCTGTGTTGGGGGGCCCGGTAAAGATTCTTTTCATGGGGCCCAAAATCCCTAGTGCCGCCCCCGCTTATTGCCAATGCCAGTGCATTAATGTCATCCTGTTTTTTTATGAAAAATTAAAAAAGTCTACCAACAAAATCCTAACAATCTAGAGGCACAATCAGAACATTAAAACAGGTAATTTCTGAGGTAACAGCAGAAACTTTTAACAGGGAGTTCAACTTGTCAGTGGTTACAAATAACCTTGTTTCTGTTGAATCCTCCCCTGGGAGAACTTTAAAATGAAAATGTCCATGTAAAAGTTTTGTAACTTTATCAATCGGTAATTATCTGTGTATCATTAATTTTTTTTTCCATTTTCGATTGTCAATCAAAAATTTAAAAAATTAAAAAGTGACTTTTTATTATTATTTTTTTGTTTGTTTTTTTAATCTAACACAAAAAAAACCTCCAAAAATGCCTGTTTTTTTTTTTTATATTTCAATTTTAGCAAACAGGCCACGGGACTGAATTTGTTTTTAATATTATATTGTCTGGTTTACGTGACCCAGAAATGGCTTTGTTTTATAATCAAGGAATAGACTTTCTGTTGTCATTACACATCTGTGCCACTAGATGGAGCCGCACTGGAGTAACCAGCTACAGAACAGCACGACAGTCAACACATGGAGCAGATCTGATGATAAATGGAGGAATGACACGATCGTCTTGAACAAAGGGGTTTGAAAGTTTTTTTTTTTTCAGACAGAATTGTTAATATTGCTACCTGAGTTGCTACCTAAACTGTAAAGTACACTGATTTTTACTGCTCTCCATGTCTGTTTTACTTTTACCTGCCAATTGTTTTCCGGTTCCGCAGCAGCCAGTAACAGACTTTTCAAAACAAAAGCCTGTGAGCAACATGTGTTAACGCGCGATAAAATAAATGTCGGTGTTAATAAATTAATGCAAAAATGCGATAATAACACGTTAACTTGCCTAGCCCTAATATATATATATATATATATATATATATATATATATATATATATATATATATATATATATATATATATATATATATATATATATAGCTTCCTTCCATTCATAGTCTTCTAAGATGCACAAAATCCTACGGGCATTTTCTTATGAATACTCAATGATTTTGCTTTTTTTTTTTTTTTTTTATTAAATACCAACAGTTATTATTAAAAATGTTTAATAAGCATTTATTCATAGCAGGGCATCATATTATTTACGAGAACTGCCTAATACAATTTTAGTGTCAAGAGTAACCACTTTGATGTCAGATAAATTGTGATAATGCTGAAATTAGATTAGTTAATTCTGGCGGTGGTAGCCACTGGCTGGCAAGGCCAGGGTCGGTCTGCTGTGGTCCCAGGAGGACGATACTGTTGCCAGAGTCATTGACATTCATTTTCCCTGGCTATGTGTCTTCTGCCTTGACCTGCCCCGAGCAGACCAGTAGCTCAGTAGTGATAGCTCTGTGGTTCAGTCAGTGGCGGGGATGTGTGAGAAAGATTTCATTTGGAGGCCTTTTTTTAAAACCTTGGATCAGGTTCTTAATGGCAGTTGGGGATCCCAAACAGAGTGAAATGTGGTGGAAGAAAATGAGGGTGCAGCCAACTTTATAAAGGACACTGATAGGACATATAGGACACTTATACTATAAGGTAGGTGCAGAAAACACTGCCTCCTTAAACGGATCCATGATGATATAAAATCAGGACAGACAGAGGTTTCAAAAAAGCTAGTAAATGAATTTAATTTAAAAGAAAAAAAAGGTGGAGTGATAGATGTCTATAAAAAGACAATGTTGTAAAAAATTTTCAAACCAGCAAATGTATCCAAAACTGAACTGATTCCCTCATTTGACCAAATGTTACCTTTGGTTTACTTCAGTGATAGCTAAATAATCCATCAGCACAAAATGCAGAGATGAAAAAAAGAGTCTGGATAGCTGGTGTTTCTTGTGAAGAGTGGTGACCACCACCAAGGATGAGTAATATGATGAGCTTAAAGGTGACACCTTGCTTATTAGATGCGGTCTTATTTCAACTATCTGCTATTCTGAAGTCCATAAAACTTCAGGAAGAAAGATGAGGGTTTTCAGGTTGACTGTATTGCATTCAGAAGAAATTGCTCTTTTCTTTCATTAGTTGTGGTTGGAGGACTGGTTTTCTCACATTTGTCACTTTCTTCACTTGTCTTAGTCATTTGCCTTTGGCAATATCTGTGACTGACAGAGCTTAATGACATTTATGAATTACATGGTGTCAAAATCCTTTGCAAGTTTAGACTACACATTTCTCCCTTTGTTGCTGCTTTGTCAAAGTTAATTGAAGCAACGGGTTTCTCAAAGTAGCTAAGTGTTCCTTTTGCATTTAATGACACAATTATTCTGACAATTTGCCTACAATGAACAGCAGTTGAAGATGGTTGGCAAAATATTGTGTCTTGAATCACAGTTACTATGTCTTTATGCTACTCAGTTTGATATTAAATGAAAAAAACATTCCTTTAAAACAAGCATTTTGATCAGATTTCCTATTAATACTAATTCAGAAAAAAATAGTTCATACTACTAAGCTTATATGACATAATAATAAAAGGATAAAAAAAGAGGAAGATGAGAAATAACTAGAGGCAGCATTTGGGACAAATGGGAAGTGAAGTGGAGAATAGTTGAATATGGAGCAGAGACTGGAAGACAGGCAGTGTGTGTTCCTTTCAGGTTAATTGAATCTTTTAAAAGTGCAAAGAAACGTGAAAGAGGTGAGTAGAAGGTATGGGTAAAGGGAGCAAAAGAAGCTGCTGTCACTGGTAATAGCCTGGTTTGTTTGTTTTCATATCCATGTTAGAGAACGTGACCCAAAAGTAAATTCAGGTCAGATGCTGCAGCACTATTCTGACATCCAAATCTCTCCCCATGAGCTGCTTGTAAATAAAAAAAAAAAAATCTCTACTGTAAAGATACACCACCAGCAGGAGGTCACTAATGAAAACCAGTTCAGCTTTTGTCATACAAACTTTTGTTTGTCAGATTTTTTTTTCTAAATCTAAGCTAAAGTCATACCACTTTTCATCATGAATTCTTTCACGCTTGAGTTCCCTGCCATCTTCCTCTTTTTGCATATTACCGTTCTGTTGTTGTTGAGTTCTGATTTCTTTCATTACTTTTTCTTCCCACTCCCGCCTCTCCCATCCACGTGTGTTGCTGTGAACTGATAAGGGAATTGCTCCTTTCACTGATGGATCCTTTCATTCTCCCCCTTTTAATCCAAGCTTGTTCGTACTTGTTAATTAAGACATCACAGTAGGCGTTTGATCACTCTAACGCTTCTGTGAGGGAGGGGGGCAGACAGTGAAAGAAAGCGTTAAAAAAAGAAAGTGTGTGTACTCTTTCAGTCCCTATTCTGCTTGTGAGGATGACTGAACAGCTTCAATTGGGGCGGACACACCTCCTCCAACTTTGCTCTGCCAGCCCTTGAGGCTTGCGGTGTGTACATCTCCCAAGGCAACAGGCGCCAACCTCCAGAGATCCATACGAGACAGATGGTATTGGAGGCCGGGTAGAATGGCTATCGAGCTCCCTACCGTCGGTTTGTTGTGATGATCACACACACCAGGCTGTCAATACTCACAGTCCACTAATCAAAGAACTGAAATGAAATCAAAGCCTACTTACACATGTAACTTTTGCTGCATTTAATTTAAAAAAAGTGAGACTATTAACCTTTAAACACTAAAAATGACACTTGTATGTTTTTGCTTATGCTGATGCGTTAATAGGAGAGCAAAGCGAAGGTTCTGACCGAGTGTCAGGCTGCCTTTGGCCTCAGCGTTTCACCCCTAAAGGCAGTCAGGAGTTTGAGTGCTTCTTCCCTCTAATGGAGCGGCTGGGTGGGATTATGAGTGTATAGGCTGTGGGGCCTCCGCTGTACATACACTACACTCAGAGAGGGTCCAAAAGTGAAGCAATGGGACCACTACCCTCAGGCAAGGGGGCGAAGAAGGGGGAGGGTGGGTAGCTGTAGCCTTAGTCAGACAGCCCTGACCTATATCCCCTTTTGCTTCATACAGAGATGGCAAGCATAATTGGAAGATGCACATTTGCTGTTAAAGGGTTCTCTTGTTGGATGCTTCCATCTGTTGTGGTTGTGGAGTTACACTCGTGTTTCCTTTGAAAATATATCAATTCAAGCCAGTTTCTCAAAATCTATTGTGTCAATTTGGTAAATAAATAAATAAATGGCTGAGCTGAAAATACAAATTAAAGAAAGGAAGTACTAACGCACCATAGCTGAACAATTGTGAGGTGCGTTGCATGTACATTTTTATTTTGTCCTGTGATATAGCTCTGCTAAACTCCATTTCAAAGGGAACTCGTCAACTTTCTCCTGCACTGCATTTACATGACGGCCTGTTTCAAATGAGATAACGCAAAAATGTCGCAAGTACCACGAATCAATTTGGAAATCAATTTCCAACATTTTTGGCTTCTGATATATAACAACAAGTGGTGTGTTGTCAGAGCTGCGTTTCAAATGTCTAAGAGATGTTAACATCTTCATCTGTTATTTATCTTTCCTTCTATACTTTTCTCATGGTTTAGTTTCAGTAGAAACATGTTTTAGAAGATGCTTTTTTTTTCTCTCTCTCTCTCTCTTTCATCTGTATTCTAAATCGAATGTGAAGTGCTGCTTAAAACAGCACGAGTTAAAAGGCTAAGCATTCCTCCCTATTCATTTTGAATGAGGAGGTCCAAACCTTTGACTGGTGCAATCCTAATGCTTTTACATAAGTAAGGGATCTAAATACTTCGTTCTCCACTGTCCCATGGTCAGTCAATTAGTCTGTGACTCAGTGTGTGCCCATGAGTCACAGAGATTAAGGTACACGGCTTGTGTGTGTTTGTGAGCGAGTGTGTCTGTGTTTATGGTGCCTCTGGCGTGTCCTGGACGATGTAGTGGCATGCACAGGCCTTTCTGCCTGGTTTACTGATGGGAGCCGTTTGGCTTCCAGACAATTTAGCAAAGGAAACTCCGACAACAAACATAAACAGAGACTGAGCCAGGCAATAATAAGAAGAGCGTACACAAAGAGTCACACAAATACGGAGAGAAATGACACATGTATGGGATGAAACGCTGTCACGTGACTTCAGACTGACACTTAGATTTTGTTGATTCTTCAAATCACGCAGAATCAGGCCATCTGGATTAGAAAGTGGCACCTCTTTTTCCTCTGGTGAGCAGTCTGTTTGCTCCTGTAGTATGGAATGAAGAAGAAAAGGGAGCAGAGAAACAATGAATAAAACAGAGTCATGATGGAAAACAACTAAGATCCTTAGAGATCTGGCATTTGAAAGCAGAGCATTGCGTGTGTGTGTGTTTGTGTTCCTCTTTGGTCACTGTAGTTCAAAAGCTGCACTGTGTCCAAGCCGTGGTAATGATGCAGTCGGCCACCACAGACAACAATAACCAATAGTCTATTGCTGGCCAATTACTGTCCGCAGCAATTATATTTCCAATTCAGAGGTAACAAGGGAAAGTGGCCCAACTCAACTAATCATTTCAAGCAATTACTTTTAAAACTAATTAGAATGTCAGGTTTGGCTGTCTGCGCCTGAGCTTGGGGGCAGTTTTTGTTTGTGTTTTTGTTGCTGTTTTCACTGTGTCAAATGGGTGGACTTGAAAAGAGGGAGCAGGAGGAGGGGGCAATATCAGCAACACTGCAAGTCAAAAATCATCCATAGTCACTGAGTGAGAGACATGGTCATTAAGGGAGTTTTATGAGTTCGTGGAATCCATTGTGTAAGGGAGGGGGGGGATAAAAGTGCTGTGTTCATTCTGTTGATGGCAGGCAGTTTGTTTGACCGGTAAAATGAGTTCTTGGTCATGTAAGCTGAAACACTTTGAGAGAGCAAACCAGCCGCAGACCTCTGGAGCCTCCGAACTGAAAAGAGGGGGATGTGGAGGAGACACAGTGATGGACTGGACTTTTCTATTATACACAGCTTATTTTCCAGAACTGCTCTGTGTTATGATGATTTCTTTGCATTTTGATTTGCGATCTTGTCTATAAAATTCGTTTTTTCTTGGCTTCATGATGAAGAAATGATTGCTTAATTGTGATATGAAAGATGTAAAGGCATACAGCATTAAGTAAGCAGTAAGATAACTTGTGGAACTATGGCAACAAAATCCACTTTGACCAAGTATTTATTTTGAAGTCAAAAACCCTGCATAAGTTGGTAAATAAAATGTCCATTCATGTGATGAGGTTCACAAAAGGAAATGGGATTTTTTTCTTCTTCACTTCTGTTGTTTAGTATTCTTCTATTAACTCAGGTTCAGTACGATATCCTTTTACAGAGTTTGTAACAGATCTTCAGTAAACTGAGCATGTAACAGCAATTGA
Source organism: Hirundichthys speculiger (assembly GCA_018398805.1). Classification (NCBI taxonomy): domain Eukaryota; kingdom Metazoa; phylum Chordata; class Actinopteri; order Beloniformes; family Exocoetidae; genus Hirundichthys; species Hirundichthys speculiger. The sequence continues at coordinate 4,101,298 of JAGFBZ010000648.1, forward strand.
GTGGATTTATAGACGGCGCAAAATGTACCAGCACACAGCTCTCTGGGTGTTGAGTATGTGTTGATGTGTGATCACTTATGTTTCCATTCGGAAAATCTGCTTGGTGGCCTGTCTTCTATATTTTTTGAGTACTGGGGTTTCTTTTCTCTTTTCTGCCATACTGACATGCAAATACCAGATATACATACTGCTTACAGCTACATACACAGTGACTAATAAATGTAAAAGCTTCTCTTTAAAGCTGAGTAGGTGGTCCAGCTCAATAAACCTGAGGCTTCCAACAATGCACAGGAGGGTTATGGCATCTCATGTAAGTCAAGTAACAGGCTATTTATTTACAGTCCCAACGTTCCTTTTAACAAATTAACTAAATTCAATAACTAATATTGTAAATTCTTTATTTCTACATATAATATAAGTCAGTACAATTCAATTTTATTAATTTCAGTTCAGTTAGGGCAGAATGAAATAACTTTATCATCATAAAATATTGATTTCAGTCTTAGAGTGTCTTAGAGTGGAACATTTAATTATTTTTATGAACAATTATTGAGCTCTCAGACCCATCTGGGCCTGCTGTCCACAGAAACTGACAAAGAAACTTCTGAATACCGGACGGCAGGTCGTCGCAACAGCTGCATCTAACAACTTTACACCATTTCTCCACATATTAACAATAAATTGAGTCGAACTCACAAAGCTGGCTCAGATTTACACGTTTTGCATCAGTGAATATCATGGCAAAGGGAGACGAATAAACAGCAGAAAGTAATGACAGAGGATGCGAGAAAAAGAAAACGAGAGTGACTGAGCAAAACGAGAGTAAATCTAAGACTTTCATTCGGTAAACAGCCTGAAAAATGAGCCACGCTGAAATACCTGTAAACGCACGTTTGTTTACATCTTTACAGAACCGTGTATAGGTTGGAAATGTAGTTCCTATGCAGAAATCCAAGGATGCTTGTGTAAGGCTTTAAACACATTCACATGTAGAATAGGGAACTGATGTAAAAACTACTGCGCAAAGCCTGCAGGAGGTGGTAAAAATCTCAAAATTAAAAGGTTGTTCTGGATTGCTTTAAATTCATTTCAGTTCAATTTAATTCAATTCAGTTCAATTCAATTCAGTTCAACTTGATTCATTCATTATTCACTCAAAGGAAATGATATAGTTTTGGTCAATCAGTAAATGCCGACTGTGGATAAAGACATCAGCTGCCTTTTTTTTCTTTTTTTTTTTTTGGAATATTGTGTCACTGGAATGATTATACTATATGGTATACAGATGATGTGTTAGCAATTCAATTCAATTCAATTCAATTTTATTTGTATAGCGTCTGTTACAATGTCAATTGTCTCTAAGTGTTTTACAGAGACCCAGAGCATGACCCCCGAGCAAATATAATTTACTAAAAAAAATAAAATATTGAATCCTAAACAAGGATAATGGCAGGTAAAAAACTCCCACAGAGGGAGAAAAAAACCTTTCAGCCAAACAGTGGCAAGGAAAAACTCCACTTTAAAGAGAAAAAAACCTTGAGCAGGACCTGGCTCATATGGGGGGACCTTCCTGCCGAAGGCCAGCCGGGTAAAGAAAGAAAAGAGGGGAGACAGGACAGAGAGAGGATGTAGGACAGAGAGAAGATGGAGGACAGAGAGAGGATGTAGGACAGAGAGAAGATGGAGGACAGAAAGAGGATGTAGGACAGAGAAAGGAAAACAGCACAACAAACCACAAGAAAGAAAAGAAAATGGAGCACAGTTACAGAAACAAGGTGCTTCTAATTAATTATGGAATGAGCTGGAGGAGGAAGAGGAAGGGAGGGAGGAGGAAAGGGAAGGAAGAGAGAAGAGCAGTGGAGACACCACGCTCAACAGATCATGTTGGTGTCCCCCTGCAGCGTAGGCCTATAGCAGCATAGCTATGACGAAGCTGTGATTAAGACGAGCCTACTCAAGTCTTAGCTACTACTACTATGGTTATGACTATAAACCCCTATACACCGCTGTTTAGACTAACTGTAGGCTTTACTGAAACAGAAATGTTTTCAATTTAGTTTTAAATATGGAGATGGTGTCAGCCTCCTTAACCCAAATTGGTAGCTGGTTCCATAAAAAAGGTGCCTGGTAGCTGAAGGCCCGTCCTCCAAATCTACTTTTGGATATTTTAGGAACGACGAGTAATCCTGCACTCTGAGAGCAGAGAGCTCTATTAGGCACATAACGTGCTATCAAGTCTTGTAAATAACGAGGAGCTAGGCCATTAAGGGCCTTATATGTGAGAAGCAGAATTTTAAACTTAAATTCAGAACTTCATGGGGAGCCAATGGAGGGAGGCTAACACAGGAGAGACGTGATCTCGTTTACGGAATCCTGTCAGCACCCTTGCTGCTGCATTCTGGATCAATTAGGAGGCTATTCAGCGAGCTTTTTGGACATCCTGCTAACAACACATTACAATAATCCAGTCTAGAACAGACAAACATGTAGATTAATTTTTCAGCATCACCCTGGGAGAGGATGCTCCTAATCTTGGCAATATTTTGGAGATGAAAAAAGGCTGTCTTGCAAACCTGATTAATATGCTGCTTAAATGACATATCCTGATCAAAAATGACTCCAAGGTTTTTCACAGCTGTGCTGGAAGCCAGCGTAAACCCAGTTAATACATTCCTTAGGTGTTTGGGACCAAAGACAATAACCTTCTGTTTTATCTGAATTTAGAAGCAAAAAGTTAGAGGACATCCAGGACTTAATGTCATAAAGACACCCTTGAATTTTGGCCAACGGTTTTGCTTCCTCTGGTTTCATGGATAAGTACAGCTGCGTATCATCAGCGTAGCAATGAAAGTTTATGCCATGGCTCTGGATAATTTTCCCCAAGGGTAGCATGTATAAAGTGAATAGGATTGGTCCCAGAACTGAACCCTGTGGGACGCCATAGCAGAACCTAGTCCGTGTAGAAGAAACGTCATTAACATGGACGAACTGGAACCTGTCAGATAGGTATGACTTAAACCAGCCGAATGCTGTCCCTTTAATTCCAATAGTGTGCTCTAATTTATGCAGCAAAACGCTGTGATCAACGGTATCAAAAGCAGCACTGAGGTCCAGCAGAACAAGGACAGAAACAGAAGAAATTAGCGAAGCTGCAGGGACGTCCACAGCCGTCAACAATTGAGCTTGGCGAATCTCATTTCTAATTTTGATTATTTTCCTGCTAAAAAGTCTAATAAAGTCTTCACTACTAAGAGTAGCAGGAATGCATGGCCCAACAGAGTTGTGACTCTTTGTCAGCCTGGCTACAGTGCTGAACAGAAAACGTGGATTATATTTGTTCTCTTCTATTAATGATGAATAACAAAATATTCTAGCTCTGCGTAGGGCTCTTTTGTAGACTATTAAACTATCTTTCCAGGCACGATGGGAGTCCACAGATTTACAGGAGTACCACCTCCTTTCCATTTTTCATGCATTCTGCTTCAGCAAACGAAAATGTGAATTATACCAGGGAGCTGAGCTCCTAAGATAGGAAACCCTCTTCCTCAGAGGAGCAACAGCATCCAGGGCTGAATGTAACATATCGGCAGTATTGTTGACAAGGTAATCAATATCCGTCGGAGTAAAATTCAGGTCGTTGCCCTTAGCTATTCTATCATATCCCACCATAGAGAGATGAGAGACAATGACCGCCTTAAAATTATTCACAGCATCTTCAGAAAGGCATATGCTGTAATGACATGTTTCATTTTCTGTTTTAATGCCACAAATACTGAACACGAATGTAATTAAATAGTGGTCTGAGAGAAGAGAATTCAGCAGCGACACTAACAATTGATGAGTTTCTATACCATAGGTGTGGACCAGATCCAGGATGTGATTAAAGCAGTGAGTCGGTTCTTTCACTATTTGTGAGACACCCAATGACTCTAAAAGAGACGTAAAGGCTAATTTAAGGCTGTCACTGTCAACATCCATATGAATGTTAAAGTGATTCATCTACATTCATCATAGCAATCACTTTGGAATTTGCTAATTACCTTTGTCTGCTCCTTGCATTTAAAATTTTGCAACCATCATTGCAAATATACTACAGGCCTGATGATGAGGTGGGGGAACATAGAAAAAACAACAAAACAAGAAACAATCCTAGATTTTTTATTTTTGTTTTAAAGCTTTGGGTCAATGGTGCGAGAGTGTCCAATTATACAACTGACAGCTCACAAACAAACAAAAACACATTAAAATGCCTCCAGTAGTTGTCACAACCAACCACCTTGGGTAGAGTGATGTCTCATTAATGGAAGGCTTGCAGCAACAGCATGCTGAGGTACCTCTTCCACTTTTTGAGGACCATGTTGACACTTGTGATTTAATCAACAATCTCACTGGATGTGAAATATGACAGCGAGTGTATGTGATTTATCAGTTCTAAGAAATGCTTTCCAACAGTGGTCTTTAATCCAGGTTCTCAGGACCCACTGCCCCTGCATGTTTTAAATGATTCTCTGCTCCAGGGCGCCTCATTCAAATGAAGGGATCACCATCGGTTTGTTCTCAAGATCTGCACATCTGTTAATGACCCATTGATTTGAAGCAGGTGTGCTGAAGCAGGGACACATCAAAAACAGGCCAGCGGCTCCTGATTACCTTGAGAAAAGAACACTGTTTAAGAGAGAACATACAGTATTTTAGGTGTGACATTTTACACAGCGTGCCTTGGACAAAAAGTCTGTCTTTTAAAACTCCTCTTTACAGATAATGTTGCAGGCCAGATCAATAAGCACAACCACAATGCAGGAGGTACATCTTTAAGCTTCACAGGAACTCAAAAACTACAATGTGTCCAGCAACAGGACAATCTTTTTCAGCCTGCAGTGAGCAGCAGCTTTTCTGTTAGCAGTAAGGCAGCACAAGGAATGATGCGTAAGATAATGACACGAGTGGAGATATCAATAGCACTGGTGCTGCAGCATGCATGCGATACATGGCACAAGAAACATTATTTGCAATCAAAGAAAACAAGTGCAGCAACACATCATGGGAAAAATAGCGCTTATTGGTTTATTCTACATGAAATGGACAGAAATTTGCATCTGTGTGATCACATTTTTCAAAGACATCTGTTTCTGACAAGTGGGGGGGACACACGTCTAGTTTCTCCTGTCACGTCTGGTTTGAGGCTTTCACCAGCTTGTTTACAGTATAAGTCATGGAGAGCTTTTCTCTTTTCTTTTTTTCTTAAGTGTTGATTGGTCAATGAAAGTTACAAATTGAAAGTTGGGATGCATTTTATATGGATAACAATGTTTTAAGTAATTATCAGTGTTGGTAATTACTAATTAGGTATAAAGGGATCAGCCATAATTGATTGTTTTTTGTTATCTATTGCACTCGGGGGAGAGATGAAAAACAGTTGGGCAGAATGTTTATTCTCCACTTTTGTGTAGCCTGTTGTCCATGTCGATACACAATTTGCTGACCCATTAAAAGCCCTTATTAAACACATCTGTAATCAATGTTTCCAATCAGTTCTCTTGAAGAGACTTTGACAGAGCATGGAGCCATTATTTTCAGCTGGAGAATCTACAAGCTGCTGATTTGGTCCAGAGTTATTTTTCAGAGAGCATACTGTGACTGAAGGAAACCAAGATGGAAAACAGAGAGACACACATAGAGAGGAGGGCCAGTAGCAACCAAAAGTGGAAGAAGAGCAGAGGCACTTTGATTGACAGTTGTCTGGCCTGGTGCCTGCTGAGGTTGTTCCCCCCGCCGACTGCTATTATCAGCAGAAGGACTTCCCCGTCGCCTTGGCAGCGACTGTGTCACCCCTCTCCCCTGGAGGATGCTATCCCATTTGGGCGGAGATGAATAGGGGTCCCCTCACCCTGTATGAGGTCTCTGTGGACAGAATCCTTACAGATGGGGCACAGTGGAGTAAACAGACTTTCTGTCAACACCAACATCTCTGACATTTCCGTAAGAACACTGCTGGTCTCTCAATACTTGGTTTCAAACTGGTCCCATTTTTGGAGCTTGCATGAGTTTGACCTCTAAATAGTTTTACAAATTTGCAATATGCAGTGGTGAGGAGGAGAAATTAGCACAGTTGCCTGTCACCGTGCAGTTTAATTTATGAATCTGACATCTCAACTTTAATCCTGGAAATTAAGTTTGCACATGGTGTTCATTTGCACTGAGTCATTGCAGTATCAATTTAACATCATTCTAAAAAAAGGCCTAAGCATTAGTCATTATTTATGCTAATAAAAGAAAAATACTGATAATTTGACATGCACCTTATGAAACAGCTCGTCGTGACATTTGTCCCCACTTTAGTATTCAAAGCTGTCTGAAAGTATTTAGGAGCACAGTTCATTTCTAAAGGAAATGCAGACAGCTCACAGACAGCTGCAAAATTCGGTGATTGGCGTGTTCGACATGCTATGTGCAATACAACTAAATCCCTCACTTAGGCAGGTGTGTGAGATAAAGACAGAGAGAAAACATCAGGAGATCCAGACAGAAAAGGAAGCATGCGCAGGTGTCATGGACGGGTTTATTAAATTTTGTTCTTTTGACAACATCCCTGCAGCTGTGGAGTGCCTCTTGACTTGCTCGTAAATTTGCACGTGTTGTTCTTACTGCACTTTTGGATCAGCCGTGAGCAGGCCACCAGGAGGGAAATCCTGAGGCAAGCTGCATGACATCGCAGACGCCCGCAGTTTGAAGTCCACGTCCAATATTATAACACATGATTTTCTGCCATTAAAGAGCCATCTGGGTAAATGGTAATGCTTTTATCAGCAGTACTGTTGCCTAATGTGGAAGTGTGTGTGGTAAGTACAGGGGACAGTATCCCTGGTGAGAAACTATGGAGTTGTTTTGTGCGCCTCATGTATAGCACTACACCTGAACCCACTCACCTACTCTATCATCCCAGCTGTCAGCCTGTAGCTGCCTTGAGCTGACAATATTTGGATAATGAAAAAAAAAAAAAAAGCCTTACCCCACCACACATACGCTCACACGCATATTTCCTCACTCTCAATTTAACCCAAGTGTATGAGGGTGCCCATGGTTAGCTTCCTCGTGGGTGTTAATGGCCAATGGAGCAGATATGGTAATGAGTGATCAATCTAGTTGCTTGCCGTCACAGCAACACATTAGCAATTTATACAATTTCAATCCACTCGCCCAAGCAGAAGATCTGGATGCATATTTAATGTTTATTTTTTACAGATCTTGTTTTAGCAAACCTGTTCATGAAGCAAAGTCTTTGAAAAGGAGACAAAGTCCATGTGAAGCCAGCTCCTGCCTGACTGACACGTTTTTCCTGCATCCTAGCAGACGCACCTCTATGGATGCAGGGAAAATGAGATGATTATTTGATGACTATTATGATATGTTGAAACTACTTCACAATCAACACTAGAGCACGGCTAAGGTGCATCGCATCAATTACACAAGACACCCAGCTGGAAAAAAAAAAGTGTCAGGAGATGAAAGACGGCTGATGTACATATTGTCCAGATTTAAAAAGAAAAACGCAGCATCCCTTGGAGAGTCCAGGGAGAGGACAGTCGCTGAGAGTGTCTGCATTTAAGTACCTCAATCATGCAACTGTCACTCTGCTTCCTCATGTAGACATCAGTGTTTACCAAAATGAGGGCTGACAGAAGACATCAGCGCTGGTTTGTGTGCAAACAGCTTGTGTGGACAGCCTCATGAAGCTGGCCTCATCCTGCACACTGATGCATTTTTTCTCATTCATGTGAGATACGGTTTTAGACAATTCAAAGCAGCAGAGCTGTTACTCTTTTTAGAAGGTAATTTTGTGTCAGTAAAATGACACTTTGTGTGTACGACATAGCGGATGCAGGCCAGTATGTGTGACAGTGCCCTTATCATTCCTTAGCTGGAAGCTGATTGATATTATAATCTAAGGCCACTGAAATGCAGTCAAAAAACACATTAAGTACCAAAGTAAGTTAAAATAACCTTGAATGCATTTGAAATCAATCCCACATTTCTGGAAGCTCAACAATTTCAGCATCATGCATTCCAAGTCATCCGAACAAAGTTTGAATGCAGGTTTCAGGCAAGGCTGGTTCCAATTCAGCTGTGACAAATGGGCAGATAAGACAATTTGTGAACACTGTGACATAGGGCAATGTTAGCTGCCAGACCAGCACTCTGCTGAGAAGTTCCATGGTCCGATAGCCAAGGAAGAGAGGGAAAACGCAGGCGCAGGGAGGCGTCCCGAAGCCTGTGTGTATAAATATCCCGAACTACAGTTTCAAAGGTGAGTTCCAGGTGGAGCTCAAATCCTGTCTATGCCATCGTCAAACCTCTGTATGCTACTGAGGCTGATAAACATAAAGAATTGCCTTTTTCCGAGAATAAAAACAAGAGTGTGTTCAAGACTTTTGTCAACTGATGCAGAAAATCACAGCTTCCTCGTGCCAGGTTTGAAAACAAGTCTTCAGGTGGGATACTCATACCTGTGTAAAGTGGTGAGTTGGTGAGATACCTCAGTGCAGTTTCCTGGCTGCTGATTCATGTAAACTTCTTGGATGACTAAAGAATGCTTGAATGGATCATGTTTTTAAGTGTTTCCTTTCGTATTGTCCTAGGAAATGTGTACATCTACAGACGCATGATTCACTGTCTCCAAAGGATGCCAAGTCTCAGCAGGGGAGCACCCTTTCAATGCTTTTATTCCCAGAATACAATAATGAGACTTATTGTGTTTCACTGACTCGTACCAATTATGTGGAGATTTCTCCTCAGCATTGGCAGCGCTGAAAAAAGTACCACTCATATATATATATATATATATATATATATATATATATATATATATATATATATAGTATATATGATAGATATCTATATATATATATATATATATATATATATATATATATATAGTGAAGCACCTATTAAGGAACGAATGCTTCCAAAATGGGCATTTGGCAACTTCTAAGACATGAATTATTTTGCATTGAACTAAATATCATGTGCAGTGTTGAGGGCAGGAAATGGATGAGAGCGGTCAGTTTATTTCACAATAAATGGTTAGAGCTGAGTTTTATGTGAAGTTGTGAAAGCTGGAGCAAAGAGAGATCACTTTAAGAGGAGAGGTTGATATGGCGATACTGCCACCTACAGGCCATGAGAGGAATGAGCCAAAAGCTTTCTTTTCAGTTGACGTTAAAGGCCTCGACGGCTACTTATACATGGTGAGTTTCTACTTCATATTAAAGATAGATCTCTGATTTGAGTTTAAGGCTTCATACATGCATGTGTGCAGTCGTGTGCACCACCATGTGTTAGCTTGTCGGCTGTAGCCATCAAAAGGGTGGAAAAGGGCTATTTTGGCTGCCTTATGGTTACATCAGGTGGGTCATCCAATGAATCCCATCTGTCCTACAGAAGTAACCCAGTATACAGTGTCCAGCTCTCATTTGATGTCAGATAGACAGAGATACACGATGTAGCCATATATATTTGGATGTAGCCATATATATTTGTGTGCGTGTTTTATATATATATATATATATATATATATATATATATATATATATATATATATATATATATATATCATAATATAAAAAATACAAAAAAAAAAAAAAGAAGGGCTCACCTGTGAACCAGAAATGCCCTGTTCAGGTGGGACCAGTTTTGACCTGTTGCCATTGGGACCTAATGCAAAAGTAGAGGGGGAGTGGCCATCTGGTGTATGTGTTTGTGACTGTATGTGTCTGCTTTTGTTTCTTGTATGGTTTCAAAAGGCGTTGATAGGTCAGTGGTTTCTCAAACAGCTGTCACCATAAGCCAACATGGAAATATAAAAGGTCATTTCAAATGTACAATGTGGCAATTTGCTTTTCCCAACACACAGTGTAACACATGTACCAGCTGGTACACAATGTTTTTTTTACATATGTACCTTATTTTTCAAAACTTAAAAATGTATAGGCTTATCATTTAAAAAAGAAAAGAAAAAATATAGAAAATACAATCATCCCTCTTTTCTGTACATGTAAAACTGAAACAGTTTTTTTTTCCTTCTCTGTTTTTATCCCCCCGTGACCCTCCGGAGGATGAAACGGGTGTTTTTATCATTTATATCACTGCGCAAAATGCAAGAAAGGGAGGGATGAATGGAGAAGGAAAACTATAAAAGCTGATGGGTTAGTCATTTACCAGATATTATTTTAGATTTCTCCACCTTCATACTGAGCTTCACAGTAAAGGCAGTGCAGCTATTGAAGTGAAGATAACCTATAGTTTTTAATTCTGTTTTAATTTCCACTGTTTCTGTATTGACTTGCTGTGACATGATAAAGAAAATTGAAACTTTTGACCGTGACAGTGATGTGATATTCTTTCCTGTCAAAGATCAGTTGTTTCAACAGTTGTAACAGTAATAGTCAAAACAAAATCATATTCACTAATCACAACAATAACGTGCACCAACTCAGACAGGGAATGACCTTTGCTGTTTATACGAAGGAGCTGGTTATCTCACGGTCCAAAATGTCGCACACATACATAGATATATACACTTACCTCTTGAGAGGATTTGAAAAGTCTAATTGGGATTCAAATTGGTTCGAGGCCTGGGGGCCTTGTTTGACTGTGTGGTTTGTCTGTCTCCTCTTTCTGTCTCTCTAAGGTCATTTAGAAAGTGCTTGTTTAAGGATGAGTGATTAAAGGAGATGTCCAGGGGCTTCCGACTCATCTGAGGCTTCCTGGAAAGACAGGATAGACCTGTTACAGTGACATGGCTGAACAACCAGGGCTTCAGGGCTTTGCTCTCCAGTACAGTGGGGATTCTGTCACAGTTGTAAATCAGAGTAATTAAAGCCTTTGTGTTTAAATTCTGCATGCAAAATTAGATATAAGCTTGATTTTGGAAACGTAATTTGGTATTTAAGTCAATGTATTTCTGCACTTTGACACCCTCTGACCCAGACCCTTTAATAGCAAAAGACAGCATGTTACCACATTCACTTGACAGCTCTGAGCATGCACATCTATGCATGTGCAGGGTAACACACGCATCCAACAGACAAGCATTCAATGCAACAAAGTCCTCTCTTGAACCTGACATCCAATTTAACAAACACCAGTTTAAAGTCCTGTTGACAAGGAGCAGGAAGCGAGAAGAGAAAGAGGATATGACATGAGGAGAAATCGGCTCCTTCTGTTCCTTGTCACTCCAGATTATTGAAGACTTTCCCAACATGCACCTGGGGGAATCAGTGTCTGTCCACCCGAGTCTCTCTGTCTTATGTAGCTCTGCCTCTCTGAGCCACACACACACACATGCACGTTCTCTTTCTGTTTCTTTCCTCTCTCATTTCTTTCCTCCTAATCAAAAGCATACTTACTGTACACTCTCATTTGTATTTCTTCTTTATCCTTGGTGGGTTTTTTTTTCTTCTTCTTTTTTTTTTTTTTTTAAATTTTCAGATTTTGGGCACGTACGTCAGCCTGTGTGTGTGTTTATACATATGTGTACATGTGTGAGCAGATGTTTGCTCGAGGCGCTCTCGCATGTCCGTCCCTGATAGCTCAATGGAAATGTGGGACAAACTTGAAATCACAAAAGAACTTTGCTTTGAGATGTATTCAGCATATGCACCGAGAAAGCAATGGGACCGTGATCAGTTCATCTCCACAAAATCCACATTTTTGGGCTGACTATTCATTATATGACAATATATTATAATTAGCATCATTTCTATGTGTTCAGGTAGGAGGAAGAATACATCTGTTAATAGAGTGAATCCCTTGATAACGTCCCTGCAGAAAAGACCCCCGCTTCCCTTCTGATATTAATAGGTCTTGGAACCCCATCTGTACTTATGACTGTTATTTATACATTTTACCTCACAAAGCCAGCATACCTCACTGAACACCAAATATATTTCGTCAAACTCTTTAATGGTAATTTAATGAACCGTGACCTTTGGATGACAATTAATGCCAGATGTATTTCCACAATGTTCATTTATTACTGGCTAATTTTACCTTGCCTGCATTTTCTCCCATGCAGATATTCATGCAAGCCTTGTTTAAATGAACTCTTCATCATTAAGTGGCCCGACCAGGACAAAGACTTTGCTGTCCTCTTCCTGGAACTGCATTTCAAAATCCGGCTATCAATTCTTAATTAATATGTTTATGAAAAGCAAGAGCTGATGTATTCGCTGCCCTCTCGTAATGAATTATTTAGAGAGGGTACGGTAGACCCAGAAAAATGCACTCATTATTCGGCAACAATTTAAAAGCAAAACTGTAAGGTGAGCGTCACAAAGTGCAAAAACTTGATTAAATGTAACTCTATTGATTATTTTATTGACAAGATTTAGGCAGACTTAACCAGGCTCTTGACGTGCTTCCAATTCATAAGCCTTATCATAAGTCTGGAGCTTTCTTATATTAATCAAGTGAGACAATCATCACAAGATCTCAGAAATATGTAGTTTCCTCTTGTTCCTTTTTTCTCCCCACAACCCTTCTCACTATGTTTCCAGTCTATCATACATCCCCCCCTTACTGGGATCAGTGGGGCCATCACGCGCGTACCTTTGATGTCTCCCGGAGTTAAGCCGTTTTTGAAGTCAGATTAGTGAATTGTAAACACCCTTTTAGACCTTCAACTCTCTCCGCAGAAAGAGGGAGAGAGAAAGTAAGAGAGTTGTGGGATTAACCCATACGCCACGGCTCAAAGGTTGGCCGGCGGAAAACCACACTCCACGTTGCCATGTGCAGAGACATAAACTTAAGTGTTCAACTCATTTCTGATCTTTCTCTCTCTCCCCCCTTTCTCGGCCCTTTTCATTTCGCTTTGTTTAATTGTCGGGATGCTGAGAAGGCTGAGTTGAAGCGGAGAGTAAATATGTGCGGGATCAAGCCTCAAAGACACACACAGACACACACATATATGCCCACGTGTACGGAGAGAGGGCAGTGTTTTTCAGACGAGAAGCCCGTCTGTCTCTTTCACATTCCATTAGTTCCTGGAGCTACATCAGAGGGCAGAGAGAGCACACAGACATTCCTGCAAGACGCAGATGTCAGGATCAAAAGTCAGACTGACTCCTGTACACAGCGGGGGAGAAAGACAGAGTGGAAGAAAAGGGAGACAGAGAGCAAGGGAAGAGAAAGAAGAAATACTGCGTACAGCGAGAGTGTGTGACTGCATCTTTTTTTTTTTTTTTGGCCTCCCATGTGTTCAAACCCCAAAAAACATGATACACTACTGCAAGAAATCCTCCAACTTTCTGCAAACTAAGGTTTTACCCACCGCTGAATGTCTCCATCTGCACCTGTAATGCTTTGTGTATTTACTGTTCTCAGGGCTATTGTTGCTATTGTTACTTACCGCTCTCTAGCTGCCAGGCTGATGGGAAACCATGCACCATGCTGCCTACATCTTGTGCCTTGTTTCAGTTATTAAAAGGCACGGGACCAGATGGTGCATGTATGTGTGTGCGTGTGTGTCTCCAGGTCTATACTTTGGCTCCAGGCTCTTCCAGAACTGGCACAAACCCAACTGGGTCACCCATGCAAAGACTCTCTCTGTCTCTCCACCTCCTCCTCCTCCTCAGTAAGAGCGCATCTGTGTAGGCCTTTGCATGGGGAATGTGTGTGTTTGTTTGCTTGTGTTTCAATGAAGATACAGTATGTGTTATAGAAAGGAAGGGTGGGGGGTGGGGTCACTGAGCAAAGTATGGCTTCTCCTCAAACAAACGTGAATTCTGTTCTGCATATGTCCATCACTCCTCATGGGTCTTTCTCCTCTTTTTATTTTCCATCTCATTTGTTTTTATGTTTATTTTTTTTTTATCTCTTCCTTCTTCTCATCTCTAGCCAGCAAAGAAGTCAGATGAACATTCAGTCAGGTGATCAGGGGATGCTATTTTCATCTTTCTCATAAGACAACTACAGGGAGAAAAAAAAAAAGAGCACTAAAGAGCTGTAAAGGGTGGAAACATGAGGGAGTCAAGGTGGTGAGCTGCAGACATATGTGCAGGGACACTGAGGTAAATGGCCGTGGATGGGAGAGTAAACACTCGCACCATCAGTGGAGGAAAAGATAGGAAGACAGAAGGAGTTAAGGAGAGCCGTGGGCCCAGCAGAGCCATCATGGTGGCTGGGGAGCTGTGAGACTACTGGCTGTCAGGAAACATCCAGTTCCCCCAAGAAGAACTAGAACTTGTTTGAGCTCATGGTTTTGATTTTACAGATGTGTCTTTCAGATGAAGATCACTTTTTTGTTTTAATGTTTGCTCAGAGATCCCACTCAAATATTCACGTGATTGTTACATTAAGCAGACCTGAGATGAGACATCAAAGATTCAGCTCAGAGCTTTCCTGCAGATCCTGCGTCTATCATACTTTGTGTACTCACTTTTGAGAAGGGGACTGGAATTTGACAAGCAGACGATTGTCTCTGTTTGCTTCGAGCTCTTTCACTCTGCTTAGAATTTTCACGTACGGAGCTGTGTGGTTTTCCACGTGTTCTCCCATTTTCAAACAAGCATGATTCACTGAAAGAAACTTGAGCAATCACATGACTCAGTGTATATTCGACAAATGTATTGTAAATCATTATCTTGTTTTATTTTGTTAATCTTTCTATCTGTTTTACGCAAAGATTTTTAAATACAAACATAATCTGTGTAATCATATTATTATCATCCAAGCCTTCCTGAAAGAGGCCAGCTGATGCAAAGTTACAATGTTATCACAATAATGCCGTTAAAACTAGACATTAGGTTGCGATTTAATGAAGACGCACAACTTGTATTGCCTGACTCAAAACCTTGTCTATGAACACCGTCCCTTTACCTTTTCCTTCACCTCCTATCTGTATATCTATATGTAAAGAAAAACGAAACAGAAGACATGTGAACCTGGTTCTTTTAAACGTAAATATACCTGAATAACGTCATTAAAAAATGTGTCTCAGTCTCCTGAGAATGAGTGTCAGTTGTGCTTGGTTCTGAGGGAGCTCACACTAAACACTGACTGCTTGTCATTTTGTTCTGAATACTGTGTGATTTTATTGTGTGTACATATTGTCTAGAGGTCGACTGAAATAGTTTTTTTTGTTCTGCAGCTGATATTGATTTTTAGAAAAATGACCAATAAATGACCAGCTGATTGATAGATCCACCTCTAATGTTATCATTGAATTTTCTGTTTGTATTTTAATAAAGAGACTGAAAAATAAATACGGATGGCCATTTAGACTTTGATAAAACAACAAATCAAGGGCTGCCTGTGACTTTTGCTCACTACTGTAAATATAAATAGGCTCCTGCCTGTCATCCCACCTGTCTCACTCCTAATCTCCCCTTTCACCACCTGTCTCTCAGCCTGCACAGACAGAGAGGGCACTGATTACACTCGTTCTCAGAGGGTTGACCAGATCAATACAAAGTCACTGTTCAATCTCGTGCAATCACAGCTGCTTGCTAATGAGAAAGAGAAAAGCGCACACACAGATAAGATAAAGCCAGACGAGAAAAGTGATGAAGCTCTGCTCTTTTTTCTATGAAAATTGAGGATTGCTATAGATTTGTCTACTTTGACACAGAGAGCTCCAGTATCAGAGTACTAGAAATCAAAGAAATCAGTGGAAAAATGAGCACTTCCGGGTCAGTTTTTTTTTTTTTTTTGCTTTTCATTGGATTTTTTTTTTTTTTTTTGGTTACTGTAACAAGAGTGAGTCAGTCTACCTCTTTGCTTTGATCAGACGTCTTTCTTCCAGTCCTTTCTCCAACCATCCCATTGTCTATGGGGGATTCTCTCTTTTTTGGCTCCATCTTTCTCTCTCTTGCACATCACAGTTTAATGATGGTAATTTTCTGTCCAGGTCCGAGAGTGAGCTGATGTGGCGAGGCTCTTGGCCCCCCGCTGTTCCTGATGAGGCATGATGGGAAATTACCCAGAGCTCTCTGTTGTCAGATAGTAACTCACTGTTTGGTTGTAATAAGCAGCCAAACCCCTGCATGTGTGTTCACACACACACATACTCAAACACCTCTGATTGTGTGCATTAATTGCACTGTGTGAGATCACCGCAGTGACCACAGCTGTGTGGGCTACGCCTTGCTTTCCGGGTCACTTGGGTCATCAGCTCCCCATAACAGCAACAGCACTGTCACTGTCAGACATGACAGCACGTAATGAGTTCTCCTTGCTGTGCTCGCTCCTCAGATACCACCAAAATGCTCTGCTCCATCCATGCATCACTTCCTTTCTTTCATTTTCCCTCTCTGTCGTGACGTCCTCCTCCACATCTCCAGGTTGTCGATGCGTCTGCTATGTGTGGATGCGTATGTGTGTGTGGCTGCCTGCAGTTTATTGACTGACATGAGGGAGGTACAGGGCTCACAGGGACACCACTGCTGGATGAGGGACAGTGGTGGAGAGATAGAGGCAATGTGTGTGTGTGTGTGTGTGTGTGTGTGCCTGTGGGGTTGTGTCCCTGTGAGTGTGTCAGTTGGTGGTGGGGGTGGAGGGCTGCTCCTGTCACTGTGGTGTGCCACCTTTGCAGCAGTGCTGTCACCAACAAATGGAGCTTTAGTGGAAGCCTGGAACAGGAGTCCTGCTGAGGTGCTGTTTGAATCAGCTTGGGGCAGGTGGGGGGGTGGGGTGGGGGTGCAGGTTCTGTTTGATCAACATCAGCGGATGTTGGGAGGATGTCCACTGTCACCGTAACAACAGATGACCAACTGCAGTCAACACAGACAGTGGGTATTTATCATAATGAGCTGAGCGTTTTAACAAATTTTAAGGAGCATTAGAATCACAGAGTCGATACAGTACTCTTTGTTATGATGATCATTTTGTGGATCTATACCTATAATCTACCTGTAATTCATATTTTACGTCTGGGCCTGAAATAAAACAAGTGGGTTTTAAACAATGCTCTACATCTTATTTATTTCACTTTTAACTGATCTTGTATCTGTGAATAGACAAATACACTGTATTTCCAAAATCTAACTTCCATGTCTCCTCTTCACGTTCAAGCTCATGCTCAGTAAATTTACGTTGCAAGTCACAGTAGATCGTGGTAAGTAAGTGCAATGTTGGGCCAAATTTCCATTTCAAACTTACACATCTGAACCCCAGATTTAAACCACACAGAGCTGTTGCAGTGCGCAGGCTTTTCAATTCAACTGTTTAAAACTTAAAGCTGTCCAACTGTGCTTAGGGATAGTCTTTAGGTTTCTTAACTTTTAAAACTCAGGTTATAAGTAGCTTTTAAGTTAAATAAAGAAAGCTTCAGAAGATGTGAAAACAATCCTGCTGGTTTCAAAACTCTGCCCAGACTACTTTCTGCACAATAAAGTTCACGCGAATCCAAAAGAAGCAGGATACATTTCTGACAAGAGGTTTAATTTTGCTTTTACAGTTTACTGTTGGATAAAACGAAACTTTTATGAAGTATATGTCTTCCTCAAGACTTTCCTCAACCGTAGTTTTATGTTGCATTTGAGTGCTGCTGAGCCCTGTTTTATACATTGTGCTCTATATCAAACAATAATCTGTGTCTGAAACAAGAATGTAAAATAGGTGCACTCAGATTACATGAGCTGCTTTAGAGATGCAGCTACTGTTAAAGATGTTAGAAACAGTTACATTTTAGATCAAATCGATATTGTGAATGGATACAAGTATAAAAGACCACATTTTAAGAATATGTTGGGCCTGCCCTAAGAAATTCACTTAACATAGTGATCAAGACAATTCAACCTACTGATGCCTTAATAAGAGTAAACCTTTTATAATTTAACGAGGTACAAGAAAAGTGAGGATGACCTCAGGCTGTTTAATTATTAAAAACCAATTTCTAATATGTTGAAAACCAGTTGGATTAGTAAATACTCAGAAAACATCAGCCATTTTATTTTGTAGATTAAGTGAATTAGGATTATATCAGTTAGGATTAAATGCCTAATGCTGATGCACAGAGGGTCTTAAAATCATATCTTTAATGCAGCTCCTTCATATTGAGGGCAGAGTAATTATACTGCTCCCTGCAGCACAAGTTGCCGTGCCCAGCACCTCAGTGCAGATACACTGAGGAGATACACTTGTAAGAGAGGATTTAGCTAATGGATAAAAGTCAGCATTACCCCTATCATAGTGCCGCTGGCTGAATGTGGGCGAAATGGCAAGGCCCAGCTAAACTGGTGTGACGGAAAACGGTCTCTGATGGGGCAAAATCAGTCCGGCTCACACACACACACACCCAGGGGCCAGGAGCTGACAGTAAATAAAACCAGAGTCCCTCCTTAATTAGCTCTTTGCCTGAGGGAGAAAACACAGGGAAAGTGTGTCAGTCTCTCTCTGTATTGGACGCTGAGCTGCCATGCAGTCATTCTGACCATCCCAGCCAAGAAAAAAGGGTACATGTACTCCGTCATGCTGATTCGTGAGCACATGCAATTATATGACTATTATTAATTTGTGTATGAGATGATTGTTTTGAAGTAAGTGCTCCTTTCCCCCTAATTATATATTATTTTCTTATTCATGTATTTTTAAAAGTTAATTCAACTTCCAGATTACACAATAAGCACGGGCATGCTGACACACAGGCAGCATCAACAAACAAATAAATCGTGAGACGTGCACTCTAATTAAAAGGAAAAATTAAGTAAATTAAAAATTCGGCCATGAATGTCATGAGATGTCTGAAGCCACTCGGATGAAAATTATAAAAGCTGATTAGATTAAACAATTCCAAAAATAATGTCAGCATTTACCTTTGAGCCTCAGTGATGTCTCAGGCTCCTACCCGAACATTCATTAGGATTTAAAAACAAGCGTTCTCCACTCAGCAGCTGTCCATGAGTTTGTGACTCCGTCCACATTTTTAATAGGAGCTGTAAGGATTGGAAAAAGAAATCAGTTTAATGACATCTGATATAAAAAAAAGAAATCCTTAAATGTTATGTGATTTTACTCTTGTTTTATTATTATTACCACAGATTAAAGACAAATAATGCAAACTTCAAATTGTATTTACATATTTGACATATTTAGTTGTAGCATATGTATAATCTTGTCTTTTACAGAATTTGTTTGAGTGAAAGCTAATCAGCTGCTGGAGAGGAATCGGGATAGCAGTACACTACTGACCCCTGGTGGTGAGGTCTTTCCAAGATGAAACCAAAGCACTTTGTTCAATTGTTCAACTGATATCTTTGTTTTGCATGTTGTTGTTTTGGTGCTAAGCTCGCTCATTTTCTAAATCTAATGAAGTAGTATTGTATTAATGCACTCATGTATTATGTCAGTAACAGTCTTAAGAAGACTACATACCCTCAGACTTGGCATTATTCACATTATACAAGCAATTATCTTTCATGTTGTCGGTATCAGATTGTTTCCCATGCAAACCTTTTGGAGGTTATTGCCTTTTTCCGATAACCGAAGGTAGTATTTTGAAGTGACGGTACAGTGTGACAAACAAAGGTCATTACTGACAAAGCCACCAATTCACGCTTCTGCAAGGCCTCTTGGAGTTACCTTCATCTATAAATGTACCATCTGCCATAGAAAAAAATATCAAAACCAATCATACTCCCTCTCAGCACAAATAGACGTACTGAGCAACTTCCCTGTCAAACAGGCTTGAGTGTCACACTTGACTTAACTGTGGCGGGGATCTTTAAGAGCAACGGATTTACACATCGTTGCTCATTTGATGTCACTAAGCCATGGGTTGGGGGGGGGGGGGGGGGGGTGGGGGGGGGGCGGAGAGTGCTGGTAAGTAAGACCTCTGGGGAGAGTAGCTTCAGGAGGTTAAGTAAATCTTGTCGTGGACAAAGGCTCAATCAGATGGGACACAGAGGGGGCTTGTTATGACTCAATTCATCGAGCAGTGGGAATACAGGCGGTGAAACGTTTACCTGCTTGACATGCAAGGAAAATATGTTTTGTCTTCATACAGTATGTTAGAGCTGATTTCCTTCTCTGCTCACAGCTGAGTGTTGTATGGCCGATTCTTGTTAGAGAAGGCCAGTAACCGTATCAGATCGGACAGGCACGGGACATGCGGCAGAAGCCGTGCACGACAGTGGCCCTGGAGCCATGGCTGGCTATGAGTGGACTATCAGTCGCCACAGTGAGGAAAGGCCCAATTAAGAACATTAATTATGCTTCCTTGGCACTAACTCTATCACTCTCCTTTTAGCCTGAAGAGCATTTAAGTCTGAGGCCGTAGCCTTCTCATGCTATAATCCAATCTAGTAGAGGAAGTTTGTCATGTTTGGCAGAACCGGACTCTCTGGAAAGCTGAGCTGGGAAATCCAAATGGACAGACTAACACAGTTGAGCTCATCCACAGGGTTGGGGTGTGTAGTCGCACAGATAATGCAGAATGATCTTGCAGAGTAATTCTACAAGGTTCTCCTAATGTACTGTGAAAAACCTGTGAGGGAGAGCGATGCAGCATGTCTCACATCACCATGCCTCACAGCTCTCTACTGACACAGATAATACTGAACTGTTACACATTTAACGTCAATTAGAATTTGTAAATATAAAAAGAATTGGGATTATGTGTGTAATATTTCCCTCTATGTAACAACAATAATTATAGCAAGACAATGTACGTTTTCTGCCAACAGAGGCAGGCTACTCTAATATGTAAAATCTCTTTAATTGTGAAGGTTTGTTCTTGAGTCAGGAATATTGTCGACTCCCAAGAAGTTGGGAGAATAAGGTTTTTAGTACCTCTTACAACATTTTAAAAATTTTCTGATGTCGAGGATACCAAAAGATGACACATTTCAGGTTTTATTTTTTCCCTTTCCTCCTTGGAAAACCATTTTAAGATGTCACATTATGGGGCTGTCATTGTTTTTTCTTTGTTTCATAATTCCCCACACGTTCTCTACTACGGACAGATCAGAGCTGCAGACAGACCAGTCCAGGACCTGTGCCCTTTTCTGATACGCCTCGGTGATGTGGGTAGAATGTGGTTTTGCCTTGTTGAGAACTACACGTGTATCCCTGGAACAGATTTCATTTTTAAGGAAGCATTTGTTGCTCTGAAATCTCTGGCTTACTGTTCTGCAATCATTATGCCAATATAGAAGTGCAAATTAGATTTTCCATAAGCACCGATGTAGAACCCGTACCATCCCCTTTAAGACTTATTGCTGATAATAGTTTGGCCGGTCCTTTTTATGTTTAGTCACAGTAACACTGTTTACAGTTCTTACAGAAAAAGGAAAAGAAAAAAAAGAATGCTGATGGGTCCATCCAATATGTCTCTGAGCTCAGAGAAATCCATATCTGGAAAAATATCCATCCATCCATTATCTATGCCCGTTCAATCCTCTGCAGGGTCACAGGGATCTGCTGGAGCCTATCCCAGCACTCTTCGGGCAAAAGGCAGGGGTACACCCTGTTGGAAAAACATAGAATTTTTTTTCTTGCATCGTAATATTTTAAGTGGTTGAAACAGCTTTATTCAAAATAAACCGTTATTCCATGCTTTTATTATCACCTGTTGATAAATGAACTGATGCAGAGCTCTCCAAGGGATCAGAGGTCACAGGTACATCTTAGGGTTGACTAGATTGACAAGACAGTATTTAGAATATTCTGGAAAGTATGTACTGTGTGTTTCAATTGCTAAAATTTTCAGTGATAGAAAAAGTTAATACTAGGTCAAATTTGTGTTTTCAAGAGGCACAGGATCTTTAGTGTGTTTTTATACATCAATAAGTGAGGAAAGATTACCTGCAACATTTTTTTTCATTGTTTAGATCCTTAATTTTAAGTAGCTAATCACACAGAACACAGAACACACAGAACAGGGATCACAAATGCTTCTGTTAGAGCTCTGCATCTCCTGAGAGTTTGGGCCATCACACTGTGTTAAATCCACTGCTGCCAAAAACATGGTGTAAGCCCTACTTCAATGGAAAAAAACAAAAACAAAACATAAATAAAAAAAAACAGCCATCCTTATATGTCATTTACTCAAAAAGATTGTGTCTTGATAGTGTTAATGTCCATCATTGTCCAAACTCACAGCTCACAACCACACACAACTTAATCAGTGATCCTGCTCTAAAATATTGAGATTACTAGACCTCTGTTTTCATGGCCAACAGAACATTAACATGCTTATTGCTCCCACCGATTATCCTCACTATGTACGGTACATTAGCGAACTGTACGATTGGCCAACTCCCTGACTGTGCAATCAACAGAGAGCGTGAATGAATGATCAGCCATTAGCAGGTCGGGTGTGAACTGTGAAAATGGGCTCTCACACCAGTGAGTGCAGGAGGCCTTGATTTGCTTTAGCCTAGCCTAGCAAACCTGCTAGCAAGGCCATACACTTGTTACACTGTGTGGCAGTGAATCAGCTAGCGTTAGCCTGCCCAATGTAATGCAGTGGAATACAGATTAGTGTAGCGTGTTGAAGCCCAGTCTTGTGGAGTGCACTGTGCAAGATCATAGTAAGACTCCTTGCTAGCATATGCTTGTGTTTAATGCAGCGACCTGCTTCTGCATGGTGGGTTTACACATACCCTGCAGTGAAGGTACTATGTGTGTGTTTGCGCACGGACGTGTGTGTGTAATATCAGTAATCAGTGTACCTCACACAGGCAGAGTATAACTAGGCCTGGTGTGGTGAGAGTGCTGGAGACCAGCTCTCTGCCAGCCCATGTTGACTTTTTCAGCTGCTCTGTGTGTGTTTGTTTGTGGTCATGGATGCTAAGATTGGAGACTCCACCTTCAGAAAACACAAAGACAGCCAAAGCCCCAAAGGTCCAGGTAATAGGGAGGCAAGCAATGTATGCTATTTTCTGTTCACGGTGTGTCTTATTCTGTTCTTTAATGCACCTCTGTGACATCTGTGTGTGCGTGCATGCCTGTGCATTAATGCATTTATGACCTTTGAGCATTACACGTGAGGGAAAAGAGGAGAGAATTCAGTTTGCGGCATTACAGGAATGCTGCAGAAAGGGTACATCTAAGTCTCCATGGAGAGGTGTGTGTGTGTGTGTGTGTGTCTACGTGTAGATGAAGCAGTGTTAGTCTGGTCTCTGTAGACAGGATGCTATTAGAGCTGCCAGCATGAAGGCAGCAGCATGCCGAGGGTCAAAAGAGAATTTCAGATGGACAGGAAAAATATCAGAAAATATAGGCAAGTGATCTTCAGCAGCAATTTGTTAAAGAAATGGAAAAAGTAGACACTTTTGACTCATGAAGAAGATAAAAAAGTCATCTCCTGCAGCAGAACTGCTGGATGTTGTTCATTATTTTGTTACTTGCAGCCTTTTTTTTTTACTTTTGTTGCCATGGCGTAAAGCAGAGAATGTCTGAAAAGTTAGATAACAAGTCTTTCAAGATTTTTGAACTAATTAATTATTCTCTTTCGAGTATATACGGAGTGTAGTTCAAGCTGTGGATGAAGTAGATAATATTTCAAAAAGCGGAAGAGAAAGAGGGCACATTAATCGTGTGGCAAAGAAATAAAGCTCCTTCTGATCATGTACAAGTTTTGTCTTTATCAAGTTTGACAGTGCTGAATCGTGGGGGTGAGAGAGGCGAGAAAGCATGATACCGTGTTCCAGCCTCATGCTTGTTTGGTTTTTCCACCTTCACACCCCAGTATAATTTCACAGCACAGAATCTTTGCTTCTGTGATGGATGTTTCCTTGTACACCCTTAAATCAGCGGACCAGAGTGGACACCGAGGCCGCTGACCGAGACCACAGCTAACCAGTATTAGCTCAATCCATTGATGCCTGCGTGTGCACAGTTTATACGGTGGTTATTGCTGTTTATGTATGTTCCAATGAAGCTGGGTTTGTTGGTTCGCAGCCTGGTTTTAGTTCCACTCACTAGTCTGAATACACACATGACAGCTAATGTGAGCTCCCCTTGGGCTGCTGTGAAAACCTGGAACTCTTATCTGACACTGACTGCATTACATAGCTTAGTAATTTGTATGTGACTGATCGCGATGGTGAAGCGTAGGCGAGAACGTTCTGGATCAGATTGCTTGAATGCGTTCAAGGTTTTAGTTTGTAAGTTAAAATGTTTAGCACATATGTGACATATGAGACATACAATTAAGTGATTGTACAGAAATGTTATTGAATGATACCTGTCATTGTGTTCATTTTGTTAGGTTTCTCTTTGTCATACAGTAAGGTAACAGTGTCTGCATAAGCCACCGATACAGAACTATGATCACATACAAAACCTTACATTTAACAGCTGATTATCTCTGTGCATTCCAGCACTTCTCTGTTCGCTGCCACTGAGCACTTCGAGGGCCATCAAATTCTTGCCCCCCTTTGATTTTCACATCACAGCACTTATCCAAGCTTCCCTGTCCTTCAAGAGAAATAAACATTTCACTATCCCTCTAAATTACTGGCAGATCACTGATCCATCCCTCATACACAGGTTTCTGGCCTTATTATTATTTTTTTGATAAAAGCATTCAAAAGAGAACATCTCAATTTCTGCAATCTGAAGTCCCAACAGACTTACATTTGGGACATAGCCACTGGCTGTGTGATATGAGGGCTATCTAATGAGTGAGCTTTGAGGCAAATAATGGCTGAGCTTTACTATCAAACTCTCACATGAAGGATTTTTAGATTAGTGTCGCTTTTTGATCTCATATCCTTGACCCCATAATGTGGCATTAAGGACAGTTGCTGTGATATTCGTGCAGCCTTGGAGTCGTGATAATGAGCAACAGGATGGGCGCTGTTAGACAATTACTGGATGCGTGTGATGTTAAGTGTAAACCTTCTTAACCGGATTCACCTGATTTGTGCCCATGTTTGCGACAATGTTTTCAGCTGTGTTAGATATTCGGCACCTAGGCTCATTACGAGGCCTAATTCAATTGACCCAGAGATGTACACATATGCATGCAGATAGACGTGGGGAGGGGGGGCGTTAAAGAACAGGCATTTGCTGATGCTTCAAGATGCTAACCACTGATCCTCTACAGCGATAGTGAGAAACTAAAGCAATTACAACTGCACTAAAAAGGAGAGAAGGAGAAGGGGGTCAGCTCAGGCTCAGCTAGTGTTCCATGCTTACTTGGGTGTAATGACCCATCAATGGTGACATCTTGTTTCATCAATTTCTGCTTCCATTCACTTGTCTGTCTGGACCCTGTCTCTCCCTTTCCTCTGCCCTTCTCCCCCCCTGCCTCCTGAAATCCATCTCCTTCTCTTGTCTTCTTATTCTGTCCTCTTGTGACTGCCTGTCTGCCTCTGGAAGATATTAAGGATAACCCTGATACCATTGACTTGAAGGACATTTAGATTTGGACAGAAACCTAATTCAATTATTCTGTAAATAAGCATCAAGCATTTTTAACAAACCAAACTGATTGAAGAGCTGCCTTCAACTAAAGCTTTCTAGGATTACAGAAAAGCAGACATGATGGGAAACACTTTCCATCTTTGAACCACACAGGGACAGTCTATCAAGTTATCAAGTCATCAGATTATCAACCAATGAAAGAAACGAGATATGAAACAGATATTGTCCAAAACAGGCCATTCCTCTAATCTATGCACTTGAGGAAGATATTAATAATCCAGGTATGACCTCTATGAAATAATTTAAATGAAGAGGCTAAAGCCTCTTACAAACTAAAAAGCCTCATATAAACCCTCTTTAGCTGTAAGTTATGGAATCATATAAGATCAGAGAGCCTAAAACTGAAAGGAATCTCTGAGTGAGTTAGTGAATATATCTAGCAATGTTAGTCAGCTAACGTTCTTTGCTTCCACCATGAGAATAAAGCCAGATGCTTGAGCCTATAGTAAATCACATTAATAATGGTGTTTGTTTAATTTGCTATTGCTTCATTTCAGCTTTTGTGCTTAACTTGTGTCTCTCATTGGCGTGGCAACGCTGGTGGTGCATGCCCACCCCTCGGTTATGAATGCTGGTTGTCACTGTGATCCTGATTAATTAAGCATTTGGAAGATGTTGTGGATTGTTGCTTGTCTCTAAAAGACACATCCCAAAATGTAATATTCAAATACAACCACCTCTTCTCTTTGAGGGGTGCTGACATGTGAGTGAGAGTTTTTGAGAAACCCATAAAAAGATTGTGATGTCACCACTGGAGTCAGCCACGCTATCTCACCACCACTTTGTATACCTAAAATTAGATTATATAGATTTCTATCATTCAACTTCAAAGGTTCATCAAGTACATCAGCTATTAAAATGGGATGGGGGAGTGACAGGTGAGACATATTGGACATATTGTTGCCTCCCCCTGAAGTGCTTTATAAGTAAAGGCAGTTACTTTCATAAAACACAGACACAAAGACGCATATACATGGTTAAAAAGCAATGTTGGTGTTGGAGGTATGAACCAAAAACAACACAACAGTATAAAATGCATTGTAACTGTCTGTTGGATGTGTGTGTGCATGTGTGTCTGTGTGTGTGTGTGCATGTGTGTGAAGAAGAAGGGGGCCCAGCTGACGAAGGCTCTCACTGGGACACTGGCAGGCCTAACTCGCTGCAGGCCCCGCTCTCAGCTCCACCTCTGACAGGCTTCATACTTATTGCTCAATGACATTCGATGTTTTCCTTCAGTTTGCTGTAAGATTGATTTCCGAGATATGTTTGAAATATCTCCAGAGCCCTAGAGCAGGGTGACTGGCACAGAAGCAGAGAAGGAAAGACAAAGGGGCAGTGCAGCAAGGGAGTGGAGGGGGAGATGGTGTGTTAGAGGCAAGGAAAAAGTAGTAAATATGTAAAGTAGTGCTGAATACTCTGGCTTGAATTTGGTGAGGAAACTATTGCATCCATTCTCTAGAGTCAGAATCTTATAACTACCTTTGAACTGAGGTGTTTTCTCTTGTGATCTATGATCTCTCTGTGGAACAACACACACACACACACACACACACACACACACACACATATATATATATATATATATATATATATATATATATATATATATATATATATATATATACGCAGCACAGCAGAAACTCCCTTATTGCGTTATGGTTTTATTCACTCTTTACTGCAAATATGAGCTTTCAGTTGTAATTTCCAAAACAAAAAAAACAACCCTAAATTATACAATTATAAAAACACAGAGGCTGCTGAGGGTCCGAATCAGTTTCTGTAAATCCCAACATGATGTGTTCTGCTTTATAAAGTCTCTTTTTGCTCTGTTTTCATTTTCTTTTCCGGTGGCTGAGTCGGCTACGTCTGGAATAAGCGGCCTTCTTTTGATACAAGCCATCTCTCCATGTTGTTAAGTTGAAACGTTGTCATCTACTTTTTTTCCTCCTCTTCTTTTTCCTCTTTGTGTTACTGTGTTTGTTGTCTTCCTTTTTTATTTGCAGTTTCAAGTGCTAACTTGAACTTTGCAAGTTCTTGAGGTTCCCCCAACTACTTCTTTCAAATATTTCACAATAAAAGCATTTTTTAAAAGGAAATTAATGGTGTATGCACACTGAAATGCTAGGGGACTCATAATTGGAAAAGGATGCAGATTGTGTTAAGTTTGTATTAACAAAAGTAATTTCAACATTGGAAACAGGTGGAAGATTTCTTATTAAAAATACAATGAATTACAGTTGTGACAGAGAAAAAGAAGGTCATGTTATTCTCTGTAGTTTAGGTAGATAAAGGTCTTGGTCTCATTTGACTAATATAATAATATATTTCTATATATTTCATTATCACGGACCCACGGAGCCCTTGCAACTACACCACGGACCACAAGGGGGTCCACGGACCCCCGGTTGAGAATCACTGCTCTAATGCAACCATTACACAAGTGTAATGGGAACCATCTGAGGGGTGGAAGTGGAGTTGCATTCTTCATTTCAACACCTGTAAAGAAATGTCCAAGCTGCTGCTGGGATTACAGAAAGGTTTGTGATCATTCATACTCAGTTATCAGCCACTATATGTGATGGAAAATGTTGGATTTTGCAACCTGTAGGAAACGTTGAGCCAGGAAGTACACAGTGACCGCCGTACCACTATGGATGTGGTGTCCAAAATTTGAAAAAAAAAAAAAAAAAAAAATTCACATCTTTTCATGGTTAATCCAAAGGGGAGTTTTTCTAGTTCAGATTTTCTGGTACGGAGATTACAGTCATTCAATTTTGGTTTTCAGTCTTCTGGAATGAATTGTATAAAATTCCTAAAATCTTTGCAGTTTGACATTTTGATACTTTGACATTGTTGAGCTAAAGAGAGAGGAACACTTATAAGGTCTTGCTTTTTTGTATCTCTGGATCTTTTCTCTGTTGGAACTTGCCTGCTGCTCCTTCTGTTCAGTTTTCGTTTCAGATATATTTCTTCACTTGGTGTTTTGATTAACCCTCCTGTTATGTTCATTTCGGAAGAACAGCAATTCTGTTCCCAGGTCAATTTAACCCAGGAAATGTTTGATCATCCAAAAGTGTCTAAAAACTAAAAACTCCCAAATAAACACTGTTTATATCTCATTATTAACTCCATCACTAACTATTTAAATCAATATTTAGTGCATTGTTGTTCTTTACCTCTCACGGATCATGGTTCAATGGAAATAATTCACTCGTTTTTTTTTTTTAATTAATGTTAAAACATTTTTAGATGTGCATTGGAAAGACCGTTCTATAAAATACAATAGTTCAATCTAACATTGACTTTTTTGTAATTATTCTATATTTTCAACTTTTCTTTTTGGGGTGTTGTTGATAAATTAACACAAGAAAACCTCATCTTCAAGGTCAAATTGACCAGCTGAATTAAAATTAAAATCTACTGAATTTACAATTAAAGAAAACAAAAAAATTGTTTTCAAACCAGAAATTAATAAAAATAAGAAAAATCAAACTAACAGATTAACAAAATGAACATGGTGTGTTCATATGTGTGTCTGTGAGTCTCCACTGCACACAAGTGACATGTCATCACGTTGTGACAATAAATACTACGCAGAGTGTAAGACCAGAAATCCATCCATCCATTATCCAACCCACTTATTCCTGTGGAGGGTCATGGAGGTCTGCTGGAGACAGAAGCTTAGACAGAAGATGTGCTCCTTGCAGAGCTTTGATGGGTTCTACTCTGGAAAGATCTCCTTCCAAATGACAAATGCGTCGTAGGCTGATCTATCATCCATCCATCCATCCATTTTCTATACCCGTTTCATCCTTGAAGGGTCACGGGGATCTGCTGGAGCCTATCCCAGCCGTCTACGGGCGAAAGGCAGGGGTACACCCTGGATAGGTCGCCAGTCCATCGCAGGCTGATCTATCAGTCATGTTATAAAAGATGACCAGCGGTCAGCTTTGCAGTCATTCGTTTGGTGCTTTTAGACCCCATGACTTGGTCTAAATGATCCACCCCTCACTTTGGTGGCATTGTAGGGATCATACTTGGTTTCTGATCTTCTCTTGAGCTGATTTCAGACTTTTTATGCAAAGTGCTCATGACATTTTGACATTTCCCTCCTTTTTGGGGCAGAAAGGCTCTTAGGCTGTGGTGTCTGTGAAGGCAGACATGGAGGACTCAGGGGTCCTGTTCTTGGTTACCAGCAGCTCAGCAGAGAGTTCACACTGGTTCTTTTGGACCGCTCCAACCATCGTGAGCTTTCTCTTTAGAAGTCCCTGACTCAAGCTGCAGCTTGTGAAAAAATTGTCACAGGTTATTTTCTGCCCTCTGAGACCACATGTCATGTCAAGCACGACCCAAAGGAGAGGATGTGAAACTGGGGAGAAATGGGGCTCACAGTTGCAAAAAAAAAAAAAAAAAAAAACAAAAAACAAAAAAACAATCATATTAGTTACTTATAACCCCTTTTAGTCTCCATTTTGGCTGCTGGGTCAAATTGACCCGAACATAATCTATGTAACATAAACATGGAGAGGGGGGGTTGCAAATATGTTACATGAACAATTTTTATTTTATATTATATGTTAATTACACTAATTAAGCCAAGAAGAATAAGTTTTATCCTGAAAAATACTTTAAACAATTTTTTTTTTTAGATTTTTAATTTTCAAAATGGGTCAATTTGACTCGCAACATAATAAATAGGTTAAATAGGTTTGGAAAGAGTTTTTTTTTTCATGCTGGGTTGATATGTGGTGACCATGAGGATGATTAAACATAATTTACACAGTTTTCACCAATCATTCAGTCATCCAGTTACCCCTCGAGCCCACTTTACAGAGGTTTTTGTCATTTGTGGAAGTAAAACCACTGTCACCAGGCTTGGAACATGTTGCGTCAAAGAATAAAGATGAACAATTTCTTAGCCTTAATCCTCACATCTAACAGGAAATTAAGCCGCAGCATGATAGATATGAACACGAGATACTCTCCCTGTAGTTGAGAAAGAGTTAGGGTCTTCCTTCAATTTATTACTTATCCATTCGAATATCTTGCATGTTAGACAGGGAATGCGGCAGAGAAACAGAGGGAAAAGACACACTACAAAAGGCTGGAGGCCAGAACTCCTGAGCTCCTGGTATCCTGAGCCAGAACTCAGGACACCTGAGCTGGATGCACCAGAACTGTAGCCTCTTCATTACTGTGTCCTCTCTGGTATGGATAACAAACTTTTCCATTCTTTTGCCTTTTTAGCTTTTATGATGTGAAAATAAATCATTGCATTTTGATTTTATTGATTTTATTCCTTTATCTTTGTGTGTCCTAACTTGCAGCTTGCTGGAGAATTGCTCCCAAACTTCATGGCCCCCACCAAAGGAATGGAAACGTAAAAGACACGGTCACAGATTTTATCTTAATGTGATCACATTATTCTCAAAGCATTTTGGGAAAGTGTCACCAAATAAGATTCTACTGTTTGCCACTGTTTGATTTGGTTTAGACATTAAAAATTTGTGATTCGAGTTAGGTATTGAAAATTGACTCCTTTAGGGTTGAACATAAAAAAAAAAAAACATGAACTTGTGTTCAACCTGGCTCTGTAATGACAAATTGCAATAAAATGTCCCTTTATGTTGGACCATTTCACATATTTGCCAGGTCAGCACGAGTGTTTGAGAAAAAAAGACCCACTCATGAAGTAACGACAACGAAGGAACGACAGAGAAGGCCACTTTTCAATTTCCAAATGTCCTGTTTTATTCACTCACAGTCCAAGAGCAAAGGTGCTTAACTTGCATTTTTCAGTTTTTGGACTTGATCCTGCTTCTTGACCTTATAAAAATCTCAATGCATCAATTTTAAAATGGATATAAACAGTCACTGCATGGTTGAAAGAGGCCTGACGGTCTTTTTGGCGTGAGTCCTGTTGTAACATCGAGTCCTCCAGAGGTGTTCATCCTGACTGGGTGAGGCCTCATGATGAAATTTTCCCCTTTGTGATAATGCATCCTCTGCACACATTACACAATGTCACATCTTGTCACTGAGCATTTGATCACATTTAATGCTTTGTTTTTTTTTTTCCAACAAGGAAAGAGGGGCTACCGATCTACTGTTTTAAACTCTTTAATGCAATTTAACAATGCCACGTATTCTTTTCACGTTTCATTGGGGTCCTTTACGTGTGAAATTGCAGAGGCTGGCCCAGCCTGGGCGACACGGCACAACAGAGACTCGGTCACAGTGAAGCGCCAGATGTGGGAGGGAGAGCGAAATTAATTGCTACACATTGTTCAGTGGGTGTGTACGCACCTTCAGTGAATTAACCGCACTCAGGGCATGACTGTTTGAATAACGTAAATTAGGTATGAGGCCTCTCACTCACAGCTGAAGCCAACTCCAGGCATGGCATTCAATTAGTTGATCGGTGCCCAAATTCACATGCTTAACTTGTCGTTTGTCAGTGCGTAAAGACGGAAAACATTTTTTTTTTCTGAGCAACACATCCCAGTTATGCTTCTCTCGTTTCCATTCTGCAAAGTTCTTACACATGCAGTACACCTCCCATGAACTTTAATTTTTGAGCCTGTTTTCACAGTTTTGAAGACAAGAAACACTTCATTTAGAGTTGCAGATATTATAATTATCTTCAAAGACCATCAGCTCGATTAAAATGACATATTTAGACAGTTTTAACAGTGATGACCTGAAGGCTGTGTGTTTCTTAAAAATGGCAGAGCAATTAGAGAGTGTCATTGTGGACCCATTAACATGGATCTTAATGCTGTCTGTTCAATCTTGTATCGCTATCAGAGTAGACAATGAGGTTGAAAGGAAAAATAATGGGCATTACCGACAGTTAGATGGAAGACATTGTGAGTATATAATGCTCTGATCAAAAAGTTTATATCCTTTCTTCACCCATATGGGGGTGACAAGAAAATGCAATCCCCTTTTAAGAGATCACAGTTCCTACAACATCAAAAGTGCCCAAAATGTGCCATTTCTTCTCATTTAGTTTTTGATATGGCAGCACTGTCACATGATTATGTACTTTTTTTTTTTGGACTCCTTACCTCCAGACCTACAGTATCAGGGCTGGTAGTTCATCATGTTCCTCTAAGGTCTACAATTACCATCCTGGCATCTCATACTGACTCTAACCTACAATGTCAGCGTTATGTGTATCAGAAGAACTAGCAGTGACATGCCCACTTCATCTGTGACCCCGTCATAGACTCTGGCATGGAAGGTAGAAGAGAGCACCCCATCCCTCCACCTGCCCCTCCTGTCTCTTCATTTTCCCGGGTGATAGAAGGGGAGGGGGTGATTTGATGGAGAGGTGGTGAGTGAGGGAGGGATTTGGGAGGTAGCGGTGGTGGTGAGGGCTCTGCTTCCCCTGGGGCTGCCTGCTGGAGCGAGGTGACCCAGCTTGTCGCTCGGTGACCTGTGAGAGGGACATTATGAAGTGTGAGTGGCTGTCACCCTAACCGCTTGTGACAGCACGGCTCCTGGCGCAGCTGTGCCAGCCTGCCCCAGCCAGAGACCCGGGGCCCGTGGAGAAGGGGGTGGGAGAGAGTCCGCTTTGGGGAAGGCGTGCAGACCTGGGGTGGGGTGTTCAGAGAGTGTCTATGGAGGGGCAGGAGGGCAGGAGTAGAAGGAAAGAATAGGTGAGTGTGTTGAAGTTCCCTCAATCCGACTGGTGTAACAATTTGATTCCACTGATCCTGGTTCTTAAGTGATGGACGTGCAGCTCTGCAGCATTTGAGTTAGTGTAATGTGACTGTGGGGGCATCAGCTTTTATCCTCCATAGATGTTTTTATATCCATCTCATGCAAAAAAGTAACTTTTTAAACTTGTCAGCATAGTGGTCAGCATAGTGATGCGGTAGTTAGCACTACCGCCTCACATCAAGTAGGTTTTAGGTTGAACAGGGGCTACCCGGGCACTGCGAAAATGGTATCCACTGGGTGGCAGCACTGGTCAAAACTGATTGCATTTGATGCTTTTGGAATATGACTTAACTTCTGGTCTTGAAAGTGACAATGCAAAACTCCCACTGATTTGGAAGGCACTGATTTAACATGAGGGTAAGGACAAAACAGGGAAGACTTTTGATGCAGTGGCCCTCACAAGAAAATCCAGGCTATGTTCCCATCAATTTGGCAAGGAAAAGATAAGCACTGCCAGCTGCACAAATGGTGATCCTGTCTTCTTTCACGGGAATAATTGGAGGAAGCCACAAGTGCAGAAGGCAGAGGTCTGCAAGGCCCCAGAAGAGTGTAATGAGTTCTGCCCCCTTACACATCATAGTCAGGTAGCCCCCGTTGCCACCTGGTATCTTTCTTTGCATGTTGTCAGTTGGTTAGTTGTCAGATATAGACGAAAATCATCAGGGAACAACACTCAAACTGAAGCAGAAGGCAAAAGGAAAAAAGCAAAACAAGCTGAAGAAACACTCAATATCCAGTCTCAATCTCTTTATAAGAGAAAATAGCAGCCACTGGTGGAATCGGCCTGTACAGACGGCTGAAAAAAGGTTTATACACATGATCCGATGGACCTGCACAATGTGTCATACCCCGACATGTACAATTATATGTTTCATGAGTAAAGTGCCTAAACTTTGGAGGACCTACTTGGAGGACTGAGACCTACAAGTCTCTCAAGGCTCATAATCAACTTGTGAGCGGTTGGGTGAAGGATGTGGACTACAGTTGGCCAGCAAGACACATTGTGGCTGCAGGAAAGGTTTGTTGAAATTCATTTCACAATTCAAGCATGCTGATTGCTTCTAAATTCCCACAAAATGTTTCATTAATACATTTAGACGAGACCTACATATTTCAATAAGTCTAGAGTCACTATGTCCCTCTATGGTAGTCATGGTAATCTTATCAATATCCATCTTCAGGTTTCTGAATGGTTTCTTTTTACCTTCAAATGTTAGTCACCTCATTTAATAATAATAAAAACAAACAAACAAACAAAAAAAAACCCTAACAACTCTGATCAGTTCTGAATGTTTACTGAATTAAATAACGTATTCAGTAGAGTAGGCTGGGCTAGGCTAGGCGTGGTCCAACTATGGCCGTCTTTCCTGATTTGATTTGAGAAACGTTAAATAGAGAACCAAAATTTCAGGCACAGAAAAGATAAGTCCTGCCTTCTACTAAATGGTCAGAACACATGATAGAATAATCTGTGGGACTGAAGTCTTTGTGGTTTACTCGTTCAATCCATGTTTCTCGTTGACGTCTGCTGACATCTTCTTCGGTCTTTGATCCTTCATGTACTATAATTTTTGTGAATCTGTATCAATCCAATCTGTTCCAGTATCAATGAAAAATGCATGTTCATGGGATTTTAGCCACTTTAATGGTGATTTCAGCCCCCAAAAGCTCTGCTTAGCAAGAAAATGGAAGGCTTCTCATGATGTCATGTGAATACAATCTATACCCTACAGCAATACTCTTAACTGGAAGAAACAATTTTCTTGCAACACAAGACCTCTTTAAAAGCAAAACTGTTTACACCTTACTCCTTGTGGTGCACGTTAACCTGCTCTGACAGCTTACTTAACAAACCGCAGGCTTGCCTATGTATGACATTATTAGTTGTGAAACTACAGTGATACAGCAAAGCAAGTTCTTGTCAATCAGCAAATAAATAACATCTTACCTTAGCTGTAAAAACTAAGCTTGTTCTTCTTTTAGGAACACAGTCCAGTACACTTTCAGAAATGATAATTTCTGACAAAATTAAAGAAGAAGTAGATGACAATCATGAGAATTAAGCAGAATTATTAGATATAGTCAATTAATTTTGTTTCCAGAAGGACTCATTTCAAACTAGGAGGTTTGTTGTCAGTTTCTGCTTTGCGCCATCATTCTCCACTCACTTGCAACTTTTTTTTTAAAGCATATTTGCATCTGTTCCACATCTAAACCTTTCCACTTTACTCTGCACCTCCCTCTGCCTGTGTCCCTCTGTCACAGATGACCTGTGTCCTCTCTCTGCAGGGCCTCTCCTGGTAGCGCCCAGCTGGCATGCTGAGAATAGGCTGGGCAGAGGCAGGAGGCAGTGCCAGCTCTACTGGTGCAGAAAGGGGCACACCAGGCAGACAGGGCCTGTGTCAGCAGCAGCAGCATGCTAACCCCCCGGCTGCTACATTCACATCGCTCACATATGCTCACATACAGTACATGTCGCTAGGGCCCAAATGCGCAAACACCAGCGTCAGCCGCCCAATGCCAAATAGGTTTGGTCCGACTGGGACCTAGTTAACTGGGACAAAACATTTGTTTACACACTGGAGAAGCTCAAACAAACACGCGCACATTCACATGGGGGAAGGTGTAGAGAATGGATCTGTACTCGCATAGAGAAAAGCATAAATATTCCCTGCAAACTTGCGATTTGTTCGAGAATCCCGAATACAAAGTTGCACCTTTTCCTGAAACGGCTTGAGCAGGAACGAGCATACCAAGGAAAAAAAAGCTATTTCTCTCAAAAGTAAACATGAGCTTCTTCTTACAATTAAGACAAATGAGACAGGCCCTTCTGGCCTGTAACCAGGCCTTTACGTCCCCAGTCCCAGGAGCGTCTGCCCTCTTTATTAAATACTTCTTCCAGCTGCAGACTTATTGACAAGGAACAAAACTTGCAGGCCTGAACTCAGACCTTCACAATTTTTTTTTTTTACAAGGACTGTAGAAGACAGAGAAATTGTTTTAAGTTGAGTTGTATAATTTAGTTTGAATTTAAATGTCAACAGTGAATTTCATCCATGTCTATCATGTGCCTTGTTCGGAATCAGACAATCAAATGGGATTTGCTTGTTGCTGATACTCTTTGATTCTTTCAGTTGTGTCTTCAGCCAGACTTCCTCATTTGTGTTTGTGTCTCTGTAGGTGTGTGTGTGTGTGTGTGTGTGTGTGTGTGTGTGTGTGTGTGTGTTTTGACCTCTGTCACACAGAGAGGCCCCCAATTGTGCTCCAGTAGCCAGTCAAGCTCAGTGAAGCAGAGCCGATATGCTCACTGGCATTTCACACACCCAAACGTGTGCATGTAAACACATATGAATAGCATTTATCAAGCTGGGGTCCCATGCCAGACACACACACACACACAAACACATACACACACACACATACAGACATCAACTGAGATATTGAAATAATGGCTGGGGTCTGATCCACTAATGCACGCCTTGCGTAGCACCTTCGTGCTGCAAAGAGCCTCTCAACCATATCTCCACTGCTATCGGTCCAGCTCTGCAGGTCATCCCACCCTTTGTCATCCCTGCGATCTGAGGCACACTTCCGCCTTAAAAGTTGTATGCCACTACCTTTGATAATCAAGATAGAACCTAATTGAGCTCACCCATGCAGAAGATGCTCTTGCTTTTTGCATATAATTTTTTTGGTGGAGATGGGGACCTATACTGTTTCAGCTCATCCAACTGTGAGATTCTCCTTTCCCCTTTCCAGTCCTGCCATCATCTCACTAATGGTGTTTCTATCTCTTCTCCATAGGAGGTAAATGAAGCTTTTAAGCAGGGTGGAGGGAAGGGGGACTGCTGAAAAGATTAATTGACTTTCTGCAGGGCTTCACTTATCCTCCGCCGGCACCTTTGACTTGTGAGTGTATTTGTGTTTAGATTTCATTATTATATCACAGTTATTGTGGCAATTTAAGGTTTGTTTAAGACTTTGTAGGGAAATATCAAACTGTGTCTCATCAGCCATTTTAGCCACAGTTTCTACTTTGCATGTTTGTGCATTTGAGACAAATCTTGGTGGTTGTCACAAAAACACACACAAAAAAGGTGATTCTTAATTATTTAGTTGAGAAAGAGCATTCAGGAGTCATCTTACTCAGAAATCTGTGGAAAAGAATATCAAAGTCACAATATCAGATTTTACAAATAACATTTTATTAACTAAAAAGATAACAGCAAAAACAGTAAGCTTCATATTTAACTGTAATGACTGCATTTTTTCTCTTTTTTGGCAAATGAATTACATTTAAAATGCAAATATTTGAAGGTGAGAGAATATAATCATAAAAAGAACTTGCTTTTAAAACACCTCAACAAGATAAACTGATGGAAAATAATCAGACATAAGTATAAAAGGAAAACAAATCCTTTACAATATCATAGCTGTATTACAACCATGTGGTATTGTTAATATTTCAATTTAGCGACAATTTATCTTTGTTATCATATTAACAGCTGATTTATTAAAATGTCGCAGCTGCAGGACTACAATCTATTTCTGAGTACTTTTAGAAGGAAATCACACTTTATACAAAAAAAAAAAAATTAAAAGCCTGCCTTTTCTTCTTGTAAATTATATAATAGGCACAATTATTTTGAAAATTTGTTCTAGACACAGATTATGTTTTGTGTCATTTTGGATAGAGTTGGGCTTATCTTGCCACAAAGCTAGAAAACTGAGATACCTAACATGCTGTAGGTATTGTTTTCCTAAACCTAACCAAAATAGATAAAGTGCCTGAACCTAACCAAAGAGCAATAAAAAGTGAAAATTAAAATGTTTAGGAACCACTGACCAACCTGGGACTTAATGATGATGGTCATGTGGATTTATCCACCATCACTCCTTCAGACCCCTCGTATATGTATATATTCCCTATACATCTCCATATATATATATCTCTCCAGATTTTAATGACAGCTGAATAGGAGTTGAACCACTGTGAAACATTCTCACTCAGTCCAAAGTTAAACTCATTTCCAGTATTTGGATGAAGAATTCCTATGTATTTAATTAACATTTTCTTTTGATTTACACTCTCCCCCCAGCTACGATTTTTCAAGTGCACACTATTCACTGCAAGTACGCATTTGGTCTCAAGCACACTGATGGATCCAGGACGATGGACAGGCAGTGCCCATGCAGGTGTAGCTTGTACAGACACAAGTAGTTTGAAGGGCCTAATGTACAAACCCCTCCACTCTCACCCCTATCTCAGCCCTGCAAACTCCAGCACCCACAGCTGCACACGCTTCTCCTGTCACGGTGATAATCTCTTTGTCAGGAGCCGTCTGTTGGAGATTTGTCCGTCTCATTCAGTGAATGTCCGAATGGCAGGTCGAGCTGTAGTGCCACAGGGTGTCCGAGGGGTTTGTGTGAGTGTGTGTGCGCATCCAGTTACAGAGGTGGTGGAATCCCCGGCCCTGTCAGAGTGTGTATGCCACTTGTCTTCATCACCCTCTGTTTTGTGATGGAAGATGAATGTTGAACAGAGGAAGAACAGATATGTCGGCAGTCGACAGCATTGCAATTTAAATTTAACAGCATGTCCTCATACTTGTTCTGTTTGCATGCTTGCATCCTTGTCTCTCGACGGCCTTAATCAGATGTATGTCGGTGATCATGTATCATCCACTCAGAATTTAAAATGAGAAGCTTTTTATAACTGTATTCATAGTGAGCATGAAAAACTGCCATAAATATCTCTCCACTAGATGGCTCTATTTTTTGCACATAACTGCAATTGACTGCTCTGCCATTTGACCAGAGAAAAGCAACTCAGGTGTGGGGACTACATGCATTCTCCACATTGCCCTGCCCCTCAGACATGCTTTTACTTAATTTAATTCAAACTAGGCCTGAATAATAACTTAAATGGCTATTTGTATAAGATGTTTGACTTTTATGGCCATTCCAATTGTTTGAACTGAAGTATACAAAAGCAGAGCTCCTAAAAATTAAAGCGAGGATGAGGAGAAAGGGAAAACTACAGGGAGTGGAGGATGAGCAGGTCTCTCCACTCTTGCAGCAATATGCTTTTTAAGAGAAGGCGCTTTTCTGTAGGGTTTCCTCTTCCCTTGTTTGACTTTAAATAGTCATAGATGAAATGTTGACAGCAAACTCAGTGGTCAGCGGCAGACTTTTAGATCTGTCTGCATCTGTTTGAAGCACGATAGTCACAATTTTAGCATGTTCCCAGTTAGGCATGTAACGTTATAGAAAATTTGATATCTCGATTATAGTGACCAAATTATCACGGTTTACGCTATTATTGTGGTATTCTTCATTGCTGTACAAATGACCCAAAAAACACATACATTTAAATAATTTCACAAAATCTTGTGACTTTTCTTGTCATACTAAAACATTAGAAACCAAAATTTTAATCAAAATGATACTTTTACATTAAAAGGGCAAACAACTGGCACAGAAAGAGGTTTTATTTTAAATGAACAAAATAAATAACAGGAACAAAGCTTATCTGTCTGGTGCAAATTTAAATAAACACTTTAACAACCATAGTAGGTCAAAATATGCAAACAATTATCAGGAACAAAAATTATAGTGCGCAAGTTCACAATGAAAAAAAACTTTTCACTTCAAGTTGAAACTTGAATACGTATAAATGTGCAAATAAAAAAACAGTTGTATAGGAGCCAAATATGTTGTTATGAATTGTAGTTCACTCTGTGTGTCTGTGGGTGTCGCTGTGTTGTTACCTGAGGGTCAGGTATAAAGGTAGCTGCCTGTTATTGGTTAGGCGTTTGATCCCGAAGGACAAAAGGTTTTTGACCGCTGTGGCACTGTCAGTCTTATGGTTTTCGGATCAGTTAATGGAATAAATAAATATTTTAACTGCATCAGAAGAACATCTTTCCGATCCTTTTTTGATCAACACGCAACAGTAACGTTTACAAAATGTGAGTTAGCGAAGCGTCGACCAGGTTACTCTTGGCCAAACATCTCAGTAGCTTGAAGCATTAGGTTTAGCTCCTTCAAGTTCTGGTACAAATTACAATAAAATGTAAACAAGTCCTCTGCAGACAAGATAATTGTCCTCCACCAGTTGTCCCTCTGCATTCTTAAAAAAAAAATAAAAAATATGCCCAGATCTCGGATTTCGTCCTTTTAGTGGGTTGATAAATGTCCTGCATGCTATCATCACTTTCCGCCATGCTGACATTACGATGCCAATGTTACAAGCTACATATTGTAACTCGACTCGCGACTATGTCGTCGTTTGCAGACTTGAATGAGGCTGATATTACATATCCTGGTATATCGATCGCGATAATGAGATGAAGTCAAACATAAACGATAATCGTTATCGTGTAAAATTTTACCGCGCTTTACCGTAATACCGGTAACCGTTCCATCCCTAGTCCCAGTCACCCAAATTTCCTCTGTTAAATATTCCTCAAGTATGATGGCACATATTCATTCAAAATTACTCATTCTTCTTTTTTTCTATAGAAAGCCAGATTTTGTGTTCCAACTTTGTTCAGTCTGTACAAACCACTGCATTTCTACAGCAACTCACCTCCCAACAGATTTTAGAGCAAGACTTTTCCTTCAGTGAGACCTTTCTGGAAATCTTATTTTTTATTATGTCAAACAAATCCAAGCCTCTCAGTTATTGCTTTGGCATGAAGTACATATATTCCAAATAAAGTAAAAATAAGGCCTTGATGAATCCCAACATTTCTCTTTTATGTCTTTTTATGTCTCCTTTAGCTTTGCAGGAAGCTAGAGGTCCAGCATAACTAAATGAATTAGTTACTTGCTCTAGAAAAACTAAATGTAGATATTGCGGCGACTAAGACTGTGGTAAAGAATAGTCAGATATAAGTAAAGTTTTCTTCTCATATTTCAATGAATTTCACTCATCTGTACAGAGATTTAAATGATAATCATGATTATTATCACCAAAAATAGAAGTACAAATATGTGGTGTCATTAAGTTTAAAAAGATAAAGGTAAATGACACAGAGGTTGAATTAAGAAAATACTATTTTAAAGTAAATGTTTCAAACCCTTTTGAACTGTAATATAAAATGTGACATAGCTGTAATTGTCAGGTTGAGTTACTGTTTCTCCAAGTTCTTTCCTTCTTTTAGCTTTCATCTCTCTCCTCATGACACCTTCTCCTTGCTCTTTCTGTTGTTTGGTCTCCTCTTGTCACTCCACTGCAATCATCCTCGCAGGGGGGCTTGT
Source organism: Hirundichthys speculiger (assembly GCA_018398805.1). Lineage (NCBI taxonomy): Eukaryota > Metazoa > Chordata > Actinopteri > Beloniformes > Exocoetidae > Hirundichthys > Hirundichthys speculiger. Next base: position 4,142,719 of record JAGFBZ010000648.1, read on the forward strand.
CATCTGTATCTACTCATATCCTGCAATCCCTTCTGCGCTGAGCACTACTGCACTTAAATGTCAGGGCTGATGAGCCCGCCACACCCACCTGACACATCAGCTCAGCGCCCGCTAAAAGCTTTTATGAAGTGTGAGCGTGTTGGTTGGTATGAATTAAAGAGTTTCTTCATCTCATCATTATAGCTCTGAAAGTACAACTTTTACTGAGCTGCTGGTAGCTGGAGACGGCATTGGCTGTGACTGGTTGCCATCTAGTGGCTCTAATGGGACTTGCTGCCACACCATCATGCTGTAGAGAAAGATTTGAAAAAGGTCACATAATCAAAGATAAAATAAATATTGCAGACCTCCTCCAGTTATTCTTAGTGTATCAAAATTTTTCTTCTACCAATAATTTCTCCATTCTTTTATGTTTTACGAGAATACTTTACTTTCTACAAAAATGTATTTATTTATTTTTTTGCATAACACAGGAAACTACTTAAGACTACATTGACTTGAAAATAATAATTGATCTCAATGTGACCCCTTACATAAGACTGCCCATATTGTGTTGAGAGACACCAGAGGCTCTGAAAGGCAAGGGAGTAAAAGCACTAATGACAATGATCAATTTTGCAAACTAATTTGTTTCTCCTCCCATACTTTAAAAAATGGGTTGAAAACAACTAAAAAACTGGGTTAAAAACACCCCAATTTTGGTCTCACCCAACCCTGGGTTGTTGCTTCAACCCAGTGGACTGGGTTGAAGCAACAACCCAACCTAGTTGGGTTATTGATTCAACCCAAACACTGGGTTGATTGTACCCAACATGTTGGGTTAATTCTACCCAATTATTGGGTTTATTTTTTAACCCAGCATTGATGTTAATTTCACCCTCATTGCTGGGTTATATTAACCCAATCTATGTGTTGTTTTATATATTATCTTTTCCACTATTAAATAATGATTATCATAATAAATGTTTGCAAATCATGAAGTGTATTTTTAAAATCCATTTTTACGTCTATACATCTATTCTGGACAATATATCCTAATCAATAAAGAAGTTAACAACTGCACAGATTTTAAGTCATTTAATAGCCATCTAGCAATAGACTTTCTTCATGTTATAAATAAAGTACAAATATAACAAAACTCAAAACATGAACATTCAACATTTGAATTGTCTTGAATGCATGACAAATCTTTTTTTGTAGATATGCTTTATCTAGAGTGCATGGACACAAATATTTTTGAGCACAAGTTTGCACTTCTACAGTCACTTTTAATATTTTTACATGTGAGCGAGCGAGCATGCAGACATGTTGGCTTTAAGCTTTATGCAGGTACACAAATACATATTTGTGTTTTACTATCTGAGAGGTCTCCTGGTTCCTGGACCTTCTTCTCTGACAGCCAGTCCAATGATTTTGTCCACATACTGGAGAAACATGTCACCGTTGCCACTGAATTCCTGTGAATCTGTGAATAATAATTAAAAAGAATCATCAGTGTTGTGTCAGTGTTGCACATCAGGCACAACTTTGTACAAATTTCAACTGTGAGGTGGACGTACCATTCCTGGTGTGATCAGGTGTGGAAACTCCTTTTAAAACATCTGTGATGTTTTCCCGGATCCATTCCTGTATTGAGCCGTAACTCTCATGTATTCATCCACCTGGCTGGCTGGCTGTGAATTGTAGTTTTAACCGCTCCCCGTTCCTATTTTTGTTATCATCAGGAGGTATGAATGAGTCATTGTTGTCTCCAACCTCAGGAGACGTTTCAATGTTTCAATAGTGGCTTTCTCTTTGCCACTTTCCTGTACAGCTTCTACTGGTGAAGAATGGGCAACAGTTGTTGCATGTACAGTTTCTCCATCTGGGCCACCAAAGCTGGGCCATCAAAGGTGTCTTGGTGGTCTCCCTTACCAGTCTTCCTCTTCCCTGATCACTCAGATCACGGGGCAGATTCAGACACGTTCCATACTTCTTCCATTTCTTAATCATGGATTTTAATTCATAACGTTTGGGAAAAAGAATGAATATTTCCTAACATTTAATTCATAAAATCTGGAGACAGGCTACATACCCATCATGCATTGCACTTCCAATGAAATAGCTAAATCTATGTATGTTATTAAAGCTTTATTTCAGGTAAATTCATCTGATGATCATGATCATTATTTTTGCCCCAGATGCCAGGACAGCATTAAGAAAATATACAATCCCATTTCCAAAAACAAAGTTACTCAATCAAATATGCATAATTAACTACTTTAATTGACACTCCTTGGGATGTCCAGCGAGTTGGACACCTTCATGTCACCCTCTCCTGTCTTGTACTTTTTTTTTCTCTGAGTTGCTTGGAGTGTTCTTTTGTCTTCATGTTGCAATTGTAGCAGGGATACTGATGAACCAGAGACTGGACCTCCCAGACACAGTTTTTATGGCTACAGATCACTTATCCCTTTGGCTTTTGGCATCAATAAGGCATTGATATTTTATTTTTTAGTTTAGAAGATTAGTTTTTATTCACAGTTCTGAAGTCAGGTCAAGGCAGTGCTAATTGCTATGTAGCGAAAGTGATGACAGGTAGCCATAAAATATAACTATGAATAGTTGTCAATCAAAAGACCACACTGCTACTTATGAAAGATTTGTTACTTTATATGGTGATGTGCCACTTAAAAATTCCCGCTCATACAGTTGTCAGGAATGTGAGATATTGCTATGGAGGCCAAAACCGTTTATGATTTTAGCGTGCCAATGCAGACCGACTCACTTTTGGAGTCAGGGTTAAATGGTCAATTAAGGTTCTTAACTTCCACATTGAACTCAACTCTGAAAACCAAATGTTGCCCCTTGGTTAGAACTTAAAATCTCAGAATAAATTGTGTTTTAACATGGGAGATTTTTTTCGCATCAATATTGCCTCTTTGTCATTTCAATTATTGCACTGTACTAATGCACCATTTACACTGTAATGCATTTTTTTATGAGACATTCAGACAAACAAAGGACTAATATAATAAATTCTGGTTGAATTCTATCAGTCTACTCCCTGTTACTGTGCATGATGCTAACACATAGATGCAATTTTGAGAAATTACATTATCATTTTTTTTCAGAGTTTCTTGTTTTTGTTATCATTGGTAATCCTTAAAATGCACTCACACATGTATATAAATGCATCAATTTCAATTAATTTTCTTTATTTGTAAAACTTTGGCATTTTAGCCAGTCATTTCAATGTTTGGCCAGGTGTTGACAGTATGTGCAGTCTAAGCAATGAATGTCCAACACAACTTCAATATGTACACTCTCAATATATTTTCAATGACAATATGTACAGTGCTCCTTGTTGCAAATAGTTGGGCTGCTCTGCATATTACCTCTTCAGTGTTGACTTTGCATGAAAATATGTACATCCATGATTAGCAAATATGTACAGTTCATTTTGGGAGTGTACAAAACAAAATATACAACCCCATCTGCATACCTGAAACTTGCATCAGTTCCGCACAGAAATGGTGTATCTTCAAACATGACAGGTACACAGTTACTCTATATCTGCTACAGTGGTTTTGGTTACATCTTGTTTTACCGGTAAGTGTGTGTGTTTGAAGCTCAACATAACATCTATATTCCTACTGGGAAACTGTGCAACACTGCAAATGCATGACACAGTATAAGTGCTACTCACATCTGCTTATAATGGCTACCTCGTGCCTACCGACCTTACCTCGTATTAGTGACTGTATATCTCAGATACAATCAGGGCAGCAGCATTAGAGAGTACATACTTTTGACACAGTGGTTCTCAAACATTTTGGCTTTCAGATTGCTGGTAGCCTCACTGGAGGCCACAAAGAATGACGAGATGCCACACCTGCTGCTGACTAATAATACAACACATAGAGTGAAGAGTTTTACCAAGAGTGACATTTACACCATGAGAAGACCACTGGATGCTCTCCAGTTTTAAGACAACTTGAAAGACAATATTTTGAATTTGCCATGACAAACTACATTCAAAGTTACTCCCTTCCTATTGCAGTTTACTGGTAAATCTGATCTGGGACTTGCAGCATTTATAGATTTATCTTTACAATAATTTAAAGAGACAAAGACTGCATTTATGGAATATGACCATACGTACAATAAAATTATGAAGCACATCATGAGCAATAAAAGTCAGTGGCATAGATAAAAGCTCCTTTGGTAGGATATTTACATTTCTTTACATGCCTAATTCTATCGAAGAATGCCAAGAATAACTAGAGGAAAAATATTCTATTTGAGCAACACTCTCCGCCACCAAAATATTTCTATGTATGTGCATATTATACTGCTGAATATGTTATAGAATCATGACTGGTGTTGGTGTATCCATGTTTGGCTGTCCGTGGACTTCTGTTGACACATGTATGAGCTAGATATAAGAGCTAAGGTAATGTGTCTATTTTACATGTTGTTTGTGGCACTAAATGCAAATTTCTTTTTTTCTCCGATTTTGACATCTCATTTTACTTGTCCCAGTTTACTCCAGAAACGGTATAAATCAAGGCAAGAAGCACTTTATCTGTGTATATTGCACAGTGTATATTGCATAACAGTCCTCCCACAAGTATGACTAAGGAGAAGAAAATGTACATGTGTTTCAGTTCAGTGTCTGTTACAAGGGATCAACAGTCACACTAAGAAGAGGAGTATAATACTGTATAGATAAATTGTTGCAACCTACTGAAACATAGAGGAACTTTTAGTCTAAGCACAAAATGAAATGTCAGCAGGACACGTGAGGAAATAGCCAAGAGGTCAAAATATGCTTCTGCATGTTTGAATCAGACACTCTTTGTTCAAACCACTGCACTGGGATTGTTTCTTGAGTCTCCTTTTTTTTTTTGGAGGGGAAGACATAGATTGTGAATTATATTACAGGATCCAGATTTATTACTGTTCACAATTTACCTCATGAATTCAGTGAACCAAACCCAATCCTTATTCCAGTGCCAGTGGGATGCTTCACCGTTAGAGTTAATTAGGCATGGTTTGTGCTTTTCAAAGGAAGTGGTCTTTGTCCTTTAATTATTTTGGATTTAAATTAACAGTGAAGTTGAATTTGGGTTTTCAATGGGATTGTTGAGTCTATTCCTTTTCTGTAGAGTCTGAAGTGGTTGTTGGACTCTCCAGTTTCTTCATCCCTCTCCGCTGAGCCAAGCTGGATGACTGCACAGGTTCCAGTACCGGAGCTGGAGCGCAGCGCCTGAGAGCAGAGTAGGTGGCAGACAGCGCCCCCTAGTGGATCATACAAGAAACTAATCAGTTTCATCTGGTCAACATACCAGTGACTGTGACAGTGACAGAGTCTTTATGAAATCAGCAAAGCAATATTACAATTTATTAAGTTGCAGTTCATGTCACTAGACAACATTAACAGGATAACAGATTCTTTTAGGACTCAGTTTTTAAAAACGATCTCAGGACTTACTCTGCCTTCAAAGTTTAAGGTGTTATCAGTAAAATAAATAGGTGGTTTTTTATTTAGTTAAAAAAAAGGAAGATCAAAACTCTAATCACATATAAAGTAGTCCCAGAAGGTATTCTGTGAGTAAAACTCAAAAATCCTCTAAGATTCAAAAACTTACTTCATAAAATACTAGATAAACTTATATTTGTATAAAGGCATGCATTGCAACATTATGCAATTATCGCATATAAATAAATGAGAAAAAAATAATAAATTACCCTATGAAAGAGTATATCTTGCTAAATGGCATCAAAAGTATTTGTACAAGCTCTGACTGACATTAAATGGATCATGTCCACCCTTAATGTGTGAGTTTGAAGTATGGCTGTGCGGGTTATAAAGCACCTGCACGGAATTTTGAATGTAACTCACTCCATAATTCCATTATAAAGGATTTTTTATTTTTTTTTTCAAATAAATGGAACAAACAAGAGAAGTGAGCTTGGAATAAATGGAAGACATGATTTATTTTCACTCAAAAAAACTTCAGATTTAGAATTTCTTTTGTCAAGACTTCTTAAATGACCAACTAAGAAGGTGTGGAGGCAGAAACAGAAAGCAGCACGGTGGACTGCATTATTTTATGTTTAAAAATAAAAAAAAAGCTTTGAGTCAGTGTGTCAAGCATTGGTGGCAAACTTTGGCAAGCTTGTGGCAAGCTATGATTTTTTTTGTGACGATGCTATTAAGGCATATTGAGATCGTTCTTGGGTATTCTTTGACCTACCTGTCCTCCTTTAGCATCATTTAACTTGACAAGTGAACCTTTTTCTGTCCAACTTCAACATAAATGCTGTTTGCATCAACATTTTTTTCCCTCATGCAATAAAATTCAAACATGAATCCGTTTAAGTAAAAGTCAAACTAAATATTTTCTGGGCCCATTTACATTGTTCTTTCAGGAGCACAACTCATCTCTTTTGCTCAACTATAATTTATCACAGACTATAAAGTGTAAGATTATGACAAATTTAGCCCACATTAACAGGGTATGAAGACAGAGATTTATATCACTGCTACTGGAATTATGTGTAACACACGTGCAAACACACACACACACGTATAAAGGTCCTGACCTTGACGTTGAGAACGTCCTGTCTGGTGAGAGCTCTGTCAGATAGGTGGTCTCTCTCTACAATCCAGGGGTGCCGAAGGACCTAAAAGGCATCGCATTGAAATAAGTATGAGTAAAAAATATATTTTTCTACATGTAGTACATTATAAACAATACAGTGGCTGTATCTTACTGTAAATATTGTATTTACTACCACTGTCTTTTTTTAGTTTTACTTCGAGACGTAGAACAAGGGAGGACAACAGATTTTCAAAGCATAATATCTTATATTGCAGGCTTTTAAGTTCTCAAACTTCAAAAACGTTTGGTACATACCTTGATAGTTGTTTATTTAGACTACTTTAACTCAAATGTCAAACAAAATTTAAACAAATGTTTAACTTTAATGTCAAAATCTGATTGCTCACATATAAAGCTCTGCAGGACCTTGCACCAGCATGTGTAACAGATTGACTGCACATGCCCCTGCAGGCGGCCGCTATGATCTTCTGATCTAATTCTGGTCCTGACGTTGATTCCAAACTCTCCTCCCCTAACTCTGCAAAATTCATTCCTCTTTCTATCAGATCTGCTCTCTCTGTGCTTTTGATCAAGACAACAAGTAAAAATGCAACTGCCTGGATAACTTTACCTTTTCATAATTATTCTCTGCTTGTTTTAATTTTCCAAGCTTGCTTTAAACCTTGATTTGGTACCATGTTTGTGCTGTTTCTTATGCTTGTGTGACTACATGTGTCCTATAATGTTATGTTTGTATGAATATATATAAGATGATATGTGTAAAACACTTTGTCACTGTGTTTTAAAAGCTTCTGTGGAGATGAACTATTATAATTATATAATAGCACCTGGGGGGCAGTCAGCCGCTGATGTGGATCCACATGAAGCATCTTTATCACAATGTCCTGTTAAATAAATAGACAGAAACAGCTGACATTAGTATAATAATGAGATGTTAGTAAGATAATCAATCATCCATCCAGCCATCCATCCATTATTTGTATCTGCTTATTCCTGTGCAGGGTCACAGAGATCTGCTGGAGCCTATCAAAGCTCTGTTTGGGCGTAAGGCAGGGGTTCACCCTGGACAGGTCGCCGGCCCATCCCAGGGCCACACACAGAACCACATACGCTCATACAGATAATCAGTCATTCAATGTAGATCATAAAACAATATGATGTGACCTTGGCAGCATCTGACACAAAGTCCCAGTTCCCTCCAGCGATAGTGACCTTCCCACTGCCAATTTGAGCCAGAATCTCATCTGCGGTGTCGTTAGGACTACTGGCAAATGGGCTGAAACTAAACAAAAACAACACAAAGTTACAGAAGTCCAAAGATATGGGAAATAAAACTGGTTTGGACAACAGTCTGGGAATTACAAGCTTTTATTTATCAATCTAGAGAGTATAACATTTTCAAATAAAGAATCTAAAAAGTAGTGACCTTTCGTTTGACATGGAAAAAACACATTATCTTTCATGGTCACCAAGGGAGTTTACTTAAAGTGAAACAGTGGGGCTAGTGTGGTTATATGCAGGGAATGGAGATGGTATAATACATGTTTACGCAGTGACGACCACAAAGCTAAATTCTTCAATAAAAAAAGTTGTCAGTACTGCTAGTTTTAATTGCTTTCAAACTTTAAACTGACCCAGCTATCATTGTGTAAAGCAGGATCCCCAGGCTCCAGATGTCACAGGCTGCATCATACCCCTGCTTCCTCAGAACCTGCACACACACACAAACACAAAATGCTGCTAAAGTAGGTGAAATATTTGAGTTTCACGTTATGACTCTGATCGCTGATATACCTCAGGAGCCATGAATGTGGCTGTGTAACACGGTGTCATCAACAAGCCATTTTCAGCCCTTAGCTGTTTGGCGAAACCAAAGTCACATATCCTGATGGATTCTGGAAGCCCACTGTCGTCGGCATAGCGGATATTACTGGGCTTCAGGTCTCGATGCACAACCTGAGGACAAAAAGATAAATGACCAAACCAAAGGAAAGGTTGTGGCATACACAAGTTAACAATTACAAATGTCCATCACTACTAAACCTTTAGGATCTGATTGTGAGCACACAAGTCTACATATTTTATTTCCTGTCCGTTTGTCTCACCCCCTGCGAGTGTAAATATTCAACAGTTTTGGTCAACGTGCAGATGATGTCTGATGCGTCTCGCTCAGTAAAGTTTGGCATCGTCAGAGCTCTGTCCAGCAGCTCGTCTCCTCTCAGTAAAGCCTGAACTAAGAATGCACACTGCCCATCATCGAACACCTGCAGGCAGAAGAGAGGGCACAGAAAACACACCCACAACTATTAACAAAGAAAAAAAAAGCTGCTACCTGGATAAAGACGACAAGGTTACATGCTGTAGTTCCACTCCTTTTAGCAAGTACAGTGTGGTACTTACATCCCTCAGCATAATGATATTTGGATGTTGTCCATATCTCAGCAGAATCTCAATTTCTTCTGACGGGTCTTTTCTTGCTCTATCAATTATCTGTGAGCCAAAAAAAAAAAAAAAAAAGGATATGATGTAGAATATAATATTATAAAAGACACAATTACACATGAACACATCTGGAACATGTGCCATCCAATAACTCGCATCAACCAACATATGCTGAGATGCAGGTCATCTTGTTTGTGAGTGGGTAAACGTTGCATGAAAGTTTGATCAATTATATGTGGTTAGTTCTTCAGTTAGCCCACGATGATGCATGTTTCACATAATCAAATGAGTTTACTCTTGTTATTTTTCTAAGTGGCAGGAAAAAAACATTTCAGTCCATAAAAGGAAAAGTTTTTCATAATACGCAAGTAGCTTTACTATTGAGTAATGGATCATCAAAATTATCAGCAATTTTACCAAAAACCCAGAGATTCACTTGGTTTGTAATAATAAATAAGAAACGAATGAATCCCAGCACCTTTACTGAATACTCCACAGCAGTAACTCTGTGTAGACATCTTCGGCGGACAGAAGCTCCCGTCTGTATGACTGCTTCCTTCAGCTCGTAAACGTCTTTGAAGGCCACATCACCACGGATATGCTAACGGAGAACACACACAATCAAACATTTCAGTGCACTCATATGGTTTTCTGGATTACAGTGAGTCAGGCACTTGGATCTGTTGTAATGTACAAACTGGGTGTAAATACTGTCCAGACAAAGTTAAATAACAATCTCTTAATCTTTGTTTGTCAGTGAACTTTAAAAACAGCTAAACAGCTAAAACAATTTAATGAGTGCATAACTTAAAAAGGCTAAATGTGCTGTTTTTTTTTTTTTTTTTTTCAGAAGTGTTATACATTGTCCTTAAGCCTTAAGGAAATGTCTAATATTTAGTTTTATGTCTCTGGTCAAAACATCGCAGAGACATAGGACTAAAGTTCCCTTTTCCAACATGTTTTTACAGCTCTAGGTGCGTTTCCACTTGCGGGGTTTTGACTAAAAAGTCTTTCGGGAACCTTTACATGCAAAAAATGTCCCTGTTTTGTAGGACAGGTACACAGAGAGGGCTGAATAATGCTACTCTCATGTTGTTGTGTGATGTCTCAGAACCCAGCGAAATCAAAATGGCTTGCATACAGTTTTAGACACTCAGGGCTGTCCAGAAATAAGTGTTAGTTTTTACGTTAGTTTTTTTTTTTTTTTTAGGTCATCACTTCAGACCTCCAATAGGAGCTACCTGAGTGCCACACATTTGGCATCCTCTAGGTGGCAGCACCAGCTGAACTCAGTTGTTACCGCTGATGTGCTGAACCTCACAAGGAATTTCAGGATATGTTCCCATCAATTTAGCAAGTAAAAGATCAGCTGACAGTGACACAAGTGGTACTTTGCCACTGGAATAACTGGAGGACGCCACTAGTGCTGAAAAGCACTGGTCTGCAGAGACCCAGAAGAGTGTTCTGAGTTCTGCCCCCTTACATTTACCAGGATACTCAGGTAGTCCCCATTATTTACTCTGAAGAATAATTTTTTTAATTTTTTTCACAATATACTCCCTTTAAAAACATGTCATACGTGTTCGACAATAGTATTTTAAAACATTAAGAACTGTGTTTTACTAAACTGAAGTTGCAAACAGATTTTTGTTGATTTTCAAGATTTTGAAATAACTCTAAAAAGAAATGGAAATGAATGTTTCGGGGGAAGCAACAGCCAACTGCCCTGGTACCTTATTATTTTAAATAGGCCTACAATTATGCATTAACCTCCAAGGAGCCAATTATGCTATCTGGTTGCTGTACCAGAAAATTAGCTAACTGTCTTGACTTCATCACAGACATACATCTTCCTTGGATGACAGTTCTTTTTATAACTTGGGGCTCCCTACTTAAACTGCAGAGAAATAATGAGATGAAGAAGAGTAGGATTAATTTGTGAAGCTGAAGTGCAGCACAGATGATATTAGGAGGGGCTACACACCAGCTCAGAAGGTTTGCCATTGTGATTTCGTATCTAAGCAGCTTGGTTTTGTTTCAACGAACTCGTCTCTGTTTGCTCTGTTTGCGCAGTTCATTTAAGATGATCTGAACTCTGTTCAACATCACCCCCAGCAGACACACCCACAAAGCCTCAGAATAGAAAGTACTGTTCATTTTCTTGTGATCTTGAAACCTAAATGACTACCGTTTAAATAATTCACACATGGCACACTGATTAATAAAACATATTCTGTGATATGATAAAATCAGAACCCATAATGATTTCTGATTTGCTCAGACTATAATTAGATGTGGAACTAGAACGTCAGATCTTAGGTACGTACCTGTGCTATGGGGTTTATGTTCACCTCATGACGAGACGGTGCCACTGGGGCAACACTGGCCTCCTGGCTTTGATTGGTTGCCACAAAGCTGAAACCACGAAACAACTGGTGTGTGTTCGCACTCGGAGGGATGCCTGGAGAATCTGGGTATTGAAAGAGACAAACTCATGCACATTGTTGGCTTGTTCCACTGAAATCCTACCTGACATTTACCATTCAGTCCTAATGCACCATCTTCTTTCCAAACATATGCAGTGAGTGTTGAAGTTACCTGTTGGTGTTCTGGAGGTGAACTCAGGGTCAAAATGGAAAGTGTCTTCCGGTCTTCCAACAGCTGGTTTGAACGGAGGCCTCATTTCCCTCCTGTACAACTTCTGCAGGAGAGGACAGCAGAACTGTTACATAAGCAACAACTGGCTTCACCACAAATTCAGGATTACATGTTTGGTTGGCAACATTTACTGGAGATCAGCCGTATGAAATGAAACAAATGATATCAAACGGGATTCCACAACTCTATGTTTTTAATGCCACACAGTAAAATTAGTTATGAAAATGAAAAACTTAATGAAGCAAATCAGAAAAGTGTTAATTTATGTGTCTGCAAATATTGTATCTGTATTAGACTGCCTTTAAAAAATGCTTAATGAACATCATATTACAATAGACTTGTATATTGTGTTGTTGGACTTCAGTAATACTGAATATGGTCTGCAGGTGTCACTGTTGTAGCATCAGTAGCTCTCTTGACTGCTGGAAACAATCATTTTATTAGAGGTAGAGCACAGGAGGTATGTATGAGAGGCCAAAAGCATTGCAACATTGGTTCAAAGTGTATTTACAATGAATCTGTCAGAACTAAGGCACCATCTTCCTTTAATTTGTTGGAGACTTAAGGTTTTGTCATCTTTATAAGAGAAACATAAGACAAATTTGGGGACCAAAAGATAATGATGAGGAACCACTCTGGTAAAGGTGTAATTGTTTAACTAGTGGAGTGTAAAGAATGACTAAGAGATATACAGAAAGGATGTTATTCCTCCAGATTGTCACATCAAACAAAGAATATATGAAAATTGGTGAATGGCATGTCCGGCAGGAAGAGAACTGGCGATAATGAAGTTGGGAGGACATTTACAACCAGCAGTAAGAGTAGGAAATGGAGTGCAAATCAGAAAACAGTGTAGGATGTTCAGAATAGGCTGTCTGAATTTAGCTCTGCTGACTTTGAAATGAGACAAAGGTCTTTTCTTTTCCCAAGTTAACCCAGGGTACCTTAGATTGTTTTGTTCTTTCATACATCTTGTCATACATGTTGACCTCTGTAGGTTAACTGTTGGGGTGGGCACCAGTGTTCTAAAGGGTCAAAACTCTTTAGAGATGCTTTTTTATCCTGTTCATATTCATTTAAAAAATTCTGAAACGCCTTAAAATGAATAGCTAATTCTACAGTTGGACATACCTCTGACACTCACAAATACATAATATGGTATCTCTTTGCTCACTTTTAAAGGTGAGGTGATATTTTCTCAAAAAATGTTTTTTTTTTCTCAATATTTTCAAAAGTTGACATGTTTCCTGAGGTCCTAAAGAAATGTTCGTGACATGTTTTGGTTAAAGTAGCATAGAGATACAGTACACGTCTTTTCAGGATCATTTGTCTCTGGGCCTGTTATGTTACAGTATTGTTTAAATCTGGCTCAATAAATGTAATTGACAAATATTCAAACTTAACTGGCCTAAAACGATCATGTTTATTAGAGGTAGAGCACAGGAGCACACATGTTACCTCTGACACGTAAATATATGGTCTCAAGCACAAAGTTTTGTTTTTTTTCCCATAATATGTCCCCGTTGACATTTATGTGAAGCCCACATCTAATAAGTGGTTGTAAAAGTTGGATCATAGTACTAGAAATTGAGTTCAACAGGTGAAAGTACAAGTCAAGTATATATCATATAGTACATAGTATATATACTATATCAAGTATATATCATATATATATCATACAAGTATATAATCACACTATTATGTGTAACGCAGAACATTCATAGTAAATTGCACTTACATTCCAGTCTATTGATGCAAAGAAACGATGTCTTTTTATTTCTTCAATTCCATCTGGTCCGGCACCTGTTAGTCACATGGATTGAGAGAGAAATAAAAAAGACGTCTATATTACATCTAGCAGGAGATGAAGAAGCATGCGGAAGCACGTTTCAAGTCCAACGTGAATGATGCAGTGAAATCTAAAACTGTGGATTGCAGCAACACTGAACTGGATTTTGGCAACAGATTCCTCTCATCACACCCAGAAAAAAAAAAGAAAAGAAACCATGGAAATGAAGTTGAACTCACAGTTTTTCGTTAAAAACTCAGCTTTTAGAAAAATAAAGATAAAAATCAAGGACCCAGTCAGATTTCCCAGTATTTCGAATTATGAATTAATTACATCATTTATAGTGCAGAACATCGCTGACAGATGACAAATGGGCTGAATATAATGTAATGACAATGTTGGGGAATTCTGGATGTTGAAGAAGAAAAAAAACCCAAAACTGAACAAAAATGAATCCACAGTTGATTTAAAGCCATTTAATAGCTTCAAGGTAATGAAACGAAAACAGAAAAGCTTCAATGCACATATGAATTCTCACCATAAAATCAGGAGCCATTTCACTGTTTCTTTCCATAAATAATTCTTTGCTGCTATAATACTGTTAAAATTTTAGAGCCTTTAAATTGTCCCCTTTTGTCGCAATATAAAGCTATATTAATTAATTTCTGTTCATCACAGTTAATAATTTAAAAGTAATTTAAAAGTAATTCACTTGGTTGAGCATGCCAGGGTCTATGAATATGTTATAAGTTAGTTCCCAGTGATTGCTCTCCACTCTTCTCCAACTGTGTAAAACTCTTGTCTGCTACACAGTGGCAAGTTGTGATATTTAAGGAACGCAGGAGTGCCGTATATGTTCAGATTACATGCAACTTTGAGCTAATAATGTACTGCTAATGTTGAATTAATCTCATCCCTGAGTGCCGACTCTGACAAGTCCGACCGGTGAAGCCACAGAACTGGTTCTTTAAGGTTTGTTACATAAACCTAAGCTGTCTGAATCTGTGCTTTTGAGACTGTCACTGGTGCATTGCAGTTCCACTGTGAAAATGCTCAGTCACGATGCCGACTACTTATTTTGCTCATGATATGTTAAGTCCACAAGGGTATAGAAAGGGGGACGAGATAAGACAAACATTATGAAGGTTAACAGTTTGATTTCCATTAAGGGTAAAAAAAAAAAAATCTTGAATGCATTTCCTAACATTAAAAAATTGGATGTAAAAGAATTTTATTGCATTTAACTGACCCCACTTTTTCTCCAAATGAATTATTTTACTGCAACATGCTTCTATCCTGTGCATCTATTTGTCCTCTTACATTCTGAACCCCTTCAGGTAAGGATTGATCTCAACAATCTGCAATCCAAAGCCCCACAAAAAAGTCATTGTACCAACAATACATTTAAAGACATATTTGTCAGTGACCAGTGTGCAAGGACAGCATACCGAGTCGATTAGCAGGATTCCTCTTGAAGAGGGCTCTTAATAGGCTTTGCACTTCTGGACTGAGGAACTGAGGCATTCCCAGCTTCGCCCTGTACAGACAAGACCCAGATGGAGCTTTATGAACATGCAGAAAAAAAGCTGATCAGAAAATTCTAGTGACCGAACTTAAAAAAAAAGTTTCACAAAAATTAAGACAAACTAATAATTCGTTATCAGTGAAAACTCTCTTGTTAAACAGTTTTAATTGAATGATGAGCTTCCTCCACACTATTCTAAGTTACAGAGAAATGATTGAAGAATTGAAAAACAGTGTAAAAGGTTTAAGTTGTCTTACTTTAGAATAAGTGCCATTGTTTCTTTCCGATCTTTTCCTTGGAATGGCAAAGATCCCGTCAACATTTCAAACTGGGAAACCAATGAAAGAAAATGTCACAACACATCAGCTGGTAAAAAGAAGTGTCTCGGGATTTGACCTCCGCAGGCATGTAAGCCAACATTAAATGGAAAATATTAAAGCTGGGCCTTTCAATTCGGTTCAAATAAACAAACTATTGCATCTGCTCAATTAAATTTGCCTGGACACAGTAATATTGAGATCAAATAAATATCAACAGTGTGCTTGCGCATAAAGTTTTTCCAACTTCAGTTGATCATTTGACATAAACTGATCGATACAATTTAGAAAACATTGATGGTCCTAAATAATCTACCTAAAAAAAAAAAATACTTAAAAAGTATAATTTTCTGGAGTCCCAGTTTAGTCAGTGTGACACGTATAAATAAATATAAACCTGAAGTAAATAAATTCTGCTGTGAAAAATATAATTAAAGTGAAATTCAAGTTCAAATGTGCAGGTGTTTGAACATATTGGAGGAAGCGATTACATGTTTTAGCCCAGTATATATTCCTGAGTTATTTCAATTTAACATTTTTGTACATTAATGCTTTTCACATGTAATCATTTAAAACTGAAAACATGTGGAAAACTTGTAATCCATCATCTATGCTTGTATCTGCTTCATATGTGATCTGTCATGATCTGGGGTTTTGCTTGGTTTGGGTTTTCCTTTGTCCTTTGCCTTTAAATGCTTTTTTCTAGATAAGTCTTGATTTTCTAACGTCGTCCTCATTAAGACTGTTCTTCAGTTTAGTTGTACCCTTACCTCATCGACTGGTTTGCTCTTCTTCTTGTTTTATTTTGAAAGGGTTATTCCTCGGTTTAGGTTTGACAGTCCTGTCTGTTCGCAGCTGTCTCATCAGGCCCTGTGTCTGTGATACTGTCCTGCTTTTCCCTCCTCCCTGCTGGCCTGCTGTCTTGTTCGTGCACATCTTTACTCTTCATCTTTCTCCTCATGTCAGTTTGTTTTAGGGGCATCATGGAGTGGCAGCACTCTGATTTAAATAAAGAACTTTGCCTGCGTCCCACCACTTCCTTTATTTGGCTCTTCTAACTCTTTACCTCACCAAAGGTTCCCTGGATTTTACATAGGATTATTTTTATGGGTTTCAGATTAAATTCCTTGGGCTCACATGTGAATTTAAATGGGCTTCACACATTTGCACATTAAAATGTTCCAAAACAATGGGCAAAGTTCATGTTTCACAAGTGTTCCATGTATTTCCCTTGTGATGATGACATGTTTTCCTAAACATGTGCAAAGTTAGATTCATAAGTCACATAAGATCACAAGTGTTTTTGCACATCTTAAAGTTTTTATTTTTTCTGTCAGGA
Source organism: Hirundichthys speculiger (assembly GCA_018398805.1). Taxonomy (NCBI): domain Eukaryota; kingdom Metazoa; phylum Chordata; class Actinopteri; order Beloniformes; family Exocoetidae; genus Hirundichthys; species Hirundichthys speculiger. Next base: position 4,159,400 of record JAGFBZ010000648.1, read on the forward strand.
GTCTAAAAGATTATTTTACATTAAATGTCATTCTGATTACAAGTTTCCAATAAACAGTGGTTTTATTTTTAAAATGTGCTTTTTGTTTTTTTTTCAAATTTTGCATAATACCAAAGAGAAGGCAAATTTTTCACCTTGTTTTTTTTCTTTTTTCTTTTTAATATTTGTGTTTGAATGTTCCTGATTCTAGTCAGGAATAGAAACGGTTGTTTCCCCAGGTGTAACTGCCAGATGTCAGTGAATGTCAACCTCCTTCTCCTTATTAGCAAAATAAGCCACCAGGCCGACTGAATTTAGCAGATGCATGATTACTGAAAGTGAAGGGACTTAATCTGGCGGGGACTGTAATTAAGCAGCTTTACTGACAGGAGAAAGTCAAATGGAAACCAAAAACCAGAACCATCATTTTATTGCAGGGTTAATACCTCAAACAAATACGCTGTTATAAAGTGCATGCAAGTAGAGTCAGCTTATTTTCTGTATGTGTGTACAGTGTAAAGATGCTATAAAGATTAAACAGTTCTTACCATAAGTACCCCAAATGACCACCAGTCAGCACTTTGTGTGTGCCCTCTCCTGTTTACGACCTCAGGAGCCATGTACTCGATTGTTCCACAAAAGGAATAAGCTCTTTTGTCATTGTCAATGGCTTCCTTACTAAGTCCAAAGTCTGAGCAAAGACAGAAATAGAGAGAGAGAGAGAAAGACAGGGAACAGAGTAAGAAAATTACAGACATGAAACTGAAAATGAGAAATCTGCCCTGTTTCCAGCTGGATGCACCTACCAGTAATCTTAATGTGTCCTTCCTCATCCAGAAGAATACTGATGGTAGAGGGGGAAAAAAAAAAGGCTTTAAAAATCAGCTTTAAAAATAGTTCAGTGAAGCACATGAACAGAGAAAATGGAGAAGTACTTTTCAGGTTTGAGGTCCCTATAAATGATCCCGAGACTGTGTAGATGGTCCAGGGCCAGGGCCAGCTCCGCAAGGTAAAACTTCACGTCCTCCTCTGTAAACATTACCTAGACAAACAAAGAGAGCTAATGTCATTTCTTTGACTTTGGCACATTTCCAAGTCAAAAGCATGAAATTGGACAAATTAATGAAAACTTAATTCTCTTCAGAAGAATGAATAGCTCATGCATTGTAGGGATCTGATGAAATATTACTCTGCACCAAGAGATAATGAGTTCTCCTGGTGATAGAAAACCGACTCTCAATGCCTCTTATCACAGTACAGCAACACCTTCCTTTTTCTTTTCTTTTTGACTTCACAGATTGATGTTATTTCGTCATTTAAAAAAAAAAACAGTCTGATTTCCAGCTGTACATCATGCGAGAACACATTCCTCGCGCATCAAAAATTGAACGGTTTGGAGCTTTTGATCTTAATGGAAAAACAAAATAAAAACACACATCTCAGTAAAACACAGCAACGTGCAGCAGAACATGCGTTGCGGTCTGTAATCGTGAAATATCATCCACGCAGTGTTTGCAAGCAAGCAGATGCGTGAATATTTGCGAAATATTTGCCCTTGTGTGTGTTTGCTCGTTTTTCGAGAAAAAGGTCGCAAACTCACTTCCTTGGAGAGACGAGTGAAAAGGTCTCCACCTCTGAGGAAGTCCAGGATCAAATAGAGCTTCCCTTCTGTCTGGAAGGCTGCACGCGCGCCCACGACCACACACACACGCACATACAAATGCACAAGGGGACAGACATACTAGTTAGAAAACACATTTTTAAGCTCTAATGCTGTGCTGAGACTGCATTGTTTCCTGTTTTATGATGCAGATGTATTCTTAGAGTAATGGGGTACAGTGTTCCTGTTTCTCTGCAGGTGGGGACGATGTCAATATGAAAACCAGTGTGTGTTGGGTAGAGAACAACACACATTTCCTCACACTGGGAACACAATTAAAACAACTTGATTGTTTACTTTTGGCAAACTGTTCTGTGTAAAATAGCTCACAGGGACTAATTAGCTGAGATATAACTAAATCTTCTCTTGAAGTATCTCAGTTGCCAAAAGTGGAGCTGGCACAGACACTGAGGCCAGAAGCAATAAACTCATTATGGATTCATGATTACAACTCTGCGCATACACAAAGGAAGATGCATGCAAGTGTATTGTTTTTACAAAGCTCTGACTACTGTCCTTGTAAATGTCCGTCATAGTGAACTTGTACACCTATCCATCAAAATAACATGAATAATTTATCTAACTAAAAAGGGTAACAGAGGCTGCCAACTAGGGACGGTTCACGGGAGCAGTTCAGTGGAGTCGACCCAAGCAGGAGTTAAAAAAAAAAAAACAAAACGGAGAGAAATGGTCCAATTAGACATGAATCACATTACATATCTAAGATAAGTGAAGATTAGGGGTGTAACGGTACAGGTGGCTACAGGTGGCATCCCTAGTGAAGATGGTTTTTTTCTATTCCTGTATCTTAATTCCATCTCAAGAATTTGTTTTAATTTGCTATTCTAAAAAAAATCACACAACACGCACTTTCTAAAGTATGCATAACCTTAGATACATATACTGCTTCTTTATTTTTATTTTTTGCAAAACTTTTTGCTAAAGACATCCAACTCGGCATAACACAAAAAAGAAAAAAAAATAATATTCAAATGACTTTTTTTTCTTACCATAGTGGAGTTTAACTATAAATGGGTGGTTCACTTCAGCAAGAATGTCTCTTTCCATCTTCGATCGCACACGATCTCGAACTGTCAGAGATGTAGACAGTGTTGTTAAAACAGCTGCATTTGATGTAGTATTAACAGTGAATGAACATAAATTATAACATGCCACTAATTCTACATGACGGTTTTATAACCCAGGTGTCCAAAAAAAGTTGAGGACACTCCGTGAAAAAAATGCAAAGACTCATCCCTCATGGAAAACATCTGGAGAATTTTGAAATGTAAAATTAAACATAGGAAGGTTTAAATGATGTTCAAATCAATGCATTCTTCACATTTAATCTGAGTCCAAACTTTTTTTGGATATGGGGCTGAATGTTGAACGACACAACTGATGAGTTGAAATGTAACTAAACCCACAATATGGAGCTGCTGGTATTTAGCACAGAGGTAACCACAATAACACATTATTTCCACATCTGTCTCCCTGAGAGGATGACGTTGTAACTTTTCCAATTCCAGAGGTGCAGGTTAAGAGGATTAGGGCTTGGACAAAAACACCAGATAATCACATGACATCTCAACCAGCTTTCACAGTCCATCCTAGTTTACAATAATCCCAGTCAATGCAAAACAGTTTATCTGAACCAAAAGTACAAACTAACCTGTTTTACCCAAATTCCCCTGAATGTAGGCCACTCTGGGAAAATTTGCCAACTACTTCTCTATTATCATTTTTTACACAAACCTATATTAATCTCCACAGGTTACCATTAGGGCATTTTATAGAGACAGATTTTTGGCTTGTAACATTTTCTGTTATTTTTTTATTTAGCTTGTGAACAGGTTAAATTACTTGCAAGTTTGTTTGTTTTTTACCCGACACTTCTCAAACCAGTGGCACCTCTATGAAACATGATATATCAGTGGTCATTACTTATCAGTGAGTCAAGTTCAACATTATGGCAGGGATAATAATAATTTAACCAGCTCTATTTTTACATGTCAACTCTTAATGTTCTATGATTTTTATCTGTCCATTCATCCATCCATCCATCCATCCATGCCCGTTTAGTCCTCTGCAGGGTCACAGGGATCTGTTGGAGCCTATCCCTGCTCTCTTGGGGCAAAAGGCAGGGGTACACCCTGGACAGGTTATGATTTTAAACTTTTTGTAAAATATTATAAACCATTTTACTCAGTTACCTTTCAGTGTGGCTTTTTTCAGGACCTTCATGGCGTATAGCTGTCCTCTGTCCACCCCTTTTATTTTTCTGACCAGGAACACCTGGAAAAAATAATCACATTTTCCAAGATTACTTTTGGTGGTCATTAAAATAAAGATGCCACAGTTGATTGGCTGGTGATCAGAATTGGACAGTTTTTGTCTGACTGGGTCTGACTGGTATCACCCAGTATTGTTTAGTGGCGTTGGCTGATATTTGTTTTTCTGTTCCATACACGCATCATATAGTCTGAGGGGGTTGGTCGCAGTCACTGCAAAGCATGTGGTGGAAAGTTTTCACACTGAGTACAGGTTAGCAAAAATCATTTGTGCAATCAGTAAGGCAAAGATGACTCATGGAGAAAAAACAAATTAAACATTTGAGACAACAAACTTAATCCAGCACTTCAAAACAGCATCACCACATGTTCTGAAGCTGATAAAAGTGTAGAGAATGTTTTTTCCCTCCAGGGGTCATCACAGCGAATCATCTGCCTCTTTTTAACTCTATCCACTGCATACTCTTCTCTCACTCCAACTAACTTCATGTCCTCCTTCACTACATCCATAAATCTTCTCTTTAGTCTTCTTCTATGCCAGCGGTGTTCCAACCCTGGTCCTCCAGGAGCCACAACCCTGCATGTCCTAGATGTTTCCCTTCTTCAGCACACCTCATTCACATAAACTGGTCATTAATGGACTTGTGCAGACCTGGATGGCTAGCTGATGATGATCCATTCATTTGAAACAGGTGTGCTGAAGCAGGGAAACATCTAAGACATGCACGTTTGTGGCTCTCGAGGACCAGGGTTGGCCACCTCTGCTCTAGCCTCCTGCCTGGCACTTCCAACATCATCATCCTTCTACCGATATATTCACTATCCATCGTCTGTACATAGTCATCAGTCTGGCCTCTCTGACTTTCTCTGTTTTCTCTTTCAAAACATCTAACATGCGCTGTGTCTCTGATGTACTAATTTCTGATCTTATCCATCCTTGTTATTCCAAAGAGGAGCTCGGCATTATAATCTCCGCTACCTACTCTGCTTCCAGTCTTTTCCTCATTCCCCACAGTCTCTAAACCAGCGGTGGGCAAATCCAATCTTTAGAGACGCTGTCCTGCATGTCTTTGATGTTTCCCTGGTTCACCACATCCGATTCAAGTGAACGGGTTGTTAATAGACTTGTGCAGACCTGGATGACAAGCTGATGGTGATCTGTTAATTTGAATCAGGTGTGTTGTGGCAGGGAAACATCTAAGACAGGGGTGTCCAAACTCGGTCCTGGAGGGCCGCTGTCCTACATGTCTTAGATGTTTCCCTGCATCAGCACACCTGATTCAAATGAATGGGTCGTTAACAGACTTGTTAACGACCTGAATGACAAGCTGGTGGCGACCTGTTCAACTGAATCAGGTGTGTTGTGCCTCGGAAACATCAAAAACATGCAGGACAGCGGCCCTCCAGGACCGAGTTTGGACACCCCTGATCTAAGACATGCAGGACAGCGGCCGTTGATGACTGGAGTTGTCCACCTGTGCGCTAAACCACACAACATTTCAGGTCTCACCACTGTCTTGTACATCTTACCTTTCATTACCTCCGTCTGTGTTCAAGATAACTCAAAAGGTTATGGATGGAATGATGAAATTTTCAGGAGTTGTCAGAAATGTGAAAAGGAAGAACTGATTTCATTTTGGCTGTGATCTGGAAGAAATCCTGGATTCTGGATTACTTTCAAATTTTTGATAACATTGCGCTCAATGGGGCTGAAAATTTTGTTTCTCAATATCTCTTTATATTATTGCCCAAAACTCATGAAATTTGACTCAGGGATTGACAATGGGAACCTCTATCAAATTTCAAAGGCTGATCCGGATCTGATCCAGAACGCGGATTTTATCGCGATCTGTAAATCGCTATATGGGGGAATTGTTGCATTTGGCAGAGGTCTGCGCTTTTCTAGTTCGTGCTGAAGTTCTTTTATCACGCATTACACCTGACACTATTCTCCACCTGTTCCAACCTGCTCCAACATGCTTCTTCTCCTATTTTCCACACTCTCTGCTTCTCTGGACTGTTGACCCTAAGTACCTAAAATCCTCTGCCTTCTTTATCTTTGCTCCCTGTGGCCTCACTGTTCCACTTGGGTTCCTGTCATTCACACTCATGTATTCTGTCTTGCTACAGCTAACCTTCATTCCTCTCCTTTCCAGGACATACCTCCACCTCTCTAGCTGTTTCTAACACCTGCTCCCTGCTCTCACTACAGATCACAATGTCATCTGCAAACATCATAGTCCATGGAGATTCCTGTCCAACCTGTCAGTCTGTCCATCACCATAACAAACAAAAAGAGACTCAGAGTCGATCCTTGATGCAGTCCTACCTCCACCTTGAACTTCTCTATCACACCTACAGGACACATCACCATTGTCTCACAGCTCTCATACATGTCCTGCACCACTTTAACATACTTCTCCAGACTTCCTCATACAGTAACACAGCTCCTTTCTTGGTGCCCTGTCATCTGATTTCTCAAGGTCTACAAAGACACAGTTGCAGCTCCCTCTGGCCTTCTCTGTACTATCAGCATCCTCAAAGCAAAATCCTGCATCTGTAGTACTCTTCTTTGACATGAAACCATACTGCTGTCCACAGATGCTCACTTCTGCCGTTAGTCTAGCTTCCACGGCTCTTTCCCATAACTTCATTGTGTGGCTCATCAACTTTATTCCTCTATAGTTGCCACAAGTCTGCATATCTCCCTTGTTCTTAGAAATTGGCACCAGCACACATCTTCTCACTCTCTAAGATCTTGTTTCCTAATTCCACTCTTCACCCTCTTCAGTGGCCTCCTCCTAGTCCACAACAGTCACCTCTTCTACTCTTTATTCTCTTTCGTTTTCCTCATTCATCAACTCTTCAAAGTACTCTTTCTCTCAATTTTATTCCTTTGCTATATTTCATTATTGATTGAGTTAATGCGTGCAACTGGTAACCGTTCTAAAGAAAAAAAAAATCAAAATTGACCAAAGTCGGTATCAGCAGGTCAGACCGTTAAGAAAATTCCAATCAGTGCTTTTCAACATCAGAGCTTATAATAGTTCATGATATGGAGATAAAGAAATGAATGAAAGCACTGAAATTAATAGATAAAAATCTGTAATAAGAACCTCTTAGTTTAATACAAAAATACAAGCAGCTAAGTTGATGCAATATTTAAAACTTTACATCAAACTTTACAAAGGAGAAAATCAACTGTTGTGGGTTTTTGAGTTTATACATTTGTGTCAGTCAATTTCAGCTATGCAGGAGAAAATAATGTTCACTGCATTTTATCAAAAATAGATCTTAAACACAGTCACTGTTTTTACCAACTTCTTAGCCAAACAACACCAAGGTTTATCAGGGAAACAATGGTGGCGAGAAAAGGTAATGGCAAAGCATTTCTCACAACATCCTGTTTTAACATGCAATTTTTGCATGATGGATATAATTTTTTTTTTCTAGGTTACCAGTTATTGGCCAGTTACCATCACTTCTAAGAAAAGAGCCATGTTAATTCTCTCATGCAGCAGCTATCATTTAATTAAGGTCTGTAAAATGGCGTCAATACAGCGAGTTACGTAAACGGGCTATCCAGGCCACACTGTGACATGACCTGGCTTGTCTGCTAGCAGCTTTGCGGGCAGCATTCACTTGCCAACGTCTGCCAGGGTTGCATGTCCGGCCCATGCAGACCTCTAATCTGCCATAGTAAATCAGTCAGTGCAACTCTACTCATTTAAATAAGCTTAGTGATCTATGAAGCTGTTGTCAAGGCAGCTAATCTACAGATAATTGAAAAAGGAGGGCTTATCATCAGCAGATCACTGGCTGGCAAACACCATACACACACACACACCAAGACACTATAATTTTATGTATTCTTTGTTGTCTTCACAGTTTGACTTGGTCCTTTTGGTGCTAGGGAGATCTAACTGCTACAAGTGAATCTGCAATGACAGAATGCAAATCAGGTTTGGGAGTGTGTTTGTAAGCACATGAACCCTCAATAACCTTTTGAAGACTTTAACCTTAAAAACACTGTCAATCAGAAAAGCTCATCAACTGTAATACAAGAATAATAATAATGAAAAACAATTAATAGAAATAATATAAAACATACACAAAATGCAGAATCTGACTGACATCATTTGATGTGAATATACCCACTCCTGGTCTGCATGCCAATTAAAATCATTCTAGAAAGAGTTATCAGAGTGCAAAGATGACTCCAATAAAAATCTATTTAAATGGACTCTTGTGCGTCTGTATCAACTATAGCACTGACCTTGTTGTTGCAACTAAAGGTAAATATATATATATATATATATATATATATATATATATATATATATATATATATATATATATATATATATATATATATATATATATATATATATATATATGAAGAAAATTAGTAGAACAGACTGAAGGAAACCTGCCTCAGATCTTGCATTTAAGCTACAGTATGCTTCTGTAATGTGTCAAAATTCTACTTGACAGACAACCAAATTTTTTTCTTGTTATAACACTGTATTTGTCCACCATACTTTTCCATCCACCTGTCGCTCAATTGTCTGGGTCTCTGTCTCTCATGTTTGACTGAATGGGAAGTTATTGAGGTCACTGAGCTGCTCCGTAAATCTATTAAGATAAAAAAATGGAATTGGGTAGAGCTGCAGATGTGTTCTTTAGTGCTTCAGAATGTGACTTCTGTGAATCAGGGGGGAAAGAAGGTCTTGTGAGGCTTGTAAACACAGCATCTCGATGCCAGCAGGGGAGACGCTGGATGAAATGTTAGCTGAAGATACGCAAAGTGAAAAGACAGATCATGACAGAGCATATGTGCTGGGGCTGACTCCTGGAGAGTATGGATCCAATCTAACCCCTGCTTCGAAGAACTCTAAAATACACTAAATCTCCTTGCACCTATGATAAAGTTATAATATGAAAGATTATATATAATCTAAATAAACAATTCTAATCCTGCACATTCTTTGAATGGTGGAAAATCCAGATATTTTTGAAAAATGTTGAAAACACACAACCCAAGTAATGCAGACACTGACTAAGCAGAAAAAGTGAAAGTAATAGTAATTATTGTGTCTTTGGGTTTCATTTTTGTCTGGTGATATTAACGTTTATCTTTCCTTTGAGGACCTTTACCCATTACTTTGAACACATGCTCTGTAAGAAGCTTCTCTCAGTTTTTAGTCATAGTATGTAAAAGAGTGAGTTTCAGTACCTTTCCATATGAGCCTTGACCCAGCACCTTCAGAAGCTGGAACTGAGACGGGTCTGCTTTCTCACAGCCCTCCTTAACATGGTGGCTGATGTCAATTTCCTTGAGTACACTGTCATCCTGAGGAAAGGAAAGCAGACATCCTTAATGGTATGTTGCTGATATATCTTCAAAGACAGAGACATAAACAACGGAAAGGCTATGTAAAGCTGAGGAGATGGAGATTAAGTGAGATATGAACAAGATGAGATGAATTAGATTTTCCTGTATTCCACATAACGTCAGCACAAATGACATAAACTCTTTAAATTAGGCTTAGAACTCTTATAATAGAATCTAGTTTTCTTTTAGTTTGTTTTCCCAATAAATTTACTCGCTGACAGTGATGCATAATTTTAACCATTTTGCTTGGTCTATTCATCTTACCCAGTAAAATAAATTATAATTGACCAACCTTGGGGGTAGTTTTAACTGGACAGTTTTGAATGGCTTCCATGTAACTGATGGGAAAGTGTTATCATCTTTACTAAATGTCTGTTTTTCATTAATTCGTACTGCTCTTCTAAAAGTTTCAAGCGATATTATGTTGACCGCAGACTTACAGTTTTAGTTTTGTTGGACCTCACCTCAACATTTAATAAAGTTAACCACAGCACCTTGTTAAAGAGAGAATCATTAGTTGTTAGATATTTCAGGTACTGTTATCGAATGGTTCCCATCTTATCAATGTGACAGAGGTTTTCAGGTTTGTTTAAATCATTCCAGATTAGTGCTGGGCAATATGACGATACATATCGTGGGGACAATATAAAAGTGTATATCGTGCCATTTCTCTTCTATCGTTTCTATCGTTTCTAACCTAATTTTATCAATTATTACAGCAAATATGTAATTAAATAACCTGCAATGATAAATTTGATTGAATCATATCTACTCCTACAAAGTAGCCTTTTATGTTTGCATTTTATTCATGGTTAATGCCTTAAACAGAGTTCTCTTCAACCCTGATGTTTACTTTAGACACTTTATATTGGTTTGCAAACTTTGCACTACAAGGTTACAGATTTCAGAAAGTTGAAAAATAATTTGTGTTTATTTTTTATAGCTAAACTTCAGTGCAAAAATGTGTTTTTCCTCTCAGAAACTGTTGTGCACTTTTAAAAAAATGTGAAAGCTACTGTACCTCTGTACCTACCTGTTTTGCTGCACTAAAATGTATGTTTGTGAGAGTTCAGCTAAATGTCCTTTCAAAATAAAGTTGAAAAGTAAGCAATGAAATTTCAGAGAATAACTGAAAACATACTTTATTATGGTATATCGTGATATATATCGTTATCGTGATATAAAATAGTCCATATCGTGATATATGATTTTTTTCCATATCGCCCAGCACTATTCCAGATCAGAGGTCACTGGTCTGTCAGGTGGGGCTCCTCAGTTTTATCCTGTGTCCTATTCTATTTATTCTATGTATTCTTCCTTTAGGGCAGATTATAGACCATTTCAGGAACATCTATCACTTTTAAGCAGGTGGTAATCAGCTATAATTCCTTTTAAAAACTGAACTTCATATTTTGTTAAATGATTTTTTTTCTTGACAGATATCAAGAAATGGTTGTCAGATAATTATGTTCATCTAAACTCAGAATGTCTGATCATTGTGCCAGACCATGTGATTCCCCAAATCAGGCAGCAAACTGGCCTCTCTGACTGAATCAGTGTGATGGAATAGATTGGAGAATAGATGACTTTCACTTGTGAGCAGAGAAACAGTTTTTCTCTAGTTTGTGTTTCAGTGATGTGTTATATTAGTTAATATGTTTAAATATTAAGAACCCCATATATGCGTATCTACACGATGTACCAACGGATTGCTTTGTTCATCGAAAGTGGATTTGAGAATTGGAAATAAGCTGCCATCAGAGGCCTTAACCCAATCAAGAATAAGCAGTGGAATAAGAACCATCCCTCCATTTGGGAATCAGAGTAGTTTTAAAACTCATGCAAATCTGGAATTGAAGGTGTCTGCCTCAGTCTCACCACTTGCAGAGGGGAGAGTTTTGAGTATTTTAACTACATCGATAGACTTGCATGAAGTCCAAAAAATCTCATTTGCATTTAGCCCCGGGATATTATGCTGCTTGTACTGGTAGTGCTGATTGTTTCAAAGTTAGTTTGAACAATGAGAGGCACGCAATCATTGATTTCTTCACAGAGAAGAACACAGCGGCCAATAAAGAACAAAGAAGAGTAAGTGAACAGAGCAGCCCATAGCTGGGCTGGTCAATCTTAATTCCTTTCACACTTAATTTAACTCGACCATAAAGCAGATCTTTTTCCCACTATGACTGCATCTGGCTATATTTTTTACAACAGAGCAAAGCTAATGTACCCAGAATGAGCCCCAATTCCCCCAGTTCCAATGTGAAAGTGTTCTTGGACAATACCGAACCCCACATGCTCTTCAATCATGAGTTACTTTGGAAAAAAGCATCAGCTAACTGACTGTAAATGATATGTAATGGTTTCAAGAACTGTAAAATGATCATTTTTTTCTTGAGGATTGTCACTGGAATTCCAAACCATGCACCACAAATTCAGCACGCTTACTCTCTTGCATAATTTTGAGTGTATATTTATATTCTTGAATGTCTTGATAGTCTGTATTATCTAATAATATTCTAAGATCTATGTTACTATTTTGAGAAATTACAAGGGATGCACCGATCCATATCAGATATCAGGTCTGCAGTTGTCTACAAGTATTTAATAATGAACCAGATCCATGAGGCTGATCTGTTCAACGTGTGTGGCACTTCCTACATCACACGTCTGCACGCACAACTGCACAGAAAAAAGGAACATATGTGAACCCCTTGGAATTGAATGGTTGGGGCATTAATTTCCCATAAAATGTCAAGTGACCATCATCTAAGTCACAAAAACAGACATACAAATAATGATGTGTTGTGTCTTTTTGAACATGTTTTCCCCTCCAGCATTGTGACTGATGGGTGTGTTCAGTAAAGACACAAGGGCCCCAATCGTACACCTCCCGCTAGCTGCTACCCGTAAATTGCGGGTTTAGGAAGCTCCGCTAACCGCTATGCAATCTTCCGCTTTCCTAAAGCCGCTACCCGCTATGCATTGTAGGTGTGGCAATGGGAGTGTCCGCAAACTTGGTATCTTGCGATCGTGGGTAGCGGGTTGCGGGTAGCGCAACCGGCTCTTAAAGGCAATGGCTACTGACGCACTGATTGGTTTAACAGGTGGAACGCCCTAACCATTCCCATGCATGATATAGCGGTTAGCGCAGGTAAGATCGCGGGTTTAGGGAGGTGGAAAGATTGCATTCTTGGCAGGGGAACGCCCCTCCCGCTACCCGCTATCCCTTAATAGTGGCTTTAGGAGGTTTGGCGGAAGATCGGGCCCAAGACGTTTCTGTGTTTATGTGTCATCACCTTATCAGCTGTAGTTGTCTATTACTGTAAGTTAGATGATCACATCACATTTTATAGCAAATTGCATTCTCTTTCATAGCATCGGTATTGAATCACTGGGTATTGGCCAGAATACAAGGGTCAGGTGGTAGTATTGGAACAGGGACCGAAAAAGTAGCATCAGCACATCCCTACACTTTACCATGGTAACCAGTCAACAATGTATCTTCATACACAACTACAGACAAAATGACTCAATTTGAGATATATGTCTAGCAAATTTAAAACTTTAAATCAAAGAGCAGCCCGATACATCTGAGCTAGATGCTGTTATTATTATTATTTTTTTTTTTATGGTTCATTACTTTGTTGCATTGTGGGAGTCATGTTTTACATTTCAAGTAAGGTGAGGTTTGCAGCATGATTTACTGCTGCAACAAAATCTTACAAACACTGGCATTCCAGCATGTTAACGGTGTGTTAGTGTGGAATTTCATACGCCGCCAGAGTTCATTATCAATGTTGTGACATGACTGACTGTAAAATACTGGAAGGATTCAGCCTTCGCTGCTGACCTGTCTTTGAACTGTGGAGCAGAAGTGCACTGAAAGGAATCTAATCTGATGTACGGTCTCCTTTACGGAGATGGAAGTGAGGAGGTCGGGAAGCTCCGTCAGTGGCACCACGTTACATACTGTAAATGAACGAGCAGCCATGAAGGCAAACAAACACTGCAGGCAGACATTTGCCTTTTAGAAAGCACAAACAGGTGCTGTCTTTTTGTCCAGTGTCCAAGTGGAGGTGCTGCAAACCTCACGCCGTCTTTCTCTTTGACCTGCTGGTGTGTTTGTGCTATAAATAGAACGTCACTGCTGTCATCTGAATCAATCTGTCTGGATTCATTTATCTCGCAGCCACCCTGCCTTACCTCGTGTTTGTCTGCTGGACAGCCTTTGCATATTCTGACCTGTCTCACACTCTCTCAGCCAAAACACAGCAGCAGCCCCCCCCCCCCCCCCCCCCCCCCCAGCCCCAGCCCAGCCCCCCCCCCCCCCCCCCCCCCCCCCCCCCCCCAGTCTCCAGGCAGACACAGTGCTTCCTGGTAGGGATGGGCGGTTCGATACCAATATATCGATACTTTGATCCTGGTGGATCAGTTGTAAGAATCGATCCTCGCGTAAAAAAAAGAATCAAAATCAAATTACATAGTATTTTTACTCCTTTTTTTTTGAATGCTTGTTTGGATAGGACCTACTTTTCCTTCTGTTATGAAGAGCGGCCGTGATTCACGCAGGAGAAAACTGTCTTCAGTGGCTAGAATGTAAACGTTGATGTGGAGTTATTTTGAAATGATAAACGATAACTATTTGAAATGTGGTATATGTGACAAACTAGTCAGACGTTGTGGCAACACCAGTCTCATGAAATGTTGAAAAAAATTGTCACTTAGAAGAGCATGATGAGTTACGAGAACAAGTGAAGAAATTGTCGACAGATACCCCCACTTCACTGAGACACTTTTATGGTGGAGACATTTCAGAGAGGCAGGAATTTAACTGGTTTAACTGGTGATAGTCGAATTGTTAACCAGTAAAATGTAAGCAGGATATTTATTGGATCAAACCATAGTGATGGTTCGGGCCTACTTCTCCACCTCTCTGTATTTACCTCACTCATTCAGGAACAGGTGAAACCTTAACAAAATTTTTAAAAAAAAGTTTAATAAAGATGGAAAGAATCCGAGCAAATCTTTGTTTCTGAGTCACCTGTCAACAGTTCAGAATTTCAAACAGATCAAACAGTTTTATCTGTTTAAGTAAAACAGAAAAAAGAGAGGTTTGCTTTATTTATAGACCAATTAATGTCCTAAAAGTACAATTTTTAAGGTCATTTTTGATCAAATTCATATATAAAAATAACAAATAATCTATGTTCTACAACAAGACTTCTAAAAAAATATCGGTATCGATATCAGGATACTAGTCCAAGTATTAGGCTGCTTGTGGTCCTGCTTCCTGGACCACACATCTCCACACCCTCTCCCATGTTCACACACTCCTCACACACGTGAGCTGCCCTCTGTGTGTACTTGTTGGGTGGTGAGCTATTACACACACACACACACACACACACATATATATATATATATATATACATATATACACACACAAAAAAGAATTTTGTCTAGCTCAGAGAAGTTCACACTGCTGAAATGATATCCATAGAAAAGTGTCCCACCTCCAGCTGGTAGAATCCAGAGGTGTTCTTGTTTCGTGCCGCTTTGCTCTTCAGATAGATGGAAAACCATCTCCGCACTGTGAATTTTCGCGTGCTGGTATCCATGGCAACGAGCAGACCTGTCCATCTATCCCATAATGATGAACATCTCGTTGCGGTGTCTGAGGGGGGTGGCAGAAACTCAAAAACCGAGCTTTATTTTTCTCTCTCTCTCTCTCTCTATTTGTCCCGCAGTTTCCTCATCGGCCCATCCTCACTGCGGTGCTCGCTGCGTGGTTCCCGCATCGCTCACATGCCTCGCGCGTCTCTCAGCCCTGACGACGTCTCCGCCTCCTCCGGGCTCCTCAGCCGCGGCGGACGCCAGTAAACACGCAGGTCGCAGTTGTTACCGGAGCTGTTGATCCACGCAGTCTCGCGGCGGGCTGTGCGGGCTGTGCGGGCTGTGCGGTGTGGGGTTGACCCGCGCGTTCCGCGTGCGAGGCTGCAGGGGGAGAGGTGACGAACAAATCTGTTCCGCTGAATCAGGAGAAGCGCGCGTGAGCTGCCTCCTCCTCCTCACATCCCTGCCTGAGCGTGTTTATGCACCCCCCCCCCCCCTCCTCCCCCCGGTGGATTCATCTCCTTTTCTCTCTGCGGAACAGGGGATTGTCACCAGTCACATTGTGCGCCACCGGCGGGCTCTCGACCCCTCCCTCCCCTGATTCTCCCCTGGTCCTGTCACCCCCCCCCCCCCACCCCCCCCCCCCCCACCCCCCTCTGTGTGTCTCCCAGCAGCATGCAGCAACAGCTGGTGAGGTCACGTCGTGTAAAGCAGCAACCACTCACTGTCTCTTCTGGCTCTCCTCTTTTGCTCCACACACAAAATAAAATAAAATAAAACACCAGGCTGTGAGGAGCCTGGCGGTTTTATAAGTGAAAAAAACAAAAAAAAACTACATTATATAAGAATTGATCACTGATGAGGACATCAATCAATAATGACAGGGCAACAAGGACAGTGATCACAGTGAATAATCTGGTTGATCAGATGGCGTGTGTGAGATGCTCTCTCTCTCTCTCTCTCTCGGTGTGTGTGTGTGTGTGTGCAGGAATTTGGATCTGTCACATCAGCAGCTTTTCAGAGCTGCAGTCTTACATAACCATAGAGGCAACGGGTGAGAGGTGGAAATGGAGACCAAAGTGATGACAGCAGAGGGTAGACGAGGACTGTTACTCTCCTGAGCCTCATAGGAACCCCCCCCACCACCACCACCCCAATCCCCTCCCCAGGACAGTCCCAATTCTCTAAAGAAACAACTTTTGAAATTCTTCACTCAAGTGGATTCACATAAATTGCTCAGAGTTCAGAGTGCGATTTTCATGCGCTTCTCAGGGATTTGGACAAGATCTGGATATAACTGGCACGTAGTTGCAGGGCATTTTAGCACAATTGAAAATGTAATCAGATGTGTTCAGTCTGCTGTGATATGTTGTGGGCGGAGATTTGGAGATTATGGACTGGTGTCTTTGTCCTGGTGGGATTAGGGCTCTGTAAGTAGATCACAACATTAATATTTATACACACAGACAGACAGACTGTGAGACAGATGCCGTCAAATGTAGCTCCTTTACTATCCATTCTTTTCATCACACTATATGAAAAACAATCATATAATGTAATTTAACATAGCAGATGGCAGTTTTAAATTGTTCCATCAAGCCACATTTATCAACGCTGGATTCAATATTGATTATGAACTCAAAATCATCTTCATATATTTATTAGGAATTAGGAACACAGCATTCATTTTAAATAGGGAAATATTTTTATTGACATTTTAAATTTCCGCCAGAGCACTGGTCCACTGTAAACATTACACATTTACAGATTATCAACCTTGGCGATTATACAAATCAGTCATTGTTTACTAAAGTATTCATCTGAATGGTTTATGACCAGCCGAAAATGGTTTGTTATGAGCTTGAGTGTCATCTTGTGCAGTGTGTTTAATGAATTATCTGCATCTCTGATTTGCTGTATCTCCCAAAAACAATCAACAGACTTGAGTATTTGCTCTTTGCATTTCGTACAGGAGACACAGATACATCCAGGAAACACTTAATATGTGTTTGTATAATTGGCAAAGATCAAAAGGTAGTCATCAACAATTATCACATATTTTATAATGCATGGGAATATACAGTCATAAAGTAAGACACTGTGATTTAAAAAGAAAAAAATGTAGTTTTTCAGACAGAGCAAAAAAAGAAAAAAGATCAAATACAGAATAATCGGTAGTGATGTTTTAAATAAAAATAATTCTGATTCAGAAAATGTGTTTAAATTCAATCAGAACCTGCAGGAAAAAAAAGTATGGCACAAATTAGTATCCTCTTTTTTAATCTTCTTTTTGTGTAAACATAAGTTTATCATAGAAAAATTCAGCTTACGAACAGCATACAAACATGATCATCGCCAGGTGTGCAGATCTTTATAAACGCAGCTATTTTTGCAGTTTGCTGGTCTACAGGGTTTGGGTGTGTCAACATAAAATAAAAATCAACAGTTTTAGAGAAGCAGATGTTTCTGTGCAAAGGTAAGAAAACCATTTTCCAAGCAGTTTGGGCTTTGACATTCTGCAGTGTGAAGGATCACCTGTGAGTGGCCTCACTTAAGATCCCAACCTTCCCAGGAGAGGATGTCCAAGGTAACTGTCACCACAGACCCAAGGTCAGACTGTGCAATACTCAGAGAAAAGTAAAACAAAAAAAAAAAAACAACTTTTATCCAGTTTTGGCTCATTTGGTCCCCCTACAGGCTGTGGAGGTTATGTCACTTTTACAAAACTAAGATTTACTTTTGTTTGGTGACTGTTTCCATGATTACTTTGAGTCAGTTGCTTCCGCCATGATGTCCACTGTAGCTCTGTGAGCTCCATCGCTGCTGATGTGTGTCAGCGTGTAGGATGATGTGCAGCTGTCTGATGGAGATGGGCGTCCAAAGCTTACTTTGACTATTTTTTGCCAGCGCAAGGATGGAAGATTGCTACAGCTAGACGATGCTTTGTAAAAGTAAGGCCAATATTCCTTTAAATGAAACTGAAACTGATATTTTTAACATGGACCAAAAGGCCTTTGTGCTGCTTTAAATGTCCATGACAGCACAATTAGAAGGAGACCGAAAGAGTAGGATTTCTTTCGAAGGATTGCCAGAAAAAAGACTCTTATTTAAAAAAAAAAAGAAAAAGAAAACAAAAAGCATAAAGGCACAACTTTAGCCTTAATCTCCAGCACCACGCTTGGTGAAAACCAAAGACAGCATTTTAGCAGAAACACCTCATATGCACTGTCAAGCCCGGTGGTGGAGAGGTGATAGTTTGTGGCACGACCTGGGCACCTGACAGTCTTGTCTGAGTCAACCACGGACCCCTCTGTATACCTGAGCATCCCAGAGGAAAGGTGAGGGACAATGATGAGAAGCACACCAGCAAATCTATGTCAGAATGACCGAAAGAAAACAAACAAACAAACAAAAAATCCAGGTTTCAGAACGGCCAAGTTAAAGTCCAGAGTTAAACCTATTTAAAATGCTGTGGTGGGACCGTAGTAGAGCTGTGCAAATAATGTCCCAAAAACTTAATGAACCAAAGCAGGGCTGTAAAGAATGGGCCAAACCCTCCACAATAATGTGGGAGATTAAGTCATACAGGAGTCGACTACTTGAAGTTATTCCTGCTGAAGATGGATCTACGAAACTACAGAGCCACAGAGGTACTAAACAGTACCAGCATAATTTTCTTTTTTTCCTTTTTGGCTTCATTTTTATGGAATAAATAATGACACTGTGAAAAAAGGGATACGTCATTCATGGAGGTTGTATTTGTCCAATATTGTGACCTAAAATCAGATTGTTTTTATTCCTTCTTAGACAAGAACATTTGATTAGAAGTTGGAGTCTTATCTTTTGCACATGTTAGTACAGCAAACCATATTCACACCAATATAGTAGACGGTACAACCAAATATAAAGTAAAACTGTGCTGAAATTTCCAGGATTCCTGCTGTTCATATCTGTGTGTGTTTGTGTCTTGGATTTCCTCTTGTGCATGCATGTTAAATTAAGATGCACTTGTAAACAAAAAGTTATCGATGCATTTTTCTGTGTACGAAACGGGCGGGCTGCAATGTGTTGAATGCATGTGATCTGTGCGTATTAGGAAAGAGGTGGGTAGTAGACCGGCGTGTCATAGTCACAGACTCTGAGCCCAGAAGGCTTGTGAGCACCCATGAAATGGTCAAAACCTCCCTTTGAAACGATCCCCAGGTCCAACTCATGCTCACAGTCGACCAGGCTGAAGTCAGGATCAAAGCAGATCTCAATCTGCCCCAAAGTCTGGAAATCAGCATTCTGAAGGAAAAAAAACAAAAAACAAACCACAAAAAATTAACACACACATTGCTGGTAGCACCACAGACAATTAAGTAAATAAACTATTCAGCCATTGCATTATTTAAATAAAATAAAGGTGTTTATACCATAGAGTTGATGGACACACTGGATCTTCATTTTGACACCGTAGAATTGTTCTACTGCTTCTTTAATTTGGGAAAACTGCACAACAAGAGCAGAGAGGAGCATATATAAGCATAGATGCGTGAATAATAGATGTCACTGACCTTAAGCTTAAAAAAATGTTTTTTTTTTCTTCAAATAAACTATGTTGTTATTCAGAATACAACCTTACAAACTCAACTCAGTAAATGGCTGGCTATAGAAAATGCACCTGAAAATTGACTGATTCTTACATTGTACTCTGACTTTTAATTGAAGATAGTATTAACACAAGATAGTTTAGATTTTTGTTGACTTCATTTCATTATATACATCATTCCTGCATTTCAGGCTTGCAACAAAATATTCCCCCAAAATATTCCACTTCAGGACTAGTAATGATGGAAAGAAAAAAATGGTTAAAAAATGTGTACTATTATGATAGTACCATTACCATCATAATGGTAATGGTATTTTCCAGGGATGGAACTTTCATCAACACAAAAAACGTGGTACAAAATCATTGCACCAAAGTAGTACATGATCTAATGTCCCAACTTTTTTTCTTGACTGCATTGCAGGCCTGGAATGGAAAAATGACTATCAAATTAAATATTTTTTTATCCATATTGAGAGCAATAAAATAGAGGTGAAAGTATATGTAAGAATCACTGCATTTTTCTGGATTCATGTGGGGGTCCAACCTTTCCAAATCTAGGATTTTAGACAGAAACTTACACTGTAGTATTTTTCAGAAGGCACAATGTCAAACTTCTTCAGGATGCTGCAATAATACAAGCACAGATTTATATTTAAGGCTTTGACTTGATGTTGCTCTTATCAGGAGATACTTAAAATAACTATACAAGGAATCTGTTTCTGAGAAAACGTGTGTGTGTTAGTGTGTGTGTGTGTGCGTGTGTATGTACATGAATGTGAAAGTGATCTGCACCTGTCCAAATCCAGTTTATGGTATAATTCCAGTGCCTTGCTGAAGTATTTATGCTGACTATTCAAAGAAGGTGCTCTGGCTGCACATGTACCATGTTTAAGCCACTCGTACTTCCTGTTACAACAGACAAGCAAAGAAAGATTTCATGCATTGAAATATCTGATATACATCAGCAAAAATAAGAACTTAGGGACAGTTTATTCACGTGTGTTCAGATGCGTTACATTCTGTGGAGAGGAGAAGGTCTGAGTGACCTGTATAAACAACAGTGTCTCTAGTTTGATAGCTGATAGTTTCAGAATGTTCCTTCATGAGGCCCCATATCAAACATTAAAGTTAGTGTATCATTACAAAATCTGAACCTCATGAAAGGAAGCCATATGAACTCAACTCAATATAAAATGTAGCCTGTGAACTGCTATCATGTCATTGAGACAGTTTCTTCCCAAGAGCCGTTACCATACTCAACACAAGTTTGCACTAAAGAACTGATACAGATCAGTCTTATAGTAGTTTTATATTAGGTTTACTGTATATATTTCTCAAATTTCTATTCTACCTCATTTGACTTTTATTGTATATTTTTTCCCATGTCTATTTATTTATGTGTGCACTTAATGGTGAAGTTTTTTTTTTTTAATCTCATTGTACCTTGTACAATGACAATGACAATAAAGGCATTCTATTCTATTCTATCAGTTTCAGCATATTTTCAAAATCTTATGTAGCATTTACTGTACATAAATATGATGTGATATTATGAATTAGAAGAGTGAAAGCTACTCAAGGAAAGCACTGACTGCTGTGTTTGAGTGGAATCAGCTCAACCTGTTATTGAGCTCAGCTTCACACTGAGGAAGTTGAAAGCTGGAAGACGCCACAGTGACGGAGGA
The DNA here is from genome assembly GCA_018398805.1 of Hirundichthys speculiger. Classification (NCBI taxonomy): domain Eukaryota; kingdom Metazoa; phylum Chordata; class Actinopteri; order Beloniformes; family Exocoetidae; genus Hirundichthys; species Hirundichthys speculiger. The sequence goes on from JAGFBZ010000648.1 coordinate 4,180,617, forward strand.
AATCATATGACTACTTTTGATTTTGCCAAGTGGTGACATTTAAATTACTTTCACGATAATAAACTTAACTGGATCAAATGACAAAATGTTGACCACATAAATGTTTCTGAAAGGAAGAGTCATTGAAAGTACTGAAGTATTGATTTAAAATTCTCTAAGTATACACCACTTCCAGCTACTTCTGACCCGAAGAACCAATATTTTGAGCACTTTGATGCAATGACCCTTCTTCACTGACAAGACTTTGGGTTTTCCTGAGAATGTGAAATGTTAATTACCTATAATGCATCACAGTGCATTTGATTTTTAATTAATTGGGTTCATTTATGCAGCTGCTATGAGGTTCACATGAGTATCATACTTTTAATACTAACCTCATATCTAATACCATTTCTACTCAACGTAACATTTGAAACATATCTGTCATCTGCCAAATAAAAAAATAAAAAAAGCCAGATAATTTTTGGGGTTAGACTGTCGGCAGAATATCTGTCCCAATATATAAGATATGTAGATCTTATGCACAGATACCTCAAAACTGTGTGTTTGCCCTCTTGGATTTGTTAATTTTAAACACAAAGCAAATCCACTTGCTCATAAAATATTGTTAGCAATGTGGTAACTATATGTTGTTAAGTTTGGAAAAGTAATATAAACAAAACACATTAAACCTGTTAATACTGGCGACAGATGGGCTGTAGCCAGTATTGATACATGTTTGGACAATAATTTGAAAATCTAAAAAATAAAGTTTTCAGAAGAAAACAAAAAAAAAAGTCATTTTGCAGTTCAGACATACCAGAAGCCGACAGACAAGGGCTTAATCAAGTCAGGCCAACTTTTCTTCATGTCTGGAAGCAGGTCCTAAAAAACACACAACCAAAAACAGACTTGCTTCATCTTTTAGAAGTTGTGGTGGCTGGAGTTTGAAGCAGAGTGCAAAACTCTCAAATAAGTTTAGGTAGCTGAAGTCATGCTTTGTGATTTTGTCATTATTACTTCCTTTCTCTCTGCTACACCAGTGAGATATTTCTTCATTAAATTTACATCATTCCATGCATGATGCAATGACATAAAAGCTATAGTGGACGAGGAACAGGAGACAAAACTGTTTTGTCTCCTGTTCCTATAAAGATGCACACATTTGGATGAACAGTGTTATACCTCTATCTGGGAAGCATTGAAATGCCAGGATGAATTGCACATGATTCCTTTATCTGGCCTGAAACACAAATTCACAATGACATTTGTAAGTATTTCAACAAAGCATCAGTAGTGTTTATTCATATATGAGCATGCATAAGAGTCGAAGAAACTGTGGTACAGATGTATGTGTGAATGGGTGAACGTGGTTTGTGATGTAAACCACTTTGAGTGGTCTGCAAAAATAGAACAACACTTTCAAATGCAGTTCATTTACCATTTACTTACCAGAGTCCATGCAGCGTCCAGTAGCTAAAGTTGGGATGACAGTGTTCCATCTGAAAATTATTAAAAATAAAAAAGTAAATGTTGCTGCTATTAATGCAACTACTACCACTTATTTTATACACCAAAAAATCTAAATGACACAACAAAGAAGCTGAAACTAGTTATCATTAACTGTATGTATGAAGTTAAGAGCCTATATGGACAATAAAAAGAAATACAAAATCCCTATGGAGCTACTGTGTGTGTTGTTCTTCACTGAATCAACTGCTGAAAAAGTGAATCTTCCATTTTTTTTCCCTATTGACACAGTCCCCACGTTGAGTTAAAAACTGAGCTTTTTAGTGGGTTTGCAGGTTAAAGCTAACTCAAGTTTATCGAATAAACCTAACTGGAAACATGCACAGTCAAAAACACCAGTCGTCCAAATATTCATGTTTTCAAAAATGCGGCATCATGAAGTTCATTTTGCAAAATCTTGAATGATATGCATTGTTTTCAGCTGGATGCATGTTATTTAATCCAGTCTCATTCACAGTAATGTGCTCAGGCTAAGTAACAGAGTAACTTCTTAAATGCACTCATCCCCACTCAATAAAAATCACATTTGTCATTTTGTCAAAATACGCAATACCTACAAAGCTCTCATGCTAACAGACTGCATTGCTGACGGATCAAACCCACTCTTCGTACAAAATGACACACAGCCAGTCTTGTGACTCAGACATCACATGATGTCAAAGTAACAGATTTATTGAATTAGCTGACAGAGACCAGAGTTTAGCTTGACCTTTTACAACATCTTGATACGGGTGTTAATTCTCGAGATGTTCCGGTACCATTTTTTCCTCCTGTTACCGATTCCGATTCTTGAGCTGTAGGTGTTGGCCGATGCCGACTACTGATCCGAGTATGATATTAAAATAAATTGCACCATGCCTGACTGAAATATAATTATCATTGTTATAAACCATGAATAAATACAGCAAATCCAAGCCATTTATGTCTATATTTATTTTCGAATAGAACAGTATAAAGCAGTATTGCAAATCTTGAGATGGGCCTGATGCTACCAAGATGTTGGCTATGGAAGAAAAACTGCAAAGGGTTGTGTGACATGGCAAGAATCACAGACAGCAGAGTCTTAGTGTACTGTAGAAGTTTATCATACTTAACAAAGGCAATCTTATATACAGTAAATAAATAAAATGAATACTGACAGTATTAGGGAGGAAACAGGGGCTGCTTTAACCACAGAGACACAGCGGAGGCTGCAGTTGACATCTATAATGCTTGGTGCTCAGATGTGATCGGGGAGTTTGTTTTGAGGGTTTATATTTGTTTTGTTTTTTTTTATTATTATGTTTTTATGCTGAACATCTAATCGTAGCTGAGAATTTTCCAGCCTGTTTTTACTAGTCATCTGACTACAGCCAGAAACAACCATATGCCGATGTTTTTCTCTTCATTTACAGGTTCAGAGCTGTTTTGTCTAAATTCAAACCAGGAACGCTGGCAACACCACAAGAGGAAGAACACCTTCTGCTTTTTTCTGGACTGGACCAAATATTATTCTTCTGCTTCCCCAGCTAGTTAATGCAGAGATGATAATGATTTTTGTAATATTACTATATATTTATTCATAGCAGTTTAACCTGTGCAATACCAGATTTACAAAAATAATAATAATAATAGTAATAATAATGATGCATAAGAGAGCATAAAATGTGGTTTAAATGTGCATGTGAATGAATAATAAAATATATTAATATATATAAAGATGGACAGAAACTCACAGAGCAGAAGGTGGTGGGCCAGTGGTGGGTCAACGTCAGTTTGGTCCACATCGCGCTGAAAAAAACAGACATTATTTTGCATGGTCCAGGTTGTTTTCCACATCAAAAGATAATGGCACAAGAACATTCGGTAAAAGCTACTACAAATAGCGGCAGACAAAAACATAAGCAGAAAGATCATTCACACATTTAACTGAAACCTTCAGCAATAACTCTCAATACTGACTTTCCTCAGTAACAACACATTTTTCCATCAGGGATTAGTAAATTACTATAGAACTGAAATGTTATTCTGTACTTACGGAGATGAAATGACATAGGCAGAGGACAGGGCTGCTGCCAGGCATAGCAGAAGAGGTGAGTGGAGCCTCATGGCTGACAAAAATAAATTAAAAAAAAAAACAAGATGAGAGATTTCTTCAATAAATGATTTCTTCTAAAAGTTGGCAGTAAACATCAGAATTCTAGTTTCGTGCAACATCTAATTAAAAACCACACAGAGACAGTACAATTTGTACACATTTGTCTATGCAAAGAACCTATTGCTATTTAAATTGATTTTAATGAAATTCTAAAAAAAAAAAAATGTGTGGCTAAAAGAGAAGTTGTGGTTTGAACTTGCTGAAATGTGTGGTTATGTAAAGAACCCATGAAACTCTAAACTTGGGTAACTAAAAGAAAAAGAAAAAACAGAAAACGTTAACCCTAGCAATCCCTCTATTGCCACAGACACATGACCAATACCACAATAAAGATGAAATGCCATAGCAGCAAGCCCAGTGCATGTAGCAGTTTAATAAACAGCACCCTTCCCGTCATTTATAGGGAAGTCAAAAAGTTCAAGAACATTGTGATGACACCATGTAACCAGCTGTTCAACATCCCTTCAATACACAGACTCATGGTGGTCATGGATCAGGCCAATCACTGGTGTGTCATCTACGAACTTTAGGAGCTGGACAGAGACATAATCAGAGGTGCAGTCATTTCTGCTGGAGACAGAAGAGGGAGTACAAACATGAGTAGCACCATGACTGACTGACCAGAGGCCTAATGTGATTTTCCCCACTCTCACCAAGATGCCAGCTCCTTTCAGTCGATCAGTTAGTGGAGAGTTTGGTTTGAAGGAGGTCTGGGATGACCGTGTTGAAATCCAAACAAAAGCCAACAAAGAGAATCTGAGTGTATGTTCTGGGATGGTCAAGGTGCTGCAGGATGTAATGCAGTCACGTATTGGTAACATCACCCACTGACCTGTTTGCCTAATAGGCAAAATGAAGGGGATTCAGCTCCAGTGATGTTCTTCAAGTGCACTAACTCTAGTTTGTCAAACTTTACATGACCACAGAAGTGCAACCATCTGTTATAGGCACAACAGTGGAAGGTTTGAAACAGGCAGATACTACACGCTGCTCCTGTGAGCTACTTGAACATCTGCATGAAGATGGGCGTTGAGCTTCAGGTAGATGAGCGAGACACTGTGGGCCTGGTGCTTTTCTCATTTTATGTATCTGGAAAAATCTTCTGACAGACATCTTCACATATTCTCAGTGCTGATGGAGTAGCCACGGTGGGAGTAGGGGTGGCGTGAGAATGCTTTTCAATGCTACAGTAAAACTGATTCATGTTTTCAGTCAGCTGATGTTTCTCTGCAGAGGTGGTGCTAGCTTGTAGTTTGTGGTGTTTTTCAGGTCTTTCCATGCTCAGTACGTTTACATGAATATAATCTACACTGTCAAAGGTTATTTGGCCTTGTACGAGGCTTTCACTTCTGCATGTAGCGAAGCTGTCTGAGTTTTGTTGGTTTGAGTTACTTTTTTTTTTTTTTAAAGTTACAAGTGGGTTGAATCATTTCTTGATAGCTGAACACAGCTGGCTCATAAACGTACACACGAGGCTATAGTCCCCTTTGTGAAAGACAAAACTCACTTCATTAAAAAAAAAAAAACAGACATATTTGCAATGAGTAACATTATAGATTAACAGAAAACATTATCTTGATAAATGCAGTTACTCTTACATTTGTAACTTTGACCGTTTAGGACTAAAATTCATTTCGCCGTTCACCAACAAAGTATGTTTGACAGACTTTTTAAGTAAAGAAGACGAGACGGATGCCGGAGGGAAAAAAAATTAAACTCAAGTTACAATGCATAGCTGAATTTGCGCAAACGTAAGATAAACCAAGTTATAAGTAAACTAAATATCAGTGGATGGAAATTACATATTAGCATTACGACAGGAGCTCGTGTCTTACCAATGTACAGATGACATTTCTATCGCTTAGTTTGATCAAATCAAATGTTCAAACTCACCTCACTTCGTACCGAATTATAAGGGCGCAAAAGAACCGCTGTAGTTAAATGAACGCCGAGCAGCTTCCTTGTTGAGTTAACGAGGTCAAGGTATTACACAAAAGTAACAATAAGGAACAAACTTGTTTTTGTCCCACAGCTGTTGTGTTACTGTTGCCGACCAGCCAATCATGCACTACGCAGGGTATTACGTCATCACGCTTTACGAAGGTTTGCTTGATCTATTGTCCACCCACTCCCGTTAGGAGCTATTGAGGCATTTCAACGGTTCCTGTGAGATAGGTTCGCCGAACAAAGACTTTGCAATCCGCCCTTGGGAAGGGAAATTGAAGTCATACCTGCACAAGACCGTATAATAAAATTTTATTATTTTAGATATGAATTTATACGAGCAGGTGACGCATGTCCTGGAGAATTCTGTCTGGAGAGTTCTATCATTGAGCTAAAACGTATACAAATACACACAGCCGCAGTATACCATAAATTTCTTTCCAAAGAAAGAAAGAAAAGAAGAAAGGAAGATATCTTCCTTTCTTTCTTTTCTTACAAAGGGAGAGTCAATTATAAAATGTATTTTTTTAATTAACTTCATTTCTCTTGGCATCAATATAAATAGTCTGTTACATACGTTATTTAAATACCGAGCATGTCTACTCATACTTGTTTTTTGTTTGTTTGTTTTGTTTGTTTTTTTTTTCAATTTAAGCTCAATTTTAGTTCATATTTGTGACAATAATGTATCTTGCCCTGGGTCAAGGGGTTAGGTATTGGAAAGCTTGGAAAAATGTTTCACAATAATTTACTGGATTATATCACAGAATTGCATGTTGTCTGTTTTCGCATGATCCTGTCTCAGAAATGACGACCACACGACCAATAGAGGGCTCTTTTTCTCTCTTTTGAAGTCAGATAAAAATCCTGTATGTATGGAAAGGTGGAAAAAAAAAATGTTGGGGGGGCTCTGAAAACTAACCTTTCAGTTGTGCACAGCTGCACAATGAATATCTCAAGAACAAGCCATTTTCCATGCATTGAATTTTAGGGATAATGAACTATAAACTGAAAAAAAAAACCAAAAACATTCTTTTATGTGCATAAAGGTGCAATTACAGCAATAAAAGCAAAGTAAAACATGTATAAATAACCCTTATCCTGTTCATAGAAAGAGTTCTTTTGCCGCCTTTCACACATTTCCAGCTGTCTACGTCACTCACACATCACACACTCCTCCCCAAACCTTCATGCTGCCAAATGCAACCCCATGTTGTTGCCTCACATGATTTTGACTCAGATGTGAAATGTGTTCCACAGTTCCTCCACTGCGTCAGGAATAGTCAAGCTGTAACTGTAGCTAGTTTTATAAATAGCCCCCAGCCAAAGTTCAGCATGCGACACAGTGTCTCAAGATGCTTCTTAATCCAGATGGAGAAAAATCTTGAAGTGGTTGCTTTGGACTGTCAAAAGTCCAGATGAGATACTTGTGTATAAGTGAACCAGCTTTAGGCTCAAAATATAAATATTTTTTAAAATTGCAATACCTAATCAAAAAAAACATCTAAAAAGATAATATGACCTGCATACAATATGTATGATTATTTATAATGGTCAAATTCTCTTTATCTTGTATATTAGATTAAACACTTTGAATGTACTCTTCAGATAGCATGCCAGAAACTGGCTGCCACTGCCTCTGTTTAAAAACTGTATTAAATAAATTCTGTCAGTTCTCTGACTATGGAAGCCACAAGTCTTGAAGGATATTAGTTATATATAGGCATCCCTCTTTCCTTATAAGGCCTCGGGGAGAGGCAGGTGGGGGACACTTGGAGACGGGTAGTGGTTTTGTTGGCCTGATACAGCACTTGGTTTAGGCTGACTCCCTGTGGATTCAAGCTGACAACCGGAGTCGCTGAAAAGAAAATCTTAAGGGGTAAGAAATACAACTTTAATCTCCAGTACCTGTTTCTGTCTCCTCTGTATCGTTAGCTTTTTAATCCACCCTCATTTCAAACCCAAGTAGAGCAGATGAGATCAGCGAGACGGGTGTAAAGAAAGCGCAGCCAAGAGATGTTTCATGATCCTTAGCCACTGTTAATGATACTTAAAAGTGATGAATGACAAATTATAGCTATAATGAAGGATGAACAGTGATTCACATGGAATAAATAAATGACTGGCTGAGGGCTCTTTTGGCTTGCACTCTTTTGCTTTATTATTTGTTAGGTGCTTTGTTTAGCACAGGTGAGACAGACAATAGGCCTCTGAATTTATTATTGTAAAACAAATTCGTCAAGGTTGACTCACACTGGAAAATGACATTTTCCAAGGATGCTATCTTCTGTTGCTTTGCCAGATAAAGTTTTTTTTGCGTTTTTATTTTAACACCTGAAATGTGTTGACATCTTATAAATCAGATTTTACATTAATTAGGTTTTCAATAAATACAATGAAATTAGACTTTTCTGTTTTTTGTTTTACCATTACTGCAAGTTAGTGCACAGCAAGAGTTTGCGTCTGATTTGTATTGTACCGGCTTGTATGGTTGCAGCTGAGAATTTTGGAGGTTTACAGCTACATATGGAAAGACTCAGGTGTCATTTGGCAGACATTTGTGCTGGTGCAGTGTTGGCAGGGCGAGCAGAACCAGGGAGGTGCAGCACTGCTGGGACAAGAATATGATCTCCCTGGAACAACCTTTCCTTAAGGCAACTGAATTAAAGGCTTATTTTAAGTGGAAGTGCATCATCTCCCTGCATCATTTTTCCTTTTATTCTTGTTATTTTTACACGATGCTATATGAATAAACTTTATTTGGTCATTAAGTCCTCAAACCCTGAATAGGAAGTTGTGGATATAGATAATGAATGAGTGGATGGATGGATGAATGAATACATTGTAATATTACTGTATAACTGGGTGACAAATTGGAAATGTAACTGATAATAATCACTTAAAGGTTAGATGGCAATGGTTAGGACATGACGTGATTTCATCTGCCTGGTTGTATGTCTTGTACGTTTGACTGGCAGATTTGGGGCATTACAAGTAAGTTGAACTTGGCTTTGGTGATAGTTTATGTGACACTAAAGCTTGAAGGAGCATTTCAAAGATATGCAAATAGGAATGTGGTTCAGCATGTCTCATTAGCTTTCAGGGTGAGGTTGGGTTAGAGGGAACCGCTTCATGTTTCAACTGAATTTATTTCTGGTCTCCAGGGACCATGAGGTGATGTAAAGCAATTATACTCCCTTGTGTGCATGATGTAAGACAAAGTTATGCTTTTGTTTTGGGGGCTGTACTACAACAATGTTCATTCAGGACACCCAGCAAAAAAGAAAGCAAATTGTTTGGAAAGCTTATGCTGTCATCTACTGGTTTCTTTCTTACCAAATACACAAGCACGTTTTTATAGATGTAAGAATTGAAAAACAGAGGATTGGTGAGAAATACCAGAGAAAATTATATTTTATTTTATTCTTTATTACATTGAATATTTCACTTTTGTGATATCTGTGGTTTTAATTAGAATTTTACGGTATTACCAAATGTCTATCAAAACTCACTTGAGCAGTCTATGTTGTGTTATTTAGATATTGTTTTGATATATACAGTATGTACATATATATGTATATATGTTTGTGTGTGTGTATGCGTGTATATATATTGAGTATCTATGTATATATATTGTCCAATAGTAGTCCACGATCACACCTTTTATTTATGTCTGTGCACATGTGTGTTTTTGCCATTGGGATCTCTAAATTACAGGATCATCTTCTTTGGTTGCAGTATATTTTGTTTGTGTGTGTGTGTTGTGTGTGTGTGCACGACCCTGAGACATTGCAGTGTGACCATTTTCATCACACCTCTGTAACACCTTGGGACGTCATAACAGAGGCAGAAAATGGGAGAGAGAAGCTACGTACGTCAGAGCAATGCCATTTATACCAACGTCGCTCCTGTAACTCAGATGATCCCACAATGCTGGAGTGCTGAGTCTAATCACACGCTGACATGGATCTGTGCATTCGTTGGGTCTGTGTAGATTTTCAAAATTGAACTGCAATGGTTTAATGAGAAGAGCTTTTTTGTGTTAACCCGAAATGGCCAATGAGTGTAAGGGGCGACACACTTCATGTAAAAGAAGTTCAAAGCCACCAAAATGCAACACAGTATACTGGGGTTTGCTGCTTAACCCTGCATTGCCCATTCAATGTGTGAGTGTGTTATATAATAGGGCTAGGAATTCAATGTTTAGAATTGTAAATGGTGCAAATGGTGCAAATAAGCTAATGTGTCTCGTACTCTGAGGTAACATTTCTTATGGCTCTTATGGTAAATGGACTGCACTTATATACCGTTTTCTCCACACCATCAAGGTACCCTCAAAGCGGTTTACAATGGCTTCTCATTCACCCATTCACACTGACATTCATAGCCAGTGGGTGTACCATGCATGGCGCTGCCAGGCTGCCATTGAGGGCAGACCTACTGGTGGAAAGTTAGGGTTTGGCGTCTTTCCCAAGGACACTTTGGCATGTGAACAGTTGGAGCTGGGATTGAACCGCCAAACTTTCAGTGACTGAATGACCCGCTCTACCAACTGAGCTACAGCCACCCCACCCACCCCTTATCAGACAATGGAAATATTGAAAATATTGGTAATCAAGTCAACTGTCTGCATTTCAATTTTTACATTTCTTTTTTCACACTGCATTTCATTTGAGGGGTCTTTTCCACATTTCTCAGACTCTCTCTCAAGGCATTTCTCTGTCTGTGTACTGGTTTGAATTCAGACTTTCAGTGTCAATCTATTGTGATTTGTCATTATGTCCGTCTGTGTTTTTCTTGTTGCTTGTTCGACAGGTCAGTGTCAACAGTGTCACCATGTCTTTACGGCTCAAACGTGGAAGTTACAACCATGAATACCACCACAAAAAGACCCAATATGTGGTTAAGGAATACAGCAGGTATAGGAGAAACGTGCTAATAGTTAAGGTGCAAGCGGATGCAGCACTTTGACTTTCCTAATATTATTACTAATATTATTAGTTATAACATTACGAAGCTTGGTTATTACTAAAAATGCTAATTCAGCTATTTTAACAGCTATTTTTGCAAATATAACAATATGGTTCAAGTTTAATGTGGCTAACGTGGAGCTAACTTCAACACCTATTTAGCTTTGAGCTGGTAAGGTAAATTTGTCTATGCAGGCTTCTTGCTGCAAAATTGCTTTTCCAAGCTTATTGTGGAAAACAAAACATTCAGATGAACAAACGTGTGGAAGGTTGTAACATAGCTTTGTAAAACTTTAAAGAATCCCAAAATCTGTCTGGCTTAGCTTGTCTTTTCATTTTACTTGAGGCTGCCCTGTTCTTGATTATGATAGTTGAGTATGAGCTCATCCCAGGATTTCATCATAAAAATCACACCGATACATTTTTCAAATTGTTGTGATTAGCTTTTCAACAGCAATGAAAATTATTTATTTTCAGAGAGCCAGAGCGTGGATGTACAGTATTTCATGTTTATATACAGCATGTTTGTATACTTCCGTCAACACCAGCAAAAAGTGTTGCTTTTGTTGTTACTCACTTGTTTCTTTTAGGCATTTAATATCCAGTTCAGAAGAGAGCTTCTAAATGAGTTTAACAAAGTAGTCAGTGACCATTGTCTGCTTCATTTGACTGAAGTAGTAGTAGTGCAACAGATGCTCTGTGTGGAGTAAGCTAATGGTAACTAGCTTTTACATTTATTCTATTTAAACCCCAGGTCAGTATACAGGTTTGTTTTTCTATGCCCTAGAAAACTGACTTACTATATATATATATGCTTTTACATACTTTCTACATTCAAAACTTATTACAGAACTAAAGGGAGAATATTTTTTGTTTAGCTTTAAGTATGTTTTTTACCTGCTGTACAGATGGAGCATTCTCACAAAGCTGCAAAGCAACACTCTGCTATCTGCAGAATCTGCTGCAATCTTGTACTTGTTTTATACGATACATTTGTAAGAATGCTATCCATTTGTTTATCAAGTATTAGGACTTGTGGTCAATGATAGCCTTGTCATTTCCTGCCCCAGAGTCACCTCTGTGGACAGTTCCCTGCTTTCTCTTCTGCTGTTGACCTTCTTTTGCGGAACTTCAGATTGTGGCAATGGTATAGACAGGAATGCTTTCAGGGTCACGGACCTCTAACTATCAGAGCTTGCTGCAAAGAGAGTCTATAAACTTTGATAGTAAAGAGAAAAAAAAAGGATCTGAGAGTTTTGTTGTTAGTCATTGTCCTTACGTTTCCTGTCTGTCTTTCAAACTGCAGTTTCTTTGCACACGGCAATCTTCTTAATACCACAAACCTTCCAGGGGACATACAGAAGCATTCAAAATACAGATAAGAATGGTGAAATCTTGAAATTCACCCTCTTAGTTCAACGCTCCCTGAAGTCTGGATTCTTTACACAAAAAAGATGCTTATAGACTTTATTTTCTTGTGTTGCTTTGATGTTAAAGGGCAGCTTCACAAGGCTGCAGAGGCTGAAGGAGGCCGAATGAAAAAGGGAAACACATTTACATTCAGCAGTCTACAGCTGTTTGGAGACTCTTTCTATTGTCTTTTTTAAAGCACACTATTTCATCACTGGCATGGTTTTTCACTAACCTGCTTTTGTTACTTTACTTGCTGAGTTCATTGGGGAAATTAATGAGCTACTGGTAAACTGACACTGATAAACTGATACTTTTTTTCTTTAGCTCTGAGGCTATGGAAGAAAGATATGAGCACAAAACACACGCTCGCATTGAGGACGTGGTAAGAATATATGAGTTGGTTTGATCAATACTTGCTTATCACCACTGGGTGATTGAAAAAAAAATGTACTGTATATATTCATATATTTATATATTCTAACGTTTAGTCTTACGTTCACTTTACGTTCACTTAATATTGATTCACTCATATTGATTTCATGAGCGTTTCATCAAGTTTCCCTTATCATGGGGTGCTTAATGCATTCTAGCCTGGTTAGGAGAAGAAGTTTGAAGGTAAAATAAAGAAGTGCAAGACGAGGAGGCATTTATTATTAATCTCTTCAGCACTTTAATTGGCATCCTTTTCATTGATTTAGGTGAGAACAAAGATGGTGCAAAAGTATGTCCGCGAGGAGCCCATGATCCGAGGACCAGAGTTTGTGGTCAGACTCAGATCCCACACTGTGTATGAAAACACTCCCATCAAACTCTTCTGTACTGTTCATGGCTTCCCCATGCCAATTGTGAAATGGTGAGTAAGTCAAATGTTTTTCTGCTCTTGAAGATGTTTTGGCCCATCGACTTTCTTTTCTGCCATGTTTCAGAAAAAATGTACCGATACGGCTAAAGATATTCATGGTGATGCTAATAAACTAATGCCTGGTTATACATGAGTCAATAAAGGTGAATCATGTTTTTCCTTGTTTTTTTAGGTATAGAGATGGTGTGGTCCTGGACTTGTCCTCAGGAAAGTATTTTGTTGAAGCCATAGGTGGAAGCCACTCCCTTGAGATACCAAGGTACACTTCAAAAAGCGGTCTTTGGTCTAGAGTTTGACCATGAGTAGAATCTGTCATGATCGAATCAATGATGATATGTGGAGGAATTATCATTTATAGGGTTGAAAAAAGAAAAAGAAAAAAAAGGATAGATGCGCAATGCTAAATCACTGAATTCTGTTTTCCATGTTGCATGCTTCCACCAATTGTAGAGAGTAGAAACAATTTATAGGAGTACAATGAACAATTGAAGGTGTCCAAATATCAAATACTGAATGGCTAATAGAGTCGGAAAAACAATAAATGGTACAATCAAAAACAGAAATATGTGGCAAATACTGAACGAATCATCAAATACAGACCCATTACAATGATGTATGCAGGAAAAATGAATAATACTGTAGGTCTTGCTGCTACTGAAACTATCGGAACCTATTGACTATTGGGACTATTAATGATTGGGTGAGATATTTAATTATTTTTATTATTTTAAATGCATGACCACAAAATTCAAACATTGTTCCTGACATTTGTTCTTACCATTAAGTGCTTCTGTATTTGTGTATTTGTTTGTGCTGTTCATGGGAACAAGAATACATCCATGAACCATAATAAAACATCTGCTGTCAATTTCTTCAGGATCTACAAACAAAGTCAGAATAGATCAGTACCTTCAGAGTGTGTGTCTGCCGGCTCTGTGCTTCCAGGCGGACTGGAGCGTATCCTGCTCTTTTCCAGTCTGTGGAAGCTCAGCTGTTCAACTGCTGACCCCAGTGCTATGTGATACTTCAGGATTCTTTCAGTCATCACTCTTTGAATGGATCCCATCACCCTCCTGAGTAGTCTAAAACTAATAAAACTGTGGGACTATTTCCACTTGGTACTTTCTGAGTTCAAAGAATGTTAAAAAAAACAAAAAAAACCAACTACCTCTATGCAAGGCTTGGAAATGTGTTTAGCTTTTTAATATAAAGTCTAAAGACTCCTTTAAAGATTACTGAATGAGTAACAAGATCACATCAAGACACCTGGAGGAAACCAATTAAAGTAGGGATATAGAGAGATGAGAAAAGAAAGAGCGCAGACACAGACATTTGTCATTCAGCCATGGATGTGTGGCATACAGTGACAGCTAGACAGAAACATGTCTTTACATCTGCAGCAGCCTTTAAGGCAATTTCTTTTGGTGAAGTCTGTTCACAGATTTGACAAGATTAACCACATATCTTAAATCACTGTCACTAAATTCTAAGTCTTTTCAGCAAGCATGTCCTAATCTATTGGGAATACTTGATATGAGCTGTGGGTTAATATAAACACATTACTTGAATAACTGAGCCAATTATTGCTGTATGTGTGAATTTTTGTGTGTGTGCAAAAAGATTTTAAAAATTCAATCTAATTCACAGTCCAAAATAATGATTTTCATTATGCAGTTAGTGGCTGTGGGATGTAACAACTGTGCTAATTTGAGGTATTTCAGGCAATTGACTGTGCGGATTCAGGGAGGTATACTGAGCTGTAAATTTTTGCCTTTATTGTCTTTTATAGATGTTCAACTGATGATACAGCCCAGTACACTGCTGTGGCTGGGAACCTCCATGGACAGGCTTCTAGCCAGGCATCCATTATTGTAAAGCGTAAGTTATCGTAGGCCTCATGTATTTGATGTGCAGCAAAAGCTTAAACCCTTAGCTCAAGATCAGTCGTTGCCTAATATGTGAAATACTATTAATATGTTTACATTTTGGGTGTGACATATTTGATAGGACCAAAAGTTATTATTGTCAAAAATAACTGATATGTTTGGCAGTTGATATTAGTTATATTGATAACCATTCGAGTGACTCTGTTGGACACTGAATTGACAGAGATGGAAATATGTATTCAGTTTACCACCATTCTTAGCTGAGGCACGTTAATCAGTGACTGCATATCTGTGCTTCAGTTTACCATCTTTCTTCTTAGTAACACTGTCTTTATCATTACTTTTGGCTGGTGGCTCATCATGGTTAACTATACCATATTTGGTCAATAACCTTGCAGGATTCAAAGAAGAGGAGGAGTCCAGTCCATATGCATGGCTGCCTTATACAAGTAGGTATTGTGCTATAATTGCCTTACTCAGCTTTGTTTAAATATTACAATTTTAATGCTTTTAGTTTCTAAGGTTAATAGTAATGCTGCATATAAAAATATATATATACACATATCTTTGCTCTTTACAAAGTAGTTTGTAAAGTAACAATCTGTAACAAAAGTCCTTTCCCTATCTCTTTCTAAATAACTGTGTCTTTCTTTGCCCTTGTCTCCCAGCTGGCATGCTTCCCAAGATCCATTACACTAAAATCAACATTACTTTTGTGGAGAAGTTTGGTCCAGTGTTTTCTTCTGAGGGAGGATCCGCCACTCTGTCTGCCACCATGACCCTGAACCCCAATCTGGCCAACCTACAGCCAGAAGCACAGTGGTATAGAGATGGTAAATGTAATGATGTTGTAGTTTTTGACTGAGTAATTATACTGTAATTATTGTTAATTTGCAATGAGTGGAAGACCAAAGAATCTAATTAGAGGCGCTGAAAAAAAAATTGGCTTATTATATCATAAATGTGTAATAGGTACGTGCATTACATTAACTAAACGCATTACATTAAATTACACTAATTTAGCTGATGCTTTAACAAGTGAGGGAGACATCAGAGGGCAACGTGTTCCTTTCCTGCTGAGCTACAGTCTGCACTGGCTTAAAAAAGAAGCTAATCAGGATTTGGTACGAGGGCAGCACCTTCAAAAAGCTCTGTCTTTAAGAACTAAAGATGTGGAGAAGACTTCCATAATGTCATTAATCAGTTCATGGACTCTAGAGTAACTTCAGAGGATACACTTCATTGTAGTGACGGCTCCGGTCCCTCAGACAGCATTACATCAAGAACTGTCATTCGTCAGTTGTATTACAACGTGGGCAAGGAATTACAATGGGAAAACCTTTGTCAAGCAGTACAGTAGAAAGTTACATACTTGGATGTCACTTAAAGCTTTACTGTGCAAAAAAGTAAAGCCTCAAGTTAACCTTGTCCAGAGTTGGCATCAACTTCCGTGGGGTTGCATCAGTGCCCTTGGCAAAGGTAATTCACACTGCTGTGATGCAGCATTAATGCAGAAAAGTACACTGAGATTTTAGAACAACATATGCTCCCTTCAAGTTGACATCCTTTCCAGAAATGTCCTTGTATTTTCGCCAACACGGCGATGCAAAACCACATCTGCATACATTACAAAGACATGGCTTAGGAAGAAAAGGGTGTGGGTACTGGACTGACCCGTCTGCAGTCCTGAGGTGTTCCCAGGAGAGAATGTGTGAAGGATCATAACGTGAAAAAGTATCAACAGAAACTGTGCGCTGTTGCACACATTGAGATATTTATGCCAAAAGAGTAGGATGATTAAAAATGAAATGATTATTTTCTTGCCATCCTCAATGCCAGATGTTCTTTTAAGGGTGGTACGAAAATAGTAAAAGTTTTACTGTCCTTACAGTCCCAAGGCTTCAATAAAGGAAAACATCTATGCTGACAAGTTAAATTATGCTGACAAGACAAAACAGGAGATATAGGTAGACCCATGCTGACTGAAGTGAAATCAAAGGTTATTGGCAATTTTATGTTCTTCATGGTATTGTTTAGGCGATGTAGAGAGCGTATACAGAGCTGTATGAGAACATTTTACATTCAAATGTGATGTGTCCTTTCTAGACACTCGTCTGTTTGACTCCAAGTGGGTGAAGATTGAAACAGGCAGAGGATTCAGCACCTTGACCCTTCCAAATCTCTTCAAAGATGATGAAGGCCTTTATACTCTGCGCATGGTCACGAAAGGAGGCACTGCAGAACACAGTGCATTTGTCTCCGTCGCTGGTGAGATGGATGTTCAGACAAACGAGCTGATAAAAACACTTTGTTTCAAAAAAGAACCAGTGATTAAGATTTGAATCTGGATCTTTCATTTCAATACCACTGACCTTTCAATTGTAAAGTCTCATTGGTTATGGGATTTAAACAAAATCGTACGGTTTCCTTCCTGTGTAGATGGTCCTCCTCCAGTTCCTGCTGCACCTGGTGCTCCTATGGATATCAAGATCCACGATGCCAACAGAGACTATGTCATTGTGTCATGGAAGCCTCCCAATACCACTACAGAGGGTCCAATCCTGGGATACTTTGTGGACAAGTAGGAGTTTGTGACATAAACCACATGAATAGATAAACTGAGCAGTAATAAATTAATTTCTGTGTGTGGATTTGCTTGACTAACGGTACAGATAGATCAAACTCCATTTCCTATACTGCTATATGACCTCAGGGGATCTTTTCTGTCTATTTCAATTTGATTTATTTATTTTTCTGTCCTTAGCAATATTAGATTGCATACACAGACATCAGTGCATCATACAGTAGTTAGCTGCTGTGTACCTGTTTTTTTTTTTGAGGAAAGGCACGGCCATGTGTAAATGTTTCTTTGTTCAGAAATGATTTTAATACCACCATTTTTGACACCACAAGCACAACAATTACATGTTCAATAAGTACTTTTATTAAATGATTGATGGATGGGTGGATGGAATTTGTTTCATGCAAACTCAACATACTCACTACTTCAATCTCATGCACTTACTGTTACATTCTTTTCACTAGTACAGTACTTTATGACATTATGACCAATATAAGTAGCATATTTCTTCACCAGTCCTGAGTATATACAGTTTTCCTGCATAGGTCTGTCTCCTCAAATCTTCTCTTCCTTCCCCTTTAATATTTTCTTAGATGTGAGGTTGGAACTGAAAACTGGGCCCAATGCAATGATCATCCCATAAAGATCTGTAAATACCCAGTGTCTGGACTGTTTGAAGGACATTCCTACCACTTCAGAGTCAGAGCTGTCAACTCCCATGGAATCAGTAAACCATCCCGCATGTCTGATCCCATCGCTGCACTGGACCCGACCGAGTTTGAGAGGCTTCATGGTGAGTTTAATTTCATTAGTACAAAGAAATGTCATCGCTCCCGTAATTTACACCTCACTTAATAAAAGACTTCTGTATCTTGTAGCTACTCATGCGGAATCGCTGGTTTCGTATGTTTGGGCGGGTTTAAGGCCATGACTTCAAACTTTAGCAATTGTCTGTGAACTGTTGGTTCACTCTCAGCCCACGGACACGGCCTCTGGGATCTTTCCTGATCGTTTATTGACAGGCAACCTTCAGAGAGATGAACGTAAACGGAGTCTGTTTACGTTCTTGTGACCCAGTGCTGTCTGGCAAGTGGGTCACACATATGATGAGTTTTTGCCGGATGACCCCCAGTGTCCTTTACCGTGCAGCTGGCTTTAGATCATCTGTCAGAGCTGTCTAAGGCTCCAGTATGGCATGAATATAAAGGGAAGAAAACTGATCACAAATGCACCACAGCTGTTGATGAACTCCTTAGACACCTCTGCTCAACCTCTTTCTTTCCCGTGGACTGAATTTAACCACTGATAAAAACCTATACACTTCCCAGAAACACAAACAAACAAACAAAACAGAACAAGACAAAAAACACAAAATAGAATTTTTTGGGAAAATGATATATGTATATATATATATATATATATATATATATATATATACATATTTGCACAAAACTTTGTGAAGTTTATGCTGATTGCTTTTTTTTTCCTTTTAACAGGATACACACAAAAGATATGTATCTTATGTATCTTAAGAGAAACATGTTCGCTACTGTTTTATGCTACAAGAACACTATGTAGCAAATGACATAATTTAGCATGTTGAAGACAATGTCTGAAATGTCAAGAAACTGATAATCATAGTCTTTATCTTCTTGTAGCCAGAAAGCATGGAGGAAAACTGGATGTTGTGTCTTACCAAGATGTGGCTGAAGGTCTGCTTTTTTATCAAACGATTATCACATATATATGTATTACTACATAATGTGTAATATGTTTAGTGATCTGGCTGTGTGTATATGGTTGTGTCACTGTAGCTGAAGAAAAGCCCCCAGGTGCTCCATCTAGAATCCACGCCTGTGAAACTGACAGAACATACGTTGTTTTGAGCTGGAAAGCCCCAGCATATTCCAGCAAAGCTCCCATGTGGTACTATATAGAAAAGGTAAGTAATGCACTCTGACCAATTACTTTAGTACCACTCCTCACATTGTTTCCTATTTTCCCTTCTCTTCAGGTTTAAATAAGTGGAGGACAATGCGTCTTTGTGCTGCATTTGTTCCAATGGTGTTTGTTCAACTTGTTGAGCTGTTATTTTATGGATCTCTGTGTCTCCACAGTCCATGGGCGACAGTGATACCTGGCAGCGTGTTAACACTCAGGTCCCCATTCGATCTCCCCGCTATGCCGTCTTTGACCTGACAGAGGGCAGCCAATACAGATTCAGAGTTTTATCTGCCAATATACATGGAACCAGCAAGCCCTCAGAGCCAACTGGACTTATTGAAACTCTGGAACTTAAAGGTCAGTCTCAGTTGTTTTCATTTTACTTGTATGTCAGTATTTATTGCGAATGTCATTATTATTATGAAATTTTGAGCTACAGGTTTTTTTTTTTTTTTTTTTGTGCACAGGTGTACCATCCGCTCCCGGTCAGGTGATTGCAACAAGGGAAACTGACACATCCGTCCTCATCCAGTGGGCTCCTCCAAAGGAACCCAACAATCTCATTGGATATTATATCGACCAATGTGTGAAAGGGTCCAAAGACTGGACCTCAGCCAATCACAAACCTCACAAGAACACCAAGTATGTTTTAATATCTTTTTTCATGATTCACGGTTAGAGGGAATGAAAGTGATGCTCATTGTTTGCATGTGATTGTTTTTCTCCAGGTTTGTGGTCAGCGGTCTGACCAGAGGAGAGACCTATGTCTTCCGTGTCCAGGCTATCAATGAGCTGGGTCTCAGTGACGAATCCCAGGAATCAGCACCTCTCACTGTCAAGGCTGCTCTTAGTCAGTATTACCACATTTTTGGTTTCTATTAAATATGATATTGATACATATAACCCCCCCCCCCCACACACACACAGCTACTAAATGTATTTTTGGAAAAAAAGATCATTATTAAAAATATTCACAACTGTACTCGCAGCCACCCCCTCTGCTCCTTATGACATTGCACTACTGAACTGCGATGGCCATTCAATGGTTCTGAACTGGAAGAAGCCTCTTCATTCTGGAGGTGCAAAGATCAAGGACTATTATGTGGATAAAAGACGCAGTGGAACAACCATGTGGAGGGAAATCCATATCCCTCCAGTTGCAGAAAGACTTTACAAGGTAAAAGAACATCTGCCTTTAAGGGGCACCTTTTACAAAAAAAAAAAAAAAACTTTCATGTGCTTGAATGCCTTGTTTGTGTGTCTGAAGTGACAAGAACATGAAAACATGACACTACCATGTCATTTTGTTTGAGGAAGACATTTTAATCAGTGCTGAGTTCCAGATTTGCAGGGTACTGTGGCCCGATGTCACAAAGTAGAATTACTCAGCACTTCCATCTTCATCTCCACCTAAATCACACAGCGAGTACACCGCTTTTACTGTACCTCAGAAGCTGATAATGCAAAGCTGTAATATCGATCTAAAAGAGGCACACCTGATGCACTAAATGGGTGTAGAGGAAAGAGCTGGCTCACTCCTGTAAAACCCCGTAAAACCAGCAAACTGGTGGAAAAGGAGTCTTGTGCAGTGCCTCCTTTAGGTACATTTGTCACAGGATGCCATTTACATTTCAGTGGTGCCGTAAAATATTATGTCAACCTTGGAAAAAAGGGGCATAATGTGTTTCCTTGAACATTAATTGTCAGTTATCGTACTTAATTTCAAAACAGCAGAACAAAGTCTTTTTTATGCATGAGCGATTTTATGTTTTTAACAGTTTTTGACTACTCCCCACAGTGAAAAACAATACAAAACAAACATCTGGATCCGTTTTGTTTGTTTGTTGTGGGTTGGTCACAATCACTGATTTGGCTACAGCACATCTATTTCTTGGTAGACAGTTTGCAAAAAACAGGCTAATATGAATTTGAAAAGCAGTGTGTCTGTGCTTGTTAAGAATAATGATGATTTGGATGTTGGTGACCACAGTAATCTATCGTAACATCTTACTGACAGGTGGAGGGTTTGACTGAGGGAGCAGTCTACCAGTTCCAAGTGTATGCAGCCAACCTGACTGGCCTTGGACCAGCTTCCAAACATTCAGCCGACTACAAATGTGAGGCCTGGACTATGCCGGAGCCGGGTTAGTAAATGTAGTCTTCTGACCAACTTGATCACAGACGCTGAAATTTTCAAAACAACAGAGAGGAAGTTAACGGCAGTCATGACAGGACTAAATATGATGTCTTCCTCTGTAACGACGTATCCTACAGGACCTGCCTATGACTTGACATTCTGTGAAGTGAGAGATAGCTCATTGGTAGTTGAGTGGAAAACACCTGTCTACACCGGTTCTGGGCCAGTCACAGGCTATCACGTTGAGTATGCCAAGAAAGGAACTTCTGACTGGACTACAGCCAATGACACACCGCCATCAGTAACCGCTTCCTAAAGGTGAGTGTCGATAATTTAAATATTCTAGGGCTCATCATTTTTCCACAACATATTATATTGTTAATTACAAATGGTATTACATCCAATATTGTATTGCTGAACTGACCATTGGACAAAAATGCAAGAGTGCAGTTATTTTCATCAATGAGATACTGACATCTGGTGGATAAAATATATAATTACTGCATTTCAGTCCAGTTCAGTCCTGAACAAAAATCTAAGAAATTAGTTTGAACACAGTTTTTTTTTAGTAAAATGTAACTTGTCTCATATGCAGCAATGTCATGTCCTTTAATGATTACACTTGTTTGATTATTGTACTAATCTGATAACAGTATGAAGCAAAGAAGGCGACAAAGTAAAAAATACATCAGTGTACAAACAGGTAAATGATTAAATAATTATCAGAAATGAAAGGAAATAATAAATTTGGCTTCTAATAAAAACAGTGGACTTGACTTTTATTATTGCACTTCGGTAATTTCTATGTTTACTAACTGTACTGCTTCCACTGAAAGGTGGGATGATTTGTAAAAAATGTGGTAGAACAGTTTGAACAAAAGAGACAAAAGCTGCATAAATCTACAATAAAAACCTGGTGGAATAAACTCATAACTCTTCAAGCCAACTGGCAACAAGCTGATAACAGGACTGAAATACCTACAGAGAAGCATCCCTCTGTGAAAGACTTAGTGGGTAGATAGTTTCATGAATGAAGACCATTTCTAAAGAATTGTTTATTAAAACTAGACAATTTCTAAACATAAAACTAAAGAAATATCAGGATTTCACAATCTGTGGTACATGATATTTAAAAACAGATTTACAGCATGCAGAAAACTTTCTAAATTCATTAAAAAAGCCTTTACTCCTGTCCAACGTTTTTGGAAACATGTTTCTGGCATCAAATCAAAGTCTATGTTAATTCTTTTAAAATAGTACATTTTTCCCGTCAACATTTCAGAAGCTGCCCAGTAGTGTTCCCATTCACAAATAGATTTTAATGCTTGTAAATCACTGCATTATTTTTTCTATTCTTATCAAGCAGTCAACTTTTTGCTTGAGCTCTCCAGAGAGTAGACTGTGGAGAATTACAAAGCCCTGTGTCTCCTCCCAACTGTGTGGTTTTTTTTTTTGTTTTGTTTTTTAATTTCTCTCTAGGTCACAGCTTTGGAGGCTGGTGCCAGCTATGTGTTCAGGGTGCGTGCTGTTAATGCTGCAGGAGTGGGCATGGCCTCAATGGCATCTGACCCTGTGACTGCCAAGGCCGTGGAAGGTAACCTTTATCGATAGAGAGTGGGAGATTACAAGTCAGATCATGAAACCTTGAAAAAAAAAAAAAAAAAAGAAGAAATTCCCAAGTATCTTGTTGCACCGTAGTATGGCTATGCTTTTTTTTTTGAAATGCTCTCTTTTTAAGAGTGCCTGAGGTAAGATAAGGTAAATACTTAACTAAAATAGTGAATGTGTCAAGGTCCGTGTGTCCGCATTTTATAAATTGTGTGTTTGTCTTTGTATCAAAGGTTCCCAGGAGGTTTCCTGTAAGGTGGATGAGAAATCAGGCGACATTGTTTTGTCGTTTGAATCCTGCCAAATGAAGGAGGGCTCCCACTTTATCTGGAAGAAAGATTATAAGGAAATTACCGATTTCTCCAAAGGGATGGTAATCAAGACTGAGGGCAGCCAGTAAGATTATAGACACACATGTGCACACACACACACACACACACAGTTAATATGCAATAAAACAATGCCACACTGTTGCGAAAATATTCCCCTGTCTAACTTTGTGTGCTTTTGTCTCTGTCGTTTCCTGTGCCACAGTTCTAAGCTGATCTTTACACACCCAGACAAAGAGGACTTTGGAACATTTTCTGTTTCTGTCACCAACACAGAGGGGGTGTCATCCAGCTATAGAATTACAACTGAAGGTAGATTTATTCATCACAGCCAGCGCGGCACCGGTCCTCAACCACCCACCTGGCTCTGGGTTATTAGGGAAGATCAAAAAGGGGATCTGCAACCTTCAAATTTACATTCACTGTAATGTTATCTATTTTAATCGGTGTTTGCAGTAATTTAATGGTATTCAATATTTGATATAAACATTATTAATTATTTTATAGGTATTTCTCCCTCTTTTACAGTCGTACACACAAATATGTGTCATGCTTTCATCATGAAAATTTGAACAGCAATATCCCGAAAAGTACATCAAAGTACAGACTTGAGCAGAAAAAAATCAAAAGGAAGCTGTGTATCGAAGAGCTGAGGCGGTGTGTAGGATGTATTAAAGATGAAAGCAATGAGACGGTATTTAAAAATGATCATACTGGCATGCAGGCAACAAAAAATTTCATTACACTTCTGATGAATACCATCTGAGCACATTGCAAAGATTATTTCTCCAAGCTTGAGGCAGTGTTTGGATTTTATCACCATGTTGTCATGGCAAAAAAAAAAAAAAAAAAACTTTCTGTCAGAAAGTTTCACAGTGTTTTTTTTTTTCCGTCAATTGCACCACGGTGCTTCTGGGCCATGATGTGTTATTCAGTTCACTTTCTACTGATGCTCTTACATTTGAAAGACAACTCATCACAATTTAAACAGTGATCTCTCTAACTTTAGACCTGTCCGTGCAGTAGCCTGCCCTCTCAAAGTGCATGTTAAAAATGACATCTTTGCAATAAGAGCAATGAGTATTCAAATGGCCTGTTGGTGTCCATTACTGCAAGAAATTAAAAAGCTGATTCTGTGTTTCAGAGTTGACAAAGATGCTGGCGCTCAGCCATGATATTAGACACCCAAGTAGGTATCTCACATAATCTCTTTCTTTGTCATTTTTAATATATCTTCTCCTACTCTTCTATGATGTATGTTAATCTGCCTTACTGACTGTCTCTATTTGACTATTTTTGCCTTTCATACATTTTCCCTTTCTTCCATTTGCTTTGAACCGCTCAGGTTTATTTATTCTTTTAGGGGAACATTTCTCCTTATTTGTTTGATTCTAATAAAAGACTTACCTGGTTTTGCATCACCTGCCTAACAGCCTCCTCTCCTCTCCTCTGTCCTCTCCTCTCCTCTCCTCTCCTCTCCTCTCCCTGTAGTCATCCCATTGAAGTCCGAGCTGGCGTATAAGATTCTGGAGAGAGGGAGAATGAGGTTCTGGTTGCAGGCCGAAGAGATTTCCGACAAAGTCACCTATAAATTCTTTGCAAACAACAAGGAGCTGTCAGGAGCTGATGTAAGATACAGAACATGTGTAGTTTTCAGCATGAAAAAGATAAGAGAGACTTCTGGCACACGCCGTCTCAGACAGTGGTTTGTTGTAACATGAAAGCCATAATCAAAGAAGAAAAAGTATCTTTATTCACAAAGTCTTTCATCTGGTACAGTGATGTGAAAAAGAAAATACACCGTCTTTCAGCTCTCAGGTTTTATGCATGTGGACAAAATAAGAATCATCTGGTCCTCATTAAGTCTTAAAATGAGCTAAATACAACCTCAGATGAAAAATAACATGACATATCTCACTGTCTCCTTCCTTATTTATCAAAATTAAATGCACCCTTATGATTTAGCAGCTACTAAAAGCACCTTTGGTGGTGGTAACGTAATCATTTTATGTGTGACTTATCAGTCTCTCAGATCATTGTTGGTTAATTTTGTTCCACTCTTCCTTACTCATGTTATTAAGGTTTGTATGAATCCACAGCAGTATGTCAGATAAAGGTTTGGACTTTGGCTTCTTGCCTCAAATCTTTTTCTTTTCTTTTTATTTATTCTGTTTCAGGTTTGTTGGTTGACTTAGGGTCATCACCCTGCTGCATGGCACATTTTCAGCCAAGCTCGACCTGGTGTCAAGATGTCCTGTTGTGTGTTTGTAGAATACTGTAGAAGGTAGAGGAGTTCAGGCAGGATGCCCTGGTCCTGCAGGTGCACAACAAGCCCCAAACAGTGCTCCTTTACCACTGTGCTTGACAGTTGGTGTTAGGTTTTAAGCTGATGTGCCTATTTAGTGTTTGGCTCTGTGCATTTGGGCCAAGCAGCTCTCCTTTGGTCTTTTACGTACAAAAGACATTTTACCTGAAGTCATATGAATTGTATGAATTTGTTGAGATGCAACTTCGCAAACCTAAACAGTGCTGCCCTGTCCTTTTCAGCTCCCAGAAATCTCTTTACAAACAAGCCATCCTTATCTTCATTGTATTGTTATGAACATTAATATTTATAATCCTAACTGAAGACTGTAGAGTCTGACTTGTAGGTGTGTGGTTTCTTTCAGTTTTTCTGAACTTGGCACAACATGACCGTGCGATGAACCTGCTGGGAAGTACACTCCTGCAAAGAATGTCAATGGACTTGAATATTTTCCACTTGTGAATAATCTTTCTCACTCTATGGATGGACCTTATGACCCCTCCCAGAATGACGGGCAACAACAATTCCCTCTCTGACACCATTGTTGATGTCTTTCTTTCTTGGCATTATGTACATACACCTGAATAGTTCGGACAAGCAGACTTGCAAAAACAGGCCACTTCCATAGAGGTGGTTGCACTTACTGATGATCAATTAATCTAGAACATTTATTCATCAGCAACGGGCTGAATTCCTATAAAAATAATGAGGGTGTACTTATTTTCACACACTATATCTGCATTTTGGCTTAGTTTTGATTCAATAGCATATGGCACAGTGTGATATGTGTTGTTGTTCATCTGGGGTTCGATTTACTTTTAAGTCCAAATGAGGACCCGATGATACAGAAAACCTTAGAAACAAAGCAGGGTTCACTTTCCTTCAGATGAGTGTACGTGTGGTCTTTTTCATAATGCATCTCTATTCTTTGCAGCCCAACAAGATGGGACATGACGTCGCCACAGGTGTCATCGAGTTTATCATGGACCATTTCACAGAGGAGAATGAGGGGACATTTACCTGCCAGATCACAGATGGAGGAGGCAAAGCTCAGAGCTCATTGGTTCTGATTGGAGATGGTAAGAGGTTCCAGTTTATTTTTACGATATTAGAATGTGTATATACATACATATATATTAGATTTCTATGATAAGACATTTGCCTTAATTTGGTATAAAGAAGTGAAAAACCACAACAGCTGATGAACAGGTGGTGTAGGGAAGAGGGACCTGCTATTTGCAGAATGTTTTATGCATTCATATTTTTTATTTTAACTAATCAGTGAATGTGTTGGTAAAGCTCAACCTGGATGAATACATTTATGTACATGATAGTTGTCTTTAGGCAGTGCATTAACTACATATCTAGCATGTTATAGAAATGTATTAGGCTGATAGAAGTTTTCCAACTTACCCTAATCATTCCACTATCATACAGGAGACCATTAGCCAGGTTATTCAAGAATCCATGGCAACTGCTGGCAACACTTTGATCTTTTAATTATTTTCTGTTTATGCGTATCTGTATGTGCACACAGCTTTTAAGGCGGCATTGGCTGAGGCTGACTACCAGAGAAGAGAGTACATCAGAGTCAAAGAGGGTAAGAAACAGAAACTATCCTTCACTTGCAAGCTTTATTTTCATTGCCTGGGACGAGCATGCCATTATCTTTGCTGGGAGACAGCTTTATCAGTCAGTATACATGAAAGCATGTGGAATGGAACTGGACCACCTTTGCTTCAAGTGAGAGGTGTAATCTGAACACTCACAATGGATCCTACTGAAATGTAATAAGAACTAACTTTTGCACAATGCATTTCAATTCTGTCTCTCTCCATCACAGGCCCCCACTTTAGTGAGTTCCTGTCACTTCAAATTGGAGATGACTGCTCTGTCACATTGGTCTGCAAGGTAAACATCCAAACTAGATAATTACTCAGTATTCATAGTCTAAACAAATTGATGCCTGGGTTGTGGACAGATGATTAGCCGTTCTATTGAAATCAGGATACCACAGTGTTTTGTAATGATAAGGTTTAGAATTAAGATAAGTTATGCAATCAGCAGTTTGTCCTAACTTTGTTAGGAAAAGTATCTTACTCAGACCGTTTTAAAATTGCAGTGATGGCATAAGACAATCTCAAGCTGACATCTGTTTAATCTGATTGTCAGTTTACCTTAGATAAGCGCATTTGGGGAGAGACAGTAAACATAAGCAGTAAATTAAGTGTGTATGAATGTCGTGAGTGATATGACTACTAAGCAGGCACAAGCATCAGCCATTTGCTGGAAAGGTAAATGTTTGATTATTTAGGGTTAAAAATAAATGTGTAAACACTTGGATTCCAAGTGTTCCAAAAATTAATGCTAAATCAAGCAGAAACTAAAAGGGAGTCTTTCCTCAAATGCCGATTGGAAGGTTACTGACACTCAGCAAGGACATAAATGTCATGGCATGCGAGCTTTGAGTGTTCCAGCATTCAAAGTTCACGTTCCAACATTTCAAATATTTTTATGTATCACAAGAACAAGTCATTAATAGGTCTATCCATTTTGTCAAGGTCTGGAAAAACAGCTCAACTGTTTACATTAATGAATTTTTTTTAATTTTTTTTTTATATATGATTATGAAGTGAGAGGCTGAAATGCAAGAAAGTCCTTGATTGCAAAATCGACATCCTCAAACTCAATTAAAGTTTGCACTCACTAGATGGGAGACCAGCGCGTTGACATGTAGCAGCAGGAGATTGTGACCGAAGCGAGCAGATGATTACAGGCTGAACCGTCATGCCGTCAGTCAAAAGACTAAATCTTTGAAGACTTCAATTAAATGCCCACCACTCATAGAGCTTTTTTTTAAAAAACAAACAAACAAACAAACATGGCAGTACTTTATAATAGTATTCTATTACTCACTATAGTGAGTACTTCATATTATTTGCTCTATTTCACTTCTTTATACTCACTGTCATCTAACAGCAGCATAAGAGCTGCTTTGCAAAACATTAGGAGAAACCCGAGGCTCAACATCTGTCCAGGAAAGACTCTAAATCACACATACAAGGGTTTACTGAAGCCATGGTTCTTATTTGAATGTTATGAAGGTCTGATCATAAACATACTACACTTGCTAAATAGATTTTTTTTTAAGTAATAGAATCTGGGAATAGAAAGAAAAAATCTAAGCTTGCTGCAAATGTCACAATCACATTTTTTATTGTCAAATATTTATTGCTTATATTGACATCAATGAGTTGTCTTAAAAAAATAAAAATAAAATCCCTAAAAGATGGAGTATGGAAACTTTCAGTATAATCCATTAGCTGCAAGGATTTACCTCTTTTTGATAACACACAGCAGCTGACTTGTTGAATTTCCATCTTTTAATGAGCATGTTACATAAAATATAAAAACTATGTAGCTTTAAGGCCAGCAGAGAAACTGCAGAGTATGCATTTGGAGGATTAAATAGGACAAGCAACTCAAGGCTGATTAGTAGCTTTCAGGGCCATCTAACGGATGTAGAGAAAATACACAGTTTTTGGGTTGGATGCAGCCGAGGCTGTTTTTTGGTGCCGGGATATGGTGATGTGGAGTGTAGATGTATTAATTAGACGTTTATAAAAAACCAAAACCAAAAAACTTTTAAAATTATTATTGTGGAAAACTATACTGAATGTTAACATGTTTTTCATTGAAGGTTGCCAATTTAAAGAAGGAGTCAGTGTTCCACTGGTTCAAAGAAGAGACAGAGATCATCCCTGATGTGAAGCCTGACCTTGGATCAGGTGTCTGCAAACTGCCAATCAAACTGGTAAACACACAGTGCTGCTGCTAATCTTCTGAAACATGTAGAAGAACTGCAAAATGCTATAAGCTCTTTGACATACAGATGGGTACTTAAAACACTTCATAGTCTTTAGAATTTATTATTTTATTCAAAACTGGGCACAAAATTGATCAGATTATTAATATTATTGCTGTACATTTTCTAAAGACAAATAAAGGCCACCCAGTTAAACATATGTGACAGCTATGTTTGATCATGAAGGAAATAACCAACTATGTCTGTGAGAGGTGAAAGCACAGTAAGGTTATTGCTAAATTGGAAAGTCAAATGAGAGTTTGGTGTGTGATCATATATTTCCTCTTTGTCATAGAAATTACAAAGTTTTCTCATATGAAACATGTGTAATTGGGTTCTCTTACTGCATAACTATTTGATGTTTTGAATCCAGTTTGTGCCGCTATATAGACAATTTTAAAGGATTCACATTGTTTTGAACACTACTATGATGAAATGTGGTGGAGAATTGGTGCGCCGGGCATACTTGCTCTCTGGATGCTCTTTTACTTCTGATGACGCAGCTATTAATTTACTCAACAATGAACATACATCACAATGTGCTCAGATGGAATAAGTCTCCACTCCCTATGTGTTCTATGTTATTATGTTCTATGTCCTATGTTTCTCCTTCAGTTTTCACAAAAGACAGCAGGCGTTTATAAGGCCACCATCAGTGATGACAGAGGCAAAGACATGAGCCAAATTGACATCAGTGGAAAAAGTATGGATTTGTTTCTTCCTTAATTTAGCTTTAATTGGGAGGATAATTTCCTGTCTGGGCAGCTGTCTCGTTCTCTGACTGATGAAATGTAAATGATAATCTGCAGTGAAATGGCCTATGAAAATTGTAAACTTAAAAAACAGCTTGATGATCATTCCATAGTGCATAAAGTATGGGACGTGGAAGTTAAGACACCGCTAACACGAGCCCAGATTTCAATCCTGTGTTTCTATTTACCATCTGAAAACATTCCTCGCTGCTGGCTGTATTGATTCTACAGAATATATATTTTAATTTTATTGTAGAAGTTTGTCTAAAAGGAGTTTAAGATGGCGGTCTGTAATCTTCACCATCTTGTGTCTGTGCATATTTCATATGCATTTGTTACACATTACCATCACTTGCAGATCATTTTTATCTTTACATCATATCTTAAGAAGTATTTGACAAAGCCATGAAGAAGTTTATGGGATTAGTAAAGAGAGCTTATTATGCCATTTGACTTTTTTATTCGTGTTTAGACACTGAAAGTATATATTCACATCTATGGCAGGCAAAGTGATATAAAGTCACAAGGCGTGTAGATCAGTAGCTGTAACTGCGGACAGCTGAAGTAGAGGAGCTTTCAAACCTTCCAGCACTAGGTTTTCAATGCAGCCTCCAGAGGGCAGCAGGATGTCTTTTCTTCCTCCTGAGTCTCTCTCTCACCCCATGTTCTGGTGCTTCTTCTTTCAGTCTTTGACGATGCCATAAACAAGCTCAGTCAACTGGCTGGTAGGTGTCTGCCCTTTATATATGCATGCTTACAGTAAACACATGCGCAGAGGTGATTACACACCCACACACCACTTATCTCATGAGCAGATATGCATAAAAGAAGAGCGCTGAACATCACCAGGTTCACTGTATAGCTGCTGGGGGGGGGGAAATCTTGTTCAAAATACCTCAAATTTAACATGACAAAAATCACAGCACAGTGATAAGAGATTAAGGAGATCCATCACTGGGCTGATATGTAGCTGCTTTAAAACCCCACTGTTACACACAAACACTTATCAGTGTGTGGCAGAAGTTGTCGCGCCGGAAGCATTTGGCCATCATGTGGTGAAATCGCTTTAATATTCCACTGTGCTGTCACAGTGACAGTGTGGAGCAGCATCTTACTCCCATTTGAAACAACATTAACTTGACAGCTCCGCGGCGACTGTTACAGCCGTGGTTGCAGAGGAGAAGAGGGTTCATTATTGCGATAATGGGAAACCATGGTGATGTGACCAGGTGGATGACACCCTTGTCCGGTCGTAACACTCGCTGAGCGAAGTTCCTCACAGATGTATTGTAGTAGGAAACAGCCCTGTTCCATCTAATGGCTTCGAAAAGTCAATAAAACCCCTTGTCGTTGCAGAGTGCGACATACAAACAACCTGCTGTCTAGAATCTGCTTTCTGCCTCATTAGTAAAATTTCACTCTTCAAGTTAGACCGAGGTAGCATAAAAGGGGAAATTTAAAAGCGGCTTCCACAAATTGAAATGGAAATGTAATTTTATAAGACAACTTCTGTTATTCATGAAAAGTGGGTATAGCTGTTAGATGGAGGGGTGGCCTGCATCCTGTAGCTGCCACAGACCAGGTTGTTTAGCAGCAGGTGGAATTCATGTATTTTGATTTCAAGTGTCCCGTGTCGTCTCCTCCAGGGGCCAGTGCAGCAGAGCTGGTGATTAAATGCACGGCAACAGGTATTCAGCTACAGTGTAACATGAAGTATTACACCTCAGAGATGAACATCACCTGGTATCACGGGTAAGGAATTTGATTTGTAAAACTAATAATGGTGCCTCCGCTATTACCAATGCAGTTATGAATACAAGAGCTGCAACAAGAAGATAACAGCTGGGAAGTTGTTATCTTCCAGTCGTGGCAGGAAGATAACAACTGAAAAAGAACTGAAAAAGCAATTGGAGTAGCTATGTAAACATGTTGACCTCAAAGCCATTAATTTGGCTTTTCTCTCAAGTAAAAAAAAAAAAGCCACATAATGATACTTGTTATGGCTGTTGGCACGTGTTTTCATTTACTCTGGTTGTTGTTGTAAAATTGTCCTGTTTTGTTGGAGAAATCATGTTTTTGACATTTTCAAAAAAAATGAAAAAACAAACACCACCCCCCCAAAAAAAAGGAAAAAAAAAAAACAGACTTTTGTGCTTAAAAGAGGTTTGTCTTGCTCTAGAGATTATAAAATGCAGAATGGGGGTGGTGTACAGTAAGTGGATGAAACAAAAGGAGGACAGACAAAACAAAAAGAAAAAGAAAGAATAGGAACTGAAGATGTTGCACATCATAACATTATTTCTGTGTCTGTATAACATAAGGGAGGGATGTAAATTTGCTTAACTATTACCTCTGGAGCAGCCTTCTCTTACTCACACAGCACCACACCAACCTCTGTTCTCTCTCTCTCTTTTTTTTTTTTAACTTTTCAGTGAGACTAAACTCTCCCACAGTGACAAGACTGCGATTGGTGGAACTCCTGCTATGGCAACAATGGAGGTATGATCAGCGGTCAACTTTATTTGATTCTCAAGTGGATCAGATTTGAGTAATTCATCTGTACCATCTTCTTCTTCTTTTTTTGTCTTCAGAAAGCTTTATAATTAGAAATATTTCAGATATATATTCTAAAGATGAACATATTTTGGAGCTATGACGAGACACGTCTTTGAATAAAGAGCCAGACACTGAATTGATGGCTGATAGTCACAGGGTTGAGCAGTTTATTGTTTGACTGGTTCACAGGTGATTGAGCCAGTGGAGAAGGATAAAGGAATGTACTCCATCATAATCACCAACTCTGAAAACTCTCATAAACGAACTATGGAGCTCAGCGGTGATGGTCAGTATCTTCTCCCTCTTATTTTTTTATTGATTAAGAAAAACAAAAGCATAAAAAACCAACTCAGCCAGTTTGTTTATGGCTTCAGTTTATTGCCCAATACTTTCAAGTGCTACTCAAATAAAAAACTATTGTTTGATTATCAAACATTTATCCCCCAATACCTAAAAACTGACTATAAAAGAAGCTTGCAGTTTGCTCCCACACGAACAACTGCCACTGTAGGTCGGCTCGAATTAATGTTGCTAGTAATGCTTTTCAGAAGTTTCAACATTACTGTGTGGCTGTTCACGAATAAACAACTGAAGAGTTTGTTTTGTGTTTTTTTTTTTAAATTTCATAAAGACTGCTGTTGCATGTCACTCTAAAATGAGAAGACAGTGTTTTGTAAAAATGTGTACCAACTCTCTGTTTCTGTGTTTTTCAGTATATGAAAAAGCATACGCCGAGTTCCAGAAACTCAAGTAAGACCACTCTCTCAAATGTGTTTCATTACGAAATGTGTATATCTCACTTTCCTTCACATTGGCCCCTTATCTGAGAGATTCACATCTACTGGCTCAAAGTAATGACTTCCCAGGATACATTCTGTTCATGTACAGAAAATCAAAGCTTTAGTTACTTGTTTGAAAAATGAAATGCACAGAGTTCACTGACCAGTTTAAAGAGCCAATTTTGATTGGATTTGAATCGTTAAAGTCAGGGTAACACAGAAATTATATCAGTTAATTGCATCACAGGGAAAAAAAATACTATTTGCCACACAGCCAACATGAATTATTAAAGCAATAAACAAAAGTAGAAAAAAAGGTTTGAAAATGATGTTAAATAATCAGTGTTTCTGGAAGGCTGGGGGTGTGTCTGCTCATGACACTTATTTTCAGATCTCTGCTCATTTTAGGTAAACTGCATTAATGTGGCAGGCAGAAATATATCAGTTTAACCACGAAAGATGTGAAATCACAAACACACATGGCAGATATTAAATATTTAGTTTAGCTGTGGCCTAAGTTACCAATTGTTAACAAAGTTAGCAGTATGAGATTGTTGATTTTTCCCTTTAATCTACTACCAAATCATACATTTGAATCTCTAAGCTGGTATGTCCCCTACAAAATCTGCTGCGGTACTTTTACAATTTTGCCCTTCACGTAATTAAACCAATTCTTCTTGTTCTCATTATTCCTCGGTAATTTAAGTAGGAAGCCTACGTTTTAACATCCAGGGAAGATGCATTTCTGTGATGAGGCCAGAACAGTTAGCGTGCTATTTTTGCTAAGATCTTTTAAAATGTTGTAAAACCTGCAGATTATTTAAAGCAGTTTGAGTTGAACATGTGAGATCCAGGATGCGTATAGTCTTTTAGTTGATCTGCTATCTTCTAGAGAGCTTGAAATCACTATGTTTTATTGCTTCTACTTCTGTTGAATATTGCAGATGTTCCGCATATCTGCCTTCACCAGCTTTTATCTGCAGGATCTGTTTTGAAGTTTTCAGAGGTCACAATTCTTTTGTGGCTTTAAGCTGTCTCAGAGTCCTCTGCCTCGTCGCGTTATCCCTGACTAGATGATGTTGAGATCGGGGAGGTGAGAGCAGGTGGAGGGGCTGTACAATGAAGCAGGATTTCAAGCTTATTGCAGTGACTTTCAGGTTTCATCTTGAGCTTTCCGTGTCACAAGCTCGTTTAACACTGCCAAGGTTGTGGCTGAAAGAATAATGCGAACAGTGGCTTGCACACCACAAAAATACACACCGAACATACAAAAACTGGGGAGGCTTATTGAGCTGATAAGCACCACAGTGGCGCCACTTAAAGTGATTGCAGTTTCAAAGGCTTGCGAAACCAGATTTTAAAAAAAGATGTCCTTGGTATATTGAACATGCTTTGCTGTACAAGGCTGTGTGGTAGTCACATTAATTGTTGTGTGACTCATGCAGCATGTTCAGGGTCATTATCCTAATGCTGTATTGATGATGTTGCATGACGGATAAGGATCTTAACAAGTAGTGCTTAATACTTTTGGCCAGTTCAGTATAAACCTGAGCAACGTCTTCTTCTGGTGTGTTAAAACACTGCCACTCAGTGAGGGGACTTCTCTAAATATTTACATTTGCAGACTTCATAAAGATTTGAGTAACTACAAGTTTATTTATGCACACAAATGGCCAGTGCAGCTTCAAATAAACAACACTTTAAATCCACAGGAGAAACATTTCAAAAACCTCAGTGAATTCAAGCATTTCAAGCTTTGTAGAAAGGGAAGAATTCCAATGCAATACTATTTGAGATAGATTATAAAACATAAGTAATCAAGTAGCAGAGATCCTGTGTGGTCTTTGGCTAAGTGGGGCAAAGTAACTCCCCACACAGAATTTCTAAATCCATTTAAGAAAGAGAGTGAGAGGAAAAGAGGCGGTGAAACTACAAACACTGCACTGCATGCAGAGTGGAAGCTGTCCAAATCCCTTT
Source organism: Hirundichthys speculiger (assembly GCA_018398805.1). Taxonomy (NCBI): domain Eukaryota; kingdom Metazoa; phylum Chordata; class Actinopteri; order Beloniformes; family Exocoetidae; genus Hirundichthys; species Hirundichthys speculiger. The sequence goes on from JAGFBZ010000648.1 coordinate 4,216,171, forward strand.
TCTAATTAACATTCAAAGAGAAAGATTTTAGCACAAGATTTTACAAACACGTTGAATCAAGTGACACCCTGCTGCCCTTTTGATTGAGCATCAACATGCCGAGAGGAGGACAGAGTTCCCCCTGCCATCTGGTGCTGCGGCTGACCTCAGTGCCCGCCACACTGCTCCAACAGCCCTCGTCGCATAATATAGATTTTTTTTTTTTCTTCTAAGGGAATATGGTTGTAAAACTCTAAACAACAATATAATGAGATCTGGCTGTAAACCCAGATTTCCTTTTGACAATCTGAAGACTTTTAGTTAATCAAAAATAGAAAAGACTACGTGTGTCTGCAGTATGCAGAGCCAGGAAACTGAACACAGACATTTTATATTGCTTTTTTTTTTTCACATTATTATTATTTGTTGAATTTGTACTTTTAAGGAATATATTGCCAATTTCCGTAATGTTGTGCCAGAACAAAAAGTATCTAACTCTATGTGTGTTTTAGGGCTGAGGCCTATGCTGAAAAGAGTGAGTTAATCTTCCTAGTCTCATTGTTATTTGCTCAGCAGTCCAGCAATAGTCATGACTGATCATATTACCAATATTACCTTTGTTTCAGACCGTGGAAAGGTGGTTGGGGGGCTGCCAGATGTGGTCACCATTATGGAAAAGAAGGTTGATGTCTAATTATGTGCAGATGCATGATCTCTGTCCAGTTACATGTGTGCATGTGCTTTAATTAGTCTCTCTCTCTCTATTTATTTATTTATTTTTATTTAGACCCTGAGTTTAACATGTACAGTGTGTGGAGACCCCAAACCTCACGTATCATGGCTGAAGAATGGAACAGAAGTGGAACCAGATGATCAGGTAATTCCAGTATCTGTCACTGTGGATATGACAGGAATCAGAATATATTCCCCAGCTGGTCTTAGACGTAATATTGCTTAACCAAAGCGTATAATTAAACTATGTGAGTCATCTACACAACCAACTGGACTTTCTTCTTTAATTTTAATTTCTCAACAACCAAACGCTACTGCTGGGTAAGTCAGGAGCAGTACAGTAGTATAAACAGCATGGTTCTTAAACTTAGCCATCTGCATCTGAAAATGAAAACTGTAAAATCAGAGTCACAATAGAGGATCTCTCTTCTGTAGTCCAGGGGCTCAAACTTAAATCTTCTAGCTCGATAGCTCATGTCTTGATTGTTCAAATGATGATTTTGTTATTTCTCACAAGTTCCTGCAGATGTAGACGTAAAATCAGCTCCCTGGACGCCAAAAAAAAAAAAAAAAAAAGAAAAAAAGTTAAATGAGTTCCATTATTATTTCCATAAATGCGGCACATAAAAACTCTTGACCCAGCACTGGCACATGACAAGGAGAGAGTAAGAATCAGCAAAAGTTTCTGCAAAAATAGTAGCTCTTATCTGATTTTCAGTATCTTAACAAATAAATCTCACTTTTCTACTTACCTGTACATTAATAGAAAGTATTTACTGTAGGTATAGAGTATTATTTATTAGATAATGTACATGCTTTAAGTAGAGCATGAGTTCATTTATTCTAATAAAATCCATTAGATCTCAAATAATACACTTCCCTGTGGAAAATAGACTGCGCTTGTGGAGGTCCCTTCTGAGTCAAAGATCTCCTTATGCTTACCGATGAAGTGATTCAGACAAACAAAAGACTCTAGGCCTGTTTTGGTGGAAATAAAGCGATCAATATAATTAACATGGTCATAGATCAGGAATGGAACAAATCTGCAAATCCCATACATCACTGACCTACTTGCCAACGAGCGCAGGCCTATACAGTCTGTCTCTAGTCAATAGAGGTTCTTTCAGCAGCATCCGGCAGCTCCTATCAGCTTTGAAGATTTAAGTTTGAGAAACCCTGCTCCGTGAGGAATTTCTGTTCAGGTTTGCCCTCTTCTTTATTTATTGCATCACCTGCTAATAATGTGTCTATAACAAGAACGGAGATCCTTGGAGATGTGCTTTTCAAACCTCAGGAGTTCCTCTTCTCTACCTTGTTAGTGCAGAGGCTACAGAGCATATGAAGATAACAGAAAAACAAACAGAAATATATACAGATCCAGGGGACGTTTCTCTTAGCCTCTGAGTAGACATGGGTACAAAAAAGAAAGATCCACAAGCTTTAATAAAGGTGAAGTAGGGCACATGATAAAAAACAAGCTAATATTTTTGTACATTTTGCCACTGAGTAGGAGCTTTGAGTGCATCGTGCCACCAAAACAACTAATTACCAGATAATGTTTTCCATAAACAGCTTCTTTTCATCTGTCCAAAAAAGAGAAAGAAGCAGCCACGGTTTAACCTTCATTGCTCTAATAAATAGCTTCAATTATCACTCTAAATAGCATGCTGATTAGAAAAGGCCTCTTTTTTAGTTTTTTTTTTTTTTTTTAAGCCTGAAAAGCTTTTTTAATTTCCCACAATTAAAGACAAGTGTTTCTCTTAACAGGAATGTAATTAGGCTGCAACAAGTGCCTCTCCATAAAAATCTATTAATGGGCAGACCTTACAAATGAGTGGGCAGGTATGAGCCAGTGAAATGAAAATACTGTATACTTGTCTGTGCTATTCACACGGCATGAGTCCGAATGCACTTTAGCCTCAAGTGCCTGACAAACATAGATACATGTGTACTATGAGGGCTGAAAAAAATACGTCCATGTTTTGTTTAGGAAATTCAGATGGGGAATAGCTCATTGCTATTTAATGCCAGCAAGAATAACAAACTTGAGTCTGGAATCGTAGACCATCACTGGAGACTGAAACTGATCAGTACCACAATGTTTTGCTGCTGAGTTGGAGATGAATCGGTGCTTAAATCAAAAATTAAATGTTAAATCGCATTTAACTTGATACACTTCCTATTTCACTTGTTTACCCTTTGATTTCTTTTTTTTTTTCAGTATGTGGTGTCCCTGGACCAGGGAAGGTTTGCCAGTCTGACCATCAAAGGTGTTTCCATGGAGGACTCTGGCAGATATACAATGATTGTCCAGAACAAATATGGAGGGGAGTCTGTGGATATTGTGGTGAGTTTCACTGCCGTGTATCACAAATGACCAGATTTACTCAGAGTCACGAAATTTGGAAGAGAAATCTTATCTCCTTATTGCTTGTCTGTGATGTATTTTTTGTCATCACAGCTGCACAAAGCCGCAGCTGAATTTATATTTGGCCCCAAAACTTTGAGTCACAATATCATGTATGAATTTATAGCCTGAAGCAAAGTCTGAAATTAAAGTTCAAAATGATTGCTTTCAGTGCAGTACGATGTTTTCTTGAAAGGTTTGGACCTTTGAAACTCATTTTGCTGTTATTATACTTGGAAAATACATGAATAGATGGAAAAAGTGTTTCCAGCACATGAACACAATATCCTCCTTTTTTCTCTTTCCAGGTCAGCGTGTACCGCCATGGGGAAAAAATTCCTGAGGCGAAGCCAACTCTGACCCCTAAAACGATCATCCCTCCTAAACTACCCATTGAGATTCCCCAGCCTAAGGCCCAACCTGCTCCTCAGCCTGCTCCTAGCCCTGCTCCGAGCCCTGCACCTGCAAAGACAGCACCAGGGAAAGGCCTGAGGAGTCCTACTCCTAGTCGGAGGAAGTAAAGAGTAAAGCCATAAATGGGGAGGAAACATATTCACTCACTGGAACACTTGTAGATCACACATAGAAGCTGTTATTGGTGTTCTATATCTGGTATGAAATTTGGCTTTAAATTTGAGAGATACGAAAAAAAAAAACCCTGATGATTAAAATATGTCTTGGGACTGTATGAGAAAACTAAACAGTTTTTATTTTTGGGAAATCATTATACAAAAACAACAAAAGTGTGTTTAACTGAGCAAACTGAAACAGAAAGAAAATCTGTTCTGAGCTCAACAGGATTGGAAATGAGATTCATTCGACATTAAACTGGAATAAAGCCTGAAGTTCAACTTGCTGGAAACTGAGTCAAGTGTGTTCATTCTGAAAGTGTACCGTCCTGTATTTTAAATCAATCCATACATACAATATATCAAAATATGCATTACATGGAGTACACTGTTGGCCACCACCATGAGGACGATTAATCAGATTCTTAAGCCCATTAAAGCCTGACAGAGTCTCACAACACATTCCCCTTATGCCCCACGAACACTTGTCAAACACTCTGGCTCATTTGTGTTTCTATTGTTGCTTGCACTCTTTATAGTGTGCAACACGGCATGGTATATTATCCATTTGGCAGAACTTCCTTATTCTCTCACATGCAAACCTCTACCACCACCCCTTTGAAGAGGAAGCCAAGGAAAGTCACTTCATGCTCCAGTGGAGAGACACTCTGCATATATAAGTGATGAGGAGCAGTCTCACAGTCATTAACACATTTACATGTTTTAGATGACGCTCCTTTGCTGTAATTTTGATGCAGAAGAAAACACAGGCTCAGCATCATGACTCTGACTCACTGCCAGATCCAACAAGGTCAATGTTCATGCTGCGTTGAGTTTGAAAAGTATCGCCAAGAAGATGTAAAAACAGGTGCGGGCATAATACCACCCCCGCAATACTTTCAAATGATGTCGGCAAATATTTAGCACTGACTTTAACATCTCTGCGGTGAGTTACTGACCATGCCGAAGATCAGCTGGCAGTGAGTCACCATAAAGTAGCTCGAGCTGTGAAGTGAAGCAGACATCAAAGCTACTAACTATCACAACCAAATTAATATTTATTTTTCCAGCACTCTGCCTTACAGCCAAAAACGAATATGAATTATCTACAATCAGCCTGGTTTTTATCCAAATGAAGACAGTGAGACTCAATAAGTAGTCAGGTTTGATGACCTGTGTCTGAATGTGGGAGGTTGTGATAGCAGAGCTGATGAAAAGATAGCTGATGAGATTTGTGGTTCATTAAAGCTGATGACGAGAGTAAACAGAGAGGAGAGAGAGAGAAGATTTAGGGTGTCGTCACCATTTCTGTGTTTGCTGTTGCTAATAAAAGAAAGAGATAATACTTCGCAGAGCCTATTTTATTAATTCTGTCGGAGGGAAAAAGACAGAAAGCAGGAGATAGGTTTGGGAGTGAAAGAAGTGGAGGAGTAATGGAGAGACTGTGAAGTTCACGGTGTTTGGTGTTACCTCTGTTTCTGGGATGCTGAGTATGTCTGAGCTGACAGGATGAAACTTGTCTCGGCACGCTTGTTAACAACTTGAGAATGAGTTGAGTGAATGAAACAGGAGAAAGCGTCGGCACTGTAAATGTGTGAGTTCTGCTTTGAGCGTGTCTTTTCAACAAAAGGCACATTTCAGCATGTCATAAAATGTGTGTATAAAAGTGCGAAAGGTATAAAGACAAAGCTTGAGTGAGAGTTGGACATAAATAACCCATCGCTGTGTGGCGACGGACGACTTTGGGGTGGAGGGAGGAAAAGACATCTGAATCATTTTCATGTCTTGCTGATCATCTGCTGTGTGATCATTTCCCTGACTTTTTAATTAATTTGCACATTTTTTAATCAACATAATTACCGAGAATCCGCATGTCGCCATGACAACCAACTTTTCGTTTCAATAAACTTTGCAAGTTACTGTGAAACACACAGGCAGTCTGTTCACTCGCAGACACATAAATAGATAGATACACAACTGCACATGTGAGAATACACACACACACACACACACTCATATATACTGAAGATGGCTGCTATCTAAATGGAATAGCTAGCCAGTACTGATAGCATGAAATTGTGTTTCCAAATATAACGCCGTGTCATTGGAGTGTGTGTGTGTGTGTATGTGTGTGTGTATCTGTGCGTTGTGAGACCAGACGACAGAGTATATGTTCCACAATCCTCCACATGGGGGCACTAAGAGAATATACGCTCACATCCAGAGGCGTTGACTCACTTCTAAGCGCATGAACACACACACACACACACACACAGATAGACAGGCCTGTCCTAATTAAAGCAGCTCTGTTCAAACAATGAGATAAACTGGGAGCAGAGACATTTTGTGTTTGCTGTGACACACAGACTCATATTAAAATCCACATTTATGCACACACATGTATGCATAAACCTGCACTGACATGTATACACGCAGTTTTAATTTGCAATTTGCATTGTGGGTGTAAATGCTTATTAATCCTGTTTTGATATTGTTATTGCAGATTTTTCTTTTCCTGAGGAGAGGAGGGGGAGGGAGGTGCTCGGGTATGTGAGATGAAAGTATACAAGCAAATAGGAGGCAGGGGGAGAGGGAGAGGATGGGAGCATGTTAGGCTGAAAAGTTTTGTGGCATTTTCAGCACAGATGATCATTTCTTTATTTTAATGTGTTTAGAAAGGTCAACTGTAGGAGAGGTAGAGGGAGAGGCAGGGCTAATGTTGAAAAGGAAAGAAAAAAAGAGAGCAGGTGCGGGGGTGGGAGAGGTCATGGAGAGAATAGAAAGGCAGGAGGATAGAAAGAGATCTTATTTTGAAATTTTATTGTACTGTAGTCATAATTCATAGCAGCAACCAACGTTATACTCCCACATCACCCTGTCTTTCCAAACATGTTGATGAATTTAAAAACTTTAAACATGGTGAAACATGGGAGAAGACCATGTAGGGATATGAATGGATATTTCTATGCTAGATAAAAACAAGACAGTTATTTTCACAGCATTCTAACCTCATGAAAACAGGGTTAAGAATGTTATATTGCATGTCTGCCAGTAGATCCCAGTAAATGTCACAAGCCATAACTTTAACTGGCATAAACCCACTTGTTCCTGAGCCATCAACCATGTTAGTGCTTCCATCCTCACAGAAGCTGTCACACTATAAATACTGGGTAGTATATCGACATAACAGAATCATGTCCATTGACCGGACAGGAAAGACTAAATGTGCAAATCTTCCACTGCCCATTTTTTGGGGGGGGGGGTGTGGTCATTTAACTTTTAAGAGGAACCATGGATACATGTAAACTAAACATTTCTGAGCAAGTAGAGTCTGGATTGAGATCTCATGTCATCATGCAGGAATGCTTTGTAAGGGATATTAAATGGATCATTTTACATCCAACTGAGAATCTTTCAACATCAAAATAATGCTGTTTTGGTGCCTGACCAAAAATTGAACATGAAAAAAAACAACAAAGCAATAAAGAATGGTTTTATACGGCGGTTCAAAGCAGGTATTGGAGAAACACAATCGCCACAGTATTTGATGAGATAGTTCAGATTATATGTATGTGGTTTAAAGAGACATAAATTGGTACCAAAAGAAATGTTAGGATTATAGATATGCTCTGGTGTACTGAAACATGAAATGTCAGTGTTTTACTTTGATGACAGGGCTACCATTTTCATCAGACTAGTAAATGATTCACAGGAAATCAGCCCAGCAATCTGTCACTGTGCCCCTGTCTCCACTACTGCACTGCCTGTTCTGTGCAAAACACATCGAGCAGTCTAGAAAATACAGCCAGCAATGATCACAACTAGAACAGAGAATAAGAACAGAGTCAGGAACATAGTGTTTATAGGAAAGAACCACGAAGACAGAGATCAGAATATAGCAGACGAGGTTCCCTTTTGCTCACTGGAGCTGCACTGCTTTGCTACTCTTTGGCTAATAAGGCTTTGAAAAAAAAATCATTTCAACAGGTGAAGGCAGATTGGATTAATTTGTACTGTGCCGATCTGTTGAAGCAATAATCTATTGTGCGTTAATAGCAAACACTAACTTGAATACTGGTCATGCATCAAGTGGGAAAAGATTTACTTCATCAAGGAGCAAAGTTCAATGTTTACACTGGGTATATTTTCTGTGATATTAAGTGTTTTGGATGGCTAGTGTGCTTTTTCTCTGCAGGAAAGTCAGGTAGCTCAGCTACACATCAGCTACCCAGCAGCTTCTAGTGACTCACTGTGGATGTTGGATGTGTCAGCAGGGCGGATCCCCAACAACACCGGACTTAAAGGAAGGGTGGGAGATCTTTTTTTGCAGCATTTTTTACAATATTGCCTGAAAACCATTTCACATTCCCATTGCACCCACTGAAATAGAATGTTTGCAAAAAAACCCGAAATGTTTTGGTCCAGTCTAGAGGGTATAACCAGAGGAAAACTCTGATCAATCAAAATAGTGATCATTTTGATTGGCTGCATAATACGTCCATCAAATATCAATGCACCCCACCCCCACCCCCCATCTTGCGCGTTCACAGTTTCATTACTCGAGGAGCTCCCTCAGCTCTGGCAATCAGGTGAGCGGACACAGCGTTGCTATTTGAAAGCTAGAAATCAAGTTAGCTCGCACAGATCATTTCATTGCAACAATGGCAGAGAAGAAGATGTCAACCGGCAGCAAAATCAAAGGGAAAACTGTTGTTGAAAAAGCAACAGCCATACGGGAGCTAACCGAAGAACGAAACAGAACAAGAGTGGTTATCGGTACGGCTTTCCAGTGCTGGTGCCAGCTAAAAAATGAAAAGGGGCTCCAGACCGACACCAAAGTGGCCCAGTTTCTACTGGAAAGGTAAGATGATGCCGTTCTGATTATATAATATTTCAACATACTGATCGGTTACGGGTATTGTAGGCCCATTCAGTTAGAAAATGAAAGATGATGACAAAATTATTGTCCATCGAGTGACATGACGAACACATTCCAGCATGTTTCGCTAAGCTACCAACTCTGTCAACTAGGCTACAGTACTATGTGTGACACCGTTAGGTAGGCTGTTGTTATCCTTGACGGAGAAGACGCCATGGCTTGAAGTTAGCCAGCCACTCTGATGCTACTTGTTGTTGGCAAGACGCGAGTGCTCGATAATGCTCGTGAACGTCCGTGACCGCTCGAGATAGCGTTTGCGTGTTCATGTAGTCATGAATCGTGTGAAGGCGTGGTTTCGAGGGGTGAGCTGTAGAGGAGGCAGAGCCTTCGGGAGGAGCGAGGGAGTGAATATTTTCAAAATCTCACTTGAGTTAGGATTGCTGGAACCGTTTTTTCAAAGATCTCCCACCATACCTTTAAACCCTACATCTTTGGTCCAAGGACAGCGTGCCTACTTGGCATTCAGCACTGCAGTCATAATGCCGTTCTGCTACTAATGTGAGCACTTACACACATTAATTCCAGAGACACTGTGTCAGCACTGTGCAATAAATCATCCTGTATGGAGTGAAAGAACAACAATATTTGTTATTCTCTGAATAGCCATATTGGTTTATTAAGAATCCACCATGCAAGCTCTCATCTTGGCTCAATGCCATTTTTTTGTGACTATTGAAACTGTTTAAGCTGTCTGTGCTCAGCTGGATATGGTTAAGGCCAAAATTATTCATGCAAATTTAAATCAATAAAACAAAACAAACATTTTCTTTGAACAATAGGTCGGTTTTTTTTTTTTTTTTTTGGGGGGGGGGGGGGGGTTAAAATAGCATAAAGGATGATAAGAGGCATTGAGGTTTTATTATTCTTTCATGAAAGATTTAATTCTAAAATGATTGTTACACTTTTCCAATATTTAAAGACACATGAAAGAAAAAAAAACTTCAGTGAAAGAAGATATTTGCAAACCTTCACTGGGGTTTCCTGTTCTCTGATATATTGATTTTTGTGATTTTCAGGATGAGATAAATATCCTTTCGCTTTAATCAACTGGAAGGCCTTGATGCATCATTACAGCATTTGGGTGGTTCTTACTTTTGGTACAAGCTTTCTGATGTCTCCCTTGAGATTATGGACCACTCATCTCCTGCAACAATCACAATTTCTTTGAGGTGAGAAGGTTTTAATTACTACCACTCTGATCTTTAATTCCCTCAACACATTCTTGATAGGTTAAGGTCTGGACTCCCTGGATCTCTATTAACCATGTCTCCAATCAATCAATCAATCTTTATTTGTAGAGTGTTTTTCCTGCAAGGACATGCTACACAAAGTGGTGTACAGAATTAAAAACAAATATCCCAATTAAAAAAGAAAGAAAACAATTACAAAGAAAGCCCCTCCCTCCCAACCTCCATACTACACACACACACACACACACCCCGTCTCACACACAATAGGGAGACATGGCATGGCACTGAGGATCAGGGAAACACCTCCTTTGGGGCCGTCCACACTGGGAGGAGCCACAGGCCTTGACATTGGGGGAACCAGCACCCAGGCCCCCCGACTCCAAAAGACAGGCAGACCCCCAGATCAAAGGGAGGAACCCCCAGCCAGCCAGGCCAGAGGGACCCAAGGACAGCACCCCCATCAGCAGACCTGACACAGCTCCCAGTATGGAGGACCCCCTGAGGAAACACTGGAGTTAAAAGCTAAAGATTAGAGGCATAAAATAGCAAGATGAAAGCATCAAGTTTAGCATCATCTTAGAAAGCAAGTTAAAAGCAGCAACATAAAATAGGATAGCAGCAGATAAAAACGTAAGAAGAGTTTAAAACTAGTTAAAAGCCTGATTAAAAACGTCTTAATCTTAATCTCTTTAATCTTCTTTTAAAAATATTAACAGTCTCTGCAGTCCTGAGGCCCTCTGGCAGGCTGTTCCACAGCTGGGGGCCATAGTGGCTAAATGCTGCCTCACCGTGGGTTTTTGTTCTAGGTTTTGGTTTGGTTAAAAGGCCAGTGCCGGAGGACCGCATGGTCTGCGAGGGTTGATATGGTAAAAGCAAATTAGATAAGTAGGAGGGTGCAAGGCCGTTAAGACATTTAAAGACCAATAAGAGAATCTTAAAATCGATCCTGAAGTGGACGGGGAGCCAATGCAGCGACTCTAAAACCGGTGTAATGTGCTCTCGCCCTCTGGTCCTCGTCAGCACACGTGTGGCTGAGTTCTGTAGTAACTGCGAGATTTCAAATACTCTTTTTGGGAAGACCAGAGAGCAGGGCATTACAGTAATCTAAGCAACATGAAATAACAGCATGCATTAGCACCTCCGTACTGGCCTGAGAGAGAAATGGGTGGACTCTGGCTATGTTCTTAAGGTGATAAAAACCTATTTTTGATATGTGGGATAAAGTTTAGCTCAGAGTCAAAAGTCACGCCCAAATTCTTTACTGTTAGGGTTGGTTTAGGATCCTGCAGTTTTGGTAAAAGTTTCTCCTTCTGGCCTTCAGGACCTATAACTAAAACCTCAGTTTTGTCCTGGTTGAGCTGTAGGACATTCTCTGCCATCCATGACTTGATATCTACAATGCAGTTAAAAAGGACATCAAATGGCCCTGTATCATCAGGAGACACGGCAATGTACAGCTGTGTATCATCAGCATAACCATGGAAGCACTATAGGCGCATGTTTTGGATTTTTTGTACCTCGTTATAAGGTCCAGTGCTGCTTAAAGCCAAGAGTTTCAAAAGACTGTCCCATGTTGACTAGTATTTAATGACCTTGGACTGAGACTTTATTCAAATTTCAGTAGATAGACAATGACATCAGAGGAAAACATCTTGCAGGCTTGAGAAAATTCTGGCTTTTAACAGTACCGGATCTTCCAAAAAAAAAAAAAAAAAAAAAACACCCATTAAAAATCAGCCAAAGTGGTAGACGCATGGCCTATAGAAGACAGTGCCAACATTTTGTAATGGTAAATCCAGAGTCCTGACCTGAAGCACATCAAGAATCCCTAAATGGAACCAGAGATGGAGCCTTCCAGCCTCACAGATTTGAGATTGTTGCAGTAAAATTAGTCCCCCAAAATCCCAGTGAAAGGCAGCATACAGCTAGAAAGCTTTATTTCCCCACTGTCAAATACATCTAAATGCCATGATGGCAAATTAAAAGGATTCCTATTGTTTACCAATAAAAAGCATGATTTATATTTGACCTGTCATTCTACATGAAAATGTGAGAATTTCCTATGTAGCCTGCACCTGGCAAGTATGCAGAGGACAGTACAGTAGTTATGAATTGGTTTCAATCTGTTCTCTCACAGCAAGGACAAGCTAATTTGACTGAAATATCCAAAGAACTCTCATTCACGTATGAGACTCATGATCTGTCTGGGTTTGTGTCACCCTGCCCTCACTGAAACTGATGTAGGACGAGTGGGCAGGGAAAACACATCTCTTTTGTGAAATATAGAGGGGTTAAAAAAAAAAGATTTTAGGGTAGTTTGGGTGCAGTTTGCCAAAATGGAAGACACTGAAGATGATGCAAAGGGATTTTTAACCTCAGCTGCTTATCCCTGAAAAGCTACATTTTCAAAGATGCAAGTCTCTTGTCTGACAGCACTGTTCCTCTCTCCCCACAACTGCAATGCTTATAAAAATGAATCTTGTATTATCATATTTTCCGCCGTCTGCCAGCCATTTTTTTTCTTACTTTTTTCTTCATCTATCTCTGATCCCTCAATCCTGTATTCATTCCCCTTTCCAGTTCTTCTCCTCTGTATTCTCTCAGCCTTTCGCTACTCCCTCTCTGTTTTTACTTCTTGTCCAATCACTGTGAAATAGCGAGGCAGCTACTTGGGGACTTTTGTGACAGAGAAATTTGGCTCAGATCAGAATCGCTCGTTAGCATTTCTGCATTAATTCCCTAATTTAAATGGTTTTTCGGCTTCACAGGCATGCCCACCCAGACAACCAGACTGACGGTGACTCAGTGAAGGTCTAATTATCAGTTTCTCTGTCACACACTGAAAACACCAAAGCACACACATGAAAAGCACTATTAAAAACTACAAGTGGTGCGAGGACAAAGTGTTAACAAGCAGAAGTCTAAACAGTTATTACTAGCAGTTATTACAGAGATGATAGAAAAGACGGGAATGCAACTGGAGGAAGAAACAAAAATGCACAAAAACACAGATGGGGTGATGGCTTTGTAAAGCATCGTAATGAATCAGTGGCAGTTTACTTGCACTGTGCAGCAGAATGCATTGTTGAACACAGTCTAACAACCATGTAGCATATTTCTCCTCAAACTGCAGGGAGATGAATTTTGGGCTCCTTGGTAACAGCAGAGTCTGTGATGCACGTCAACGTGCTTAAGACACACAGACAAAGGGAGCTGTCAAGCAATTTTCTTTTCTCCCCTATATTTCCTTTATGTAGGGACCAGCTGTCTCACAGAGATTATTATATGGAGATAGGACAGAAAGCTTGTCTCACCTGTCTTTCCATACATTAGATGTTCTCTCTGACTTCTACAGTGAACAGGTGTCTGCACTTCCTGGGGCTAAGGGGCAGAATCAGAGGAAGAAGCTACATAATAATAAGCCACTTTGAATTCAACTTTTCACACTGCCTCAGAAACTATTCAGCCACCTGCTGCAAGCGGCACAGCCACAAACCTTCTGCAGTCATTGTATTTTTCTTGAAATTTTCAACTACTAAACCATTAAACCATCTTAGATAGCTTGTGGAAATATTTACTTTCTTAATAATAGAAAGAAAAATAGATTGGAATTAGCAATTTCATAATCAACATATAATACATTCAAACATAAACACAGGTCAGCGTAAACATACAGACATTAACAGACATGCAGGAACACAATCATGCACACATTCAAAGCCAGTGTCAGCAACAAATATGTGCATAATAAGTACACACAATACAAACTACCTACACACACACACAGATATATACACACAGCCTGAGAGGATAGAAAAGATTTTAGCTTGTTTTTAAATGTCGACACAGTCTTAATTGACCTCAGTTCAGGAGGAAGTTTGTTCCAGAGAGCCACACCACAGTGAGAGAAAGCTCCCTCTGTAGATTTGGGATCTAATTCCGGTAACAGTTAGCAGACCTGCACCTGATGACCTGACTGGGCTGTAGACAGCGAGCAAGTCAGATCGAGCCAGACCATTAAGAGCTTTATGGACTATTAGGAGGATTTTAAATGTGATTCTTAGTTGAACTGGGAAACAGCAAAGTGACTTCAGTACCGGAGTAAAATGTGGACATTTCTGTGCTTGTGTAAGAAGTGGGCTGTTACATTCTGAATGAGTTGTGCTGGGCTTACTGTTTGTTTGGGAAATCCTGTAAAGAGAAGCTCAGTTTGGGATATAAAAGTGGTAGAAAACAGTTATGGTGACAGTGGTGATATACTTATCTATACTGAGATCAGCCTCGATTTGGTGTTCAAAGTAATTTCAAGGTTTCTGTGCACTGATTCTCACCTCCCCCATCATCCTTTCATCTTCATATTCTTGTAAAATGTCATCAGTTTCGTCAAAAGTAAAAAACATTTCTTTAGAGCTTTATTGAGCAAAATACATAAATATATGTGAAATTATGCCCAAGCTTGTGTCGGGCTTCAAAAGGGTGCTAATATGAAAAATAAAACCCGTAAGTGAAGTAAAGTGAAGTTCTTCGCACTTTTAAAAGCTTATTTAATGCTTAACATGAGTCTATTTAGAAAGTTCACCATCCAAATACTGTCAATGTCATTTTAGGCACACATTTTACTACAAATTACAATGTTTTGATATCAGATTTTTCATGAAACCTTTTGGTAGTCTGATTAGAGTGTACCTGTCTTTCACCTTGTGACAGCTGGGCTAGGCTAAACCAAACATCTGCGACTCTGAACACAACCGAAGCGTGTATGGAAAATTAATAAATAAACAAATGAATTTTTATTATGTGTCCCCTGGTTAATTCTAGGGTATTAAAAATTGTAGTCTTACATCAACCCCCTATTCTTCCAAAAATGCTGCATGATGTCCTTCACAAAAAAGTGATGGGCTCCATATTAACATGATAAAATGTCAGAAAATCATTGCCGGCGGAATAGCAAACTTATTTTCTTTTTATCACGATAACTCACAGCCTCTGCAGGGCAGTGCAAATGTTTAGGTGCTGTAGATATTTAGATTGTTATCCATCACAGTGCCACCTGGGAGGAATATAATTGGTCCCAGTGTCATTACGCAGCATGAGAAGAACCCTTCAGCATCAACTGAGCTGTCAAAGTCATAAAGAGCTGCAGCCGTAAGGAGAATGCTGAGTCCTGGAAAAGGTGTTAAAGCCCATAGCCAATGCAGAACCAAGATCTATAATAGAGTCACACTGGGATTTTATCACAATAAAAGAGATAGAAGAGAATGAGAAAGCCTAATTCCTCAAAAAAGACTATCTAAGTTTCCCAAGGTACCGGGAACAACCTACCTGAAGATGAACATCTTGAAAAACTGCCTTATATGTAGTAAAGAGGACTTGTTGAATTCTTGCTCTATTCTGGACAACTGTTTCCCAAGAGCATATATATTTGTTAGGTTGTCTGAAAGGGCTACCAACTTAAAAACTCTGACATAACACAACAGTGGCCCTTTGTTTGGAACAGCCTTAGTCTGAAAATATCTTATTCAGTGAGCCGTTTAGATATGCAGCCAAATGTGACATCCCAGAGTGCAGAGCATCCAAGCTCACCCATAACTTGACATCCTGCTGCATTTGTCATGACTTGGGTTTGGGAAGAAATCTTTTCCCTTTATTTTCTGTGCTTTACCATTAACAGTAAAATCTCAGCATTTAATTTTATTGTTTCATTACAGTAATTTCAAAACAATTTTATAAAGGACGACAATGTTAACACTAGCATGAATCTATGTTTCTGAAAATAAATACATAAATCAAAATACATACACACATGTGCATAATAGGGATGCAACGGTACTCGGTAAAATATGGTACGGTTTGGTACGACCTGCACGGGACACGGGATGCTTTTATGTCCCATGGTATTTATGTTCCAATAACTTTGCATTTGACTTGCACATGAGTGTGCGTGTCTTTTAGGCAACAGCCCCGCCACTGCATGTCAATGTCCACTTGCCTCCGCTCACTCACAGTGACCAACCTATCACACTTTGGCCGGTTGGCTGCAGCTCATAGACGCAGAAAAAAGAAAAAAAAAAACAAGCAGGCATGGCCAGCGGCAGCGGTGAAATTGGGAAAAACTTTTTTTAATCACCAGTGTGGGAGCATTTTATTTTTGCTGTTGAATACACTGGCAAGGGAGTGAAAACAGTTAACAGTTAACAGAACGCAATCTTCCACCTCCCTAAACCCGGATCTTACCTGCGTAAGATCCAGTTGTTACCAGTTGTGCGTCTTGGCGCAGCTGAACTGCAGAATGAATTGTTGGATGCCGTTCCCCCTCCTCAGACATATCCCGCATCCAACCTTTTCCAGCTTGACACCAGACACAAAGATCTCCTTGGTTTCCTCCACAGCAGACATCTGAATGAGATCATGCCACAGCTGCACATTTATTCCATTTGGACTAGGGATGTTCCTGGCGACTAATTTCCCTGTCGACTAAACGAAAATTTTAATTAAGACTAGTCGACTAGTCTAAAAAAAGGGAAAACACTCAGAAAACAGTGAAAATTTAGCACAATTTATTGAAACATCGAAACAGAATTTGAAACATTGTCCCAAAAAATATTGTGTGTAACAAGAGTTCTTTAAGCCTTTAATCACAATGTTCAACAACCATGTCGGATTTTAAATGCCGCTGAAGTACGAGACACTTTGCACCGTGCAGTATGAATGAATGTGAACATGAAGGCAACTCAGTCAAACGTTAACCACCAAAATAAATATATTGCCTCTGACACATTGAATCTTGCAGATTATCCGACAAAAATTATTGCTTTAATTCACTTTCAAGTTAATAAAACATCTAAATTATAATTGTATTTCAACCGAAACGAGCAGCATTTTGCGCTGTGCAGTATGAATATAAACCCTGCACATCCGACAAAAACTCACTTAAAGTTAAAAAGATAAATTGCTGCTGAATTATTAAGCTCTATGCGCAGTTCAATATGAAGTCATTATCGTGATGAGCTGCGTTATCCTCTCAGACCGGACGGGAGAACACGTCTCCAGGTAAACAATGTCAAATCAGCCTGAGTGTGGCTAGCACCGCTAGCATCAGCACCGCTAGCATCAGCAGCCGTCGTCTCGTGCAGATTAACATCCAAATGCTTGAGTCGAATGTGGTTGCACATTGCTCCAGTCGAGTGATTGTATGCCAGTTGTTTCTGACACAGTCTACATACTACCTTGTTTTCATTTTCTAGATTAAAGTACCGCCAAACCGCCCTGGTTTTGCGAGACCATCTTCCCACCCTGCTGTTTTAAAACTCCAGTCTACTCGAGCATTTCCGCGGGGAGGGGGCTGCTGTCTGACGGCTCTGTAGCTCCGACTAGTGGCGGGAGGCTGTATGACAGTTAAGCGGCCTTGTACATGAATAAAACATAAATTGGTTTAAACGACTAATATTTCTGGTGCCGACTAGAAAGTGGGCGGACGTTTAATCGGTTAGACGACTAATCGCGAGCATTCCTAATTTGGACGCGCTCCTTTATGTGCCGACATGCGAGTTGAGCTTTCCGCAAACTCGGTATCTTGCGATTGCTTGTTTAGGGTAGTGGGTGGTCTGAGATTGTACCGAATCCGTACCGAAAACCGTGGCACAAAAACCGCGGTACGGACAGTACCGTAAGCCACCTGTACCGTTGCACCCCTAGTGCATATAGAACCATTTGTGAATAAATCTAAATAATATATGGACCCGTTTCCAAAGAAAAAGAAAAAGAGAATCAAAATAAATGGTACCTACTTACGAAATTAATTGGTTCTGGAAGTAGTTTCGTAACCTGAAACTTTCGTAAGTAGAGATGCGTTTTCCATGTAAATGCCCTAATCCATTCCAAGCCCCTTAAAATTTAAAAAAAACATTATTTTTTTTATAAATTATAAATAATACATGAAATGGCATAAAAACCTGTAAGAAATACATGTTAGAACTAGAAAAGCACTCGGAGAGCGCAGACTTCCACCGAGCACAACAATTATTGAAAATCTGAAAGTGATCCAGAATCCGGATCACACCCAAAATGAAATCAGTTCTTCCTTTCCACATTTCCGACAACTCCAGAAAATTTAACACAGACAGACAGACAGACAGATAGACTCCGGCAAAAACATAAACTCCTTGGCGGAGGTAAAAATTGTTAATTTACCTGGGTTGCTGGGTTACGCTCATACAGACAAGAGGCCCTCTTAGCCAATGGGATGCCAGGAAGATGCTGGTCCTCGAGAGCCCCTATCCAGCAGGTTTTAGATGTTTCCCTGCTTTGGGACACCGTGATACAAGTGGCTGTGTCATCAACAGACATGTGCAGACATTGATGACAACCTGATAACGACCATTAATTAGAATCAGGTGTGTTGAAGCTGGGCAACCTCTAAAACATGCTGGATAGGGGCTCTCGAGGACCAGGATTGGGCACCTCTGTAGCTAAGCGATAGCCAAATGGCAGAGCAGCTCGGACATACTGCTTTTGTGATGTATTGGTGTGTTTATTCTGCCACGCCACTGGGGGGGGGGGGTACACTACTCCATGTAACAGCTTGTACATGCCGGTGTAAATAAAGCAATTCAGTGTGGAAGTACATCTCAATGTGGTTGGTCGTCCCTTTCTGCAGGTAGTATAGTGATGCTAAGAATAGTATAGTTCAGCATAATATAACAAGATATAATAAACTGGCGACAAGTACAAGTAACCCACCAGTGCTGTCGGCGGAGCGGGAGACGAGACCATGAGAATGGCGGTGCTCATTGGACATTTTGATGCCTTTGACGAGTCCGCTGAACAATGGTCAGCATATGTCCAGACGTTTGAACATTTTACCAAAGCAAATGACGTCCTGGCAGAAAAGAAAGTTGCCGTGTTTTTGAGCGTGATAGGGGCTACAACTTATGGACTGCTATGTAGTTTGCTCACCCCAGATAAACCAGGAAGTAAGCAATACGCGGACCTCGTAAAAATTTTAAATGACCACTTTTCGCCGAAGCCCATTATCATTGCCGAGAGATTCCGCTTCCACAAAAAAATCAGGAAGAAGGAGAGAGTGTTGCACAGTATGTGGCCGTGTTAAAGAAGTTGTCTGAGCACTGTGATTTTGGCACTCATTTGCCTGACGCTCTGCGCGATAGATTCGTCTGTGGCCTAAGCAATGAAAGTATCCAGAGAAAGTTATTAACAGAAGAAGCATTAACTTTTCAGCGTGCTGTGGACATTTTAATGTCAATGGAAACTGTAGCTAGAGAAGCTCAACATCTGAAAACTTCCCTGAAAGTGCACGCTGTGTCTGCCTCTTCACCACAAGGGGGAGACAAATGCTTTCGTTGTGGCAAGACAAATCATAATGAAAGAGACTGTTATTACAGAGAGCAGCCCTGCCACAGCTGCAAAAGAAAAGGCCACATCGCTCATATGTGCAAAAATAAAAAGAGTGACCAAAAGCACACAAAGGAGAAATATGAAACAAAAATGAAACCAAGGAAACAGTTTGGAAAAACAAAACAAGGAAAAATGCATGAAGTAGGAGCAAAGACTATTGAAGGTGAAGAAGAGTCTATATCAGATTCAGACTCTAAATTGACAGTGCACATGGTGTCAGCTGAGATTAAAGAGACAGAACCAGTCATGGCTGTTGAAAAGGAAAACACAGTGTCATCTTTGATAATGATTAGGCCCAAGACTGAAGATCATCTCATTGATATGGAACTTGACACTAGTGCAGCTGTATCCCTGATCTCAATGGAGCTGTACAAAGCCAAATTTGCCCATGTACGTTTACGAAAGACTAATGTTGTGTTGAAAACATACAAGGGAGAAGTGCTGTTACCTGAGGGCAAGGTGAAAGTATGGGTGAAGATGAATAAACAGAAAATCAGATTGCCCTTATACGTTGTGAAAGAGAAGTCACCCCCACTCTTTGGCTGTAAGTGGCTAAGAAACATAAAGCTGAACTGGCATGAAATAAAGACAGTGAGAACAGGACACAAAACTAATGAGACGTTGGAAAATGTTTTGAAGTGTCACACTCAAGTTTTCAGTGAAACTCTTGGAACATTAAAGTGGTTTGAAACGTCCCTGACATTGAAACCAGGCCAACACCCAAAATTCTGTCAGGCATGCGTAGTCCCATATGCATTGAGGCCCAAAGTGGAAGCTGAAATTCATCGATTGCTTCAACAGGGAGTAATCTCTCCAGTGCAATTCAGCGACTGGGCGACCCCAATTGTTCCAGCCATTAAGAAGAACGATGATGTGAGAATTTGCGGAGATTTCAAAGTAACCGTTAATCCGGCCCTACCTATTGAACATTACCTAATACCTCGGATAGAGGATCTCTTTGCTTCTCTCTCAGGAGGGCATCGTTTCAGCAAGCTGGATCTTTTGCAGGCTTATCTCCAGGTGCCTGTCTGAGAGGAGTCACGTAAATATCTCACTATTACAACACACAAAGGCTTGTTCTGTTACAACCAGTTACCCTTCAGGATAACGTCCGCACCTTCTATTTTCTAGAAGATCATGGACCAAGTTTTGCAAGGGCTCCCCAATGTCCACTGTTTTGGATGACATCCTTGTGACTGGCAGAGATGAGGCTCACCATTTGGAAAACCTTAAAGTGGTGCTCATGTGGTTGCAACAGTTTGGGTTGAGAGTTAAAAAGAAGTGTCAGTTTTTCAAGAGCTCCCTGGAGTACCTTGGACACGTTATCGACTCTAAAGGACTTCACAAATCACCGGACAAAATCCGTGCCATACTGGACGCTCCTGAGCCAACCAACACAAGTCAGCTGCGTTCCTTCTTGGGACTCATTAACTATTATGCATGTTTTTTTCCCAAACCTGTCCACACTTCTCCATCCATTGAATGCTTTGCTGCATAAAGAGCTAAAGTGGAAGTGGTCAAAAAAATGTAACAGTGCATTTAGTAAAGCAAAAGAAGAACTAGCAAGCAAAAGTGTTCTAACTCATTATGATCCAACACTCCCAGTTATCCTCGCCTGCGACGCATCACCCTATGGGGTGGGAGCTGTCATTTCCCACAAACTGCCGAGCGGTGAAGAGAAACCCATAGCATTCACTTCAAGAACGTTGAGCAAAGCAGAGCAAAACTAGCTCAAATTGAGCGAGAAGCACTGGGAATCATTTTTGGAGTTAGGCGTTTTCACTCATATCTGTATGGTCGTCATTTTACCTTGTTAACTGATCACTGCCCCTTGACAACCATACTGAGCCCCAGCAAGGCAATTCCTTCCATGGCGGCTGCGAGACTGCAAAGATGAGCACTAATACTTGCAGCACACAACTATACCATCAAGTATCGGCCTGCTGCGGATCATGGCAACGCTGATGCTTTGTCCCGCCTGCCACTTCCCGAGCGGCACAAGGACAAACGGGACAAATTACACATTCCTTATCAAACACCTGGAATGTTTGCCTATGTGCTGTGCTGATGTGAGATGGGAAACCAGAGCTGACCGCACGCTGTCTCAGGTCATGGAAATGGTATCTACGGGCTGTTTCCCCACCACCAAGACGTCGGACAGTAGTCTCTCACTGTATTTGGTATGGAAGAATGAACTGACTTTAATGCAAGGCTGTGTAATGTGGGGTAACAGAGTGATTGTCCCACCCAAACTGCGTCAACAGGTGCTAGAAGAACTGCACACAGGACACCTCGGAGTGGTCAAGATGAAGGCCATAGCACGGAGCTATGTGTGGTGGCCAGGGCCAGGAGGATATTGGCCCCTGGGCTTGAGCCAATGTGCATGCCCTCATATATATATATATATATATATATATATATATATATATATATATATATATATATATATATATATATATATATATATCATATTAGGGCTGGGCGATAAATCGATTTAATCGATTAATTCGAATTTGTACTTAATGTCGATTTGTTTGAATGAAAATCGATTTTCTCATTAACATCCGCCACCAGCGCCTGCCTGCTGGGCTCCCGTAGGTCAGAGAGCGCGGAGTGCGCGCCCCCCTCGCGCGCCCCCCTCCCCACCCGCACTAGGTACACAAAGAAGCAAGCAGTGCTGATCTTACACCGAAGAAAAGAAACGTATCCTCGGTTATTTGGAATTGGTTCGGGTTCGTGGCGTCAGACACAGAACAAACAGCACCTCGCTGCAAAGTCTGTTTAAAGGCTGTTGCTACCAAAGGTAGCAGTACTACAATTTACTGCAGCACCTTAAACAGAAACATGCTGTCGAGTTGGAGAGGTGTTGCTCCCTACGAAAAAAACGACCGCGGCAGCCCAAGCACCGCCACCAGAAAACAACCTACCGTCTTGGAAACGTTGACAAACTGTATCCCGTATGATGAGAAAGGAGCCCGGTGGAAAGCTGTCACGGATGCAGTCGTGATGTATATTGCAAGAGATATGGTGCCCATATACACCGTGGAAAAGCCGGGGTTTATTCACCTGCTCAAAGTTTTGGATCCCAGGTACGTGCTACCAGGCCGCAAATATTTTTCTGACGTTGCCTTGCCTCGTAAATTACAATGGAAGCCTAAAATTAAATTTTTAATTTTATTTGATGCAGATGTTTAAGTTAAGTTAACATGATTCAGGGAATCAAAATAGTGCCCAAATACTTTTTGTTTACCACACAAGCACCTCCTTATTATGCAAAACATGTTCAGGTAACTGAGAGTTTTGTTTGCACTTTATTTTGTCAACCTCAAAAAAGGGGTCTTTAAATACTATGTTTTACTTATTTTTTGTGTCATTTCGAAACTAGATTACTGAAAAGTTACATTGTCACTGTTCACAATGGCAGGCAGGGCTTGCCATCTCTTTTTTTGTGGCTTGTTTATGTAACTGAAACTCTAGAAGGGAAAATTTAAACAAAATAAAAACTGAAACTTGTTTTGAACAATTTCTTTGTCATCTACAAATTGATTTTAGGTAGGGGGTGAAAAAAATCGATTTAAATCGTGAATCGGGATTTTTTCTGAAAAAATCGGAGATTTTTTTTTTTAGGCCATATCGCCCAGCCCTAATACATATACACATACATACATACATATATATAATATATATATATATATATATATATATATATATATATATAATATATATATATATATATATACATATATATAAGTATGGAATCACCAGGCTTGGATGGGCTCTCAATCAGACATTTTATTCTGTAGAACAAACTCAGATAAAAAGTATGAAACAATAATGAAGTTTTTCAAAAGTGCAACTCCTTGGCATTCAGAAACACTAAAAGAAATTAATAAAAAACATTGGGGTGGTCAGTAAATGTTACTTTTATAGAGGAAGTGCAGGGAAATAAATATGGAATCACTCCATTCTGAGGAAAAAAATTTGGAATCACTCCATTTTGAGTAGAACATAAGGATACACCCAGTCAATTTCCTTTCCTTATTTGGGCACCTCCCTCAGATTAGATCTGCTCATTAGTCACCCGTTAAACAGTGCAGTTATCACACCTTGGAGGGCTGCTGGACCAAGTGGATTGGCAAGAATCATGGCTCCAACAAGAGAGATGTCTCTTGAGACCAAAGACAGGATTATCAAACTTCTTGAAGAAGGTAACTCTACACGTATGATTCCCAAAGATGTGGGCTGTTCACAGTCAGCTGTATCGAAGATATGGACCAAGTACAAACAGCATGGGAAGGTTGTTAAAGTCAAGCGTACTGGTGGACCAAGGAAGACATCTAAGCATCAAGACAAACAACTAACAACAAGACAAATGAAGAATTAATGGGAGGAAGCTGGAGTCAATGTATGTGACAGAACTGTGCAAAATTGCCTAAAGGAAATGGGATTTTGATACAGGAAAGGTAAAAGGAAACCATCATTGATGATTAAACAGAAAAGAACAAGACTGCAATGGGCTAAGGAGAGGCAATCATGGACTGTGGATGACTGGATGAAGGTTATCTTCAGTGATGAGTCATGAATCTGCATTGGACAAGGTGATGATGCTGGAACTTTTGTTTGGTGCCATTCCAGTGAGATTTACAAAGAGGACTGCCTAAAGAAAACATCAAAATTCCCACAGTCCTTAATGATATGGGGGTGGATGTCAGGCAAAGGCACTGGGGAGATGGCTGTGGTTAAATCCTCAGTAAATGCACAAGTTTACATTGACATTTTCGACAGCTTTCTTATCCCTTCATTTGAAAAAAAAGTTTGGGGATGATGAAATTATTTTCCAAGATGACAATGCATCATGCCACAGAGCAAAAACTGTGAAAGCATTCCTTGGTGAAAGATGCATCCAGTCAGTGTCATGGCCTGCAAATAGCCGAGATTTTAACCCAATTGAAAATCTGTGGTGAAAATTGAAAAAAATGGTCCACAGCAAGGCTCCAACCTTCAAAGATGATCTGGCAACTGCAAAGAGAGTTGGCACCAGGTTGATAAAGAATACTGTTTGTCACTCATCAAGATCATGCCTCAGAGACTGTAAGCTGTCATAAAAGCCAAAGGTGGTGGAACTAAATATTAGTGATTTGTTTTGATTGTTTTTTCTTTCTCTGTTTTTCATGATTCCATATTTTTTTTCCTCAGAATGGAGTGATTCCATATTTATTTCCCTGCACTTGCTCTATAAAAGTAACATTTACTGACCGCCCCAATGTTTTTTATACATTTCTTTTAGTGTTTCTGAATGCCAAGGAGTTGCACTTTTGAAAAACTTAATTATTGTTTCATGCTTCTTATCTGAGTTTGTTCTACAGAATGAAATGTCCGAGTGAGTGCTCATCCAAGGCTGGTGATTCCATACTTTTTTCTAGGGGTTGTATATATGTATACATATACGGTACATATACACACACACACATGTATGTATGTATGAAATTATTTGTTTTGGTACAGACCATGAGCAGAAAATGACTGACACGTAAGTTTTCACAGCTTTTAACTTTAATAAGCAGTTTGTCACAAACTACAAACAACCCTGAACTGGTTTCTAGAAAGACAAAACCACAATCTAGAACATGCTGCTGTCTGCATCACAAAATAAAATCTTGGAATGGCAGTTGTAGCATGGACTTCAACGCAAACTATAAAACAGATTAAGTGCAACGTTAAAATATACTTTTACAAAACCATATGAACAAATAACTTAGCATTTATAAGTCCTTCACAAGTAGAAATAAAGGTATCAAAGCCCAAACTCATTCTTTGGTTTCAAGCTAGTTAAGTTAGTTTCAAGTAAAAAAAAAAATGAAGTGCTTCTCTGCCAGTAAGTCAGAACATGGATTTAAAAAAATGGTTTCTGGAAAAAATAGCTCAGGCAATACTTACATGTTTAAAAGGAATACCCTCACCACCCTTTCCTCACCCTTTCAATAATATGTCAAAGGCTTATTACATGGATAATCCTTTTAGGCATTAGTTTGGCATGCACCTTGAAAAGATGCCTACTTTTCTGGATTTTTTTTTGCAGCAAAGTCCTTCATAATATCACTAAAGTCCAGCTTTCGCATTATTCCCCCTCAGTAGACATGAGACTCAAATGGCTCAGTCTTTCTTGTCCTATTGTGGATCTGAGTCTATTCTTAACTATTTTAAGCTTGGAGAATGATTGTTCACTACTTGCATTTGTGACAGGACATATCAAGTAAAGCCTGAATGCAATATTAATATTTGGGAAGATGTCGTGTAGGTTCATTTCCCTAATGAACCGTAAAAGCAATGGAGCAGATGTGGTGCCTTTGCCATGAATAAAATCTTTAAACTGGACAATCTCCTCCACAAAGTCCATCTCCAGGTCAGTTGAATATTTACTTTGGAGATGAGATGCTTTGTTTCTTAGAAATGTTGTTCGGGAAGCCAAAAGTGTTGTTGAGGTTATTATATGCAGCTTACCTGTGGTTGATTTCAGAAAGTAGTCTGTCAACAACCACCAAAAAAAACACTGGTGGAGAATTTTTGTTGAGCTGATAACTCAACCTCTGGGGTGATGCTTTCTCTGCTTTCTCTGAGTGCTAACTCTGTAATCCTGTGAAACTTTTGGAGACAACTCTTTTGCTTGAGACACAAACCTATAAAACTGATCTCTCAGACCTCCAATGTAGTCTGGCAAGGATCCAACCAAATCCACAGCTTAACACAAGTACAGTTCCACAGACTGCAAAGCTACACTTGCTCTTTTCAAAGCGATGCAGAATGCAGGGCTACAATGTGCACATAAAGGCTGTTTCACGCTAACATATGTCAGCATTGCTTTTCTGTGTTGTTCGCTGTTTTCATGCTCTTTCATGCATTCCAACGCGTGCTTCCAATCACTGAAACCCGTTTTAAAGCATGACTGACTTTTAGTATCTCTGAAAATGCGACATGCAAAGCAAAAGACAACTCCGGTGGATGGGGAGTACAGCAGCCAATGTCTTCGGACATACTCACCATTTGCAAGCTTGCGTTTAAAATGTGACCTGGAGAAGAGCTGTTTCTGATGTTTGTTCACCCGTTCTGATGCCTGTAAGCTAACGTTAATATTTGTGAGCTCCCTGATCCTTGCTTATACGGACCCATACGGCCCATACGGACTTGTCAATTTAACTCCAGTGCGCAAGATCAGGACTGCAGAGATTATCCATGGTCATGGTTTCATCCTTCTAAGTTCCAACTGGCGCCTCTGCAAGTTCTGCAGGCACCAGCTCAGCCATCGAATTATCCACAGATGAAGCTTCTGAAGGAATCGTAGTGCTGATGCTAGCAGAACGAACGTTCTGACGGGCAGAGAGGAACGATGGTTCTGTTCCATCTCCGCTAAGAAATTTTATAAAGTCTGTCAGTTTGGGCATTTTCTTCATTGTCTCTTTGTCGAGATCCGCTTTTTCTTTCTTTTCTGCGCTCCACTGTTATATTTTCTGTCATCCGCCATCATGAGAAAATATTCACTGATGCTCCTTCCCAATGCGTAAGATGCATCAAACTTGGACCAATAACAACCAAGCAATCATGATAGACGTTTGTCAAAACAAATTATAACATTTTTTAATGACACTGTTGTAGCCAGTGATAGGCAGTCAAAAAAAAACCAAAAACAACTCACGCTATTCATTCACAAACATACAAAACAGCATTCGGGGCCCTCAAAGTGTCGGGGCCCTGGTCTTGAGCCCCAGTAAGCCTGTGCTAAAGTCCTGGCTTGGTGGTGGCCGGGTCTTGATGCTCAAATTGAAGAAAAATGCAAAACATGTGTTTTCTGTCAACGCATCCAGAAAATACCTTGTTTAACACCTTTACACCCGTGGCCCTGGCCACCTGCCACATGGAAGCAAATCCACATCGATTTCGCTGGACCATTCGAAGGACGCATGTTCTTTGTGGTGGTAGATGCGCACTCAAAGTAGGTACACTACTCCATGTAACAGTTTGTACACGCCGGTGTAAATAAAGCAATTCAGTGTGGAAATACACCTTGATGTGGTTGGTCGTCCTTCTCTGCAGGTAGCAGAGTGATGCTAAGAATGGTATAAATCAGCATAATATAACAAGATATAATAGCTTTCAAACCGAGATACAGAGCAGACAAGTATGTTTACATACGGTAAACTCTGGGAGCTGCGAGTAGCAGGGCATACTGTATTTTTGCCTTTCGTATCCTGAAATTTCTTTCATAACAAGAGGCAATATTTTCCCGTTGAGACGTTTTGTGACCTGATAATTTCGTATGTAAAGACGTTCGTAAGTAGAGGTACCACTGTGTGTATGTATATATATATATATATATATATATATATATATATATATATATATACACACACACAGTCATAGAAAAGATTATTAGACCACCCGTGTTTTCTTCAGTTTCTTGTTCATTTTAATGCCTGGTACAACTAAAGGTATATTTGTTTGGACAAACATAACGATAATCACAAAGATTGCTCATAAGAGTTTTATTTAAGAGCTGATATCTTACCATTTTCCATGGTTTTCTTGATTATAACCTAAATCACTTAAGTTTTTACATCAATAGCTATGGCGTTGTACTGCCAAAAACACTGCTTTTATGCATTCAGTGTTTTCTTTTCTGTCTGTTTTAGTCACATGATGACGTTTAGTGGTACCAGGTAATAAAATGAACAAGAAAGTGAAGAAAAAATGGTGGTCTAATAATTTTTTCCATGACTGTATATATATACAGTACACACACATTCACACTACAGTATACTACATATACTTCACCCTGCACATTCACACCCACACACACAGTGCACCCCAACAGCACCCAGATACACCCCCATCTCACCATGCTGCACTCCAACACCAAACCCACCTGAGCCCAGTCCCCACCAGACCCTCACAATGATGCTGCAATGAGCAGAAACAAGAGGGCCCCCAACCCAGTTCGGCCCACACAAGACACCACATCAACACAAGCACCCAGGTCCCCAACAGCAGAACCCATGAGCCTGCTGTCTGAAATTCTACCAGATCTGGGAGTTTTAGTAGGCAGAAGTGTAAAAATAACTGGTTGGTATGGTCCTGGAATCCTGCCTTGTGGACCATTCTGATGGCTCTTTTCTGGCGTGTCAGAGTGAGGATTTGTAGGTGTTGACCCAAGATTCCACACAATAATTAAAATATGCCAAAAATAAGTGAACAGTATACAATATGTAATGCTTTGTTTGAATATATTGAATGTTGGGTTTCCAGCAGATCTTATGGTCAATCATCACGCCCAGAAATTTAATTCAATTAACTGTCATATATATATATATATATATATATATATATATATACATATATATATATATATATATATAAAATATTCTTTATGTCAGTGCTTCGCTACTTTAAAACATCATATGCAGTTAAATCACTAACCTTCATACAACAATCGTCAATATGTGGTGCATTTATTATACAACAAGAACATGATGGATAAAATTACAGATATAAGTTTCTTTGTCTGTTGTTCAATTGTTGAGGCATGCAGTTAGATACACAACAACAACAACAACCAAAAAAGGGAAAAAAAAGTTTTATTGGAAGAAATATGAGGGCAAAAGTCCCTCATGACAAATTCAGCATTTGGAAGAGTGACTGAGCTCAAGTTGAGCGTGGAGCCATTCCTGCTGTGTGAAAGTGTCTTTTAATATGCATGCATGGACATGTTTTACAGTGTTTGTGACCTTACCATCAGAGACAAAGACTTCAACCCACACGGTCACGGGGGTCAAATTCACCACAGGCAGACTAATGAGAACGATTCAAATGTGTCATGCACCGGTTGTGACCGGATGCATAATAATGTATAACTGTCTTGGCACGGTATTTCTACTGCATACTGACAAAGTAAAAGTGTCTGCTGTCATTTACGGTGAGCTCTCAGGTTGGAGTACCCTTCACACATTAACAAATCCACTGCTCTCAGGCCACTTCATGGTCAATGTTAATCACTCTCTGACCTTTTTTTTTTTTTTTTTTTGTCTTTTCTTGCACACTGTGAAGCCATCAAATAAAACAAGATGTGACTTAAAAGTTACAACATTTGAGATAAAAGCCTTCCAGCAGTCCCCATTCTCTTTGATCTGCTTTCCCTACTCACACGATATGGAATTATTTACTTTGAACTTTTTTAACCTGTTGCATCACAGATCTTCACGATTTCTACATCTAAAGCTTGTAAGCTATTTTTGCTTTTGCTTGACTGTCCCTGTGCAGAACTAGGTCAGAAAAAAAGCAGTAAATGTTTTACCTTGGTCTAGCCAGCTGTGTGGTTTTAAATTTGATGAATCTTTAATTACCAGTGTGGACCCTTAAAAAGTGAACAAAAAAATCCCACATACTGAAATGATGATAGGCAGAAATGCATCTTTTATTACTAATTTATGCAACTACAGTTAATGAAAGTGTTTGACTCAACTCCATTATCTATAATGATACCTTATCTATCACCATTGATCATAAATATTGGAATATGATGCATAGCACAGTAAATAATTTCAATTTTGGATAAGTTGTATAACACCTTAACTGTGACTTCAGTGGCAACACTGTGGCTTGGTGGTTTCCACTGTTGCCTCACTGTTGCCCCTGGTTTAAACCTTGTCAAGGGCCTCTCTGTGTGGAGTTTGCATGTTTTCCGTGTACCCCGGCTTCCTCCCACAATCCAAGGATGTGCATGTTAGGTTAACTGGTGGTTCTAAATTGTCTGTAGGATTGATTGTGAGTGTGCATGGTTGTCTTTCAAATATGGCCCTGCGATGGACTGGCGACCTGTCCAGGGTGTACCCCTGCCTTTTGCCCAAAGAGAGCTGGGATAGACTCCAGCAGATCCTTGTGACCCTTTATAAGATTAAACAGGTATGGATGATGGATGGATGGATGTAACTTCAGCTAAATTCCATACCTCACCTCCAACATTCCAATGACGCACATCCATGTTAAAATCTATGCTGATGCCTGTTATGTTATTGCCTCACAAAAAACAGGGTGCATGAAATGAAGTGGATATTGCATATATATTTAAAGGCTATATATTTAATCTTAAAAAAAACAATCTGCTTTGAAATTGTTAAAAGATTCAGTGAGTTATAATGAATTTAACTGTGGAGAGGTGTCCGGCTTCCTTAGATATAAATATTTTAGAGGTGCGATTACTCTTTATCATTTGCAAGGAAATGGAGCAAACATAATGCAGCCTGGTTGAAATTATGAATGTATTCATCTCTAAGACAGATTAATTAGCAGTTAACATATTCCACATATTTCATATGCTGAGCAGGGAGATAATGCTCTATGGGTTTCTACAATCCAACAGAGCAGAGATAGCAAATCTTTAACACAACTTAGTCCTTATACCTGTCAGACACTGGGTAACATTAGGTTGTAACAGTACTAAATAAGCAAAGAGAAAACAAAAAATGATTTCACTTCACTCATAGGTTTTGGTAGGCTGGGCTACCCAAATTTCTCCAAGAGCACATCAACAATTCATCCAGGAGGTAGCAAAAGATCCCGAAACAACATCTAAAGCACCACAGGTCTTACTTGCCTCAGTTAAGGTTAATGTTCATGTTTCAACAATAGGAAAGAGACTGGGTAAAAATGGCATCCAGGGGAGAGTTCCAAGGCAAAAACCACTGGTGACCAAAAAGAACACAAAGGTCCATCTCACATTTGCCAAAAGACATCTTGATGGTACCCAAGACTTTTAGCGTAAAACTAATACAGCATTTCAGAAAAAGAACATCATACCAACAGTCAAACATGGTGGTGGTAGTGTGATGGTCTGGGATTGCTTTGCTGCTTCAGGACCTGGATGACTTGCCGTAATTGATAGACCCATGAATTCTGCTCTTTACCAGAAAATCCCAAAGAAGAATGTCTGGCCAACAGTTCATGGCCTTAAGCTCAATTGCACTTGGGTAATGATCCAAAGCACACCAGCAAGTCCCCCTCTGAATGGCTCAACCAAAAAAAAAAAAGAAAAGAAAAAACAGAATGAAAGTTTTGGAGTTTTGGAGTTAAAGTCTGAGCTTAAATCCAATGGAGACGATGTGTCATGACAAAACAGGACAGTCATGCATGAAAACCCTCCAATGTGACTGAATTAAAGCTATTCTGCAAAGAAGAGTGGGACAAAATTCCTCCACAGTAATGTGAAAGACTCACTGCCAGTTTTTGCAAACGATTAATTACAGTTGTTGCCACCAAGGATGGCAAAACCATAATAATTACTTTTTCACATAGTAATTGTCAAACATTTGGATAGCTTTTTTTTATGATAAATAAAATCATCATTTAAAAAAAATATCTTATCGTTGTCTGATATTAAAATGCGTTTGATAACTGAAACGTATAAGTGTGACAAAATAGCAAAAACAGAAGACTCCTGCTGTCAGGGGCCAAAGAAGAACTCCCCAATAACAGGAAGAAGCCTCCAGCAGAACAAGGGTCATGAAAGGCATTTATCTAAAATGAAACCAAGGTAAAAAGGATGTCTGCGTCTGGAACCAGACACAAGCACAAGCGAGGGGCCTGATAACTGAATTCTCTGCCTCACTCTGTGTCAGAATTTTCCTTATGTTGACAATTTTTCAGAGGTGAAAGAATGTGGTTTGAGAAACATATTTCATGTGAGAATTTGAGACAAACTCTGATGCAGGAGTCTCTCTTCAAAAAGAAAAAAATCTCCTGGTTTCATTCTGCATCACTAAAATATGGGAGGCAAGCATGCACTGTGTTGTTTTAGTGCATTTGCCATAAGATCCTGGACATATTTTCCAAATTCACAGGTTCCTGGTTTGACTGCATGGATGAGAGAGACAGCTGAGTTTTTAGCCACATACAGTACATTGCTACCATTGCATAGTTGAGAGAGTAATAGAAAGAACTAGTACAAGTTGGAGCTTACTCCAACAACCTTTATATTGAGAACATTAATTTACAACCAATCCAATTAACATGTCAGGCTTTCATCTGTACAATCCGATATTGCCAGTAAAGTTAGGCGACATATCAATGAAAATATCAAATGCAACACATTATGCTATGAAAGAAGTTAGTGTTTCCCAGGTTGTTTTATAGAAAAAGCGAGCCATCTTGTCTGAAACAAAAACCTTCTTGGCAAAAATCCCAGCAACTATATTGTTTTTGAAATGCTGCAACTCTCACTGATATTATACTAACCACAAGAAAGAGGTGTGACTGACTTACCACTGCAGCTAACCAGTATCCTCATGAAAACCCTAGTGGACTTTTTGTCAAATTGAACCAGAAACCACCCAAGGAGCTTGGCTACTATGAAATGGATTGTCAATGTCTCTGACTTTTCTCGACTCATCTAAACATGCATTAAAAAGATACATTCCCACTTTCAATGGCAATTATGATGCAAATCGCTGTCCAAATTCATGGGATATTCAGGCTCTAACAGCTGATCCACATCCTTTTTGACCATTTTGTGATCATAAAGCGGCAGTGACCCATAGTGCCCCCACTGAATTCACTTTCATGTTGAATATTCAGACTCTCAACTCATTTATTCAGGATCTCTCTATCTTGTTACAGATCTGCACACTTCTGTGTGGTAACAGGGAACCTGACAATGAAATGCTGTTATTTTACAAAAAAAAAAAAAGTGCATCTTGTAATATTTTTGATTTTGAGAAAAATATTTATAATTCTATAGTAAAACATGGTATAACTGCGTAAATCCTATTTGGCATTATTATGACTGAGGCAATTATGCCAGGAGGCTAACAAGATATTCAATGACGATTACAAAGGAAAGGGCTGCAATATATATAAGTGTGTGTGTGTGTGTGTGGCAGCAGGATGTGGTTGATCTCGGCAGAAGGTCTGCACACTTCCCCTGTCATGAGCAATCATTGTCAAGAAGACTGCTCCTCCACATACTCAACGTGTTTGCTTTCTCTAGTAATACAAGGGTCAGCTATGCAGTCACCCAAACCTGTTATTCTCTTTGCTCTCATATACACATAGAGTGAACAACAACAAGGTGAAGTAAAACTGTATATCACAAATGCTTGGCTCTGTTTTGACATTTTTACCCTCAGGAAAAAGCTACATACTCTTGAACACAATACAAACATGTTAGTGAGCATGTATTGAACATCCTTCTTTTCATATGTGTGTGCCAGCAACACAGAAACGGGTCTTTTCATGCAGCAGTAGGGGATATAAATGTCACATTCAGAAATGTGGCACACATATATCATGCCATATTCTTATGCATGCTGTAGCGTTTCTACCTCTTAATTATTAATAATTAATAAAAGGAAGGGGGCACCACTTTCTTTAAGAAAAGAAAGTAACTATAAATGTTATCAATCTCTGATCTGAATGTAAGTTCTTTTCAACTGGAGTGGCTGATTTTACATCAAAACAGACATTAAGATGGTTCTAAGGACATTTATTATACACAGACACAAAACACAGACACATATAAGGCAGTCATATATATATACACAGATATACGGTTATTGCATCAATATGAATTGTTTCGAAATGCTGGCTGCAGCGCAAACAGGAAGTTATGACAGAAAGTAAAGGAAGGAAGAGAATCAAAACAACCAAAATGTCGAGTTCTGACGGGAGCTCCAAGAAGCCGTTGTCAGGGACTGGGATATCTATAAACTAACGAACAAATAAAAGTAAATAAAGAATAAAAAAAAAAGGTCTCAAACTAATTAACTGCTGAATAATGATGACGTGCCCAGGTCAGGTCAGCTCAGTAATTGGAAATTTATCAGCTGGAGACACCAATTTTCCTAACCAGTTCTGCCTTACCAGACTATGGGTCTTGGAGATTTGGATCCATGGACGTCGGGTTAAACAGTTTGCAGTGGATCCTCCGGGAACCGCTTTAGGCCCGAGCAGGCTGGGAAGATTCTGAGCGCAGAATCTCTGGATGTCTCACGTGACTCGGGTGGATGGTCCCACTTTCTCTCGTCAGGTGGTCGAATTGGATCCGGGGTCTCGGATTCCGATTCGAACAGGTCTCGGCAGTGTAGACTGGTTCTGGTGTTCCCGGACACGGCGCTGGTTGGCAGAGATCGGTTGACCAAAGTCCGATGAGGCAAACAAACTTTCTGCGCTCAGGCCCGTCAGGGACTGAGCAGGCTACTAACTTCAGAGCTGTACGGAAATTTATTGAGCCAAAAAGATAAAACTAATACAAAAATTGGACAACTTAGCTAAAGTTCTAAGCGTGGGGATTCAGGATTTCAAAGCGTCAAAAATTATGAAATTCTTCAGACACTCTCCGCTGCACGGAGAAGTTAAAAATGAAAGAATTCAAAATTGATGCGAAGATCATAAAGAAATGATGAACTCTGGAATACAAAACGACTAAATATGAGACTGCTCTATCTGAAAAAGTAAAACTGCGAGAGCTCTGTGTTAACACAAGGAAATTAGAAACTAAGTTCTGGCCGAAAAAACAAAGAAAGCAAAATCAAAGAAAAATTGAGTTAAGAGGCCAAATCACAAAGCGAAGAGGGAAGAGAGGTGGAAAAACTCGAAAGAAAAAGTAGAGAAGAGGTCGAACAAAAGACTGTCTTTTTGTTTTATACTTTTGAATATTCAAAAATTCTTTATGCAAAAGAGGGGTTGGCCTAAAGAGAGGCTGACCACAGCGGGTAATTTGTCTACGCCCAGCACGAATTCCAGTTAGATATCTTCCTGAGATACTTAAGACATTTAACAAGATTGCTTGATTCCACCATTTCAACTGCAGTTAGACAATAAAACTTAATATTCAAACGGTCTAAACATGGCAAGAAAAGACAAAAAGAAGTAGGATCACATACATATCACATTATATTAGCATGTTATTCATCACAATTAAAACACAATCACTGTCCGTTGGTATTCTTCTGGCCACATGGGAGAGCTGTTGCTCCATCCTCCTTTGGGCTCCGGGGGTGCCTGCTTTTCTGGGATACGTCAAAATCTGGCAGGTTTATTGGTCCTGCTCAGTCAATAGGGGACTAATGTTTGATCCTGTCTCCAGCTGCCATTTTGGGAACGAGTCACCCAAGAGTTATGTGAATGCTAAAAGGTTTTGGATTAAAGTTTTCATGTTGATTCAAGATTTTGAAAAAGAAAGGGGCCATTTAGTTCTGGATGGGATTCCATGGATGGGAGCTATGTGTTTTCTTCTTCTGCGGTGGTTGGAGGGCAAGCACGGCCTTGGGCAAAGGGGTCCCCCCCCCCACCCCCAGGGAACCGGGGAGCCATCGGGGCCCCGCCATGGGGTGCACCCCCACCCCCAAAGGGCCCACCACCACCACCGTGGCCTCCAAACACCCACCCGGGGCCCAAGGTGCTCACTTCTGCCCTTAGTCTAGCTTCCACTACTCTTTCCCATAACTTCATTGTGGGGCTCAACTTTATTCCTCTGTAGATGCCACAAATCTGCATATCTCCCTTGTTCTTAAAAATCAGCACCAGCAATCTTCTCCATTCTTCAAGCATCCTCTCACTCTTGATCTTGTTGAATGTCCTAGTCAAAAACTCTACCATCACCTCTCCTCAACACTTCCATACCTCCACAGGTATATTGTCAGGACCAACTACCTTTCCACTCTTTATCCTCTTCAATGCCTTCCTCACTTCAGCCTGACAAATCTTTGCCATGTCCTGGTCCACAATAGTCACCTGATCTACAAGTATTATTAATTCTCTTTCATTATCGTCATTCATAAACTATTCAAAGTACTGTTTCCATCTACCTGTCACACTCCTAGCTTCTGTCAGTACTTTCCCATCTTTATCTTTTAATCGCACTAACCTGCTGCATGTCCTTCCCATCTTGATCTCTTT
The DNA here is from genome assembly GCA_018398805.1 of Hirundichthys speculiger. Taxonomy (NCBI): domain Eukaryota; kingdom Metazoa; phylum Chordata; class Actinopteri; order Beloniformes; family Exocoetidae; genus Hirundichthys; species Hirundichthys speculiger. The sequence goes on from JAGFBZ010000648.1 coordinate 4,252,339, forward strand.
GCCTCACCAACCTGTATAAGTCAGTTTCTCCCTTATTGCTGTCAACCTAATACAGTAATCATCATATGCTATTTGTTTGGCCTTTGCCATCTCTACCTTCACCTTATGTTGCTCCCTGATCACATTAGTTGGAGTTGTCCAGTCATCTGGAAGCACCTACCACTACCCAGAACCTGCCTCAGAGACTTCCACCTCTCCGTTTTCGACTAACAGTAGCACAATTTCCATCTGTGGCCTGTAGGTCAACAGTGCCGATGGCACTTTGTTTACCCTGGCCTTGACCACTCCGGTATGGGATTCATGGGTCTTGTGATGCGGATGGTTTGTTTGACATAAGTTTTATGTTGGATGCCCTCCCTTTGCATCTGTCCAAGCTTGGGACCTGTTCAAAAAGTCATTGGCTTATGACCCATGAGGCTGCATTTTTGCCAGATGAGCATTTACATTTAATTACATTGTTTAATCATGTTTTTTAACCTGGCTTTTTAAACATGGAAATTCATTAATTCATGTAATATAACAACAAATATAAATTAAGGATGAAGTTTTTTGTAAAGTCAGGTGAATTTGTGACCAACAGCACACAACAGCTTTTAGGACATAATGAATGAGTACAACCAGGAACACAGTGTTGTTTGAATTGCGTAAGTTTTGAAAGGAATAAGCAAAAAGAGCTTGGTGTGTGTCAGGTGAATTTTCTTTGGAACAAGAGTCAAGCTCAGAAAATATATTCTGGCCATCAAAGGTTCATGTTCCTCATATTCTGGTCAATGTTTTTCTCTACAAACCCATAGATCAGACACAGTATCACTTGAGTGTGGGACAATAAAGCTCCTCTGATCAAGGGTTTGCCCCCCCCCCTCCAAACTGAAATGAATACCCAGCCTGACTCCAAGACACTTTTTGCAAAGCTGAATTCAGCTCAGTGAACCATAACAGATAATAAATCCTCTTTTTTCCAGTTACCTGCAGACTTCACCCTCAATGCTCAACCATAAGTGCCAAAAACCTATTGACTGCTGACAAACGGTGCAGAAAGGAATAAAATAACAATCACTTGACAATATTACCTCATATCTCATCACTGTAGAACAGATACAGGATAGATTAAAGTTGCATGGCTGTGGTAAATCCATTTATTCATTTTCTACGCCCTGGTTCATTCTGAACAGAGGCAGAAGTGCATTCAAGCATACACTGGACAAAACACATGGAAATACCATGAAAGACTGCTGGAAACTTTAACAGCTGCTGTGTACATCCATCTGAAATGTTTATACCTGGATGAGAGGGAGGAAGAAGAAGAGAAGAACAGTCTAAGTCTTACACAGTGTGGAAGCAAAGGCTACAAACATTGTGAGCATCTGTGCGGCAAACTTATCAAATATCCACTTCCAAAAAAGTTGAGTAGCTGTGTAAAATGTAATTAAAAGCAAAATGGAAAAAAAAAAATCATCATCTGCAAATTTTATAAACCCATTTTATCTATATCATAAAAAGGATGCATATCAAATATTAAGAGTGGGACATTTAACATTTCATGACTATAATTAGCCAATTTTGAATTTCATGACAACACACCTCTAGAAAGATGGGACATATGCATCAAAAGACTAGAAAGGTAAGTGGCATTATTGTTAAGCTCCACTGAAAACAAATTGCCAAATGTGCTGGGCACCCCGAGAAGCTGAGACACAGAGACCAGAGTTGTATTTACAAGAATCCAGAATTTATTTTCTTTGGGACCAGAATATTTCAGGTGAGGTGTTTGAGTGAGTGTTTGGTGCTGGGAGTGAGTGGGGTGTGTGTTTGGCTATGTGTGAGAAATTATATGAATATAAGCGGAGTGAGGGGGATGAGGGTTGAAGAGATGTAAATGTTGAAAAAAGTGTTGAGAATGTGCTGCAAACCCGATGGAGAGATGGAGTCCGAGGTCCAGGGGAGAATCCGAAGGAGAGCGAGGGAGGGACTGGAGACACAGGACTGGAACTGAGGCTTAGTCACAATGGTCAACGTTCAAGCACCGGGCGCCGGTCCTCAGCAGCCTTTGTAGAGAGCCGCCTTGATTGTCGGCGGCTGCAGCTGGGCTGATGGTGAGTGCCCACACCTGTGCTGGCTGAGGTAGACGGGCCCTGGCTCAGATGGGAGGAAGAGGGAGGACCAGGAATCCTGCCACGACGTGGGCGTGGCCGAGGCACAACAATTATAAAGAAACAGCTGGGGGATCATCTTGTGTCTGATAAGGTTGATTGGCATCAAGACAGTGACATGATTGAGTTTAAAAAGCGCATAGAGACAAAGCCATGCAGAAGTGAAGATGGGCAGAAATTCATCAGTCTGCTAAAAACGATCTGCAAAATTTGCAGATGCCAATGTTCCTCAGTGGGAAATTATAAAGAATTGAATATGCTATTATTGACAATATGTATTATCAATAGGGCTGGGACGACGCGTCGACGTCATCGATTACGTCGACGCAAAAAATACGTCGACGCAAAAACTGCACGTCGATGCGTCGTCACTCAGAATCAAAAAAATGGCGGCGGCCGCGGTATCGAGTAGCAGCGAGTCGGGGGAGAAGAAGCTATCTCGTAACAGGATGTCAAAACTATGGGAGTACTTTACACCTAAAGGGAACGATTCGGTGGTCTGTGACCTGTGCAAAAATAGAGATGGCATATCATAAAAGCACTACCGCGATGCACCAGCACCTTGAAAAGAGGCACCGGGAGCTGCTTGTGTGGAGGAGAAGACGCCGTAAGTTTTCCAACTTTTTTTTCTTTCCTTGTTTGCGGTGATTAACCCCGTCATTCATCCAAACCGCACTACGTAACTTGTGCTCCAGCCTCGCACACACAGAACATGTGCCCACTTAAACACACACACACACGCCCCTCACACACTAGAGATGCGCGGATGACGTATATTTTTTTAACCCGCAACCGCTTCTCAAAATCTCTATCCCGCCCGCTATCCATTTGCAGGAACGTTTTTTTTCACCAATTTTCAAAACCGAACCGACCCGCCATCCTTTTTAATAATATGTAAAATATTTTTTCTTATTATTATTATTTGAGTGCTTCGCGGGTGCACGGTTCATCCGCGCATCTCTATCACACACTCGCCTCTTGCTGACACACTTTTTTTTAAATGACACAGACACACACTCCTCAAATACACGCTAAAGTTAGTTTAACTTTCAACTTTTAGGTTGATGTATTATTATTATTATTATTATTATTATTATTATACTTTATTGGTATGGGCAAGATCATTTAGAAGTATATATTTTTATTAACCTGTGCACTATGTTTGTGATTTATGTTTTCAGGGACAGAGATAAGCAGAAAAGTTTGTACTATCAGATGAAAAAAAAACACCCCCCTGCAGGCTGCTGCAGTTACTGAGAGCATCCTAACTACTAAAAGTTAAACTACTGTTCACTTAACAGTAATAGGCCTAATACTTGAATTTATTTGTTATTTATTTCACAGATTTAAATGATTAGGCTAAGTTGCTGCTGTCACACGTTGTGTTGTTTTGTAAATTGCAGCTGTCACTGCTGCTGTTATTTTTTATTTATTTTATGTTGATAAGATTTTGGTTCAGAGTGTGTTTTTTGCAGTTTTATTTATTGAAGGAAAGTTTTATTTTATTATTTTTTATTATAGGATTCCATTGCACTATAACTGTGTGCACTTTATTGTTGTATTGTTCAATATAATTCATTTTTGAACTTGAAAGAAGAAATTTGTGTTTTATTCATGGAGATAAATTTGCATTAATTGCTATATAGGTCAAATTATGGGGAGATAATCGATAATCGAATCGAAATCGAATCGAATCGGATTTAAAAATGAATCGTTAGATTAATCGATGCATCGAAAAACTATTTTCTAGATTAATCGATTACAAAAATAATCGTTTAACCCAGCCCTAATTATCAACAAGAGATTCCAAGAAGCTGGAGAAATCTCTGTCCATTAGGGACAAGACCATTTATAAATATTGGATGCCGATGATATTTGAGACCTCAGGTACGCATTTTCTAATGGAAATCATTGCTTGGACTCAGGACCACTTTCAAAAATCATGAAGAATGCAGTTCACCATGAAATAAAAAATGAACTATGGGAGAGTGGATAACTGTCTCCTGGACAGAAGGATGAAATTTCAAAATTCTTTTTGGAAACAAGGAGCACTGTATCCTCCAAACTGAAGAAGAACAGGATCATCCAGCCTGTTATCATCAATAAGTTCAAAATGATGAATCTCTGATGGTATAGGGGTGTGGCTTAGTGGTTAGCACTGTTGCCTCACAGCAAGAAGGTTCAGCAGGAGCCTTTCTGTGTGGAGTTTGCATGTTCTCCTCATGCTTGCAGGGGTTTCCTCCAGTTCTCTGGCTTCCTCCCACAGTCTAAAGACATGCATGGTAGGTTAGTGGTTCTAAATTGCCTGTAGGAGCGATTGTGAGTGTTCATGGTTGTTTGTCTATATGCGATCCTGCGATGGAATGGTGACCCGAAGAGAGCTGGGATTGGCTCCAGTAGATCCCTGTGACCCTACAGAGGATTAAGTGGGTATAGATAATGGATGGATGGATGGATGGTATAGGGGTGTATTATTGCCATGGAATGGATAGGTAGCTTATCTGGAAATGAAACAGGTGTACAATGCTTCAATGAGGAACATCTGATCCCATCCAAGAAGAGTTGCCCAAGATAGGAAAAGTCTGTTTTAGGAAAAAAGACAATGCTAAAGCACATACTGCATCCATTACAAAATCATGACTTTATTGCAGAAGAATGTGGGTGTTGGAGTGGCTTCTCCGCTGTCTAGATGCTTTATGAGAAGAGAAATATGACAAAGAAAATCTAGGACTATTGAGCATCTCAAATCTTTGAGAAGAATGGGGCAAGATCCTTCTCCCAAATCTCCCAAGCTCTGTTGAGTACGTTGAACCTGAACTCAAGGGAAACTCTGAGTTTGCTGTTTCACAAAATTAAGTAACTTAACCCCGAGTGAGAGGTTCAGTTAAGGCTGTTTCAGAAAAAGGCACAAACAGATTTAATTTCTTTAGTCAATGAATTATAAGGGTATTTTGAAGACATCTGAACAAGGACTCGTGTGCACTGGAAAAGTATATTAAGGATTCGAGCATCATTTGTATTTGGGACATCCTAATGAATTTTGCAAGAGTCTACTGTTCTTCTGCATAGTTACATAATTCTTATACAGTAAATCAGTGATTTTCAACCCTGGTCCTCAAGGCACCCTATCCAGCAGGTTTTAGAGGTTTCCCCTTCTTCTTCACACCGTGATACAAGTGGCTGTGTCATCAACAGACTTGTGCAGACTTTGAGGACAACCTGATAATGACCATTAATTAAAATCAGGTGTGTTGAACCTGGGAAATCTCTAAAACCTGCTGGATAGTGTGCCTCGAGGACCAGGGTTGAAAATCACTGCAGTAAATGATCTTCTGTGCATCACAAATACCATCCTTTTTTTTTAGCCTTTATTTATTTGCAAATATCAGTTTTCTTTATAACAATGGGAATGTGAGCATTGCCTATTAGAAAAGGAACAGTATGCAGAGCTGTGGGAAAAGTGGCCTGGCTCAGAGGCAGTTTCTACCCCTTTTTTTTTTAAATATATTTATTTTTCAGTAATCACAAACATAAGAGTCATCAAAGAAAGATTTCACAGGATTTCAGGTGGTCTACATGATTTGGAAGTTGATATAATGAAAGATTTAAAATAAATATTCAACCGCATCCTGCTTTCACTTCTGTGAGTAAAGGTTTTTCGTTTAGGATCTCCAAATGTGATTAGATGCATTGTATTGATGATATTCAGAAATGAGAGACAACCAAGCTAATTCGAGTTGGAGTGACCTGTCTGAATTATACACTATGTCTTCAATGACTTCAAGGTTGTTTCTTTTTTTTCTCCATTTGTGTTTGGGAGAGTATTTCTTTGTTCTAATAATTCCTCTTGGTAATAAATCTTATACTGTTGGAAAGCCTGATTATTTCCCTTTTAAATGGTAATACATTTGTAAGGAGCATTCATTTGTGGGATGAGTAGCAGAGCGGAACATGTGGGTTGTGCCCATGAAAGATTTGTCAAATCTTGTCTGTGAGTGCCAGTTTTTTTTTTTTCTCTACTTGTGAAAAAACGGGCCACGGGACTGAATTTGTTTTATAATCGAGGACTTGACTTTCTGTTGTCATTACACATCTGTGCCACTAGATCATACCTGTCAAGTTTTGAATTTGAAAATAAAAGGAAATTTTCTGGCGCCCGCCATGAGCAGTCCCACCATCCCAACCAAGCTCCAGCATCTCTTACATTTTTGGTGTACAATAAAGCTAAAATCACAGCTACACTACTTCCTGAACTCCAGCCAGCTCTTTTGTTTCCTGTGTGTCATTATTGGACAAACTGATCAATCCAGGTGTGTCTGACCATTGCTGTGAGGTCAGACACACCTGGATTAATCAGTCTGTTAATTAATAGCACACAGAAAACAAAGCAGCTGGCTGAAGTTCAGGAAGTAGTGCAGCTGTGCATAAAGCCACGTTGACATAATGTGAACAATCATAATAGCCTAAATGGAAACACAAAAGGGTATATATATATATGAAGAGTATTTATTTGAAAGGTTTTGCATATTTTTTTGTTCATTTAACATTGCTTGTATTTACATTTACATTTGATTTTCATTCCACACATTGTTTTCATTTCATATTGCTCTTCTTTTACAGTTTTTCATCATTTCATGTGACTTTACTTTACTCTTTTAATGACTTGTTGTACTCATTTGTTGCAGACTTTGCATTCTTTATGACTGTTTTGGAAGGACCGTATTCGTGGACTGGTCCAGAGTAGTTTATTTTACATGAAAGAAGAGCACAATTCTATTCTCTGTAATGATCTTTCTTTTCCCGCGCACTGTCACTCATCAGATGTCACACATTAACCTCACGACATCTACCACCGACAGTTCCTGTTGTAGCTACTGCTGTGGCAGTTATCACGAGGCAAGTGACAGATTCCAGATTGGGAATGTTTTTTTTTCTTTTTTACTCCGTCTGATGCGGTATTATTATTAGGGATGTCCCGATCCCGATCCCCTGATCGGATCGGCCTTCGATCTTAAAAATTTAAGGTGGATCGGATCGGCCGATCAACCTTATTATAACACGCCGATCTTTTTTTCATTATTTTTTTCCTCAAAAAGTGATCCTGATTAACACAAAAGTAAAGTGTAAGTAATCATATTACACAAACAAAAAATATTTTTTAAACTATATACATTTAATAATTTGCACTGAAATGAGGTTTCCCAGCAGCGCTGTCTTGTATCCACCTTAAAAGTTTAGACCGGCGGCGTCAGGCTAAACTTTAGCAAAAATGTCAGCAGTGTGGCAGCACTATAAAATTACAAAGACCGACGCTTCGACTGCGACTTGAAACGTGTGGAAGGCTGAGATATCATGATGGGTAAGTAAGAAGAGAGTTTACAACACCACCAATTTAATCAGACACTTAAAAAAGCACGCAGCACCGATCACCGCAGCCGACGGAACCAGCTTTGGTGCCGTCTGCTGTGGTCACTGTTCTGCCGACGGCAGCGGCTTCAGCAGCAAACGCTCTGTGAAACTTTTAAAAGAAAGACAAACTCCCGAAATACTCGGAGAAATACAGAAAAATCACCGAGCTAATCGCGGAATGTATTACTGAGGACACGGAGTTTGTGGAATACAAGGCATTTAACCGGCTCATTAATTATCTTGAGCCTCGTTCCCGTCATTACATGAACGACAAAGGACACAAAGGTGCGCGAACATGTGCAGCGGGTCTTGAATGAAGTTAATATTTTATGTTATTTTTATTCTGATGTGATTTCATTGATTGCAAAGACTTCTGCTAGTGTTGTCATTGCCTTAAACTGCTAGCCAAGTTCACCTGCTGCTTTTTAAATGTTCTTTAGTACTGAGACTGTTGAACAGTCACTGTTCTGTAACTAAATGTGTTTTATAATAATTCTCCCAAACAAATAAGAAAGAAAGAAGAGTGTTTAAATAAGTTATTGTTTATTTTATGAGATGATAAAAGCTATTAATCTCAGCTTGGATGCAGGCCTATTTATTAATGTACACAGGAAATAAAATGCACAGGAAATTAAACTCTGTTTGCCCACTCAAAAGAAGTGAAATCGGATCGGAAAAAATCGGAAATCGGCCGATCATCAAAATTAAAGATCGGAAATCGGATCGGGACCCAAAAAACGTGATCGAGACATCCCTAATTATTATTTTTTAACAATGCAGGTTAAAATATAGGAGAATTACGGGAAAATACTAATATGGGAGGACGGCGGGAGAGAAGAGTAAAATATGGGACTTTCCTGGCCAAAACGGGATACTTGACAGGTATGCACTAGATGGAGCTGCACTGAAGTAACCAGTAAGAGAATAGCACTACGGTGAACACATGGAGCAGATCTGATGTGACATGGAGGAAGGACACGAAAGTTTTGTTGCAGTCCAGAATTTTCTTTTTTAGACAGAATTGTTAATTTTTCTACCTGAGTTGCTACCCGAACTGTAAAGTACACAGATTTTTACCGTTCTCCATGTCTGTTTTAGCTTAGTTGCATGTTTTTCCGCCAATTGTTTTCCGGTTCTGCAGCAGCCAGTAACAGACTTTTCAAAACAAAAGCATTTGAGCAACACGATAAAATAAATGTCGGCGTTAATAAATTAATGAGTTAATGCGATAATAATGCGTTAACTTGCCCAGCCCTAAGTTAAAGAGAAAAAAAATCATGTTATAGGTGTTGGACAGAGAAGTGAAATACTGCATTGTTTCATTACCTGTGGCAAGATGGCACCTCCCAAGTGGCAGCCTGTTGCAGCAGCTTGTGAATTTCCCCACTGTGGGACTAATAAAGGAATATCTTAAATGATAAAAGGAGTTAAAAATCAAAGGAGGGAAAGAAGCAGGAACAGGCTACATAGGGCCTATGATCTTTTTTTCTTTCCCTTACAAAGGCAACCTTTTGTCAAAGTTAATTCCAAGGATATGAGTGTTTGATGCTGTAAAGACTCAAAAACAAAACTTCAGGGGCAGCAACAAGAAACGTGTAAATAAATACACTTATGAATCTCTATGTGTCCCTGGCTCTTCAGATTCTATTACACTGGACTCCCAAAATATCACAAAACCCCCAATGTCAGCATGTGTGTGTGTGTGTCTGTGTGTTTGTGTGTGCCATGATGGTATCAGGTGTTGTACTAGGGAATCTACAGAGATTATTAAGGCCCTGCACACACACACGCACACAAACGCATACACCGAAGCATCTGTGAAAGGTGGTGGAATTGATTTTACACAGAACAGTCCAATCCAAAGTTACTTATTGGAGCTGCCAGCTGATAATGTCCCGCTCACCTGGCTGAGGTGTCTGTGTGCATTTCAGCGGTCCAGTCAGCCTGCATGTCACTTTTCTTTATTTGTCGCAATACCCTCTTTTCCCTGTATATTAACATGCCTTTTACCTGCCTCTCATCTCTAATTCATTTTGTCATTCTAGCAGCATGGCTCTACAGATAGTTATTCTGTGTGTTGGTCAGACCACCATTGGAATAATTCAACAGATATATGGTTTACCAAATTATGTACAGAAATTTATATTCCTCTCAAATAACTGACAATCTCTGATGACCTATGTGGTCCACTGACTTTTAATCTGCCATATTAATATTGTGATATGTTTTACACAGTAGCCTGTGAGGGAGGAGCATTAAGCTAACGGTGAAGTAAAAAAAAATAGCAGTGTCTTGAATTATTATTTTTGTACTATTAAAACTGAAGGTTTTGCATTATTATTTTTTAGGAGATGCTTAGAATAACAAATGGATGTGCCTAGTTTACTAAAGATGCTGCTCAGAGCCATTGTTTACATATAACGTCTGATGGCAAAAGTAAAATCTGGGACAGCTAAAATTATCAACTGTGGTATGTTTGTATGTGCTCACATTGCTAAAACGTGGTCTGATAACTTGCTACCATGTTGGATATCCATTGCTCTGATTGAAAAAGAAAAAATAAAGAAAAAGAAGAGAGTAGGTGAGATGAGGACAAGGGGAGCATTTGCCTGATTGAAATTGTCATGTTTCTTCCTGTGGATCCACACAAAGAGAAAGAAAAAAAAAGCAAAGCAGGAGAGAATATTTTTCACTCATGAAGCCAATTGTGATATTGCCAAAATGATCATTATGCTCAAACCCCTGCAAAGATGCCAAAATTCATTGCCTATTTTGGGTAACTGGCCAACATAATAAGTACATCACAGCATTTGAGTGTTTTCCCCAAGATATATACTTTCTGGCAGAGTGACAAGCCTCCTGAAACATCATTTAGAAGTGATACTAATGCCTTCCATTGTAACAAATAATGAATTTCTGTGACAATAAACCACATGGGCGTTACGTTTTCCTTTTAAATCAAGAACTCTCTGCCAAAGAATAAACCCAGGGCAGCCAGGGCTCTAATCCTTGTTGTTTTCAAGAGACATATGCTGGAGCTCCTTTCCTGATTATGACTTGCAGAATGGTTTACTGTTGTTTACGGATCTTTTACGGTCATTTAAGATGTTTTCTATTTTTGTACTCTTAGTCACTGGGAGAATACCAGAAGGATAGTTAGCCATTTGGAAGCACTAATGACTGACATTATGATAATTTCAGACATTTTGACCCCACTTGGATAAGACTGGAGTGTTTGTCTGGAATTTTACCGTTTATCTTTCTCCTTACCATTAACATACTGCAGAACAGAGTCACAAATATCTATTTACCAAGACTGTAGTCTGCATAATGATGATATGTGAGTATAACATGGGGCAATAAATAAGATTGGCAGTTTCAAAACTGATTCAGAGAAACATATGTTCTCAAGAGATAAAACAAGAATTATAGTGCATTCAGCTGAAACTGGTGTTTGGGCACCAAGGTGGCCATTGTGGACATTGTGTGCTGGTACCTGGGACTCCACACAGACATCAAACTTCAATGAACTGGAAATATAGATATTGTCTATGTATTAAAGAGCCACCTGTATTGTCTCAGGAGATGCAGGTCCTTCCACATCTCTAGAACCACGTTACAGATGTTTTATCACTTGGTGGTAGCTAGCATCACCTTGTCTGCTGTGTTGTGCTGGGGCAGCAGGGTGAAGACAGTCCATGCCATGAGTTCGAGTTTTTGGAGGCATCCTGAGAAGAATCCTTAGAAACCTCACTGTCATGAGCCATGTGTCCTACCCTCTGCTTACTCCACTAACGTCATATCTTGAAGCTCATTTAGCTGTTGACTGAGACTTCCAAAGACCATCACAGAATGCTACAGGAGGTCTGTCCTGACAGTAGCCATGGAAGTCTCAACTCCTCCCCTTTCAGTAAGGAGGGTAGGTTAAACAATTAACATCCATGCAGTATTTCAGCTCCAATGTCATGTATTAACATGAGTCTGCAATAGCATGCACCCTACCTCTGCTCAAGGTTAAATTACATGATGTTGAGTAGTCCATCATCCACGGGTTCTTACATCATACCTGTTTAACTCCATTTGTATATTTTGCTTATATAAAAGGTCTTAAAATACACTATTGTTCTCCTGGAATACTTTACTTTTTAAGTATCCTCTGGTACAAGAACCTCCTTCTGGAATAAGCTCATATGAGGGAGGGGAGGGGAAAAAAAAGAAAAAGAAAAAAAAGCAGGTGGTGCAATCAGCTTGGCCAAAGCACTCAGGAGAAGAGCAAAAACATCTTCACTGTTGAGAACGGTTCATTGTTGTAAGGGGTGGGTTTAGGCTATGAACTCAAGAGAGTCAACAGAGGTAATTGGGTTAAATAAAAATATTTTGACAAAAACAAAAAAATGATGTGGAGTAAACATTGCCAGGAAATTGGAGCAGGAGAACTTATGAACCCATTGAGAAGTGGAGTGGAAATCTAAACATAAAAAGTAGAGGCAAGTAAAAGGGTCAAGATTGCAAACTGAAAAACATCTCTGGGCACTTAGTCTGGACCACAGCGGAGTAAGGAGAGCAAGAAGAGTGCCCTATTAAACACTGGTAGACCACTTCCGGCTGAGTGATATGGCAGTAATATGTAGTTCTCTCTGGGTTCAACTGATATCTTCAAGCTTGACAGGGTAAGCTGATTCAGGTGAGTTTTCTTACTGATGGAGGATCAGGAATAATTCCTCTAGGTTAGGCAAGAACAAAGGAAAATCCAAGACTTAAACTCGGTCAAAATCTTCAAATGGCCAAAATCTAAAAAGCACAGTAAAGAATGCAGAATCCAAGAAATGGGGGGTAAATTTCCAGGCCAGATAGCAACAGACAGCCTCTCAAGTAATGAGAATCTTAAAAGGGTCTGAGATCCATCAAAACAGGTTGAACAGGGTCTAGGCAAGGCTCGAAGTCTGAAATTCAGTCAGAGGTTTGAATATCTGAGACTAAGTCCTAACCTTCACAGGCAAGAGTGTGATGAAGGTAACAAGACAATCTGACAGAGAATAGAGGACAGCGGACCTGCTACATACTGGGGGGAAACAGGTGAGAGCGACTATGGTTGACTGCAGAAAGAGAGAAACACGGACAGAAGGCAGATGGAAAACCCAGTCATGGAGTGAACAAAGATACCGGAGCTGAAACTATGACAGTTGCGCTGTGATTTTTATTCAGTGAGGAAATAATTCTGACATAGGCCAATCGTTCTTGAAGGTCACCACACATGAAATCTGTAGCTGCCAGTTTGGCACAGTTAATATTCCTGTTAATAAAACAGGAATAAAACAGTTAATAACATTTCTGTGGCTGGTGAGATGGGTTATTAATTAATTGTGAGCTCAACAGGACATTAAGATAGATAAAATAATACAAATAGATAACAAAATAAAAATGAATCTCCATTAAAGAACCTACTACTCAAAAAAATGAATAAATATTCTCATTTGTTTTCTTCACTGACACCATCATTTGTTTTCCTCAAGAGTTGACCTTGACCTTATACGTTCAGTTTTTCCAGATGCCAAATCTATGTGGTATTGATATATTGATTTAGAGCTTTTACATCATAAAGTTAATAAGATTAACATATTATTGAAAAAAGAAGTCCAGACAGAAATGGTCACAAATAGTGGTAAGGATTTAATAATTGTGAAAGAAGTAAGCTGTTGAAACAGGGGGTTAGATCAAGCTGATCTAATGAGTGGGACTGAGTGAATGAGAAATGTGTGCAGATGAAAGGACACACTGAAGATAAAGACAAGAAAGATGTTTCTGTACCATCTGCTTCAACTAGGTCAGAGCAACAGTGAGAGTTCATGTGTGTCAAGCTTCGCCTGTCCATTTTGTATAGTATTATTTAATGCAGAACACTGACAACTACTGAAAACCAATGTAAAGCAGCACTGTTGTCAAACAAAGAAGATCCTAGGGAAATTAAAGAGAGCGCTGTCTCAAACATAGGGTGGTTAGTTATACTGAACGATGGAAAAATGACATATCCAGCAAAATGCAATAAGTGCGTACATTGCACCAGCATGTGTAGCCATGTGTGGTTGAAAGACAGAGCACAATCAGACAATGGAGTATGCAGAAAGGAATGGAAACATGAACATGTTACAGATCGTTTCCCTTTCTATTCCACTCTATTTCAACAGACAGAAGACAATTTTGAATTTCTGGTTTAATATAGCATCAATAAGGGCCATCTGTCTCTTACAGAAAGACCACAGAAGGAGTGGAACATATATGTGGACTGGATTACCATAAAATAATAAAGAAATCCCTTCAAGGGGGTGTATTATTGAAAAAAAAAAAAGAAGTCTATATTTGAAAGCATATATTTTATGTCTGTGGCCACCACAGTTATAAGATATGTCATTCAGAGAGTCATTCAGATTTGCAGGGTAGTGCCACATTACAGACCCAGTCAGAGTAGAATTATTCAGCTTCCTCATCTTTTCCTCCACCTAACTTCACATGATACTGCATTTCAATTGAGGTTCAATTCAACTTTATTTATATAGTATCTATTACAATGCAAATTGTCTCTGGGTGCTTTTCAGAGACCCACAGCATGACCGCTGAGAAAATGTTATTAAATATTAGGTAATATTATTAAGTATTAAGTGAAGAAGCAGTGGCAAAACAGGAAATATTCTCTTTTAAGAAGGAAGAAACCTTGAGCAGGACCTGTCTCATAAAGGGGGACCCTCCTGCTGAAGGCCAGGCAGGTAAAAGAAAAAAAGAGGCAGAGAACAACACAAAAAACTATAGGCTTTACTAAACAGAAACTTTCTATGTTTGGTTTTAAAGGTGGAAGTGGTGTCAGTCTCTTCAAACCAAACTGGTACCTGATTCCATAGTAAAGGTGCCTCATAACAAAATGCTCATCCTCCAAATCTACTTTTGGATATTCTAGGCACTACAAGTAAACTTGCACTCTGAGAACAGAGAGCTCTATTAGGAGCATAAAGAGTTATTGGGTCTTGTAGATAACAAGGAGCCTGGCTGTTAAGGGCCTTATATGAGTCACAGAATTTTGAATTTGATTCTAAATTTTATGGGGAGCCAATGGAGGGAGGCTAATATGGGAGAGACATGATTTATCTTGCTGATTCCTATCAGCACTCATGCTGTTTCATTTTGGATCAGTTGGAGGCTATTCAGAGAATTACTTGAGCACCCTGCTAATAATTCATAACAGTAATCTAGTCTTGAAGTGACAAACACGTGGATTAGCTTTTCAGCATCACTATGGGAATGGATGCTCTTAATATTGGCGATATTATAGGGGTGTAAAAAAGACTGTTTTACAGTCCTGATTACAGTAATATGTTGTTTAAATGACTGAGGTTTCTAACAGTTGTGCTGGAGGCCAATGTAAAATCAACTAACCCATCACTATCCCTAAGGTGTTTGGGACCAAAAGCAATAACTTCCATTTTATCAAAATTTGAAAGCAAAAGGTTTGCGGACATCCAGGCCTTAATGTCCTTAAAACAGAACAGTTCTGTTTTGTCTAGATTAATGGATAAATACAGCGGTGTATCATCAGCATAGCAATAAAAAATTTATACTGTGCTTCTGGATAATATTTCCCAGGGGTAGTACAGGTATATATTGAGTGAATGGGATTGGCTCCAGCACTGAACTCTGTGGGACGCCGCAACAAAGCGCTGTTTGTGCAAAAGACACATCATTAACCTGAACAAACTGGAATTTGTCAGGTATATATGATTTAAATCAGTCTTGTCCTGCTCCATTAATCCCAATAATGTACTCTAATCTATGCAGTAAAAGTTTGGGACCTGTGGTGTCCAAGCAACACTGTGCTACAATGTATTCTAAACCCTGATTGAAAGACTTCAATTAAATCATTTCTATGCAGATGGTGGCCTAGCTGGCTTGCAACTATGTATCTTTCTGACAACTTTAGTGGTTAGCACTGTTGCCTCACAGCAAGAAGGTTCCTGGTTCAAATCTCAGCAGGGGCCCTTCTGTGTAGAGTTTGCATGCTCTCCCAGTGATTGTGTGGGTTTCCTCCAGGTGCTCCAGCTTCCTCCCACAGTCCAAAGACATGCATTTCAGGTTAATTGGTGATTCTAAACTGCCTGTAGGAGTGATTGCGAGTGTGTGTGGTTGTTTGTCTACATGTAGCCCTGTGATGGACTGGTGACCTGTCCAGGTTGTACCCCTGCCTTTTGTCTGGAGAGAGCTGGGATAGGCTCCAGCAGAGGCAAGCATAGATAATGGATGTTAATGCCATTTTATTAAGACATGAGAAAATAGCTATGAGAAAAGATTATGAAAAAAGGGAACAATAAAGGTCTCTTTTATAACTCAGGTTGCCTAGAGACAAGCTCAGGTAGAGTTCACTCCCATAAAACCAAGCAAATTACCAAATTATCTTTTTTTTTTTTGGAGGATGGACGACAATAAGGATTAATTTTCTAACTGAACTTGTTGGACCACCACATGTTGCCAAGCTTAGACACAGATGCAGAGATTTCTTCTCATTATCATCCCTACATACTAGTAGGAATAACAGAGAGCCAATTTATATGGGCATGTTGAAAGGTACATGCCTTTGGTGTTTTTGGCAGATGAATAGATCCAGACAGAGGCGTATATACAAATGGTTAAGTCTCTGTGCTTTGCCTGCAGTGCCATCTGAACTGAGTGCTCTTAATAAACTGGTTCTCGTTGAAGACTATCATTATGTAATTTCATGAAGTAAAAGTTAACTCATTCAGAGGCTCTTGTCCTTATAACATTGTGGGGGTGGAGGACAGTTCTGCAAGGGCTGTCAAAACCTGCCCAGTGAGCACTTTAAATGAATGGTTCAAAGTGAAGATCATTCAGAAACTATTGGACCTCTACAGTCTTCAGTTTTTTGAAAACACTGAGACGAATCACCAAGTGATATCCTGTTGGAAAATGTTATCTCTTTATGAATGGACTTATGAATGAATTTTCTCACACAGCCATTTGAAGAAGATAATACACCCTGTCTAAGGTTTTATGTTTGAAGGCATAAGAAATCAAGCCCTCACGAAGTCATACATAATTATGTGAACACAACCTCAGATGAAAAACACCAAAAGAAAAATTAAACCATGACATTATTATTGTTCATTCTTTAAAAATGACAGAGTCAAAATGCAGAGGTCATGAGTGAGATTCAACCTTAATGATTCCTGTTAAATAGCAGCCAGCTGCTGCTAATCAAATGTGGTTATCATTAGCAAGTATTGCCATCTGTATAAGAGCAAAGGTTCTAGCTGGTCAACTGAAGCAGAGATGTCAGCACTGATCTTAGAGAAGCAATTCTTGCTGCACATCAATCTGAGAAGTGATGTGAGACCATTTCTAAACAAATTTGAAGTTATTGTTTTACAATTCACCAGTGGGCAAGATTTGAGACCATTTTTCATTTTACATCAAGTTCACCCCAAGGTCAGATAACTAGAACTAAATTTCAGACTATACAGACCTAAGTTAGTAAGTTGCTAAATGTTAGAATTTAGACCAGACATGGGCAACTGGCGGCCCGCGGCAGCCAGCTGCAGCTAATCAAATGTGTTTATCATTAGCAAGTATTGCCACCTGTATAAAATTTCCAAATATCAAAACATTATTGGTTTTACAGATGTCGACAGTAAGCTGGCTGTTTGACTACATCTGAACCAGATGCCAAATGTAATGACACTCCCCATCGAGAGAGGGCGCTCCTGTCAAATTTCCCACCGGCGTCCTACATTACAGCCAGCGAGGACGACAGAAATGAGTGGCCAAAAAGAAAACTGGAGCAAGAGAACC
The DNA here is from genome assembly GCA_018398805.1 of Hirundichthys speculiger. NCBI lineage: Eukaryota > Metazoa > Chordata > Actinopteri > Beloniformes > Exocoetidae > Hirundichthys > Hirundichthys speculiger. Next base: position 4,269,747 of record JAGFBZ010000648.1, read on the forward strand.
GTGCCTTTCAGAAAAGATGGGAAATAGATTATCTTTTCACAGAATTCAAAGGCAAACCTATGTGCTTAGTGTGCCTGGAAACAAAATCAGCTATGAAAGATTTCAACTTGAGTTGCCACTACAACACCATGCACAAAGACAAGTACAAGTACACTGGAGCTGCCAGAGCCGCCATCGTAGCAGACCTGAAAGGAAAAATACACCGACAACAGAACCTTTTTACCAGAGCCACAACCACACAGGAGTCATCTCTCAAGGTGTCCTATGCTGTTTCTCTCGAGCTTGCTAAAGCAAAGAAATCCATGTCAGATGGAGAAATGGTGAAGCGATGTGCTGTGGAGATGGCTAAAGCTTTTGGAGATGATAACATTGCTAAAATCTTTGAAACTGTTTCTCTGTCTCGTCGCACAGTGACACGGAGAATTTTTGACATTCAAACTCATGTAGATGGGAAGCTAAAACAAGTTATGCACGACTGCAAGTACTTCTCCTTAGCATTGGATGAGAGTACAGATGTGACGGATGTAAGCCAGCTCATCATTTTTACCAAAGCTATTGACAGTTCATTTGAAGTGCACGAGGAGTTATTAAAATTGGTGTCTTTGCATGACACTACCAAGGGCACGGATATTTTTAACGCCGTTAACACTGTTGTCCATGAGTACGGTGGCTTCGACAAGCTGTCAGCTGTTGTTACCGATGGCGCACCAGCGATGCAGGGAAGGCACACTGGATTCGCCGGACTCCTCCAACAGAGCGGCGTGGACTGTCCAATGCTTCACTGCATCATACATCAGGTGGGTAACATTATCGCCAGCTAACTATTAATATGGTTATGAATGTCGGGTATTCTTTGAGAGATTTTTTATGGGCTAAATAAGATAGGATTAACTGAATTTAGCCGCTAAATCCAATTTCATTTTGATTTTACAGGAGGCTTTATGTGCCAGGACTCTGAACTTCAGCCATGTTATGGAAGTAGTGACAAAGGTTACCAATTTGATTCGAGGGGGGAACAGGTCCCTCAATCATAGGAGATTTGTAGCCTTTTTGGATGAAGTGAGCGCCGCGTATGGGGACTTACAGATGCACACTGAGGTCAGATGGATGAGCCGCAGGAAGTGTCTTGAGAGGTTTTTTGCACTGCGCAATGAAATCCCACTGTTTTTGGAGGAGAGCATTCGATGTGATACAAGTGCTTACTGCAGCAAACTCAGGGATACAGATTTTCTCTGTGACATGGCCTTCCTTACTGACATCACCTCACACCTTAGTCACCGAACGTGCAGTTGCAGGGGAGAGGCCAAACTGTGTTCGGACCTTTACGCACACATAAATGCGGCGTAAACTCGTCCTGTTCAAAGAAGGCTTTTCATCTGGTCGTCCAAATTTGACACATTTCCATGCCATGTGAAGAGATCCGCAAAGATGTGAGAAAGCATTTCTCAAGTACAGAGCCGACATTGAAACGTTGCAGCAGCAGTTAAAGGACCGCTTCCAAGATTTCCACGCCATGCAGCCACGAATAGCGTTGTTCACGGACCCCTTCTCTGCTGCTATCAGCGAGCAACCCCAAGAGTTGCAGCTTGAACTGTGCGAACTTCAGTCAGACCCCTTTTTTCAAGCAAAGCGCAGTGAGAGGGGTATTTCATTTTGGAGACTTCTGCCAGAGTCCCGCTTTCAACTCCTCAGAGATTTTGCACTCTTAATGGCCAGCATGTTTGGGGGCACTTACATTTGCGAGAGCAGCTTCTCGACAATGAAGCACATCAAGTCAAAAGAGAGAAGCAGGCTGACCGATGAAACTCTGTTCCACCTCATGCAGATTGGATGCACAAACATTGACATTCAGTCTATTGTACAACAGCAGGAGAGGCCACAAGTATCTCATTAAGACAGAACTTTATACTAGGGATGCACCGAAAATTCGGCCACCGAAAATTTTCGGCCGAAAATGGCCCAAAAGTGCATTTTCGGTTTTCGGCCGAAAGACTTTTATCACCGAAACAACGCGGCCGAAACAGGATGTTGTGATGACGAACAAAAACCGCGGCCAGCACGCGCTTGTCTAGATAGGGGCCAACATTGTAACAATAAGAATTGTTGTTAGGAACCTTTGTTTAAATTGAGGGTATGCACGGACATGTTTTGGTGTGACACCACCTGAGTTACCGGACCGAGCTGAATGAATGTAACCCGCGAGTGTTTAATAAAGTTTACAACCCGGCAGGGTTAAAATAGTAAGTCGTGAGTTGCTTACTGAGACAAAGCAAGAGACTTTTAACAAACATGTCTGTGGTGTGGACGTATTTCAATTGTCTGAGAAAGACCCACGGATAGCGATTTGTAAAACATGTAACGCTGAAATTTCAAGAGTGGGTGAATCTGCAAAGAGTTTCTCCACGTCGGGTTTGATTTATCACCTGAAATCCAAACATCCCGATCGCTATTCTGAATATGAGAAGGCGGCGGCACAGAAAAGAAAAATCCTTCCGAGCGCGTCCACTCCGTTTGTGGCGGACGTATTTGAAAAGGCAAGAAAGTTTTCCAGTGATGGTGCTAAGGCAAAGGGCATTACACAAAAAATTATGGAATTCATTGCCTTAGTTGATCAGCCGTTCTCTGTTGTAGAGGATGTGGGATTTCGTAGGCTGATAGAGCACATTGAGCCCCGTTATTCCATGCCGAGCAGACGACATTTCTCAGACGTGTGTTTACCTGAGCTGTTTAATGTTGTTGCAGCTCACGTCCATGAGCTTATAGCTACAGATATTTTTGTTGTAGTAGTCCTACAGAGAATTTTTTTAAATGCACTGTGTTTTTATGAGCAGGCCAGCAGGCCAGTCAGTTATAGGCCTGTATTATTATTAAATGTACACCTGAGTGGGGTCAAGTTAAACATTTTATTTTGAATTTAGTTTTATATTGTGCATTGTTGTAATGTCAGTGCTAATAAATATTTTCATAATTTTGCAATTAATTTATTCTTTGTAGCATTAATATTAATTTATGCAATGGTAATGCCTTGATTTTAGTGAGGTTAGTTCACAGTCATAGCCATGAATGCAACGGTACTAATAATTGGCATAATAATTTATTTCGGTGTTTCGGTTTTCGGCCTTGGTTTCTTCATTTTCGGTTTTCGGTTTCGGCCAAGAATTTTCATTTCGGTGCATCCCTACTTTATACTGATTCACCTGTGGGTGAGGTATATCAAAAATATAAAGTGCATGCTTGTTTGAAACATGCCATGGAATGGGAGTAGAAATGCACTGCAAAAATGTATGTTAGTTGTTGCACTTAATTTTGGTGTTCAGTTTTCTGGCATTATTGAATTGTGATTTTTGAGAACCCAGTTATACTGAAAAAAGTTGTTTATCACTCATGAATGTGGGTATAATGTTTCTGTATTGAGTTCATTAATGAATAGAAGCATTATTAAATGCATTTGGATGTGAAAAAATGCATGCATGTTGGTATAATAAAGTTAATTACTTAATTATATATGTATATAGAGTTCATTTGTAGGTATAATTTTCCTATATTCTGCTGGTAAAAGTGCATGGTCAAAATGCTGGCCCTTTGGTAGTAAGGATAAAATATTTATGGCCCTCACTGTTGTCAAAGTTGCCCATCCCTGATTTAGACAAAAGTTCAATTTAGAGCAAAAGAATTAAAAATATGGCATGTTTAGTAGAATCTAGGGCAGCACGGCGGCTTTGTATTTAGCACGAGAAGGTTCCTGGTTTGAACCTCAGTAGGGACCTTTCTGTGTGAAGTTTGAATGTTCTCCTTGTGCTTGCGTGGGCTTTCTCTATGTATTCTGGCTTCCTCTCACAGTCCAAAGATGTGCATGTTAGGTTAATTGCTGGTTCTACATTGCCTGTAGGAGTAGGCAGGCCAGGATTTTTGAAAAAATGGATTTTGATCGATTTTTTAAAATACAATTCAAATAGATTAAATTAAGCCATGACTCGTGCTGTGGCCTCCAGACCAGCAGAGGATGCACTCAAGTTAAACTACGCTCTCTTTAACGTCACTATATGTGAGAAGCCCCTGAATGTTGTGCTATGTGTGATGTGCTACATCACACATAGCGCCGCTCCAGCTAAGGAAGGCGGGGTGCCCAGCGTCCGATCCAGATTAAAAACAAACAGTGCAGCAGCAAGCGAGCAGAGAGCGACCGAGAGAAAAGAAAAGCATGAATCATGGCTGGGGTCAAACTCCCAATTTTTCTTCAGACAAAAATAATATGCCTTAGTTTGTGCCTGGTTTATCTACCTCAGGAATTTAAAAAAAAAAAAAAAAAAAAAAAAAACATTCTCTGATTGCAGTATTGATTTGGAAAGAGTAAGAAAAAAACTGTTTTGTTTCATAATGTCTTAGTTTAGGCTTAAAGTAGAGTTGACGTGTTATGGACTAAGGGAAAAAAATCTTGATATTGTAGTGATTTATTAATGTAGCACCCGTACAGCCACTGTTTGATTTACCTGAGAATGGTGGGTGCTTGGGTTCGTTTTAGCTGCTGGTGGATACCACGAAGGTGCACCAAATCAGTTGCATAAACTAGTACTAAACATTCAGGTACTAATTACAAATAAAGGAGACCCAAAGATCAGATAATATTTAGCCAAATATATAAAAAGGCCTTGTTTATTAACTTAACAAAAACTGCTGAATACAACCAATGTTCTTTTTTCCTTTCTTTCTTAAATAATAAAACCCAATTTACCTTAATAATTTCTCTTTTCCTTAACTGAACCTTCTCTGTCTCTTTTTTTTCTCTGTTTTACAATTAAACCACTAGCTATTATCTTTGCAATTAACTAACAGCTTATCTCTTTTTGATTTAACCATTTAAAATATATCCTGGCCCCCTTGGTTTTACGCCATTACTACACTAAACGTAGAACTCAAAGCGCGCAAACTTAAGTCAGTAGTAACTAGGGATGCACATTTTGGATTTTTTTTATAACCGTTAACCGACGCCCTTTAACGATTAATAACCGTTAACCGATAAGATTTAAATGCCCTTTTTATGCCGCCATTCCAACATACCACCATTTAGACACATCACCGTCCTGAAATACCGCTATTCAGACACACAAACGTCCCACCATTCAGACCCAGCTGACCGAACCGCTATAAATAGACCCGTTACCCGAAACGTACCCGAGTTAAAATAAATCAGAGCCAAAATGAAATGCAGACGTTTATTGCTGCAACACTAGGCAAGTGAAATAATGAAGTTCAGTGGCCTTACACGTTGCCTTAACATAGAAAAAAAATGTAGGCCCTATCACAGTCATCTCTGAATCTGGGGAGAGCCGTGCCGTGCACACATACGAACTAAAAATAACACGGGCTAACCTGCGCAAAAGTAAAGATACATCTGCCTACCTATACAGGCCATTTAGATGCGATCACTCAATCGGAATTCCTACAGGTGGGCGCAGAGGTAGCCAGTTTTTCTGTAGTCATCCGTCCACATATCTAAAGTAACGGCACCATTGTGCTCTGACAGTTGCATTTTGAGTTCTGGAATTGTTTGTTGACGAATCTCCTCCACATATCTGGTCACTCCACGGGAAACAGTGGTGGAGTCAGGCAGCAGTTGTTTAGCATCAACACGGCCAGCTCGTGCACCAACATCAATAAGCCCCTATGCTAATGCAAAAAAGCCCTCGCCATGTACAGTTTCAAAGGGTGGAATATCGTTGCACACAAAATTCACGCACAGTTTGGTTATAGCGTCTTTGTCTTCTTTGTGAGGCACCTGCAGTAATGCCGTCTTCTTAACAAAATGTTCAAGGACAGACTTCGATGGGTTTTCAAAGCTAGCACAGGTGTCGGCATGCTTCTTGAGCGAGGATGTCCCACACTTTCGGCTGTCGCGCACAAACACTTTCAGGCATTTCTTACAGGCAGTGAAGCCTTCAACGATGTTGTTCTCACTATCTGACACACATCCAAAATACTTCCAAACGTCTGATTTTAGTTTCGTGGAGGTTTTGGCAATAACTTTTTAGTGTCCATGAACCAACTTCTTTTTCAGTTCTCCCGTAGTCATTTTGAATAACACTGCAGGGCATTGCCTGACGTGAAAACAAAAGTTGCAAAGATTCCTGGGAATGTGCGAGCAGTTTACAGACAAAAAAAATATTTTAAAAAAAATCCGATTTTACTTTTTAAAGAGGGTTTTACTTTTTAAAGGCTGTTTACGATTCACAACAACATAGGCTTTTATATTTAAATAATATTTATTTTTGTTGGCACATTTTGTAAACCCGCAGTCAGACCTGCGCTCTGGTTCTTCCGACCGGCCCGACCCGACATCCGACACAGGCTAAAACGTTTCACCCGTTGTATAGAATGTAACGGTTCACCCGCGGGTACCCGAACCTGTGCAGGTCTCTGCTGCACAGAACTCCTTTTTGCTCCCTTCATCTTCGCTGTAAAGTGGGCTGTGATGGGACGCAGGTGATGGTATGTGTTGCACCTGTAGACACGCCCCCATGAGTTGATTGAATTACGTAGCTTAAAAACAAAATTGACCGTTAGTATTAATCGGTTAGAGTTACTGTTATCGGTTAACGGTTTAACCATGTGCATCCCTAGTAGTAACTCTTCCCGTAGTCGGGGTCTTCAAACACGCACAGTCAATTGTACTCACTGTACCACAGACTCGGGAAAACGTTGCAGGTCTGTTAGTTCTTGCAAAAAATTGAGAACGTCGAAATTCACTTGCAAAACACATTGAGTACGCTGAAATACTGCGATGCGGTGGTCGGTCCTCGCCGCTCCCGGCTCACTCTGACCGTCCTGGCCCACTCCGGCTCGCCCGCCCTCGGTCACAACTCCCGCTCCAACAAACGGGTCTCTGGCCCCAAATCTCACTCGGCCGCGGCTCATAAGGCCTATGTGCTCACGGTCCTCTTCTCTGAGCTTCCGTGCTCAGTCAGCTCCAGCTCGAACTGTTTTACTCTCGTTTCACATCCACGAAACGAAAAGCATCCGCACTCCAAACGGTCCCGTGACGGAGAGATGCAAAAACTTTGCGCCTTCCAGATCTTTCCCCAAGATCACGAGTGCCGCCCACCCCTTGCGTGCTTACGTGGCCAATCATAATTGACCTTACAGGGTGTATATCAAACTGACCAATAAAATGTACTAATACAGAAACAGGCTAAATGCATTTAGGCCCCGCGTAACATTATTTAAACTAAATAATATAGTATATTATTGTCTTATCTTAACCAATTTTAATGACTAAAATGATAATGAATCACTATTTATTTATTCATTTATTTTTTAATCATGAATCTGACTATTGTTATTTAATCATTAAAAAATCGTGTGTCACTCATTTATTTATGCAAAGTAAATTAACGTTCACTTTTAAACATGTGAGGGACTGTGATTCTGAGGGAGAAAAAATATTACATTTACCCATGTAACACCCAAATTTACTACCGGGCTACATTAAAATGAGGCCAGTAGACCTTTTGTAAAAAAAAAAAAAAAAAGAAAAGAAAAAGAACAAAAACAAGATTTTACAGATTTGAGAGTTAATAAAACTGTTTCCACTTTCCAGCAATATCCTATGCAGGTATAGAGAGGATAAGAAAAAAACAGTATTGCAAGAAAAAAAGAGAACTGATAAAATTTTTTGACATATGCTGCAAGTTCTAATCTACAGTATTGGTAAAAAGGAAAAGGCTGGATTTGTGTAAGAGAAATAAAAAAAAAACAGTAATTTGCCTGTAAGTTAATTTTGTGGTGTACATGATTTGAATTGTATTGTGAGTTGAGTGAATCATGGCATGCCTATGTAGGAGTGATTGTGAGTGTGCGTGGTTGTTCATCTACATGTGGCCCTGCAATGGACTGTCAATCTGTCCAGGGTGTACCCCTGCCTTTTCCCCAAAGGGAGCTGGGATTGGCTCCAGCAGATCCCCGTGACCCTATATAGGACTAAACAGGTATGGGTGATGGATGGATGGATGGATGGATAGAAGGACTGCCAGAGAAGGTCTATTCTCTCTAAAAAGAACATGGTATCAAGTCTTAGATTTTCACAACAAACCACTAGACAGCTAGAATGTTGCCCTTTGACCAGACAACACCAAACTGGAAACTGGAATTTCTGGAGAAAATTAAACAGAGCATATCAGTGTACAATCTAATACCAACAGACCAACATGGAGATGAATGGGTGATGATTTGGCCTTGTTCTTCAGCCACGGGACTTTGCAGACAGTAGGCCTCATTCATGAAGTCTTTATGCATATGTGAGTAGATTTACACATAAAATCACCTCCTTACTAAAAACCAGATTCACATGCAATTATTATTTTATTATTATTTTTTTTCTTAAAGAACATGTGTACATTAGTGGGTTGTTTAAATGGACTAGATATGCCGGCAGACATAGCATTCACAGAGTATTCACTGACATTTTAAGAAACAAAATCTGAATCTTGAATAGACAAAATGCCCATCAATTAGGATAAGCATATTATATTCAAAATGTTATTCTTATGTTTGAAACAAACAAACAAAAAAAAAAATCTGCATAATGTGAGAATAACAGTCCACAGAAAGCACTAATGTTGTAAAGTCCAAGAATGACATGCATTCCTAATCTAGGGAAGTAGAGTTTGTTCGTAGCTACTAAAGGTTTGACAATACAAAAAACATACATTTCACTCTGCTCACAGTTTGTGCACAAATCCATTCTGCTCATGTTTCATGAATGAGGCCAAGCGAACCTATATCGAATTCTGTATACCAAAGTATTCCACAGAAAATGTAAGGTCATCTGTTCATGAGCTAATGCTTTACTGAAATGCAAAAGAACAATAATCAAAAGAATCAAGGAGTTTATTCTTTGTCATACTGTAGACTTAGACCCAAATGAAATGCTTTAGGGACTTTTAGAAAGGTGTGATATTAATGAATGACTGCAGACTTAAAATGAACTGAAGAAAAACTGTAAAGTGGGACAAAATTCCCTCACAATGACAAGAGACAGATCATGCTATATATGAAATGACTACTTGATCTTACTGCTTGTAAAGTCACCACACTGCACTTAGAACTTGCTTTAGTTCTTATTAAAGATGTCATGACATGAGGTGAGGCAGGATGAAGGACCCAAATGCAGAAGTACAAAACAAAAGCTATTTATTAACAAAAGACAAAAATCCAAACTAAACTAATCCAGTAAAAACTAGGGAAACAAACAGGAATCCAGACGGGTGAACAAACAGACAAACTGGCAGGGAAACTCAAGGGATGCAAGACAATGGACCAGCACAGACAGGGGCAATGACAAGACTTAAATAGACAGAGGGACAAACGAGGGGCAGGTGCAGGCAATCAGGGTAACTCTGGGGAGGAAGCAAAGCAGAAAATAATGGAGACAAGACAGACCTTCAAAGTAAAACAAGAAACAGAGCAGACAAGAGACAGGGAGTGACGCCAACTTGACAGACACACACAGCACACAGTCCCCCCCAAAAAAACACAGTCACTAGGCCTCCAGGCCAGACAGAAAAAGTTCAGGCGGACGGCCTCAGCACCGGGCAGACGGCAGAGACAGTTCAGGCGGTGGAGACAGGGTGGAGACAGCAGCGGCTCAGGCGGAGACTCGGGAGGCTGCAGCTTCTTCTGAGATGCTGGAGATTCAGGTAGATGCAGCTCCTGCTGCAGCGCCAAATGCAAAGGCAAAGACAAAGGCGAAGGTGGAGACCCAGACGTTTGCAGCTCCTGCTGCAATGTTGGAGACCCAGGCAAAGGCAGCTTCTGCTGCAGCGGCGCAGGCTGGGCCTCGGCCAGCTGCAGCTCCATCTGCAGCGGCGACAGTAGGTTCTCGGCCGGCTGCAGCTCCTGCTGCAGCGGCTCAGGATAGAACTCGGCAAAGGCGAAGGCGTCTGCAGCTCCTGCTGCAACGGTGATGGTGGAGAACCATGCGGAGGCAGCTCCTGCTGCAACGCTGGATACTCAGGTGGAGGCAGCTCGTGCAGCAGTGGCTCAGGCATGGATTCGGCTGGTTGGGACTGGACTTAGGCGAGCGTGCGGTGACCACCTCGGAAACGAGGGGAAATGCGTCCACCACCTTGGAGACGGGATGGAGCGAACGTGCGTCGACCACCTCGGGAACGGGATCGGGCGAGCGTCCATCGACCACCTCAGGAACGGGATTGGGCAAGCGTCCATCGACCACCTCGGGAACGGGATCGGGCAAGCGTCCATTGACCACCTCGGGATCGGGAGAGCATGCGTCGACCACCTCGGAGATGAGGGGAGGTGCGCCGACCACCTTGGGAACGGGATCGGGAGAGCGTGCATTGACCACCTTGGGAACAGGATTGGGAGAGCGTGCATTGACCACCTCGGGAACGGGATTGGGAGAGCATGCAGCGACCACCTCGGAGATGAGGGGAGGTGCGTCGACCACCTCGGAGATGAGGGGAGGTGCATCGACCGCCTCGGGAACTATAGGGAGCACGTTGACTGCCTCGGAGACCGGAGGGAGTGCGTCGACCGCTTCGGGACGGAGCTGCGGGGGAGGTGTGTCCGTTATCCCCAACGCCCACAGACTGAGCTGGTGGCAGAGTGTCACAAAGTCCTCCAATTCTGTCACCAGAGACTGCTGGGCTTCCACCTCAGCCCCGGAGACTTGAGGAGGTCGTGGCGTCCTCCCAGACTGCCATGGGGACTGGAGCAGAAGGTGACGTGTCCTCCTGGAGGCCCCACAGGAGGGGAGCTGGGGGTGGAGTGTCTGCCCAGGCCCTTCTCGGAGGGATGCAGAAGAAGTGGGTCCTGGACTACCCCGGAGGAAAAAGGCACTGTGGAGGAGGAGCGTCAGCGTCACCTCCTCCGAGGAGGTCCCCTCCTCCGCTGACTCATCGGGCCCCCAAACGCTAGCCCAGTGCCCCAGAAGTTCCTCCTCCCCAAAATCCTCCACATAAGGGCCTTCTTGGCTGCCTCCCTGCTGAAAAAAGCCAGCAGGGAGATCAGCTCACCTCCTGCTGGTCCATGATTTGGCTGGTCCATAAAACAGGAAACAGAGCAGACAAGAGACAAGGAGTGACGCCAACTTGACAGACACACACACAGGGCTGCCACGGCCGACCCAGGCCATGACAAAAGAAGCACAAAGGACTCTTTTTTTCATGACAGAATATCAGTTTAAATTTCATTTCAAAGAGTATTTTCTTCAAAAGTATCATCTATTCAGGTCTTACGATACTGCTGTTGGCAAAAATCTGCTAAAAGTACCACTGAACTCCTGTCTCGATTGTTTAAATGTGACAACTTCATATTGCCAACGGCACTTTGTCACAGCAATGAAACGAGTTCAGAGAACCACCCTGGACATCATGGCACAAGCAACTAGGAGACTCAAGTAATGACAGGAGAGAAAATGGGCCAGTGAGAGACCATCCAAGAGTAAATCTTGGAGAGCATCAAAGTTGCTTAATGTTTGCACTTAAAGTGGGGCCCACTGAGCTAAAAATGACAAAAGTTCCTTTGTGCTGCTTTAACTAAAAAGCATGATGTAATGCAGGTATTGCATGTCTTGTTGTCCGTCGAGGTTGTAATAAAAAATAAATAAATTAAGATTTTAAGTGCCTTCTTTTCACACATTTGTATGTTGATACAGGGTTAAAACACTGTGCCTTGTATCTACTGCTCTCAATGTGGTCCAGAATTTGTAATTAACAGTAGATTGACTGCCTGACTTCAAACCTTCAACAAAAAACATTCAAAGTAAACACTCAATAAAATAGAATATTACATATATAGACTTATAGTCAATACAACATGTGTGTAGTTCATTCCCAGACACTGATGCATCAACTAATTACCTTAAAATGGAATGCAGGGTAGCACACTGATGTGTGTTCCCGCTGAACTGCATTACACACAAATGCTTTGTTAAGGAGAACGGTACAAGACAGCAACACCAAGTCTAGGTTTGAAAAAAAAGAATAGAATAGAAAAAACAAAAATCCCAGGTCTGGGCAGATGTCAAAAAAAAAAAAAAAAAAAAAACCTCTTCTCAGCTGGGCCAAGCCTCATCTTTAGTAAAATTTTCACAAATCTGCCCATCACTTTTTTATGATCAGACAAGCAAACAACCCCCAACCGCTTAATCTCCTCTGTGGAAGTTTAAAAATAAACAAACGAGTTACAGAAATAACAATGTGCTATTGAATATTAGAGAGGGGATTAAGATGAAAGAATCAATTTTATCTAGAATAACTCAACCACAATGTACATGTCTTTAATGTGTCTCAACTCATATTGCAATAGCGTTCCTTGTAAGCCTTTGAAGCACGTCATCAGAGATGGAACTTGAATTCCCACGGTTTGCCCCAGTTGGAGGTGGTGGTTAGTAATTGTGAAAAACTTTCAGTAATTCATGTTTTGGATGGTGGACAAGAGCCCTGATCTGTTTTAATTGGCTCCCTTTTGTCAGACTGATTGATTAAAACCTCCCTGCATGTACATTTTTGAAACTTTTTATCACTAGTTGGTAAGTGGTCAAAAGACCTCCAGAAAACTCAGGGGGGTCTTCTGAAAAGGTAGAGGGTGACCTCTGAATATCTCTTTAATAGCTGAGACAACAACAAGGGTCATTTGCATACTAAAAGCTCACTTCCACTTGGCTGCAACTATTTAAAGACATCAGTTTAACACTCACACAAATAATGCATTTCAACATGGACTGCAGTGAGAGAAAATATTTCTTGCAGGAATTGTTACTGTGAGTTGGAAACAAGAATGCACAAACCAGCTGACTGGATATTGACTTAGCCCCCTAAGCAGAAAGCACATTCCTTCGGACTAGTCGAGGCTGTAGGTATATGTACATCCTTATTACAAAAGCAAGCAGAGTCTTTTTTCAAAGACCTTTTGACTTATCTTTGTTGAAATTTTTTTTACCTATTTTGTTTTCACAGCCTTATCGAGGAATCGAGAACCGGTTCCTGTAGAGAACCGGTTCCGTGTGTTTCAATTCCATGGATGGATTCTCTTATGGATTCCAGCAGTATTCAGCAGTAGCACAAGAACACAATAAAGGTAGCTTTACTGCTAACTGTAGCTGGGCCACAAGCAATTGAAGTGTACAATACCTTCGTTTATGAGGAGGGAGAAGACCGCTCGAAGTTTGAGCGGTTGAGCTACGTTAGCCTGGCTACCTATCGCCTCTGATGGACTATGATCTAGTTGACGGACCCGCGCCTCTAGCTCACTGAGCCTTGCCTCCAAAGCTATGAATAAACTACACTTTATGCATTTACCACTCTCACTAAAGGAGGCAGAGGAATAACTGAACATTCACACACTGAGCAGCGGGAGGGGGAGACAGAGGAAGAAGAAGCCATGCTAAGAAGCTAATAAGCTAAAGAGCCGGTGATTAACGGCAGTGAGAATCTCAGGGAAAATGTGCGAAACGGAAACTACGTGCGAGTGCTCAGATTACCATTTACACCAGCAGTATAGAGTTATCACCGAATCGAGTTTAAATTTAAATTATAAAAAGGTTAAAGGAATCAAAAACCGTTCAGCGTTTTCACCACCAACAGGAAACCACCAACAGGAAGTCCGGCTGCAACAGCAACTCCCAGAAAAGAAAAGAGAAACTGAAAAGGAAGGTTGTTGGATGTAGTGGAGGATCCGGAATTAGGTGAAACATTCTTTGTTGGCGTGGTGAAGTGTGAAGACAAACAAAAAGCACAGATAAACACTGTTAAACCAGACAAATGGATAGCACCATTCCAAATTAATGGGACTATAGTTACACTGATGTTAGATACTGGCGCAAAAGCAAACTTGATCAGTATGTCAGATGTGAAGACAATGAGAGAAAAACCAAAAATACAGAAGAAAACACTCGTACTGAAGGACTACAATGGACAAAGTATTGAGTGCAAGCTGTAAGTCACAGTCAAGGATAAAGTGCATCACCTGCTCTTCTCAGTTGTTCCTGAAGGACTCAATTCACTGTTAGGGGACAAAGCCTGCAAAAGTATGGAGCTCGTGAAAAGAGTGTATCGGATCAATACCAGCATGACTGACTCACCTGACTCTGCTGATATGATTGTGCAGAACTTCTCTGATGTCTTCAGAGGTTTTGGTGTGCTCCCATTCACATACAAAATTCAGCTGAAAGACAACGCACAGCCAGTTGTTCATGCTGCAAGAAGAATTCCACTAGCACACAGAGACGTTTGAAGAAAGAACTGGAGCAGATGATGGTGCTTGGTGTGATAAAAAAGATAGAAGAACCGACAGAGTGGGTCAATTACATGGTCTGCATGAAGAAAAAGAATGGAGAGCTAAGGATATGCATGGATCCAAAAGACCTCAATGAAAACCTCAAATGTGCGCACTACCAATACCCAAGCGAGAGAAGATCACCAGCGAAATGGCAGGCACCAGATACTTCTCCAAACTTGATGCATCACAAGGTTTCTGGCAACTTGGGCTGGATAAGAGCAGTACAAAGATATGTACGTTCAATACAACCTTTGGACGATACTGCTTTTAGAGGCTGCCCTAAGTAAGAGTAAGAGTCTATGTAGATGACATAATCGTATGGGGATCCACAATCCAGCAGCACAATCAGAGACTGACCAATGTTCTGGAACGAATACAGAAGAATGGATAAAAGCTCAACAAAAACAAATGCCAGTTTGCTGCTCAAGAGATCGTGTTTCTGGGTGACAAGCTCTCAGCTCAGGGCATACAGCCAGATGAAGAAAATATCAACGCCATACTGAACATGCCAAGACCCAGAGACAAAGCAGGTATCCTACGTATCGTGGGCATGGTAAACTTCTTTGGGAAATTCATATCCAACCTCTCAGCAAAAACAACTTACCTGCGTGACCTCCTCCACAAAGACAACTTCAACTGGACAGTCAATCATGAGCACGAGTGGCAAAAGCCTAAAGATGCACTCACCGCCACACCTGTGCTGGCATTCTTCGACACAACCAAAAGAATCAAACTGTCCACAGATGCTTCAAAAGATGGAATTGGTGCAGTACTACTACAAGCTGAAGGTGAGAACTGGAAACCTGTAGCATACGCATCTAGGTCCATGACAGTGACTGAGTGCAGATATGCACAAATTGAAAAAGAGTGTCTCAGCTTAGTGTTTGGCCTTGAAAAGTTTCATAGCTACACATATGGCCTACCCACCTTCACAGTTGAGACTGACCATCGTCCACTCGTTGCAATAATGAAAAAGAACCTCAGTGAAATGTCACCAAGGATACAGTGCATGATGATGAAAATGTAGAGGTATGACATCGAACTTATCTACACACCAGGCAAACACCTCATTATTGCTGATCCATTGTCCAGAGCTCCTGTCAAGGGTTGTGTGAGCATGACTGAAGAAGATGTCCAGGTGCATGTTAGCACGGTGTTTGCAACTCTTCCTGTGTCTGACGCCAAGACCCAGCAAATCATCAACGAGACAGCGAGAGACCCAGAGCTATGGAGAACATCCAGAATGGATGGGCTGCAGGATCCTGTCCACAGTTTTGTCAGAGGTGAGCTCAGTGAGGTTAATGGACTGTTGTTAAAGCAAAACAGAATAGTAATTCCAAGTACGCTTAGACGAGAGTTACTGCAGAGAATACATAAAGGACACCTAGGTGTCAAAAAATGTAAAAGAAGGTCAAGAGAAACAGTATTCTGGCCTGGGCTTAACAAAGACATTGACAACATGATAGGCAGATGCGAGACATGCCAGAAATATAGAAACAAACAAACAAAAGAGCCAATGACTGTAACTGATGTGACAACAACACCATGGCACAAAGTAGGAATGGACTTGTTCCACCTGAAAGGAAATGACTACTTAGTAGTAATTGACTATTTCTCAAATTACCCTGAGATGGCATTACTCTCAAATACATCGTCCAACTGTGTCATTACACGTTCCAAATCCATCTTTGCCAGACATGGCATTCCACACACAGTAGTGAGTCACAATGGACCATGCTTCAGTAGCAAAGAGTGGCAAGACTTTGCAAAAGTTTATGATTTCAAGCATGTCACATCCATACCACTGTACCCACAGTCTAATGGCAAAGCAGAGAAAGGCGTTCACATCCTCAAACAGTTGTTGAATAAGGCTGCAGACAGTGACTCCGATCCTTACCTGGCTCTACTGAGCTACAGAGCATCACCTCTCGAGTGTGGACTGTCACCTGCTGAACTGCTGATGAAAAGAAAGCTCCGAACAACACTACCAACCTGTTCAAAACAAAAGAAACACCCAAAGCTGGAACAAAAATTGAAAGAGCAGAAAATCAGACGAACAACATTCTATGACAGAACAGCAAAGCTGCTTCCACCACTGTCCAGGGACAACGCAGTCAGGATTGAAAGTCCTGAAGGACGGGCGACGAAAGCCACTGTTCTTCAAGAGGTCGCTCCACAGTCCTACACCGTGAGAATGCCAGAAGGACAGTTTATCAGGCGAAACCGGCGCAGTATCCTGAAGACTCCAGCTACACCAGAGACTGTTCCAGACAAAGAGCTCAGTCAAGCCCAAGCTGAGTCTGAGTCCAACTCTACACATACTACACACTGCTACACAGATACAGACACTGAAAATATAACCAATACATTTATTCCAGGTGAAACATTGACAAGAAGATCCACAAGAAAAATCAAAACCTGAGAGACTTAACCTATAAAAAAAAAAAAAAGTTGATGACCTTTGTTATGTGTTGTGTGTTATGGTATTAATGTTTAAGTTTTAGTAATTTGCCATTGTGTCTTACAGTAAGTGAATACTAAAAAATCAGTTATGATTTACAATGCTACTACCAATAGTAAGATAAGTAATCAATGTCAGTTAAATGAAAAGTTATCCAAGGTAAATGTTAAAAAACAAAACAAAAAACAACTGACACCTGTAATGCAGTAAATTTTTCTACTGCAAAGAAAAGGGGATGTAATGATATGTGTAATTCTACCTCCAACCACAAGGTGTCAGTAGTGTTCCTTGTTAATGACTGATTACGGTGGTGGTAAAAAAAGAAGATTTAGCACCGACTCGATACAGTTAACACAGGCATGTATACGATGCTTCGTATTTAATAAAATACAAGTGCTAAACAAAGTTTCTTCATTTACAAAAAGAAGAACAAAACCGTAAAGATCTGGTTAGCCTATTTGACATGACCTGAGAAATCTTTTCCAGAAAAACAGAAGCAACCCGTGGTGGGGCTCAGACAACTGTGGCTCTGTGGAAGAGAACAGCATTAATTAATGCCAAAAGCCACAAAGCAAGAACTGCTTTGAGTCTTACTATCTGGAGTGAGGCAGTCAATGATCTGGCAGTGGGGAGGTGGCAACTAAGTATTTATGGAGGTTGACAATGAGCTGCAGATTATACCAGATGCGTGCACGCCGGGGATTGCTTCTTCAATTAAAACAGAAGAGACAGTAAGGGGAATATGGGAAGTGAGAAAGCTGCCGAGGATGAGGCAGGCAGCACGACACCCACATGCAGCTGCCGACTGTGCCTCCTACACCTTGTTAGCCTACTTTAAAAAATCTTGCCCAAGTATGAAAAAACAAGTATCAGTAAGTTATTTCGCTTAGGTTATAGGTGTGTATCTTTCTCAGGCAGACCTCACCAACCATCCACCAATGTAACATCTAAGGTGAGATTGTAGCCAAGTTTCCTGTTTACTTCAGATGTCATATTCATTATCACTATCACAAACTGCTGTATTTCCCTGCCTCACTGCTGATGCTTGGGCTGTACACTATGCAGTTAAATGCAAGTGCAGCAGTATTCATACTGCCACAAACAATGTGTGATGCTTTGCAGACCAGGATGGCTCATGTCATCTCATGTATTGAGATAAACAGTCAGGTTAACTGCTTTTTTATTGTAACTTTCAATACAGATTATCACAATGTGGTAGCTTTTTAAAACTCCAATGAGATATTTTTATGGGAACATTTGAGTTATTCAATGTACAGTGACAACATAAAAACATATGTTAAGTCAACAGTTGTTTGGCCTAACAGCAACTGGAATACAACATCCATTAGTTAGAGTTGAAGATCGGGGATAAGGTTATACCGCTTTATAATATCATGTCAGACAAACAAACAAATTTTGCATTGCACACTTTGCCACTTTGCTGTCCTGCTGGTCCTTTCAACATCAAATACAGCCAGGAACATTGCCAGTAGTTAAAGGCTCCAGTCTTGGATGTTGCAATAACTCTTCCTGCAACAAACACTAAAGTTGGATGCAATCTGAATATTTGTGGGGAGAGTCTTTTAGCCATGGAAAGACACTTTCCAACAAACAATTCAAAGTTTTTGAGTCCAACTTTACCACACTTGTTGGAGGTGTGGAATCATGCGCAGGTACTGTGGGCTTCAGTCAGTAGCCGAACATGTCACTGCCGGGCCGAGGGCGGGGCACATGACCGGGCCCTTTAAACCCAATAAAGCTTGTGATTACATCGTTTTTAAAACATACGTATGCCCGCAACAGCGGGGCTTACAAGCATTACTACATTTTTGACACATTGCTTACGTTTTGTAAAATTGGCACAGTGGCCCACACGTTCATGTACAAACATAGATTCAATATAAAATAGCAGAAGTACTCACCACTATTGAAAGGTTACACGACGAGCTCATCTTGTGCTTGCTGACGTAACCCGACAAAACCGACATGAAGTCTAACAAACCATGAGAACAAAAACATTAGGCTACCTGGCCCCTAGTAATAACGTTAGGTGGCCGAGCTACTCCCAATAACAACCACATTAGCAGTTTAAAACTAACTCACATATTGTTTTCAGTGTCAGTGATTGTGAGAAATTGTACCTGTAAATCTGGCTCCCTGACCGCGCTGAACAACAACGTCAGGTTCAGCTTCAGGACTGGGACGAACAAAATACGTGTCCAGCTTTTGAAGTTTCGTTTTCTCCTGCGCTCTTTTTTCCTTTTCTTTGCGTTTTGTCGCTCCACTTTTATGTTTATATGAACTGCCACTCATAATTACATTAGTCTTTGATCCACCTAGCCTCCACCGCGTTGACTCTGTTGACTAGTGATTGATGATGACGGTGATGGATGGCTGTTGATGATGATTTTACCCAAAATACATTTGGAGATCTTGTAACTGTGCACATTGTAAAGTTAATTGTGAGAGTGAACATGAAGCCAGCCATTCAGCACAACATTTAATTCACTGTGTTGAATAAACCTTCATGACCAAAGTCAGTCTTAAATTTTTTGACCAACCATGATTCATTCTGGCTGGAGCAACCTATATATTACCTCAGACGAAGCATGACATAACCCGCGCAGAAATTGTTGAATCCAAGGATGTGCAAAGTGTAATCGACACTTAGGGAAGGGCCTGTTTCTTCGTCTTTCACCGGGCCCCCCAGGGCCCGGGCCGGGGGGAGTACCAACCCCCCAGTCCCCCCTGACGCTCCACCGCTGGCTTCAGTGGTAGCCAGACTCTGGTTATCACCTGCAAACCACCTATAGCCAGGAACCTTTGTGTTGCTTTGAAACTCTCTCCAATGAGACCCCTGATTATCTGTCAGACTCCACTGTGATTCTGCACTCAGGCCGTGACACCTTCACAATCTGATGATGATTATCAGGTATCAGCCAGCCATGCCTGGAGGATGGATTAGATTAACAGTTAATCTAATTAACTATGATCTTACAGGTATCTGATTAACTTTACTAAGCACAAAAAATGAAGGAAATTTGTATTTGGTAGATTTTTTTTTGTTTTGTTGTAACAATGCTTGAGTATAAATCTTATACTGTTGGAAGCTGTTTTAAATGGCGCCACATTTGTAAGAACCATGCATTTATGGGATGAGCAGCAGATCTGAGTATGAGGATTGCATCTGAGATCTTCTTTACTTTCCCAATGCCAAACAACCTTTTTTTTTCTTTTTGCTGTTGCTTTAAACTCTTGTTTTAAGCTTCTGGTACCCCCTAGATCACATGGGTCAAACACAAGGCCCGCGGGCCAAATGTGGCCCGCCACGTCATTTTATGTGGCCCTTGAGAGCTTGTGCATTATTGGCTTAAATTTTAAACCAATATTTTAAAATAAGCTTACACCGCTTTAAAGCGCATTTTGACAATAAACTACATCTCCCACAATGCATTTTGTCATTACCCACAACGATAACGGTATCACACCATGAGAAAGACATCAAGACGATTTTCAGAACTGATGGACATAAGAAAAACTTCTACAAACTAACCCCGACATGTCCAAGAAAAGAAAAATGATGCACAAGGAGGGCAGTTTCATGAATGATGGGAAAACGAAGACAAGTTTGTACCTCAAGTATGTCTTTCGTATTATGACGCTGTGTCAGTCGTGAAAGAGTATAGTCTACGTCGGCATTTTGACAGCAAACACGGAGCTCACTATGCTAAATTTAGCCTGCAAGAAGAACAAAGAATCGCTTCCGCTTCTGAAACCAAGGTAATGGATACTCTGAGTGATGTTTACAGAGTTCGTTACCATAGCAACGGACTCTGTAAACATCACCTGTGCGGGAGCAGGTTTACAGCCACAAACCCTGAGTTTAATATAATAATGAGTTAAATATTTGAAACTTGAATACATGATAAATACAGAAACAGTTATTCAACAATATAATAAGGTGTAGTTTATTTTAATTTACATTGTATTTTGTCAAATTCACGCTGTCAGTCTGGCCCTTCGAGGGCAACCACGATGCTGATGTGGCCCTCAGCGAAAATGAGTCTGACACCCCTGCCCTAGATGCTGAAAATAAGGCACCTTATTGGTATTATTTGGAGGATGCCCGAGCACCATCTGCATATGCAAATCGAAGAGTTCCATACAAAGGTGACAAAAAAATGGTACCTCAAGAAGACCATTTTCCTCATCCTGTCACCACTTAAGACTCATTGGCAGTCTTCGACAGATTTGTAGTCAAGGTTTGCAGGGTGATATGCCTCTGCCCAAACAACTCGGAACAGACTGCAGGCTGCCAATCTCGGCTCTCATAGGGCTGCCAGGAGGCCTTTCATGACTGCCCTTCACCGTCAGGCTCGTTTGTGCTGTGTCAGCTATATCCACACTGGAACCTCAACATGTGGAGGAAGGTTATGTTCAGCTATGAGTCCAGATTCTGCCTCCAGCTCTTGAATTGTGGAGAAGATGCAGAGAACACTTTGATGATTGCTGCACCGATAGAGTAACATCTTTTGGTGGAGGCAGAGTGATGGCACAGGGCAGCATCTCCCTTCCTAGAAAAACAAAACTTCTCATCTATGATGAGAACATCTGGTTCAAAACTTGTTGCTTTCATACAGTTCAAGGCCATTTATCTATTACAAATGACATTGGGATATTGTTGCTGTATTATTTGAGGAGCTGAATACATGAATCAATGTGTCGCTCTGTCATGGCATATAGCAGCTTAGCCAGTGTCCAGACTGTAACAACTATCTAATATTTTTTTGAACAAAATTAAAAGATGGCAATTCTAATCACTCAGAACTGCCATCTGGAGTAACTGAGATGATTTGGTGAGAGGTTTTGGGCCTATGTAGAACTGCAGTGAGGGCATCTGCCTTGTCTATTTTACAGTTGATTGAAACTTGTGGAATTAAATTCCTCTAGAATCTGTGCGCTGATTGGCCGAGACGCATTTGCTGTGAGGGAAACAGAAAGACCACAGTTTAGCCTTTGTCTTGTGTCACTGCAGTGTCTCGCTACTTTTTTGCGGTGTTTAAACATATTTTAAACACATTATTGAGGCTCGGGGGGCTCCGGCTCCAATTCGTGGATTTTGACTGGTCGCGGGTGGGGCGTCGGTCCCCATTAACCGCGAAAACTAAGGGATCAACTGTACTGTTTGATCTAAGCCTTGGGTGTTTTCCACTCTCATATTAGTACCTAGCTACTGACGGTACAGTTTTGATGGCTTGCCAGAGAATATCCTGTTTATCATCCTGCCTTGTGCTTCTTCAACTCTGACAAGTGCTCAAACTCTGACTCAGCTTCTCAGACGGATTGCCAGAGGTACGAGTTCAAAACAGTTTCTAGTGCCTTATGTATGGAGAGTTTTCTAAAATTGTTATAATGTTCTTTTTTGTTGCTCCTTTATGGTGCTCCAATTGCAAGCTCAAGTCTCTCTCTTTGTTGCCTTTATCTCAGCTTCCTGCCTTCCTGTCTGTAGGGGAATACAGCTCCTTGTGGTATTCATCTTGTAGTCAAGCATTTCAAAGATAACTGCTACTGTTGTGTACAGCAGGTTATTGGAGTCTTTGTGATATATACCAAATCAAATCAAACCAGTTCATAAAACCATCACAGCAGTTCACAAAAACAATAGAATACACAAGGTATTATTGTATCAAAAACTTTATTCTCAAATAACGTCTCCAAAATATCTGATAGATAAACTGTGTCTTTAACAGCAGGTGGTGAGGCTGCATTCACGTACTGTTATAAATCCTTTATAAGATGTCACTATGTTACTCCCATATCAACTTGTAGGAGGACAGAAAAATACAACTTCTCATCCTTTCAAAACTTAAAGTACCAGTGTATTTTTATCAGCCAAAAGAGGACCCTTCAAAAATGTTGCAGATGTTTGCTAATGGTGCTGGAACCTAAATGTACCACAATTTATTCTTCTGCTCTCAGCTGACAATGTCTAAACAGAGAGCGCCGGATCCCTCCTTGTTGATACATGAGGTCAGATTTGGGGCTGTGAAGGTTTAAAGTCATCCAAAATCTTTTGTGCCTGCGAAAGTCACCCCCTTTCAGATATAAACATTTGGATCAGCAACACAGGGCTACTCTTACACAAGAACATTATTCACAACATTATGTGACACTAAAGATACTTATGAGATGTTTATTTTCGGTGTAAAAATCTGAATATTCAAATCAATTTTGAAAATGTGTGAAAATGTCAGTGTCACTAGTGCTCACTAATGCTGGGGACAAATCAGTTGCCATCCAAATTGTTTCAATGTGTCAATGCATCATTATGTATGTGAACTCATTAAAAGCTTTAATGCTCAAAAGAAACTTGTATTATAGCAACCCCCAAGCTGCAAAGAGGAAGTGTTTTAAACTGGAAATAGTCTTAATGCAGATATGACTTGGAGCGTCTTTCCAGAATGAAGAGAAAAAGAAATTAAGTCCAAGGTGGTTTTCTGTTCCTGTGTAAAAGCAGCCATAATGGACAACAGAGATTATATCACATTTTTAAATTTGATACTCAGTTTGAACCATAAATCTTTACATGGTGTGTAACAGTAAAAACATTGACTTTATTGAGCAAGATTCTTTTGTACCTACATCATTAATCATAAAAAGTACAGCATGTTTAATAACTTCTTCTTTGTTCTTTTTTATTTTTTATTTGTTTATTTTTTACAAATCTCTCCATAAAAAATAGATTTCTGTACAAAAAAAAATGTTATTTTTTTTCTTTTGTACATACTTCAAGTTCAGCAGCACATGATGATGGTGAGAGATGACAGAGATGGAAGATGAAAGGTTCAAGATGCCTAAAATGATCTCTGTGCCATTGGAGACAACAAAAATAAACCTAAATATGTCGGCACACGTTTAGACACTTACATACAACACTTACTGCATGTTTCTGTACTGCATGCTGCTGAGAATGTAGTCTCCTTACTGTACCATGTAAACACAGCACTAACACTTAAGTGTCCCGATGTAGCTTCCAGCTGGAAGATCTGATGTGGCAAGAGAAGTTTGTCCTACCCAAACTGTTGAGAAGACTCTGAAGGCCTTTATACACCAAGCTGAAAATCATCTGTCAAGAACGCTGGCTGTGATGGTGAACATCTGTCCTTACTTCCTTCATGTAACGCACCATCAGCTCTTTGGGATTCCATGAAAGTGTTTTAAACCAGTTTCTAATATACAGCTCATCAATGGGAGATATCATCCTGATTCCATGTTCAGTGTATTTTTGAAACATAGATGCATATTCCACTCTGTGTTTGAGGGTTTTAGAAGTGTGGTATTTTTTACACTCACCTTTGTATGTGACTGTAGTAGATCTGATCAGAGGTAAAAATGTCCCTTTAATGGTGTAATCACACCTGTTTATAATTGACTAGAATAACCTGCCTCCGTGTCCATTTTGATACTATAACTGTGGAAACTTTAGTTGACACAATTAAAGGCTGAAAAGCTAATCAGTGAGCTTCAGTCCCCTTTTTCTTTGTCTTTTGAAAACTCACAAGTTGATCCCCTCTTTCTAATGAGGCAGCTGATATAGCCAGCTGGCACACTTTTAAGCCGTGACATGGCTAAATGAGGGAATGTATCCTCAGACTGTACAAAATAAATGTCTGAAATCAAGAGGATATAATTTAAGAAAAAAAAAAAAGAAGGCATTTTTGAGCAAGGATGAGACACATTTGGCTGAATTTCACAAATCACTTTTTTAAAAGGACGAGTGAGAGCATACTGCTTCCCATGTACAGTTTCCTCAGTGCTGTTCCAGGTGGAAACAGCCGCAGCTATCAAACAAAAAAGCAAAAAAGGAAAAGAAAAGAAAGCCGGTATCGAATAATTACCTTCTTTGTTTGTCTTTTCCTACGATTAACACAAGAAGGAGGAATAACGAAACAAAAGAAAAAAAAAACATTGGTGAATATGAAAGGAGTTTTCTCATTTCCATCATTTACTTTCATCTTAGGGGAACAAACTAAAACATCTTTCATTTGTATTCATTGGAAAACTAGCAATTTATTGTTCCAGAGTTGGGCTCATTGTAACTTTGATAGCACCTCTGAAATGATTCAGCTTGTCTGAAGTGTAAATTTATCAAAGTGGGAGAATCAAGGAAACGAAATGTACAGATGTAACCACTTAGAACAGCTGCCCTCTTTATGCACAGACCTTTAATGTCCCAGCCTGCTCTCTGTCAGGTCTGTGGCTCTAACAGTGTTCCCCATCCAGGTCCTCCAAGTCAGCTACGCTGCACCTTTGAGATGGTTTGTTCTGCTCCAACACACCTGAATTAAATAAATGGATTGTCATCGGCTTGTCATCAAGGTCTGCACAAGGCTGTTACTGACCCATTTATCTGAATCAGGTGAGTTAGAGCATTATACTAAAACATGTAAGACAGTGGGTCCTGAGGAACCGTACTCAGGAACATGAGTGGAGCAGCATTCCCAGCTATGACATGGTAAGACTCCCACTGGTTGGAAATTAGCTTGAAATTGGATGGCTTTTGGCTCAGAGTAGCAGTTTTAAGTGACTGCATCTGTGGAAGAGTGTATTGTCAAACTAATGTACTTTCATCTAAATTATAAATTGCATTACGATCAGATTTAACTAGCACGAACATTGTATTCTAAAGAGGCTACAATTACGACAGCACCCCTCCACATATGACTGCGCAGGAAAACCTGTAAATGAAAACAGCAGATGACATCTGTCACTGCAGAGCTGGTTACCAAGGGGAGCACTGAGGGATTTGTGGATGGAAAATGTGTGCTGGCACTCAGAGAAAGGAGCTCATTCCTCATCCATCTGAGTTTTAAGAAATATTGTAAAATTCTGCTGTAAGCTTAGTATCTGTGGGAATACAGGAATTGAAATCCAAACTTTACAGCACAGTTCTGCTGTGGCATGTCAGAATAAACCAAAAATAGTCTGAATTTTGACTTTCAGGCACACAAGGAGACTGTATCTGCCTACGTGAAAGGAGAAGTCCACCCTTTCTTAGTTTGATTCTTTTACATTTCAGGACATAATTTACACAGAAAATTTACAAAAAAAAACTTTTTTCTAGCAAATTCAAAAGCTTCAGAACAACAATACATGACATATGCATATGTAAATGACAAATGACATATGTTATTATTTTAACATAAACTAAACCAAAATGCTGATTGCAGTGTGTTAAAATTTAAGGACACTGCTTTCACAGGAATTAAAAAAGGTAAGCAACTGCCATACTGCTAATCAAATGTACCTGATTCACTGATCTTCAGCAAGTATGATCACCTCCGTAAAAGACAAAGTTTCAGCAGCTTGCTTGTTGGGAGGATTCAGGTCCAGTGTTAATACAGGGTCAGCTCCGTGTTAACACAATGCCATGCAGGAAAGACATGAGCAATGATTTTCGAGAAGGAGTTGTTGGTGCCCATCAATCTGAGAAGTTATATTTCCAAACAGCTTGGAGGCCATAATTCTACTGTGGGAAAGCAGTGTTAAACAAATTCAAGGGTCTAACATAATTGAGACACTTCTTCTCAGTCGTGGGGATCCCAGCAGGATCATCCCGAGGTCAGAATATGCACTGTTCAGAGTAATCAGGTCCTAGAGGCCTCAGTTAACATGTCAGATGTTAATGTTCACGACACTAATGAGTAGAGTAAGAATCGTTAAGGATGCTTGGAAGAAAAACAAAAAAACAAGGTAGGATCCGACTAACTGCCAGACTATTGGAATAATATATCCTGCAGTGTTTGATGAATCTAGCACAGCATATCAGCACAAATGCCTCTTACAAACTGTCAAGCACAGTAGTCGAGAGAAAATGGATTGAGACAACCATGAACTCCTCTGTATATCAAAGTATTCATGAATCACATGTAAGGGTATCTTGTCAGACCGCCAAAGCTTAGTTGAAATTGGGTCATGAAACAAGACACGAGGACACCAGCAATTCTACAACAGAATGGCTGAAAAAGAAATGAATCAAGATGTTGTGATGATCAAGTCAAAGTTCAGATCTTAACCTGACTGAAATATTTTAGAAGGAAGATCTGTGTGTAAGTTAAACGTGTGCAAATATCAGTTAACTGAAGCAACGTTGTAATGACGATTGCATAGCCAAACACATTTACACACAGTTTTAGCTAGGTGGAAACATTCAAATTTGGTCATAAAGCAGAAGAATGATGCAAAGCATAACAGCAAATCTACAAAAGAGTAAATAACATAAGCATTACATACATACTTTATTCATTCTATGTGTATGTGTGCACTCTATAGGGGCAGCTTTGAATCTCATGACACTCTGTGTAATGACAATAAAGGCATTCTATTCTATTCTATTCTATTCTATTCTATTCATTGCATGCACTGGGTGTTCACCCACTGCTTCTGCATTTTGGGCTTAATTCCTATTAAATAAATATTGCTACAGTGTCATTTGTCATGTATTGTTGATCTGAAATTGCATGAAATCAATTTCTTTCAAAACGACCAGGTGATTTTTTTTTTTGTTTTGTTTTGTTTTAATTCTCTGATATGTTAAATAATAGCACTGGAAAAGGGAGTATATTTAGACTCTAACATGAGCCCACCTCCATAGGAAAATCTCAGCTCAGGTAATTAATTCGATTAATATTAGTGGCACTGAGTGCACTCTTGCAATGAAAATGAGAGCAGACTCTTGATTGTGAGCAGATGCTCTACCGTTGTTTACAGATGTCTTATTTAGTTCCTGTGTAGATAACTGAATGGGTTTCATCTGCCTTGCAGAACTATTCCAAGTATTTTTGCGATCTTTGCACATTTTTACTCCATTCATCTCACTGCTCCCACTCTGACACTGAGGTTGGAGAAGATATCCTGACATTGCTTTTGAAAATTTAATAACATCATGGGGTCATGTTTACACATAATCACCTTTGTTTCATCTGCAGCTTTCCAGTCAGGTGGCAGAGTCCTTTCTCATTAAATGAGACATTGTAGACTGAAACTCTCATTGCCTGCTAATTCATTCTTATTTGTCTCAAAACAGATGGATTTGACAACCTCCTCGTGCACACTTCTTTTTTTCCGCATTTGAGTTCATGGGAAAATCCACATCATTTAATGAAACTCGTCATTGCTTGGAATAAAGCACATGCTACTTGCACAAAAGTCGCCATTCTGTGTGTTGTGAGCTTTCATCAGCTTGAATCTTGTACAGCTCTTCTCACCTTCACATACCGTACGCATGATTGAATGTTATGGATTGTGATAGAAAGGAATGACTGAAAATGTGGAGGAAAAAAAAAAAGAAAGTTTGTTTAAGACATAGAAAAAATGAAATCGTGCTTGTCAAAGTAAATGCTGGATATGCGATGACGATGCCAGAATGTGGTGCACGAAGCATGAAACACGCCTGAAGACACTAAAAAGACACATATTGAAAGCAGTGATCTAAACCAATTGCAGCATCTTTGAAAAAATAAAACCATTTTGAGGGGACACTGCAAGAAATAACAAACTTGAGAAGTGATTTGACAATTGAATTTTTTTTTAGGTCCTGCAAAGTTATGAGTATTAGGGCAGAATTCTTACTCAAAATACCAAGAAAAGATCATACTAGGTTGTTTTTGCTAAGCTTGTGTATTTGTTGCAGTGATGCTCCAGCTTCAATAAGCAGAATTGAACTATCTCTTCACACGAGGTATTTCTTAAATAGTAAGGGCGCTCTTGGGGATGATAGTTGTTGACAACCATAATTGTGCATGTTGTCTTCATACAGTATATGTTTGACTTCTGCCTGAAGTGACCACTTCTAAAATGGAACAGATATACTGTGTGCTCTTTAAAAAGGTGTGTTCAAATAAGATCATGTGCATCAGCTATGCGATGCATTAAAGGGTGCACTATGAGTAGAAAGGAAGATTTATGTCTTTTTAAAGAGGTTAAGAGAAATGGTCGCAATTTGTTTCTGAAAGCTAATACTGTAGCGTCCTTTACTAAAAAAGTAAAATCATAATTTAATCTGAGTAGGGTAGAGAGCTGCTGGTTAATTCAACTCACATCTAATGAACAAGAGGTTCTGCTTATTTCACATTAACTAGAAGCCACGGTATGAGCATTCAGAAACAGCTAAAAATGGCAGATCCCTTTGTGACACAATTTCCTTTCTTACTTTCCACAGGTGAATTGTTCTGGTTGGCTAGCATGTTGTCATGGCAACAAAATTAACCAGTATAGCATGTTGTCACACCTGCTAAGAATTATAAATGTGTATATACAAACACTCTGTAACCCTGTATTTAGACATTTTTTTCCCATCTTTTTAAAGATAATAGTTTTTGAATAAAATTCTTTTTTTTTTATTCTTGAATGACACGTATTTCAAACCCATTACACACCCAAACATTAGTCCTTCTCCCATAACCCAGTCAAAAAAAAGAAAGAAAAAAGAAAAAACCCAAAACAAAATAAAGAAAAAAAGCACACATACTAGTGCAAAATTTGTGCGATTTATATAAAATTTATGTTTTGGGGTCCCCAGCAGCAGTGGTCTGGGAAGTCCCGAGGGGCCACTGGATTTTTGAACATGTGAGTCTGTTCATTAATATCTTCACTGAAGAAAAATGCCAGAAGAGACAATTACAGAAAGATATTTGCCTCTGTTTCCACAGTTACATGTCCTTTTCTCTCTTTTCAATTGACAGAGGAGTCTAACTGTATCGTACTCCTGTCTGCGACCGTTTGTCCAGCAACTGTCAGCCAGTCTTCCTGCAAATCAGTTCATTTATTTCTGATTTTGTGGCTGGACAGTATATTTCAAAAAAAGAATCAGTCTTTTTTTTTTTACTTTCTTGTCAGGTAGTCCGGACCGTAGTTACAAGGGAACAAATCATTTCCTGGATTTGGCCACAGCTGATTGCAGCAGTCGAAGATCCTGACAGGTTATTGCCTCCAGCCTTCCACTTGTTCAGCCACCAAGCACAGAAGTGTTGCTTGTCCAGGAACAAGAATCTTTGATTGTGTTTGACAGATCTCTGGAAAGCAGTCCATACTTTGCTTACCAACAGGGCAACTCAAATGTCTTGTTTTCTGGTTAAGCACAGTGTGCCTACTGCTACTGTATAATATTTTATAGGAGTGATTTGAGTGTTGAGTACTTTTATCTAATAGTGGAAATGTTAAAATCTCACCTAAAGCTAGTTCACAGGTTACTATAGTACAAAACCTAGGAAAAATGTTCTTTGCAAAAGCTCAATTTGCTATGTTTTAGCCTATTTGGACATAATACACTGTGGGCTTTCATAAACGGTAAAATAGTGGCAGAATGTAAACAAGATTAAAAGAACCCATTTGAAAACCAATTTATAACTGACAACTAAACTTACCGAACTCTGATTGTCCCTGCTATAATAAAATTCATTAAGCTCTCTCAGTAGATAAAACCATTCAAAACTTATAAACAACTTTCATTGAATTCTGATTTTTGGCATTAATCCAACACTTTAGTACCAATTATCATGAGCTAATTTCATTTAGGGATTTTTTTTTTTTTTTTGGTGCATCTTTTTTAACACGGTATTGACTGCATTTGGTTGTCAACTTTACAGTAGTCTCTGTAACCACCTGTAAACTGTCACTGAGTTAGAGAGTCTAGTTCTGCCAAGCCCAGAGAGATAGGAAACCCAGAGGGGGGATCCTGGCCCAGTGATGGTTTATGTTCACGTATATGAACCATCTGATGTTTGGGAGGGGCTGAAGGGTGGAATAGCCTGTGCTTCCCCTAAGGGCTCAACTTCACATTGGTCAAGTCACGCCCTGACCAGTGGTAGGGAAGTTCCTAAGCATCTGTGCAAAATTTGAGATGTGGGCATGGAGTTTGTTTGGAATAGGCTGCTATTCAGCTGGAGAAAATACTGAAGGGCCGTACGACTGTAGCCATAGAGAGTCCTTTCCATGAGGTGCTGGGGTCAATTTCGTTATGAGTCGACAAAAAAACTGGATCAACATGCTCTGGGAGAGAGCTCAAGTAATTATACCACCTTTGTGAATTTTTCCTTGTTGCTGTAATTGCAGCAGTGGTTAAAAATAATTCTGGTCCAAGAATCGATTTCCTGAACAACAGCCTGTGTTCTTTGATGACATCTTTGTCTACCTCCTTGTTTACTGGATTCAGCTCAATTCTCTGTTTTTCCTCTGTCAGACAAGAGGTGAATAATACCATTGTTCGAGAAGGAAGTGGAGTAGAGCTGCATCAGTGTGCAAATTATGCTGACAGGGAACCAGCATGCTACACAAATGCTGCTCAAGATAACAAGTCCAAATCCTCAGTTTAGTTTAGTTTTGTTTTTTTTCCTCTTTTTGTTTGGTCACACCACACTGCAGACTGCCACATGGAGTTTGGCCTGAAGCACTACAGGTAGTGGAGGTTTGCTGAACTACACCACAGTGCAGACTGTGTTTAGTGTGGTATCAAATCGAACTGCCTTAGCTTCTGTGGGCTTCATGTTGGTGTCATACATTGGATTTTCAAATGATGCCTGGCCGTTGGAGCTCTCGTGACCAACATAGCCATTGAACTGGACCTTCGGACGTGTCCTGAAATATAAAGAGAAAAGCAACATTGCATTAATGACTAAATCTTTGTTTTTTGATGCAAACTGTATTTCAAATGTTAAAAAAAATGTATAACTGTAAAACCAAAAGTCCATCCACACAAGCTGACAAGTAAATGACACAACAGCAGCAATTAGTCACAGCATTATGACCACTGACAGGTAACGTGGGTAAACACTGCTCATCTTTTTTTTTTTTTTTTAATGCAATGTTCTGTATTTGGAATCATTTTGGTACTTGCAACCTGCCTAAAAACATTCGTACAACAATCATACCCCCATGGAAAATTCATTATCCACCTCCCCCAGAGGGACAGCAGTGGGCCTCTCAACAAATGTGCTCAAAGAACAAGGCAAAGAGTCTGAGATACCAATCTCATGGGACCTGAGGACATCTGCTGGAAGCACAATCCACAGAGACCTCACCCCATAACCCAGAAGGCCACTCCAGGACCCCCTCAGATGGTTTTCATCCAGACCCTGACTGGTCAGAGCTGTTTTGGAGGCGCAGAAAGGACTTGCTTAATATGTACCAAACGGTCATAATTTTATGAGTGATCAGTGTCCATTCAATAATTTCACCATTTAAAATTATTGAAAAGGAATTGTCTTATTGAGGTATTGGTATTATCTTTGAGTGCTATTGAGTATTATCATTATTATTATTGTCATTTTTATTATCATTATTATTCCATATGTTTTTCCATATTTAAGTGGGTAAAGAAAAGTGAGAGAATTTAATAATATGGGTACCTTAAGAACTTTTAGGTCTAGGTAAATTTAAATCCTTTTGTCGGGGCTGCTTGATTGTGAAAAAGCTTCAGATTGATTTATCCAACTCTGAACACATGCTGCACCATTCAGTTGTCCAGCGACTTCTACATTTTCTGAGCACAAAATTTTGTGTCAGAACTTTGTAAATGAACATCTAAAACAAGCCAGATTGAGTCAAAAATAATCTGTGTACCCACGACGAGCAATGCTTTATCTGGAGAAAAATATGTTCTAAATTATGTAAAAAACAATACATCTTCATCTGTTCAGCATGAGTGTGGATCAATACTATTTTGGCCCTGACTGAAATGGTACAAGCTGAGGCTTTTTCCTATCTGTCATCACCTTCACCTGACCGAAACAGCATAAATCGTAAATTTGCAGACACCCCTCAAAAGAACAGGGCACGTACATAGGCCCAAGAATCTTCCAGAACTAGAAACCCTTCTGCAGGAAGAATGAATGGAAACAAGAACTGGAAGATTTAATTGGCTCCATGATATGTCACTACAGTGGTATTAACTAGTGTGGATAAAGGAAGTTGCCTTTAATTTTTGTCCCTTCCATTTTTATTTTGAAAGTTAAAAAAAAATAAATAAATAAATAAAAAAACCCCCAACTAATACATAAAATCAACCTGGCATCTTTAACTTTATGCCCTATAGTAATAAGGGCATCTTTTACTTATTTATTTACAAAAAGCCTTTGCATGCCACACTGTGTGTTAATTTGCATTGCATGTTCTGTTGTGCTTCTCCACTTTCCAAGGTGTTCAGGGACATGAGTTAGTTCAAGAATTACGTGATAACATAATGTCCCAGAATGACTTATGCATAAAAGAAACAAGTACATAGGTTTAAAGATTTAAATTAGCAATTGCAGTAATATAGTCTAAATGTATCTTTGACCCATATAGCTGTACAACTAAACAAGCTTTGTCCAAAATTTCAAGTTGAAAACATTCTTTCCTGTCAGCTATTGTGTCAGAAACATTGCTTTGCAGCACCACCTTACAATTAAAGTAAGTGCAAGCCACTGCTGAAAAAAACGGACAATTTTGCAGAGAAACTTCGGCTGGAGTGGAGACGTGCCGTAATTAGTTGCTTCAGTGGCTTTTCTGCCGAGCATCTTTCTACTGGTTTCACATGAGCGTGCGTGTGCAGCCTACCATCCGCCGTGGCTGCACTTCAAAATATGTGTTACCAAACAGTACACCTGACTGAGGTTCTTTTAGGAAATTTACTGCAGGGGTACAAATGGATACACTGTGAAATATGACTAACCCCTCCAAATTAGTCTGTTTGTTGCAGATTACATTTTGGGATAATCTGCTCCTTTAATCCAGTTAGATATAATCACTTACTCCCAAACCCTGTGGAACTATTAGCAGGGAGGAGTGCTGCTGCTGTTTGATTCTGACCTCATTAAGAGAATATGTACGTGTGTGTGTGTGTGTGTGTGTGAGAGGGAGAGCATGTGTCTGTGTGAGCACTGGTAGAAATCCAACCCTGGGGAGCCACTAAGCCTACCCTACATGTTCAACCCATTACTTTACAAAACTGCACACCCCAACACACACTGCAGACCTCCCTGCGTGGCAGTAGCTTAAATCACTGCACCGTTCATGGCTTTGGGTGCAATAGTTTCATTTTATTGTTCGAATGAAAAACGGTACACATAATTGCTTTGACAGTATTATAGATACTCTACAGACATATGGGCCAGCGCAAGAAAAACTGCAGTGCAGACACACAAATAAACACACACCCATCTTGCTTTTAGTATCTCATTTAAGCTTCATCTTCACATCAGTATGTGAAGAATTAATTTCTATTTCTGTTGGCTCGCCACTATATTGGTCTAAATGTTAACTGGAGAGGAAAGTAATGACAGATATAAGTGACAGTAGAAAGAGGATTTTAAATAGCAGCAGTTCACTTGGTAACTCTGTACTGTAACTTGCTTCAATGAGTCAAAAGTTGTTCTTGATGACATTATGCTGACAGAGAGATGACAATGACATCAAAGACAAAATAAAATGCTCTTTGCATAGCCTTATATGACTGCCGTTATGAGCCAGTAGGGCTGCACTGCTTTAAAAAGAAAATAAAATCGTAAAAGTTTTTTGTCAATTTTTTTTTTCTTGAGTAAAAATGCCCTCATCACTGTTGACTGATCCGAGGAGTTTCCTCTAATTAGTCTCACAAGATGCCGAGTTTGGTTTATGCTTTATAGCTTTATTTATTAGATCACATTATATTTATTTTACTCCTCAAAATTGTCCTTTTTTTTTGTTACTGTGCAGCCTTACTAAACAGCATGAAGAAACATTTCAAAAGTAAAAACAGGAAATGGGAAGCTTGACGGAGGATGTGGCGGCGGGCGGAAGTCTGGTTACTGTTTGAACCAGATGGATGACAGGTGCCAGTCTTACCTGCCGCCAGGCCCCCAGGTGTCTTTTGGTCTCTCATTGTCATCTCTGTCAGCAGACAATGCCCTGCATACAACCATCAACTTTAATGTACATCAACTAGCATTCCACACTGCTAAAAGGCAATAAAATAGTTGCACAGAATGTGTAGTGATGTGATGATAAAGTCAGTCACTGAACTTGTAGAGAAGAAAACTACTGTAAACATACTGTTGATGTTTGTATACATCAGCATCTTTGTACACGAGATTAATCATTTTAAGGAGAGAGTACCGTGTTCAACAAAGCATTTTAACTGTGCAAATGAATGATTATGCTGTAAAAAATAATAACAAAAAACCCAAAACAAAATAGTTTTTTAATAACATAATTTGGTCTGAACACTGCAAGATTCAGTTAACACAGGAAACCGTAGCACGGAGCTGCAACAAATGACAAGCCGACAGATTAATGTGTTACAAGGCTCATTGCTGTTCGTTTGATATGACGGAACATTTTTATAAACGCAGAGGTGCAGAAGTCTGAAAATCATTCGCTTTAGAAATTCATAAAAGACCGTAAATCTGCCGGTAAATATTCCTGCCTTTTTAAAATGTATCAAACAGCCACTTCCTCTAATTTTTTGATCAGGTTTAT
Organism: Hirundichthys speculiger; assembly: GCA_018398805.1. Lineage (NCBI taxonomy): Eukaryota > Metazoa > Chordata > Actinopteri > Beloniformes > Exocoetidae > Hirundichthys > Hirundichthys speculiger. Next base: position 4,304,995 of record JAGFBZ010000648.1, read on the forward strand.
TTAAATATGGGGTACTGTGTCTAAATGTAGTTTAAATTTCATCAGACAACCAATCTAGTACAAAAAATTTGTATTAGGAATGATTGGATGTATCGATGGCACCCATATCCCCTCTAAAGCTCCTTGTGTTTTTTTTTTTTTTTTTGTCAATGTTGTGGGGAGAGAGTCTAGCAAAATATTTAAATTACATCTTCACTTGGTCTGCAATTTCTCCCTCATCAACAGTCTTTCCTTCACTGCTGCAGCCATCTTTGCAGAAAGCCATGTGACTGTAATAAAAACAATAAAAAGAAAGACGAGTAGGGAGGACCTCTTGTGTTCCCTGGCACTGCCATGGTGAATCATGGTAACGGAGCTCTACTGATGATGTTTCATTCAACACACTCAGAGCTGACAACTGACTGTAAACCCCTGATCTGAAACTAGAAACTCAGAGTTTATTAAAACCTCTTATCTTCATCATAACTGACCAAAAGGCATACTTACAATTATTGAATAATATAGCAACACATTGGCCAGTGGGGAATTATACTGTGAATCCACTGTTTTGTTTATGGTAACTACAGAATTCTGCCAGAAAACAAAACATTGCTTCTTGTAATCAATTTACTTCTACAGTGATAGAAGTCATGGTATTAATGGTCCATTTACACAACCAGCAAAGCCTTTGTTTTCCATACTTCAGTGTGTGGAGACAGAATCAGGGAGGCTGTGTGAACCTGTTGCTTTTTGCAACACATGAGAGCAGGCACGTAAACCACTCAACATAGATAAATGATATTAAGAAGCATGAGCAGGGCATCTGGCTTTTAAATATGGTGCTGTTTTGCATGCTGGAGAACCTTGTCTCTGTCACATCTGTTTTCTCTCAAACTGGTCCTAAGTGTAGTTCGATCATGTGACCATTGCATATATTAAAAAGAGGATTATTATTCTATTGCCCCATTTTGTTATGTGAATTAACAATTTGGAAACTGCAGTGTAAATCGCTCGTCCAGTGAACATGCTGAACACATTTAAATGCTGTTCATCTATGAAGGAAATCAGAAAAAAAAGCTACTTTTACTTTCTTTTTTATACTTACTAATTTGCTGTGATATTACTTTTGGCTCAGGCATCAAATCTATGGAGTTGTGTGTTCACCTCTGATAGACTGCCTCTGAGAATATAGCTTACCTGTGCTTGTAGAGGTAAAAGGCAAATCCAGAGAGGATGAGGGCAAAGAAAGGGACTAAGATGGCTGCTGCCACGGAGCTGCTGTTTGTGTAGGGGCTAGGAGGGTCCTCTATGACAGGACCTGGAGTCAAACAAACAGATAAAACCATCAACCCAAACTCATCCATGTGCTACAGATGGTACAGGTGTTCTAGATTGCTAGTCTGCAATCTCTACTTTTTCATCTGTTTTGAAAAAAATGAATTAACATCAGACTATTTTTTTTAGTACTGATGCTGCAGACAGACTGACCTTGTCTTGTCAGATGGAATTTGCCAAAATCTTTACTGTGAATGTGCCCCTGGTAGACGAAAGTCTTCTGGTCCGATTCTGCAGTAACCTGGAAGCAAAAAGGATTCAAATTTTATGGTAATAACTTATCAGGAATTAATTAGCTTAGAGGCTGATTTGTTGTTTAATTAGTACAGTTTAATAGCTTTTTGCAGTGACAGCGGAACATAATGTTTGCTTTTTCACCAATAAAATATTTTTTTTAATTCAATTGCAGAAATAAATAACAACTTCCATTGAAGGCCAAGTAAAAGCTTGTAGCTGCTACTGTTATGCTTTTGTTCGATTATTCTGTTTATCATGGAGCTCTGAGGTTTATCAGAAATTCTAAATCTGTTACTCATCAATGTTGAGTTGGATGGTCAGCCCTGTACACTCACAGACTCCATCACTGGTATACAGTAGGGGTGCAACGGTACAGGTGGCTCATGGTACGGTCCGTACTGTGGTTTTTGTGTCACGGTTTCAGTACGGATTCGTACAGTTTCAGACTACCCGCTACCCTAAACCTGCGATCGCAAGATACCGAGTTTGCGGAAAGCGCAACTCGCATGTCGGTGCGTAAAAGAGCGCATCCAAATGGAATAAATGTGCGTCCACCTGGTCACATGTGTACATGCACAAATGGCTCTACCTCTCAATTACGCATCATCATACTACTTGCATACGTTTTTATTCTCTTGAGGTCAGAGGATGTCTGGTCAGCAGTTGTGGTGGATGTGGGAATAGTCACGGCCAGACACGTCAGTCTGTACAGCTGTGGCATGATCTCATTCAGATGTCTGCTGTGGAGGAAACGAGGAGATCTCTCTGTCTGGTGTCAAGCTGGAAAAGGTTGGATGCGGGAATTTATTTCCGATATGTCTGAAACTGTTGGTGGTCGAGGAGGGACAGGAACATTAATTGTTTGTGACCTTTAAATGCGCATCCAATGATTTGTTCTGCAGTATTTTAAAAAGCACATCAGCTGCACCAAGACGCACAACTGGCAACAACTAGATCTTACGCAGGTAAGATCTGGGTTTAGGGAGGTGGAAGATTGTGTTCTGTTAACTGTTAACTGTTTTCACTCCCTCGCCGGTATATTCAACAGCAGAACCAAAATGCTCCCACACCGGTGATTAAAAAAAGTTTTTCCCAATTTCTCGGCTACTGCTGGCCATGCCTGCTTGTTTTTTTTTCCTTTTTCTGCATCAATGACCTGCAGCCAACCGGCCAAAGTGTGATAGGTTGGTCACCTATTGCCTAAAAGGCATGCACGCTCATGTGCAAGTCCAATGCAAAGTTATTGGAACATAAATACCGCGGGACATAAAAATGTATTGTCCCGTGCAGGTCGTACCGAACGGTTTGGTATTTTACCGAGTACCATTGCACCCCTAGTATACAGTTGTGTTCAAAATAATAGAAATGTGTTAAAAAAAAAATGAGTGAAACCCAACACCCTTATAAATAACCCCCCCCCCCCCCCAAAAAAACAAAACAAAACAGACAAATGTATTGGGAACACTGGACATTCTATACCAGATCAAATCATGAGGAAAAATGTTATATTTTTCAATGTTTACAAAAAGTGAAGAAAAAGGAATATTAGGCTGTTCAAAATGAGAAATGCTTGAAGACTTAACGTTCCTGTGAATCAGTGGACTAATATTTAGTTGTATAACCGCTGTTTCTAAGAACTGCTTCACATCTGTGCCGCATGGAGTCGACCAACTTCTGGCACCTGTGAGCAGGTATTCCAGCCCAGGACGGTTAGACTACATTCCATAATTCCTCTGCAATTTCTTGGTTTTACCTCAAAAGCAGCATTTTTGATGTCACCCCACAAGTTTTGTATTGGATCAAAGTCTGGGCATTGGGCTGGTCACCTGATAAGATTAATCTTGTTGGTCTGGAACCAGGGTGCTGCTGCTCACTGGCAACTTTTGTTTTGTCTTGTTGAAACATCCATTTCAAAGACATTTCCTCTTCAGCATAAGGCAGCATGATCTCTTTAAATGAGATATGAGATACATAGAGCCATATGAGGAACCATAGTATGAGAAACATCCCCATACCATGATGTGGACACCACCATACTTCCCTGTCTTCAGTGTAGAGTCAGTCGATCTCCAAACACTGAATTCAAGCCAAATTGTTGCCTCTAGATCCCAAAAAAGAACAATCTTGCTTTCATCAGTCCACAAAATATTGCTCTATTTCTCTTCAGGCCAGTCAGTGTGTTCGTTGGCAAATTCAGCCTCATATTATTTTTTATCAACAATGGGACTTTGTCGGGGCTTCTTGCTGACAGCTTGGCTTCACACATACGTGTTGTAATTGTTACAGTACTCACAGAAAATTTTAGATCTTCTTTTATCTCCCTGGAGCTGATCAGTGGCTGAGTCTCTGCCATTTTGGCTGTTCTTCTATCGATTCAAATGGTAGTTTTGCCTTTTGTTCCTTTTTTCTGGTTTTGGTTGCCATTTTAAAGCATTTGAGATTGTTTCAGTTGAGCAGATTTCATTTTCTGTGACTCCTGTTTTTCACAGAATGAATAACCTCACTAAATTAACTCCAAACTCCTGTTTTTTTCTTTGAACAAGCTAATATTCCTTTTTTCTTTACTTTCTGTGAAGAGTAACAAATTTGAAAAAGCTTGTTTTGATTGGTATAGAACGTGAAGTGTTCCCAATGCATTTACATGTTTAGAAATAATGTTCTTTGAGCTTTACTTACTTTTTAAAGGCATTGCTAATATTTTGAACACATCTGTACATTCATTTCCATGGCTTTTCTTGGGTTCGTCCCATTAATCAGGGTAGCTCAGGAAGCTATGGGCTTTGTTCTTGCGACCTGTTCCTGCTCTCATTTCCCAGGGTTTGTAAATATTTGGGCATGCAAATGTTGCTGCCTTTGTATGAAATCACCTTAAATTCATTCAGTGAGATCAAATTCTTCAATCTGATCTCTTCTCAAGGAGACTAGAAGGTGATTTTACAAAATTTCAAGGCTGACTCTTTAAAACGGATGTTTCAATTAATTGATTATGCCCATATCATTGTTTTTTCTTGTTTTTTATATAAAGGTACTACAGGATTTTCTTGCAACTAATACTATTGGTCTCAATAAATGTTCTTAGTTAAATAAAAGTGTAGTTAAAGTAATAGTACATCCATGCATCCATTATCTACACCTGCTTATTACTATTCAGGGTCACAGGGGTCTACTGGAGCCTATCCCAGCAGGGAAATAATTATAATTACAATTCTGTGGGAAAAGTACAAAATAGTAGAAGCTGTCGTTATTGCAAAAAGGGAAATATACCTGTCTATAACCACAAACTAGACATAGGTGCCACGGTTTTGTGTGTATGATCCAAAATGCAGGAGATCGGAAGGCAGGTGTGTCCAACAAAAAGTGTTTTATTAAATCTAAATTTCCAAACAAACGTAACTGGGGCAGTTCCACAATGCACAGAGACACAGCGGGGCAGCAGCACAGGTAACAAAGAGGAGCCAAGATGAATAAGAAGAAAACAGGATGAACAAACAGCGTGAAGAACTGAAGAACAATAGGATGAAGAAACAACAGATGAACAGAAGGGAAGAGGAGGGAAAAGATGAATAAACCAAGGACACAGGTGCAAACAATCAGGGAGATAATCAGGAAGTAAAACAAAACTCAACATGGGAAAGACAGACTTTCAAAGTAAAGCAGAAAGTAAAGTTGACAGAAAAGAACAGGAGGAACAGAACACAACCAGACCAAATCATAAAAACCCTGAAAACACGAAAACCCAAACCACCAAATCAACCCCAAACCATAGCAGAAGGGGCGATAATAGTTTTAAGAGTTTTAAGTTAGTAAGTTAGTTTTATGACAACTAAATGTATAATTGTCTGCGCGCACAGCTGATCACTGACAGATGACCACATCGGGTGTGTATATGTGTTTACATCTACTCGTGTGTATCTACATGCAGCATTTATGTGTGTGAGTATTAAAAATGGAGCTGATGCCTGTTTTTGTTACGACACTTGCAAAAGAGATCTTCATTCTTATGAGTCAGTTTTTTTTCGAGGTAGGATAGTCATTAAGTAAAGTTATTAAATCGCTGTGGATCTGTGTTATTTAGTTCTACGCAACCACAACACAAACTGTGTTCATATAGCCAATTCAATAAACAATTATTTTCCTTTTGGATTTTGCAATGTGTTGATTATTTTTTTTCTCCTTATCAGCTTTATCTCCCTTCATTCAGTGCCGTTTCCTGTCCTGTCCTCACCTCCACCTCTTCCCCGCTCCACTCTTTATGTGGAAATTGAAATATCAATACAGAACATCATACCTTGTGTACATCAGTGTCTCTATTTTTACTCACTGTGTGTTCTGAATGCACCTTTTGCGATAGATATATCATTTTTTCCCCCTTCATTGCTGTTTTGCTGCTTGTCTTATCTCTCACTCCGTCACTGCACAGACACTTTTCCAAATAATTATGTTTAAATATCACACTGAGCTGTGTTTAAAAAATTCACATGATGCTGACTTTCTGTATTTATTTTTGATTTGATGCAGTTTGTGTCCATTCTCTTCAAACTGAGGTTAACAGATTTAAACCATTCACAATGTAAAGACAGATAATAAAATTGATGCACATGTTCGGGAATTGATGAATACGCAGAGCGAATGTACAACAGCTCTACAATAACTGCACCCCAGGTTTGTGTCCCATAGAGAGCAACACGCTGGAACAATTTCTTGGTGAGGAGATTAACCTCCTGAAGTCTCAGCTGCATGCCTGGGTGACTTATGGTGACAAGAAGGCACATTTAATCTTTTACTGCTTGTGGTATGACAGACAGGCAGTTTGTCATTCTAGAGCAACAACTAAAGTGAGATTTTTCCAATACTTACAAGTCACCATCAATTTGTGTCTGCACTGAGAGGCAAGGCAGGCACAATAGTAATATTCACATCTAGAAATGCAACATATTAAACTATGGCAATGTCAGATGAGTTAAAAATCTAGTCTGAAGTCGGACGGTAACATTTGGCAGACAGAAATGAGTGAGGCTAAGTCATTTAGACTCCAGGGAATCACAGGAGGTAAGAATTTTGGTTTTATCCCATATGGTTGTTGAAGTTTTAGTAAAAATGTAAATGGTCTAATAGTAGCATGCCCTAGGGGTCCTCAGAATTTATAACAATCATCAGAGATCAGTTGAATTTATGCACCAAGTTTGGTATCTGTATGATCTACAGTTCTTAATAACCAGCTGCTTAATAATTAGAGATCGGCCGATTATCGGGGCCGATATTTGGAAATTTGACGTATATTGGCATCTGCCTTTTTTTAATCCAACCGGCCGATATGAAGAAATCAATTTAAAACTGGGTTTTTTCGGCTCAGATGCAGCCGCGACTCTCTCTCCTGCCTGCTGTCTCCTGCATTATTCTCCCCGTCCTCTGATTGGTTAAGCGGCAGAGGAGGAGCCTTCTGTCCTCACACACTGGAGAGTGAGAGGAAAAGTTTAGGAATCACGGAATTGAAGATTAAAAACAGAATTCACTTTAAATGCGCAATATAACAGAACTGAACGGCAATTTGCGGAAACCCGCAAATTTTTCTTCAAACGCCACCCGCATTTAGGCACGTACAAGAGCGTGTCCAAATGGCATCAATGCACGTCCACCTGGTCAAATGTAGACGTGCACAAACAGCTCTACCTCTGGAATTAACTCTTGTATAAAAAGTGTGATCTGGACTCAGTTGAACTCCTGAGGAAATAGCAGAGATCATCTTAAATGGCTTGATCGCCAGTTAAACTATAGACGACCAGAGTGTGTTTACTGGGAGCGCACCAACTATCAGGGACTTTCAGGTAGCCGACAGGAATTGTCTGTGTAAATATTTGTATATGTATATATCAGTGCGGAGGAGGAGGGAGGAAGAGGAGGAAGCTCTACAGTAGAGTCCCAGATGAGCTGCACATGAGAGCTGCTAGCGTAAGAGCAGAGTAAACCTTAGCAACAGCTCTGCTAACTCGTATTACGTCCCAACATGTCTGTGAATTATTTAAAAGAAGACTGCTGATAATATCAACATGGAAGCAGTCCATGATACAAAAGCATGTATGTGTGATTAAGAGAGAGTGCATAAAAAACTTTAGGGAGCGCTAAGGTGAAGGCTGCTTAGCTTTTACCATAAAATTAGTTTGTCCATCTGGCTCTAAATGCTCTGCAGACTGTATTATCAATGGGGAAAATACACCGTACTTTCCAGACAGTAAGCCGTTACTTTTTCTCACGCTTCGAACCCTACAGTTTATACAACGATGTAGCTAATGTATATATTTCTACGGGCCAGAGCTTCATGGCCGTCAATACATTTATCCTCATCAGAATGAAATTACCGAACCGGTCACAGTGGACCAATAAAACTGTTCCAATTAAATCAAACGCACTCACACTAAATTCTTCAGATCAGTCATTTTGCGCTTCATGCACACACCCTCATCATGGAAGACACACGAAGGAATGCATGTGATTTAGCTTTTAAGTTAAAGGCAATCAATCTGTCAGTCAAAGAAGTAAACAGCTACTGCATGTATTTATTTTGAGATCTGAATATTCGGATCCTTATATTTAGGTGCGCTCGATAGTCCGGAAATCATGGTACGTAATGTGGAGAATAGTATGTAGTTAAAGTGAAAGACTCTACAACTCACGACTACTAACGTTGCTATGAGCTTTCTGGTCCCATGATCTGAAAATGAACAGGAAGATGAGAGAGTAAAATTCAGAAATTATTTAGTATCCGAACAAAGTGGTGGAATATTTTAAATACTGTGTGAAGATCATTAAAGCCCGAAAGGCTGTTTGTGTCCTGTCAGGAGTTTAATTGCACTCAAAGCAACTATTATACTTTTTTATGTAGCCTTTGTCATATTAATCATTAATAATGTAGCAACACAGTTTTGAATGACAGGGTCCTTGTTGAAACACATGTTTCTGAGCCTTTGGAAATTCAGGCACTTCAGGAGCTATTATTTTCTATTTGTGTGATTCAATAAACATCCTTTAAGCATTTCAATGAAGTTCAGTGTTTGCATTATTCAATTTTTTTTACACCAATTTTTACACTTTTACTGCAAATGAATATTGGCTCCAAATATCGGTTATCGGCCTCCCTCTGAACTACTAATAAGCGATATCGGTATCGGTCCCAAAAAACCCATATCGGTTGATCTCTATTAATAATTCCTACAAAAACAACAGTTTTCCAACCCCTAAAGAAAAAAAATTAATGAATAAAAAAAATGCCACCTTGAACAAGAGGATATTCTTATTCTAATGCCATTTCTAGGGATTTGTTCAGAAAATATGAACTAGATCAGAAGCTTCATAATTTTCATGGAGAGGTAGAAATTAGCTGCACAGTGATCTTTTATTTTTTGCGGTTAACGGGGACCATCGCCCCCCATGAAAATCAAAATCCGCAAACTGGAGCCAGAGTCCTCCGGGCCTAAATAATGCGTTTAAAATATGTTTAAAAACTGCAAAAAGCAAAACAAGACAAAGGCTCAGCTGTGGTCTTTCTGTTACCTTCACAGCCTCTGGTCTCTGAACCGTAGTAAAGAAACTGCTGGTATTGTGCAATTTTTGGCTCGTAATTAGCGGGTAACACGCTAACAACAACAAAAGAAAAAGTCCGGTTTTCTCTGCATGGAACGGGCACTTTATTCTGGCACTGCAGGAACTTGTAACATCACACAGGTTGTATTGTTAGGCTCCTGTCGGTTAACAGAGAATGTAAATCTATACACGCTGGGCTGCTCTTTATGCTCACTCCACTTTTCATCTAACCCCGTTTTTGTTCTGCCGTCCCACGACACACACACTCCATTACCCATAAGGTAACCGCACCTTCTTAAAGGGGCCAGGCTGGCTCACAACATTTCTTCACTGTGAGAGAACGCGCACAACATCCTGTGATGCTTAGGTGATGCGTCTCGACCAATCAGCGCACAGATTCTAGAGTGCTGGGCCGTCTGCGTTTCTCGTGTTACTTAAAGGAGGCTGTGAGTCATCGTTGGACATTTTGTTGGCAGCTGCGGCCTATCGTTTGCTGTGGGGTGGATTTTCGTGGAATTTCCGTGTTTTTTTCTTGATTTTTTTATCATATCATATATTTCTGAAAAATCTGCGAATAACTAAAATGGCAGAACTTAAAGCGTGAATTGGCAAGGGATCACTGTACGTCCTGCTGTCAACATTTGATTGCATAGAGCCCACAGGAAAAAATCTTGCTCATCCTAAGTGCACATCCAAAGTGCTGAGATGCATTTTTTTCTCAGTCTTTCTAGAGAGTTAAACTCAAAATTATTTACTGCTTCCATGTTTATTGTGAGACTCTCATCCATCATGCAATACCATCTCGTGGGGTCTGAACCAGACCAGAACAGCAAGTTCTGCAACAGATGGCAAAGCCCCACAGTGCACCTGATCTCAACATCACATCGTCCGACAGAGATTCAGTATGAAGACAGAACAACTGTGACAGTCCAAGTCCACAAAGGAATTGTTCTTCAAGTTTCTTGGAACAAACTACTTGTCAGGTACCATGAAAACTTTGCACAAGCATACCTCGGAGAATCTGTTCTATTTTAAACAACAATTATTGATTTGATCTGTTGTTTTTTTGTGTGTGTGTGTTTTCTATATAGGGAAGAAGTGTCGTTTCTGGTAACATCATGACTTCGCTTTCAACGTCTAAACTTTTTTCAGAGTGGTGCAGTTAATGGAACATCTGCCCTCCCGTGTCCATTAGTCAGGAAAGAACATTGATGATTAATGGTTGTTAGGTGCAGGTGGAAGGAGATGCATCTGCTTTCCTGAACGTGACAAAACTCAGCTCTAACATATTATCAGTTTTTAAGAGGTTACCTGATGAAAAATAAAACAGAAACTGATAGTAAATAGATATTTTCAAAATGCATTATTAGAGCAGTTAAGAGATTATTAAGATTTTAAGATTCCAATGACTTTTGGCAACTTTTCCTTGTGGATTTTACATAAACTTACATACAGTAAGTTGTACATTCAAAAAAACAAAAACAAAGAGTAAATAAATACATGTCTCCTCAACTAAATCATACTGGCTAGTCTAAATTCTAAACTGTACGTATGGATGTTCGTTTTTGTCTTCATGGTCTTGTGGTGGACTTGTGATGCACCCCTGTGTTTTGCCTCAGGACAGCTGGGATAGGCTCCAGCAAACCTCTGTGACCCTGAATAGGAAAGAAATGGGTACATATAACGGATGAATGGACAGGTGAACGCAGCCGTGAGTGTGAATGTTTGATTGTGTGACCCTGTGATGGACTGCTGACACGTCCAGGTGTAACCCGCCTCTCACCTGATATTAGCTGCAATACACTCCAGCCCCACTGTGACCTTAAACAGGATTAACTGAGAACAGTAAATGGATAACTGGATTAAGAATTTGCCTGGAATTTCAAGACTCTGGCCTGGCCTCAGAGTTTTAGGTGAGGAAGATAATGTGAATGGTACTGCAATGTGATTTCAGAGGTGGGCCAGGCAACCATTCAAGGTTATTTATTTACTCTCAGGATTTCTCCATATCCTTTATTACAGCTGAATTGACTCTAGATAATTCCCCTTAAATATCAATGTTTTTGCATTTCAAGAAAGATGCTTAACAAAAGGGTAAAAAAGAGAAAGTTTCCCTTACATATCCATCCATAGCCCAGTTGTCATTTTTAAACTTGCTGTAGTAATGCTCTGTGGGCCCCTTCACATGGTAGACCTTCAACAGGAGCTGGTTTTCCTCTGACTTATAGGTACCTAAAAAGATAGACAGAAATTTGAAATCATATATGCAAACATTTTGTTTACTGTTTAAACAGAATATATATCATGAGCAAATTCACTTCTTATTTGTGTTCAAGCTACCCAACACAGACAGAACAATTTCGAGGTGAAGGCAAGACAGACAGGCAAGGTGGTAGGCAAACAGGCTGATTGTGAGACAACAAGAGAAAAAGAGACACTGACATTTTGAATTAGAATAGTCTCATGGCATTTGCCCTTCAGCTCCATGTTTACTCTTGGTTAAATAGAGAACAAATGCTACTCATTAATATGACAAGTCCATTTAAGAGTTGTCCCGAATTTAAAGTGAATACTTTTATACGTTGAAAGTCAAATTAGAATGTGTAGCATAGTTGATTCTCATTCATAGCACTTGTTTCGATGTCTAACTATGGCACACACCCTCCTGCATATTCCTCAGAAGCATTTATTTCAGTATGCCTGTCCTGATCCGCTGATGATCATGATAAAGTGCCACCATCCTATAAGTAGCTTGTGCTACGATGCAGCATCATTCAAAAAGATGTTCTTGCTTCCGATCATATCGCAAACATATATTTGAGGTGGCCGTCTTAACCGTCCACGGGACTGGAGTGACAATCCGATGATTCTCCATCGCTGACACAAGCTAAATGTCCAATCTTTGCCATAGACTGAGAAGTTTTTCAATTTTTATTAAAATTACACAATTTAGCCTGCCATCTAACACCATCCTTGTCTATTTGCACCTTATACACTGCCCTCTAGTTAACATGACATAAATGGACGCCATCTTCCCTCACAGCCGAGGAGAAGGGGACTCTGGGGCTCCCCTCTGTGTTTGTGGAAACACTGAGCAAAGATCCAGGCCTGCTCGAGCTGCCTTGTGCTGGAACATGCCCCTTTGGTGGTTGAAGCCCCTGGTTTGTGAAGGGACTGTGGTTGTTTTATCATGAAGAGTCTTGGTTGACAGCTACCTCATTAAGGTAGCTTGTCAAGAAATGACAAACACTGCCTTTCAGCAGTGACAAGAGGATTTGGTGGTGGATACTGGTCCTCTGCTGCCTTAGCTGGGTTATCAGCTGGACTTGTCTGCGGCACCTGTGTTCTTCAGGAGGAAAGATCCTCACTGTTGAACAAAAGAGAAATATGTACAGTGCCTCACTGTATGTATTCAGAGCAACAGAAGTCAGAGCAGCTTTTATTCCAGGTATTTTCTGGTCCCCAAATGGGCAGGGAGCAGGATGCCCCCTATTCTGGATTTAAGGGCTCTGAATAAATATCTCAGAAAGTAAAAATTCAGGCTGCTCACACGTGCATTGCTGCCATGTCTAGATTGGTTCATGTGTCGACCTGAATGATGCATATTTCCACATTCCAGTTTATCCCCTACACAGGAAATATATGAGGTTCACTTTTCAGGGTGTCTGTTACGAATAAACAGCACTCTCGTTCAGGCTGTCCAAGGGGTGTTTGTGAAGTGTACCGAGGCAGCGATAGCCCCGTTGAGATGCCAGGGCATCCATTTGGCCACATATTTGAATGACTGGCTCCTTTTGGTACGATCTAAGCAGAAGGCACTATTACAGTTTAACACGCTCATACAGCAGCTGAATGACTTGAGGTTATGATAAACTTCAAAAAGAGCATGTTGTCCCTGCTACAAGTTATTGGGTTCCTAGGGCTGCATTTGGACATTCACAGCCATTCACAGTCTGCTTATTAGTGGAGAGAGTGCCTGTTGCTGGAGTCCAGATCTCCAGTGGTCTCACATCAGTCACCTGGAAATCTTGCCAGTATTTCTGTTGTCGTGGCCTCTCCCACTTCTCAGTGGGTATTATATTGTGGTGAGAACTGAAAATGCCATGACAATGACTTACAACCGCAAGGGGGTTGTAGTCACATCAGTGGCACACAATTGCACACAAACCAATCCTATGGAGCAGCCAGCATCTCTTGTCGCTTCGGATAATACACTTTATGGGGGTTCTGAATCAGGGCAGACCTGCTGTCCAGGGGAAAACTGTTATGTGGAGATTGGACTTGGCATCCAGCCATCGTGGCGCAGGCCGTTACAATAGCTGCTAATGGTTGCTAAAGCCGAGCAGCAGTGGATCTATTTACTCACTGTGTGATCTGAATGCACCTTTTGGGGTCTTAGTGTACACCTGGCCTTGTGTCCTCCTGTATGCTTTTTCGCTTTTGGCCCTGATAGTGCCCACTCTTTTCAAAGTGAGGGCACATCACCGCACACTGCACTGGCTGGCAGAGATATTAGCTTCAGTGTGGACAACCTTCACAGCCTTCACTGCATAGAGACACGGTGTCTCAGACAGGAGGAACGGTATTTCACAAACACTCCGAAAGCCTGTCACTGGCCTGTGAGTGGTATAATCTGAACCTCAGAATGTGATTAGCACTATTCAGAGCGTGAGGGCGCCCTCCATAAGGTCTCTTTATCACTGTAAGTGTAGACTGTTCAAGGAGAACTGTCACAAAAAAGGACGCATCTCCTTCCAATGTTCGGTTGGGGCAATTTTTTTTTCTACAATTGAAGTGTAATTGGCATCTATTTCTTGGTGTGATGTGGGGTTTGAAGGTTGAAACAGCCTCCAAGCAACCTTTTGTCTGCCATTTTATGAAGAGAGTGTGCAGGCTGCTTCAGGTCCCCAGGTCCCTTGTATCTCAATGGAACTTGGCAGTTGTGTTGAGTCTCTGGGCCTCCGTTTGAGCCACTGATGACATTTGCCTCAAACATCTGTCTCTAAAGACTGCTGGATTTTGCATTGACCAAACATGCTAGCGATATTAACACATTATTGGTGCACCCCCCCGTGCAGGGCAGAATGCACTCATTGAGCACTGGTGGTTGCTTGACATAAAATATCTGACAACAGGGAGTCTCCATATCCCATACAGATTGAAATGAGTGCTATGAATGAAAAAACTTTAGGTTACTCACGTAACCCAGGCTCTCAGAGTAGCTTGAGTGAGTAGCTTGAGCCAGCCCTTTTTGTTTGGGAAAAGCAAGAAGAGGCGCTTCTCTTGAATGACGCTGCATCGTAGCACAAGCTACTTATAGGACCGTGTCATGTTATTGTGATCACCAGCCAGTCATGACTGGTGAAAAGAGATAAATGCTTCTGAGGAACACGAGCAGAGTGGAGTGGGTCAAATAAACAAATTCTTTATTATTTCCATTTCTACCATTTTCATTTGTAGAGGCTATTTTGACATTATTATGCTGTTCTGTGTCTGCCTAAAAGAAATGCTTATGGATCAATACGGTTATTTTTAATTATCAGGTGACTGAGCTAGCAAGTAAGTGATTCCAAAGAACTGGTTTCTTGGAAGAAGAGTAAATCAGGTTTTCATCTGTAAAATGGAGCACATTTTAACTACTGGATGACAGACATTTTACACATGCACTCCCCAAGTACATGCCTACAACTCTTAGGATGCTTCTGACTGCATTAAGATTTATTATCAGTCAAAAGTATAATATGCAATGTGAACTGTAAGCGGAGCCTGGGTCGTCTGTCCTCTCTGAGTGATATACCTTGCATGCGACAGACACAGACTTAGTTATTAATGAGGCCCTCACACTGTTTCTTCTTCCTTACATTACTTTATGGCTGGCTTTTACTGCAGGCCCTTATATATCAATAATATTCTACTCACTGGACAGAGTTACGAGCACCATTTTTACAAAATATGGGAAACCGAGCTTGTCTCACTGTGTAACTCAGAAAAAATTCACAAATCTAAAGTTATAAGGTTCATAATATAAAGTTTCCTCATCTGCATGCTTTATACCTCTTTTTCTTCTGTCCCGACAGTCACAATTTATAAAAATATAATGCAAAATAAAGGTTTTGCACCAGTTTCAACACAGAATAGTGACATCTTAGTTTTATGTGAGAAATAAAGGTTGATTTTTTTTTATGTTTACACCTGGACTAGTGCTTACATTTCTTTTATTTACACTGCATTTAAAAACAGCTAATTTTCAACTTTTGGAGTGGGCTTGTTCTGAACTCTCAGCAGTTTTTTTCCATTTAAAGAAGTATTTTTCCAACAACTGTGCATTTGAATTTGGTCATTGAGGGTGGACTCAAAGTAATTTCTATTTCATATATATATATATTATATCTTTTGATGCTTGTGATAGGTTTCTAAGAAAATTTATCTTGCTATGTTTTATGTATTAGTTATACTTAATTTTCGAATATAACTATAAGTCTTTTGGAAAGCCTGCCAAAGCCAACTTAATTAGAGTGAGTCTAATAATTTTGCTCTGAGTGCTCTCGTTCTTTTTTTTTTACCTGACAACTGGATTGACATTTCACTGGTCTCCAGCAACGTCACGTTAACTCGCCCGCTGGTGGCATTGAACCCAGAAACTGTAAATTTGGCGGCCTGTCTCTTCCCTAAATACTCGTAGAAACCGCGCCACTCAGATTTTGGAGAGAAGACATCCACTGGAACTGTGATGAAGACAAAGAAGGTTGGGAAAAAATTACAAAAAAAAGAGAAGGGTTTCATAAAATTGAATACATAAAATAAAAACATAATATTAAATAGCACTGTGGTTAGTAAAAAACAAACAAACTTCTGTTTAAAAAGGGTAATTACCATACCATAGTTTTGTTTTTTTTGGGGGGCCCCAGAAATTTCACAACTTTAGTCTTTTTCTCTCAGATCGATCACGTCTCTAGAGAGATCATATCTTACCCATGTTAGCCTCCCTTCATTGGCTTCCCGTAAAAATTTAGAATCAAATTCAAAATTCTGCTACTCATATATAAGGTCCTTAATGACCAAACTCCTTACTACCAGCTACCAGTTTGGGTTCAGGAGGCTGACACCACCTCCACCTTCAAAACTAAACTTAAAACATTTCTCTTTAGTAAAGCCTACAGTTAGTCTAAATAGTGCGACAGGGCCAATAGTCATAGCCACAGTTATAGGAATGGCTGAAGCAAGGACCAGAGCAGGCTCGTCTTAAACATAGCCTCGTCATAGCTATACTGCTATGGATCCACGCTGCAGCGGGACACCAACATGATCCACTGAGCGGTGTCCTCATCTCTCCTCTCTTCCCACTTTTTCTTTTTCTTCTTCAGCTGTATCCATAGTTAATTAGGAACACCTCATAAATGTAACTGCACTTACCTTGTTCCCATAGTTTTTTGTGCTGTCCTATGCACCCTTGCCTCCCTTTTCTTCTTTTCTGTATATGTTTGCAGGCCAGTTTCCAGAGTTACATACTAATCTGCAGTTCCATCTTCTGATCGTCACAGCATTTACTTCCACCTGTCTATATAGATGTTTCTGGGATATCAAGTAACATGCTGACCTGCAGTCCGATCCTCTGACTACCTCAGTGTTGCTGCCTACATAATATAAGTGCACGAAATTCTTAGTTCATCAGCTAATGAATAAATATTATTAATACATTTTGTCCTATATAATATTTCCAAGATGTATGCACTCTCCTCTCTCTGTTTTCCATCCTCTCTTTGTCCTATCTCGCTCCTCTTTTCTTTCTTTAACCCGGCTGGCCTTCAAGCAGGAAGGTCACCCCTTATGATCCAGGTCCTGCTTGAGGTTTCTTCCTACTTAAAGTGGAGTTTTTTTCTTGCCAATGTTTGGCTTAAAGGTGTCCTGCTAGGGGATTTTTTGTTTTTTTTTGGACTTGCAATTTTTCCTTTGATAAGGATTTATTAATATTATTTCAGTTAATGATATTTGCTCCGGGTACCTTGCGCTGGGTCGCTGTAAAGCGCATAGAGACAATTTGGACTGTAATAGATGCCATACAGATAAAATTGAATTGAATTAAATTTTAAATTGAATTGAATTGCATTGAATGTCTCTTCTGTGTCTTAAAACTGACTCCTAAATATGTTGATGAAGAAATTCTTCAGAAATTCCTCCTCAAAGTTAGAATACATTTCTTGGAAACACATATGACATTTTTTCTTTTTTTTTTTTTTACTTATCCTATAAATACACCAATCCACATAATCCACACCTTATGCAACTATCCATTCCTTTTGAGGAACTACTTTGTTTCAGTTCTCCTCAATTCTGTAAAGAAAATGTAATGAACTTAAATTAAAATGGGTCAAAAATAATGCACACTGAAAGTGCAATAACCATATTTAATGCTTATCTGCTGTGTATGTGCACTGGTGTATGCAAATCTGTTGTTCTTTGTTCTGCATACCACGAATTTTATTTTTCTGGACATCTGACTCTCCTCTGCCTTTGGGATTCACTTTCACTCCAACTGAAACATAAAACAGAATCAAATTTAGTTTAGCTCACTTGACATGTAAAATACCGTATAAAAGATGTAAGTTTATGTGTGCAGTCACAAATCATAAATAAATCCAATGGGAATGTCCACGTCTGCTTGTGAGGACAAGACAAGGCTTAAAAGTTATATTATAGTCTACCAGGATTAACATAAAATAGCAATGAGTTGGTTATTTGTGCTATGTTAAAGTTTTTAAAAGGTATTTATTTACTGTTAACTATCTTTTATTTATTTTTTTCATACAGGCATATATATATATACATATATATACATATATATATATATATATATATATATATATATATATATATATATATATATATATATATATATGTGTGTGCATTTTTGATTTCTTGGCAAGTTTGTCACCCTTAATGTTTCAGATCATCTTACAGACTTAAATATTTGACAAAGATAACCAAAGTAAACACAAAAAATATCCAAAGCTGCATGCCTCTCTGTGAAAAAGTAATTGCCCCCTAAACCCTAACCCTAACTGGTTGTGCAACCCTTAGCAGCAACAACTGCAGTCCTACATTTGCGATAAGTACAAGTGAGTCTTTCACATCGCTGTGGAGGATTTTGGGCCAACTCTTCTTTACAGAATTCTTTCAGTTCAGCTACATTGGAGGGTTTCTGAGCACAAACCATATTTTTAAGGTCATGCCACAGCATCTCAATCGGATTCAAGTCTTGACTTTGACTGGGTCACTCCAAAACCTTGATTTATTATTCTTTTTAAGCCATCGAGAAGTAGACTTGCTGGAGTGTTTTGGATCACTGTCCTGTCAGAACGCAAGTGTGCTTCAGCCCGAGGTCATGAACTGATGGCTGGACATTCTCCTTCAGGATTTTTTGGTAGCGATACCAACTGATAGATGTCAATTACTTTGTTTTTCATCTGTTCCTGAATTTCTTTTCATCGTGGCATGATGTCTTGCTTTTTTTTTTGTCAGACAGGTTCTATTTAAGTGATATCTTGATATGATAGGTCAGGAGAAATGAAGCTTATGTGCAAAAAAAGTGTGATTTACTAGTTACTTTAGGATTTAACAAAAGGGGTGGGGTATGGGGGGGGGTACTTTTTCACAAAGGGCCATGTAGGAGTTTGAAACACTTAGAAAACTGCATTTTTGTTTACTTGAGTTAGCTTTGTCTCATATAGATAAGTTTGTTGATCTGAAACATTTAAGTGTGAAAAATGCAAAAAGAAAAAAAAGAAATCAGGAAGGGGGCAAATACTTTTTCATAGCACTGCATATATATGTATATTTCTAACTTCCACTACATTTTCTACTTTTATTTATTTACTGATACCCTAATCTTAGAACTTACCTGATCATTTATTTAATTGTTTACTTATGTGTTTTATGCATTTTGAAAGTTGTTCTTCAGTGTTTCCTCCATTCCTGCTCTCTTATGAAAATAATTGCTATGTGTCTCAGCATGTGTTAGTGTATTTATTTGTGTGATTGTGTTTATTTTAATATGTTTGGAGGCTTGGAGGTTTTTTTTTATTTTTTTAAGGTGATTGTTTTTGTTGCTTTTGCATGAACCGGATTAGCTGTTCAACACTCACTTTCTGCTCTAAAAGAATCAAACTTCTCTGTGTGAATGTTGTAAAATTTCACTCTATAGTTCAAATACATTCGAGTTTGTTATTGTTATTTTTTGTGGTTCACAGTTAGATAACACAAACATGAGCCTAAAGCCTAAAATGTAACCAAATAATTAATGTACTAATGAAAAAAATGAAGGTTGTAGAAAAACAACAAATGCCTTTTTATCTCTTTGTATTGTGATGTCTTTCTGGTATATCAAAAAATGAAAAAAATTTGAACCTACCCAGCAGCTATCATTACATCCTACTGGGTACCCCTAAACAGTTTTCTAAATACATCTGAAGAATTCATGTTTATAGTGCTGGTGCATCCCTACATCATCATTACTTGTCTAATCTTTATTCTTCTTCACTCATCAAAAGGATAAATACAATTTTTAAAAAAGAGCAAAAATTGGGCAGACAAAAGCTGATAGTTGGTATTATTGGTACCATTGGTATCCCTGTAGGAGTCTTTTTTGTTTCATTGTCACACATCACAATATCCATAACCACCATTTTCTCATCTCTGCAACTAGATAGGATCATGAGTAAGTGGTGATAAAAGATTTTGGTTCTGCGGGTATTTCAGGAATGCTCCTAGTTGGAAATTCCTTGTTGTCTTAAGATATTGTTCAGTTGGTTAAGAACAACCTGGCTTCACAATCAATATGTTCACAAAATGTCTTTGCTTTGAATGTTTTCCTTTGATAAATCTCTCCTCAGTCTGGTGTTGTGCAACAGCTCCTCCACATAGCAACAGTCACAGCTACGTCGACTATAAAAGCTGTTTTGACTGATAATTACACTATACAATGGTTATTAGTCTGAAATATTAGTCTGAAAAAATTTTAGTCTGAAAAAAATCTGAAAAATTAATGAAAAAAATACTCCTCAAATATTACAATCCCCAAACTCCCCCAAAACACATATTATAGATAGGTGAAAAACAAAACAAAACAAAAAAGAAAAACCAGGGACAAAGCAATAGTATATCTAGTCCTTAGTGTGGATTGATAGTTCTGGGCAAACATCCAGCAGAGTCCATAAAAAGGAAAAAACAAAAACAGGGCACAAAAAAGCTGATAACCCGATTCTGTCTGGCTATCAGAACCTTTTTTGTTTCATTGCTACATATTACAACGTCCGTAGCCAGGGTCATGAGTAGGTGATTTAATTACATTTATCAACAGAATTCCTATCAAAGACTGCATTTCTCCATACAAGCTACTATGTGCTCATACATGGATTTTATTTTTAGGCACAAGATCGGACCATTATTGCATTTTGAAGCTGAGACCCCCCGCCCTCCGCCCCGAGATCCTGAATGAGAAGAAGGGGGTAAAGATAGTAAATGGATTTCAATACCTTTACAGAGTGGTGGCTTTCCTGACCATCTTCCATCATTTTTACAGGTTCTGTGCTCTGACCCACCAGCCAGGTAGAAACCCTCCTGACAGGTGTATATCAGAGTATATCCCAAAGTTGGTAGGTCCATCGCTCGAACGTCTACATTACTGGGGGTCTCTGGCTGTCTGCATGAATGGGCTGTGTTATGAGGGAGAAAAAAACATTTTTAAATCAAAGTTCACAACATAAACTTCATCAACAAATTATCCCAACTGAATTGGAATAAGAGTTGCACCCAGAGCTTACTTAAACTACTCACCGATGCACTCAGGCTGGGTTCCGCTCCAGGTAAGGTTTTCCAGGCATGTTCTTGTTGTTGAACCAAGGACGTGGTAGTTTTTGCGGCATTTGAAGGAAATCCTACTGCCAATCTAAAAAGTATTTAACCACAATAAAACCCTTTAGTGTGATAAAAAAAAAATCCTTAAATCTCATACAAACATCAATCAACTGGATGCAACTATAAATTATGGAACACAAGAGTTCCCCTTATCTTGTAACATTTACCTGATTGTTAAGATAAATATTTTGTGTTGAACCCATTGACTAACTTTAACAGCTCTTAAATTCACATATTTTTTTTTTTTTTTATTTAGTCACCTATTTACCTGTTTTTGTTTTCATGTTTAAGATTCCCTGTTACTGTCGAGATATCAGGTGAAATAAGCTGTGAAATAAATGATGCCTTCACAAAATGAAGGGTTTGATCCTTTGCTCTAACTTTCAGTTTGGATTGGACAGATAACATTTTCCACAATATAAAATATATTACAGATAATATATTCCAAGTGTTTGTATCCCTGCTTTTACCTGCATGTCCTGTGTTTAACTCTTGTTTTAGAGATGGAAGTGCATGGATTTGGTGATTTGATTTCTTTTTTAATTCTACTTGTGTTTTACATGACCTGCTATAATGCCTGTTGTAGCATACTAATCCCTCCAGAGTTCAAGTTTTAAATTTGATATTCAGTGGTTCTTTTAAGAGCTGTTTCAGCAAAAGCTAATCATTTTACTCAAATGAGCAGGTAACCTCAAACTGCTAAAAGCTTTAATTTTGAATCCACATAAGAGTGGAAAGTGCTTACAATTAAGCCATACATTTCTCACCTGAAAGCCCTGGGCCATGATCGGAATACCATAGGCTGGAGTACCTGGATCACGACAGCTGTTGAACGCAGGATCTACACACACACACACAGAGTTTAAGTTAAGAATTGTATGGTTCAATGCAAATATTCCACATACAGACAAAATGAATTTGATGATTTTTTGTTTTATTCCACTAACATTAGCATAGTGCTTCCCACTAAAAATGTTAATCATGGATTCTGACATCTTGAATTGGATTAGAAATTATGTGGATTATAATCTATTTGAAAATAAATCAAATTTAAATTGGCTATATCTGGATTATAACAGGACTGAAATATACTTCCTGCTCTCCGGCGAAGGCGGACGCTTTTTCTGTGAGCTCCTCTCTCTATCTGATCCTGCTGCTTCTCTATGTCCTGTCTATGTGTTTTTGGAGCCTCACACGGATAATATCTGAATATCTAAATCTCTAATCATGGATCTGGTCAGCTGGTCTCTCAATGCAATCGATCAAATTTTCTTGATGAGAAGAGAGGGGAAAGGAGAGCCCTCCTGTCCCGATGGAACACACGCAGCCGGTTATGTTCAGGATTCATGGTCGAAATGGAGACTGAGCTGCCAGGCTCCTCTGTTCATTGAGGATACCGAAGATGTCTACATATTTGGATTTATGATCACAGGATTCCTGCTGTTTGGAGTTGGCGGTTACCTGATGTATCGAAAAATTAAACGCACGGATGCTGCTATCTCGGACCTGGTATCCGTGTGCATGTGTGTGAGCCGTGCTGTGAGTGCCGAGACTGTTAAATTAGACGAGCTGAATTGGAAATTGGATGTGATTCAGAATGTGAATCACAGACAAGGGATGATTTTTGAACTAATATCGAAAATGGATTCCAACTTGGGGAAACTACATGCACTGCTCAGGGAGAACTGACATGAAAAATTTGGCTTTTTGGATGATTTCCCTCCGAGATGAAACCAGGAAGGACTTAAGGCAGATGAAATCTCATGTCAGCCTTGGCCCAAAACAATCTCTCTTATCTGAATCTGGCTCCCCTGAGCGGCCTTCACTCAAGGCCGAATTGCGAAGAAGTCGCACAAACGCTCCGCCCATCACCCACCCCCGCTCCATATCTCTTCCCTGAGTGCTCAACGTCTTCGCTGGATCCTGGTGTTCACTCCTCCACGTGGGGCGGACTGACTGCACTGCGTGCCAATGGAGGCTGCACGGACTGCTTCGCTGGACACCCCTTACCCTCCTCCCTCTGCCATCTAAGATGTCTTAGTCTAAATTTGTTATGCTTACTTTTGCTGAGGTTTTTTTTGTGAATCTCACATCATGCCCCTTAAGGACACGTTGTGTGAGACACGTTTTTTTACCCTCTCCCCCCTCCTCTCCCCATGTGATCGTATTTTCCTCTTATAAGAAGGGGAGCACCGCTACAAAGTGGCTGCAGACCCTCCAGACACCGTCGAGTCCTGTCTAACATGTTGTTGTTTGTTTCTGTATGTTTTCTTGGACGATGTACTGGAAATGTAATTTCACTGTGTTGGGACGCTGGCTCAGTGACAAATAAAGGCATTCTGATTCTGATTCTGATTCTGAGTGTAGTGAATTGGACTGCAAAAACTGCTTTACTTTCCATGTAAAGGAATTTAATTTACTTGTTTCGTAAATCACTGCAATGAAAAAAAAAGAACTGTTATTGAATAATAATTAATATTATTATTACATGCATTCAAAGGCAAAACAAGATTTTTTTCAGAAAACCCTTTGCAAGCAGTCAACAGGTATTAGATAAATCCAGGGGTGAGAGTCAGCTGGAACTGCCTGGGACTATATTCGTGTCAAAGATTCTTAACAGGAATGCAGTTCTCGAACACCTAGAGAGCAACAAGCTATCCAAAACCCACATTCAAAACCACTTACAGTAGCTCTGTCAACAAGAAAACGCATCTGTGAACATTTTAAGATCTAAAAAAGCACATTGGGCCCGATCTTCCGCCAGTTCTCCTAAAGCTGCTATTTAGGGATAGTGGGTAGCGGGACGGGCGTTCTCCCGCAAATCTTCCACCTTGCTAATTCCCGCTATCCCACCTGTGCTAACTGCTACATTATGCATAGCAGTGGTTAGGGCATTCAACCTGTTAAACCAATCAGTGCTTCAGTAGCCATTGCCTTTAAGGGCAGGTTGCGCTACCTGCAAACCGCTATCCGAAAACCTCTATGGAGCGTCTTTTCATCCAGATCGGAGCAGCTCTCGTTCGCAGCACATCTGGGACTCTGCTGTAGAGCTTCCTCCTCTTCCTTTCTCCTCCTCCTCTGCACTGATATACCAGTATACATATAAATATTTTTACACAGACAATTCCTATCGGCTACCTGAAAGTCTCAGAGAGTTGGTGTGCTCCCAGTAAACACACTCTAGTTGACTATGGTGTAACTGGCCCGCAAGCCGTTTAGGATGATCTCTGCCATTTTCTCAGGGGTTCAACTGAGGCCAAATCATGCTTTTTATAAAAGAGTTAATTCAAGAGGTAGAGCCATTTATGCACGTCCACATGTGACGGGGTGGACGCGCTCTTGTACGCGCCGACACGCTGACCACCCACTACCCGCAACCTGCAACCTACGATTGCAGGATACTAAGTTTGCAGAAAGGGCAAAAGACACGTCCATTGGCACACCTACAAAGTGAGTAAGGGAGTTGGCATAACGGGTAGTCGGCTTTAGCGAGCAGAAGATTCTGTTAGCCGTTAGCGGAGGTTCCCTATACCCGCAATTTGCAGGTGGCGGGTAGTGGGCAGAGGCTAGCAGGAAGTGTACGATCGAGGCCATTGTGTCTTTATTAAAGCCACTCTTTGTAGCAATACTACTCCTGACCACATGGGGCAACATATCACAAGAAAGTTCATGTGTCAGTTCCTGGCATAAGACACAATGAAGTGCACCTCTAGTTGGTCAAATTGGTATTACAAGATGTGCCAAACTTTCTGCGTTCATTAGCATAGAAGTGTCAGTTCTTTGTCAACACAGAAGATCTATATGGCTCCATGTGATCAGAGGGGTATACTACGAAGCGAGATTAGAGGGTTAGCGAGGTATGTTGAGTCTAAAACCAGGATTTCCGGTACCACGAAGGTGGCTCTCTTTCAACCTGGCTAGATCACCGTGGTAACTTACTCTGCAAACTTATCCTGGTCCGGAGCAGGTTATGTGCAGAGTTTAGGCTCAAATCGGCTCTAAAAAGCACCGCCCTTTCACTTTCACCCAATCCCGTTGACTTTAGCGCCAGGATTGTGCGATGGAGGGAGAGTATTCAGAGACCGGACTGATCCGCTGGCTTCCCATGACCATATTCTCTATGAACGCTAGAGATTTCCAGCTGAGGGAATACGTTACATTTGTAATCTGCTAGAGCCAGATATTGGCAGCGCCACCAAACGCAGCCGTGCGCTCACAGTAGCGCAAACGGTGTGCGTTTCTTTGCGTTTCTTTGCCGCGGGAACCTACATGCATTTAGTTGGTGATGCAGAAAATCTGAGCCAGAATACTGGAATACTGTACTTGCTCTTACTAAACTATTCCCTGGCCATCTGCCCACGCTTCAAATAAAAGAAGCGTTTTACTGAATCAGGTAACATAAATTAATAGTCCATTATATTGATAATCAGTGTGACGTGGAATTTCATGTGAAATGTTGTAATATAATTCATAGATTCCCCAGGGTGATAGGGTACCTATTAAAGTGGCCGGTGAACGTATATTGGTATCATATTAAATCTTAAATTAATTTCACATAGATTTAGCAAAAAACTAAAGTGATTTTTATTTATCATCCATAATGGGACAGTCAGACCTACATAATGTTTAAATCTGCTGCATTAAGTTTAAAGTTTAAGCGCTCTAAAAGAGGGAGGGAGATTAATTAAGGTGTATTAAGTGGTGAAATAAATATAATTTACTGTGGCAAGAGACACAACTGAGGGCCCGGGCGGGGTTTGATCCCCAGACTCCCGGGTGAAAGTCACGCATAATTACCAGTCAGCCAAAGGCATAACCCCTTAGCCATCTAGCCAGGACACGTGATCAATCGGAGGTGAGTGACAGGACCTCACACTGTCACATTACGAATTTACACGATCTGCAATTTTTTGCCAGCACTCCTCTCTGGCTTTATTCGCACCAACAGTATTGCTTTTGGCCGTAAAGATTTCTTTGAAATCCTCATAGCCCTGCATTATTAAAACCTGCTCCTCCTGACTGAAATATACGGACCGCCATCTATCCATTTTATCCGGAATAGGCGTCAAATGACGCGTCAAACGCCCCCTTTTATGTGAACGCGCACAGAGCAGAAAGCAGAAAGCCGCGGTTAACAAAGATAGTTGATAACCACCGTCGTGGTACCAGTTATCTCTGATCGCGAGTTTCAGGTTTGTTAAGCCAGCTCACCCAAAGAAAGCCTGGCTGTGTCGAACTTGCTTCGTAGTATACCCCTCAGAAGTGGAATTGACACACAAAGTGGCTTTGACAGCTTCAAAGTCATTCTAAGTTACCTCTGGATTTCCCAAGTTTGTGTCATGATCTTTCCTTCCAGGTAAAGAAACTTATTTTCAATATTTTGAGACTTATTTGTGCATATGTTTTTCACAATATCTCCCAAGCAATGTTTTTGATGACTATACTTGGAAAAAGGAATTGATTTACTCGCAATTGCTGCACGACAGTAGGTGACTTAGTCACAAACACAATGTCTGCTTTTACTTTCAAACCAGGAGCTTATTAACTGCACATGCACTCTCATTTATGGTGCAACACAACTGCCACCTACACCTAAGTGGCTTGTGTGGGTTATAAAAATATCAATAAGAAAATCAGATTACAGATTAGAAAACTATTATAAAATTATTGAAAACTCATGTCAGCAAACACACTGTCTATGATGCACAGAACCAAAATTCCCTTCACGTGTTTGGCATTTTGTCCCTACAATGACTCCCTTTAACATCATTACACCTAAAAATCTCATGCTGAGAAAACTGCATCCAACCACCCCAAACATGTGTGGATCTAATAGATAAACAAAAGAGTTGTTGTAGTTTGGGTCGAAAATTGAATGTATTTTCAGCATTGGGTAAATGTAATAAAACTGCATTAACACATTTTTTTTTTTTTTTTGCTGAAGAGTGATAAAGTAAATCTATTGGTGGTTGTAGGTTATAGAAAATGAAAAAAACTAGTGTAAAACCAAAACAGAAATAAAGTTTATTTTTAATATAAATATGACAGAAATGATGTGATAGCTGTTTTACACTGTAGTGTAGTAGTTGTAACACACTGATTAAGCCTTTTCCTTGTGGTTTCACAGCTTGTTCCAAAATATGCTCCTCATTTTCAAAACATCAAACTACATAACCCATGAATTACATCAGATTGTAAAGTCTAGGCTTTCAGTTAAAGTAATGTCAAAATGTGTGGATGAAATTGCCTCATATATATTTGCTAGAAATATGATTTCATGCACTGTCATACAGAACTTGATGAAATGTTTTACCTTCAGTAAAGAACATTTTTTTTCAATATGTTTTTTTTTAAGCTCAAATGAAATTTATTATCAAAAGAAAATATACTGCCAAGCTCACATCAATCATGGAAAAGTATTTTTAAAGATTGGAAAGGTGGCAATGGCAATGTTTTCCACCCTTCTTGACTGAAGCAGTTATCTTCTGTAAATATTAACGTATATGACACAATTTTTTTTTTTTTCAAAATTGGAAAAGCTTTGAAACTATTGACTTTGTTGGCCTTAAGCCACTTTGTAACTAATTTAATGGTATTCTTATGTTCATTGTCCATTTGGAAGACCCATTCCAAGTTTCAACTTCCTCGGTGATGCCTTGAGATGTCGCTTCAATATTTCTACATAATGCTTTTTTTGTCATTATATCATCTGCCACCCCCGTACTTCACAGTCGGGATGATGTTCTCAGGCTTGCAAGCTTTGCCTTTTTTCCTCCAAATGTAACAATGGTTATTATGGAAATTCTCCAAAAATGTATTTTTCCCTGTGTGCATTTGCAAACTGTAATCTGGCTATTTAATATTGTTTTTAGAATAATGACTTCTTCCTTGCTCAGTGGCCTTTCATCCCGTGTCAGTACAGGACTCGTTTCACTGTGGATAATGATGCTTTTATTAGCTTCATCCAGCATCTTCACAAGGTGTTTTGCTTTTGTTTGGGGCTGATATCCATATTTCGCATGTTGCAGAAGCAAGTTGATTTCTGGGACAGCAACCTCATTGTCACCTCTCATTGTCAGTGAGAAAAAAACAGGTTGTGTTTCTTTTTATACAGTGTATGTAAACTTCTGGTCTCAACTGTATATCTAAAAGAGTACCATGTTGAATTGCTATATAGCATCATTGCAGTACATTGTTCACAATTTGAAATCAGACAAGTGCAATGCCATAGGTTTTCAAAAGCAATGAGTAATTTGGCAGTTTTGATTAGTTACCTATACAGGCTGGTTGTTGACCACTCCAAATCCCATCTGCTTGACAGACTCTAGAAGCTGATCCCACCAGGATGTAAGGGGTATGGCAGTAGAACCTGACCTCTGACCTGTATAGGAAAACAAATCTGGAATCACTTGCAAAAAAAAAGATGAATGATGAAAAAGATTAAAAATTAATGAAGAGCAAAATCTATTTTGAGCTTGCAAGGACTCCCATTGACATTACACCTAAACAATTATTTGCCTAATTAGAGAGAGAGACACACACATCTGATAAAAAAGTATTTAACATTTTTCTCAGTAAATATTTCTAAAGGTGCTATTGTCATGAAACATTTACCAGATGTTGGTAATAACCAATGCAATCCACACAAATAAAGAAATCAAACCATAGATGTTCATAAAATAAGCTGTGCTTAATAACTTGAAATAACACAGGAAAAAGTATTGAACAAACACGCTGAAATGTATTTCATTCATACAAAAGCCTTTGTTGGTAATGAGAAGCTAGTCTCATGCATTGCTCATGTGTGATTTTGGCACATTCTTCCACACAAATAGTCTTCAGATCTTAAAGGTTCTCTGAGCCTCTTCTGGGAACTCTGATATTTAGTTCTTTGCATAGATTTGTATTTGACTCAAGTCAGGTGACTGGCTGGGCCATTCCAGCAGCTTTACTTTTTTTTTTTTTTTTTTCCTGAAACCAATTGAAAGTTTCCTTGGCTGTGTGTTTGGGATCAATGTCTTGCTGAAATGTCCACCCTCATTTCATCTTGAACTGAATTGAATTGAAATTACGTCCTATCCACTTCTGGATAATGGTTCCAAGAGTCCTCACTGGAACACTAAAAAAGTTGAGAAATCCTCCTCTATTCAATGTCTCCAGTACTTTTTGCAACAAAAAGGTTTCAAAGCTCTTGAGAGAGCTCTTTGCTTTTACTGATCAGGAGATGTTTTTTTTGTGACACCTTGGTAACGATCTTTTTATTGGCCATCAGCTAGAATTCAATCAGCTGATATTCATTTGCTGATTGATTTCAGCTGGTGTCTTAATATTAACTTAGCTTTTCTTCTCTGTTTTATCATTGCCTCAACCAATTTGTATTTTTGGCAGTTAACTCTAGTTTGATATACATTTTGATTTCATTAGATTCCCTATTCAACAGCACCTTTGGTTTGTTCTCGTAAATTATTAAAGCCTGTGTCATTCATCATCTGCCTGCCTCCTGCCTGCTGTCTGCACTTGTGTCCAAACCTTACCCCTCGTGACAAGTGTAATAACCAATATTTCCTAAGGTGGTTTCACAACACAGATGATCGCTCCAGGTGTTGCAGTTTGTCCTCAAGAAAATGAATAAACAGTCGAGGAAACACTAATGCTGTCACAAAAGCAGCATTACCAATTCATCTAACCACTCACCGGTATGAAAAGACGTTCCCCTCTCTGAGCCCTCCTCCAGGAGAGCCAGGATCACCACATAGGACAGCTTGAAAAACAAAACAGAAACAGTTAAGGCAGAGACAGTTAGATGGTGAAGTTTGAACTGTTAAATTAGCAGAAAGCTTTGTGTATTGGTTGAACTTAACTTAGTTTACAACAGTTTACTGAAATGATAACTTACGCAAACACTGTGGGACATCTCCTGCCCAAGTCCCGTTCCCCTCACAGGTTAATACAGCAGAAATGGAGAACTGATAACCATGAAAACAACTGTAGCTAACACTCGACCCCCAGGAATGATCAGTCCCCTCCACTTTTCCATAAAGCACTTGAGGGGGAGGTCCACAATGGATCACTGAAACAAACAGAAAATATAGAAAAAAGCAGTTCAGTTATTGACACAAACCCTTAATAACTTGAGTATAAACTATATTACATGCTCTCCTATCCCTTTCTTTCTGTGTCTAGACACTTGAGTATAAACACCATTAAGATTGACTTCAGCAGTGGTATAAATAAACACTGTCTGGACGAGTTCTGGTAAAGGCCATCCTGTGAAATCAGGTGTTAAGACCCAGCCATAAATGTGAAGGTGTGATTGAGATAGGAGGTTGAGTGACAAAACTATATATGAAATGACAATAGTATTGGGGCAGGCTTTATTGGTTCAGTTTAGTTTAGTATATTTCTTTAGCACACATTCACAACAAACTGAATCTCAGGGCATTTTACAGGATACTGGATGAATGAAATTACAGAAGTGTGTAATGGGGTGTTCTGTGACATAACAGAAAAAAAGAAATGGCAGCAGATGGCTGTGATCACGACCATCACAGATGATGGAGGTCAAAATACGTAAGTGGAAATCATGGAAATCATGTGAACTAAGAATATTTGAAGAACTTTTGGGGTTTTGCATCTTCTCCTAAAACATTTCTGGTTCCTCTGTTAACGGGAACTTACTGTGATATTACTGTAGTTATATTAATAACATGAAATGGTGTAAATCCTTTGAAGTTGTATATTTTTCTTTTTTTGAATATTCAAAGGGTATGATGTCACCATGATCTGGTACAAACAACATATTTAAGTAAATAACACACAATTATCACACAGTATTAAAATTCTTTGTTAAAAACACAAATAAAAACAGAATTTAAACCTTTACATTTAAGAACAAGTTAATCATGTTCAGATGAACAACGCATATGAATCTTTTTCATGATCATGATAAAGGATCATTTTACATCATCCTGTTTATGTATAATAAAGTCATTGAAAATCTGTGCTCATACTTGCAGAGTTCTTTCACGTGCATAGATGTCTGTGTAGATATCTTTATAACATGATAAACATCTCTGTGTGCATGTGCGTGTAACTAACTCCCTAAGATAATGATAACCATCTGCACGGCTTCAAACATCTAATAAAGTCAGTGTAATTCTCGTCTAACTAGGAGACAGATGGTGTCCATGCTTCATTCACTCCACTATGATGATATACAGTGCACACATGCATACTGAGAGATAGAGACATAGCATGCAAACCATGCACACTGTCTGAAACCAAAGACACACATGTACACACCACTATTCCTCATTATAAAGGCTCCTATTTGGTTCACTTTTGAATATAAAATTAATATTTTATAAATAATACACAAAATGCAGTGAAAATTCATATGGTTGGAATTATTTATTCCCATGTTTACCTTCACACCACACTGAACCAACTGATTATCTTACATACTTCAACTGAGTTGTCAGTCAGTATTTGAACCTTATGTAAAGGACTCCATCAGCAGGACCTGTGCCATTTCAACACTAGGTTGACTCTTAAGATAAATTTCCCCATGCCAGAAAGTAAAGGAATCAGCATGGAACTCAGACAGAAGATAGTGGATGATCATCTGAAATGGCCATTTCCAAGTGTTTGTCTGGAACCACAATTCAATTGCATCATTGAAAAGGTCCAAAGAGAAAAATTCTATAAAGACAAATCTGGACACAGCTGAAAGTGAAAGATTTCCAAAACTGTGGAGGAAAATAGTGACATATGTCAACAAGAATCCCTGTATGTCTGCAAAGAGATTGTGTCTTAATTGGCTTTCTCTGGACTTGCGGTTTTGGCAGTGTTGTGAGGGTTTTTCATTGTAGTGAGCTTTGAGGTCACTGTCCGAGAAAACTTCACTGCTGTTCTCGGATAGCGACACAACAAAGCAGAATTGAAACTGAATTGATGTTTTCCTGCAAACCTTTGAAACATGGGGATAAGTTTGGAAAGTCTGTCCTTTGGTTTAATGAGAAGAAAAATGTGAGCTGTTTGAGCACACAGATTCTGCAATTGGCTTTTTGAAGAAAGGAAGAGGCCCTCAACCTAAGAAACACAGTTTTCAACTCTATAATTACACCACCAAATGATAGGTGGCAGCACAGGTTCTTTTCTACAACACTGTAGCTTACAGTGCTGTGCTTCCTTTTGTTTATGTTCTTTATATAGTTCAAACATTGCAATAAAGCAAATAAAGCATATCTTGTGTTAGCTGGGGCTGATAAATGTTGAGTACCAGTAATTTTTAGTGTAACTGTAGCTAACTTTCTATCCAGTGATAAACTGATGAATCCAAATGAAGTAGTAGCAGGCATTATGTTGAAGTAAACACAAAGCTACCACATGGACCAATCACATTAATTGCAGCCCACATCAACCCAAAGTGTAGTGCATGTGGCTAAATACATGAAAAGGCCCACAAAGGAATTGGAAGTAACACCATAGGAGCAAGGCATAAACTATTGATTGATAGAATAGTCACTCTCGGTAGAAATATTATACAAGCAAATTTTTGTACCGCAATTGCTTCAAACTGCACATTGTCAACAGGATATAAAACATCTTCTTCAAGAACTCAGTCAAAGATACCTATAGCAGAAAATTGAAAGTCAAACCCCCAGATTACAGTCAAATTTGGTTTATACGATGGAGGAGTTCTGTCATCACTGGTGTTCTGCACAGGCCTAAAGCCAGATCATCATAAAGAGTCTCTTTACAGCTATCAGCCCTTTATTCTACATGGATGACATACCTGCACCCACATTCACTCACTAATCTACCTTACCAGAATATGAAACAATGATATTGTAATTCAATTACAACTAGAGAAAAGAGCTCAAACAGGTGTCAAAGAGAAGCAAAAATAATCACAAATGAAGGAGCTGAGGTACCAGAAGGCATCACAGCAGATTTGAAGAAAACTTACAGATACTTTGACATGCTACAGGCAAATAGAAATGATGGTATAAAGACGCAGCAAGGGAATCAGTCACAGCCAAGTACGTACAAAGACTAAGGCAGATCCCGAAGAACCAGCTGAACAAAGTATAAGCCATCAGCATGCATTCCCTGCGAGTAATGAGATACCTCATTGGTATAATAACCTGGCAACAGGAGGAGATGGAAACCACTGATGTTAAGACGAGAAAGCTCCTCACAATACACGGAGGGTTTCACCTGAAGTCTAGCAGCATGTGACTGCACTAAGCAGAGGGAGGCACAGAACTGGTGAGCATCAGTGCCAACAGCACAAAACAGCACCACCACATCTCCCCATATTATTCATTCTCAACTGAACAATGTGTTCGGCTTGTTGTTAGACCCATAAAAAAATCCACACACCTGCATACAAATAAATGCCAGTTCTGTAAAGTATTCAATTCATCATTTTATTGCTCTGTGTCTCTGGGAACAATTGCTGGTGCCAAGCCAGGAGCTAACAGGATTTCAAATTAATCACTCTGTGAGTGCTATCTTCTCCATAAAATGACTTTGTTGCTATGGAGCAGGCTCCAACTGTCTTAAGAAAAATAAAATAAAATAAAATAAAATAAGAAAAAACACTTATTGACTTCAGATTTCAATATACAAGAACAACATTTCTGCAGGTCTCTGATGTCTAAGAAGCACTTGTGTCTGTAATCGGAGGCTTCTGAACTCTTTTATTGCCTTTTTGTATGTTTCCCTAATTTTGTACAGAGTGAGGTGACTTTACAACCTCGAGGAAGACAAGTAACTCTCATTACAGCTTGCTTAATGTACCTTTGCTCGATCGTTGACTCTTTCCCTCCCCCCGCCACTTTTCCTTTCTCTCATGACTCTATTCTGCTTTTTCTTGAGCACTGCTCTCCTGTCTCCTTTCTGTCTGCATACTTTTTTTTATTTTCCTTTTGGAAGTTCAATTCTTCTGCCCCACTTCTTGTCCTCTTTTATTCTATATCTCTGCTCTCTTGATCTCCCTCTCACACTATTACTGCGTTCTACATCCCCCCCTTTTGTCTTTTAGACATCTCTCTTGGCACAATTCATCCAGCCAACACATTTAATGGGCTTAATTCCTCTTTTTACTGTATATTAACAGTTGTCAGGCACAGATATTTATGTGCCTCTCTTTATTTTTCCCATCATTCACTTCCTTTCTCCCTTGCTTTTCTTTTGCTTTGTCCTTGTTGCTTACTGATGGCTCATGGCGTTTCCCCTTTTGCTTTTCCATTCACTTACTTAAGTCTTGACTTTTCAAACTGCCATGTTCTTCCTCTCTTAATCTCTCCATTACTCAGTATGTGTTGTTGTGTTTTTGTGCCTTTTTTCTCACTCCACCTCTTCATCCCTTTTATTTTTCCTTCTTTTCTGTCCTTTAACACTGTCAGTGTGTCTTTCTGTCCTTCACACAACTACATCTCCACTTAGTTACTTTGTGTCCTCCACCTGTCCTTCTTTTTACATCTGACTTGATCAATTTAGCCTTTACAGCTGCAGCTTGATAGGAAACAACTCACATGTGAAGAAGTTGTTGCCCCAAATCAGGGGAGCTGAACAAAACATGTGAAATAAAAGCACAATCAAAAGAGGACAGAAGTGAATAGTAAAGGAACCAAACCAGAGGGATAAAGTGGGGAACCTTTGGAAAAGAAACATAAACAGAGCTCAAAACCCTTTCCGAACTCTGTGTTTTCATTCTTCTTATACGCTTACAATTTCCATTTTTCAATTTCCTGTGCCTATTTCAGTCTCTGTCGCTTACAGTATCTTTTCTTTCTGTTTTTCCACTCTCCTTGGTTCCATCTCAGTAACGTCTCTACCTCTTTTTTTTTTTTTTATCTCAGTTCAAAGCATCTGCAGCTGAGGGAGCCAGCAGGAGATTTTCTGTTTGTGGGAAGAGATGGCAGGGAGGATCTCAGGAAACATTCTCTTTCACTGTTGTTAAGTATCATGGTCTAAACTCTAAAGCATGGGTTGTTGTATGATTCTCACCTATTTTATTTTAATGCAGTTTTTCCATTCCCCCTTGAGTTTGTGAAAGAACAGGTTTTCAGGAGTTAAACTCTGATTTAACACTATGATTGTGAAGAGAAACTTTAATGTTGTTGTATCCTCATCTTTCTGCACTAATGTATTCTCCAAGTCACCATGTGGTTGGTTTGCATTAGAAAGTGTTTTCTTATATAAATCTGTATTATATTCTTATTATTCTAAATTTGTGAAGTTTATTTTCTGCAGGAATTTGAGAGTTCAGATAATTAGAATCCTTCAATATTATTAACTGCATTTTTGGTAGATTTCTTTTTTTTTTGGGATAAATTTCTGTGAAACTGATGACTAACAGGTTTCTCTTCAGTCCCTGTTCTTCTTGAAGTATTAAAGAGTAGACTATTGCAAAGCTTAAATAACAAAGCAAAACAAGAGGAAGCTCAATCATTTTGGGTTCAGAATGACTATTTCACATCAAAAGGAGCCAGCTGAAGTGGTTTGGGGAGCTGGACTGGATGCCTGCTGGACACCGTCCAGGGTAGGTGTTCCAGACATAACTCACAAGAGGTCCTTGGGGCAGACCCAGGACTTACTGGAGAGATGATGGCCCCGATCGTACACCTCCTGCTAGCTGCTACCCGCAAATTGCAGATTTAGGAACCTCCACTAACCACTATGCAATCTTCCGCTTCCCTAAAGCCGCTACCCGCATTACTACCCGACTCCCTTACTCACATTGTAGGCGCGGCAATGGGCGTGTCATTTGCGCTTTCCGCAAACTCTGTATCTTGCGATAGTGGGTTTAGGATAGCGGCTAGTGGGTGGTCAGACCACCAAACATTTACTTCAGAGGTTTTATCTTTCATACCTTTACAGCTGGGCTTGGTTTGGTTCCAGGTTCCTTCTTTAGTGCAGCGCAGAACATTGCGTCCGGGTGGTTCCATGAGGTGACCAGGATTACAGCGGTACGTCACTGTGTGGTTGAAGGTAAACTCCCTTCCAAGGTAGATCCCATTAGCTACAGGCCCAGGGTCTCCACAGCTGATCACTAAAAGAAGGAATGGAATAACTTCAGTGGTGGAATCGTGACCTTTCAGATGGTGCCATTCCTGCTGCAGTATTGCACAAGGGAAGTTACATGTCTAGACACATTTATCATATACATCTTCCTTACTACTAAAAGTATAGTTTGACTGACTGTGCTTTTTATTATAGGGAGGAGAAAAAACATAGTTTGTATCACTCCATTACAATTTTTACACAGACAACCTCATTTAACTTTCCTGAAGCAAAACCTAGATGTATTTATTTCATCTCCCATCTGCCTTTTCTCCTTTTTCTTAAATGTCTGCTGGCCTCCACTAAACTAAACAAGCCTGTTTTTTGGATATAACAAACTTAACCTTGTGCAGCCCTGAACTAACACAGCAGTCGGTTGGACAGTCCGTTCACAATTAATGACGATCCTCTACTTGAAAGAAAAAAAAAGATTAAAAAACAAAATAAACTGAAAAAAAAATGCTACAATGGATGTTTGTGTATCGCCCGTGGGCTTTGGGTTTCAAAAGTACTTTCTCTGCCTTAATGGGGCTTGCACAAACTTTTTTGAAAGGATTGTTGTACTTGTCTCAACCCATCCTGCTGGAACAAATAATAGCAATGGTCATGACAATAAAGATGTCCTACCAGTGCAGTCTGGAGGTTGTCCTGTCCACGTCCCATTTGTTGTGCAGTGTCTCGTTGTCAAGCCTGATGTTTTGAAACCTTCCCAGCATGCGTAGGCCACAGAGTTGCCGAATGTAATGCCATCGCTGAAGACAATTCTGCCATGTGCTGGGGTTCCAGGGTTACCACAGGATACGGCTGAGATTTAGAGGAAAATATCAATCAGTATGGATTTACTATAGGGATAATGTCAGTGTGAGCAACGCTGTATTCCTGTCACTCAGGTCTAATCAGCTGTGGGCTGTGATAATGAGATTATCACTGGAGTCAGCTGGAAATAACATAAAATATGTGTTTAAGTTCATGAGGGTAATTAATGACTAAAGGTTGCTGGACTGATTCCCACCACTGAGTGGCAGAGAGTTACAGTTGTGCGCTCAAGGCTGAGAGAAACCTGCCAATACATATACAGCATCAGCTATGTCTGTCCAAGGTGCCTCTAAGCAAAGACTTAAAACGCATCAAGATCAGGTATCGACTGTTTGTGCCAGTTTAAAAAAAAAAAAAAAGGCTCGCCAATCTACCAAATAGTTAAGAACTTTAAACATTTATTAAAGGGACAAATAACAAAAATGACAAGGCTGCTGAGCTAATTTCTCCATTAGTACTTGTGAACTATGTCTGTTTGTTGTATTGGAGGAAGCAAAGTCTCAAGGTTAAGAGCTCAGAGATACATAAGTAAATCCAGTGTGACTGTATGGCTAAGATTACAGCATCCACTTAGACACACAGTTGTGGATTTTTTTTTCCTACATCTTCTTCAGTATTAATTTCATTAAAGTTGATATGGAGTGATAAAAGCCTTGTTCTCACAATTACTCTTTGCAGCATTTAGGATTCCCCTTTGCGATGAGAAACAAGTCAAAACTCTCGAATGTGTACATAATAGTAAAGTGTTTAAAGCTTTCTTTGTCTTTTGTTTACAGCTGGTCTGATAAAACTGTGAAACCCAAGTGTCAGGAGAGAAGACTTAAAGAAAAGGTCTACGCGAGATTTCCATCGACTTTTAGTTTGCTGGCACAGCACATTAACACAACTGCTAGGAATTAACAACCAACCATCGCACATTTCACTAACAGGATCATGACAGCTGACAGCCTTTAACAGTCAAACATCTATTGATAAGATTCATTAGTCAGAACCCTTAAAAGCTCAGTCCAAAAGTCCAATTTTGCTGTTTTTATCTGAAAGTGTTAAGGTATGTTGTGCAGCAGCAGTCTGCAGATGTGTGTGTTCTTGTCTGGAAGTGTGAATGGATTTCTTTCTCAGTGATAGATGCCTCACCCTTTCTGAATCAGCTTTTAACCACTATTAGCCTAATGAAAAACAACTATACGCAGACATAAATAATTAGCATTACACAAACACAGACACCGAAAAAATGCAAAAGTGCATCTCTAAGGTGAGTGAGTGCTTTTTTTTTTTTTCAATTTGACTAGAGGGCCAGCTTTGTGTGTGAGTTTTTCAGTATGTGTAAACAACTAAAAAATGTAAAAAGAAAACCTCATGCTTGTCTATAATGCACATTTAAGCTAACTATTACAGTTCCAGTTAGAATCGTGTCTTGCAGGTCTCGCCTGAAAACCGGACCTTTCTTTTTTTTTCTAAAAGGTTGAAAACTGTGCAAGTAAATGTACTAATAGATCATTGATATGTGGATTCAATAAAAAAAAAAGTAAATAATAAAAAATGTTGATGAATAACAGGTGATCTGGATTGAATAACAGCACCTAACTTATGGCACCTAACCGCCATTATTCATTTAGCAAAAAAGCTAATCCATCATCTATCCCCGTCTATGCCCGTTTAATCCTCTGCAGGGTCATGGGGATCCGCTGTAGTCTGTCCCAGCTCTCTTTGGGCGAAAGGCAGGGGTACACCCTGGACAGGTTGCCAGTCCATTGCAGGGCCACATATAGACAAACAACCACTGACGCTCACAATCACTCATACGGACAATTTAGAATCCATCAATTAATCTAACATGCATGTCTTTGGAGGAAGCCAGGAGTACCCCGGAGGAAACCCACGCAAGCACAGGGAGAACATACAAACTCCACACAGAAAGGCCCCTGATGAGGTTCGAACCTTCTAACTGTGAGGCAACAGTGCTAACCACTAAGCCACTGTGCTGCCCGCAAAAGCAGCATGTTAAAAAAAAAAAAACCAAAAAAAAACTTGGTACTGACAATGTTTTTTGTGATGAGAACTACTTTTAGCAGCAATAAATTGAAATAACTGTTTTCTTATGTTATCAATCCCTCATCAATGACGTCCAAATCTTATGGCTGCAGAATAAACCAAATCATCAACCTGAGGTTTAAACCAAGATTAAAAATTAAGCCAAGATGTGTTCACTTATCCTGGCTGAACTTTGTATCCAATCAGGTGCACAAAAGTAAACTACCATTTATATTATATTTTGCAAAGATTTATTCTCTGCAGCAGAGGGTGGTTGAGAGCAGGTTAACAGCCAGGATTTCTTAATTCTGATATTCTGTCTGTGCAGTCAGCTTCCACTCTGATTGGAATTAAGTTTAATTAGTGGTTATTTATGATTTTCTCTGTATATGTTATATAATTTTCATTAGCCTGCATTAAAATTTTACGGACAAATTGTAATTTGGCATAATGATCATCATTATACATGGTCAATTTAGGCTTGAATTATATGGGCGATGGACTTGAGATTATCAGAAATGGCTGAAGCTACACATGTTATGGTCTGAAGTTTTCTGTTGGATTTTGGTTTCCCTGTGTTCCTTTGTATAACCTCTGTTCTGTTTGTTAATGTGAACTTGTTGCGTAACACTTCCTTTGTCTGCTCAGTCTTGTCCATGCAAGTATCTCAGTACCTCATTTGTCAGTGGCTATATATCGTCTGTTATCCATTCCTTCCAACAAGCTTTCTGCCTGTGCTTTTCTGTCACTCTCCCAGTTTTTCAGCCTGTCATTTTCATCCCTGAGTTTTTTCTTCTTAAAGTTGGCTGTTAGTGTGACATTTGCTTTGTTGGTTAGGGGGATAGGCAGTGTTTTGGGTTAATTATTAAAGAAATGTTGAATATAACTCCTGCCTTTGGCTCTATTGCATTGTGGGTCCTCTTATAACCCCCAAAATCATAACAGTAATAAAGTGAGTGATGAGGGCAATATTCTAGGATATATTCCTTTCCATTATTGTGATGTGCGTTTCATTCACAATGTTGTGCTTGTTTTTGAATAATGTTTTGGATGATGACACTGCTGTTAATTAAAAATGTTTTCCCTAGACAACAATTATGAATGACTTTATATGGATCTCCCTTACTTTATTGACCAGTAGCTGGCAGCAACCAAGGCCATTTCCAATTTTCCATTCTTGCTGGATTCTTTGCTGCTGACGAAGAAACACCCATAGATTGTTTAGCTGGTGATCTGGATTGGTCTAAGTCCCCCCCCAGCCCCCCTTTCTTTTTTATGGAAGCAGCATGTTTTTCTATTCATATGGAGATATGGAAAATCTCAACAAAAGGTACTATTTGCAGTGTCCTCCAAGCTGTGTCCTGCAGTCACATGAAGGCATATTTTTATGAACTGTAAAAAAATGTTTGCTATGTTCAGAATGTTATATTTAGGACTTCTATCCAAGAGAGGTATTCAAAATATAAAATATAACACATGGGGTCACATGGGATTTAACAAGGATACTGAGTGTTTAACATGTGACCCTCTAACACTCCATTTTCACTTGCACCTGTGATTTAACGTGCATCTGAGCTGTAGTTTGATCCCAGTTGCAGTGTCCTTGAAAAAATGCCACAGCAGCAACTGGAGGTCTCTTTTACTGTTTGCTTAAGCCTGACGCTGGTAACTTTCAGAGTCATTCGGAGCCTGTTATTTGTCAGCGTCAATTTTTACATGTCATTTTTTCAACATGAGACATGTATGTGGTGCTAAACAATCAATTTTGTCACTATTTACAATCATTTAAGCTCATAAAAGGTGCTAGCTCTAAATTAAAGACCAGCAGAAATATACATACTTAATGGTGCATAATGTATTCTGCAGGATCATGGCTCAGAGCAAAAACATGCATGTATGAGGCGTATATAATAATGGAGGATTCATTAGATGTCTTTTATTACAATGAGTACATATTTCGGGTAAACGTGAAATCAGTTTTGTACATAAAACAGTTGATTTCACTTGGCTATACTGAGTCTGCAGGATTAATGTTGGCATTGCAGCGTATTTCTGGTTTCCAACCAGTTTAATTGTGGATCAGCTAAACCTGTCCTTGTCACGACACTGAAATTATGTTCAACTTCAAGCTAACCTGTGGGTTAAATTCAAAATATTGTAGTTTTGATAGTCACATGTTAACCCACAGCTATGTTAGCCACATGCTAACTGACAGTGCACTTGGCCCCAAGAATCTGCAATGTAGCATTTTGGGTTTGTTACACTTTCTTCAAGTATTGTACTGTCTGATTTTGGGGCTGAAGCAACTGCCTTGAAAGCTAATTTGTTTTGAACTTGGCTTGAAATCCTTTCCCCATAGATAAATAACAACATTTGCTTCTGTAAGGTTATTGCTGATATATTTTTTCACTGACATTGTGTTAATACACACCTCAATGTACAAAACCAGCAAACTGCCAAAAGAATTGCTTCACAGAGGTGGTCACAGTTGCTGATTATCATTTAATAAAGGGAATTTGATTAGTAGCACCTGCTGTAACTTAACCCTTTTAACTCCTGTGGAAACAGTAAATGTGTATTTAGTTTGTAACATCATGTTTTTAAATGTTGGCTATATTTTTGTTAAATAATATCAGACTGTAATCAGTCATATTATCTTATATGAAACATGGAAGGATCAGCTGTTTCTTTTTTCTTCTTTTTTAAAATTCATTCATAATACGTAAAACCTTGAAATGAAATGAATAATAAAAAAATTGCTTTCTTTTTCATAACTGCACATTTTTATGTCAATACAATCAAAGACTTCCTTTGCTAATTCAAACCAGTTTGGCCTTTTTCTGGTCTTTTTAAGTATCCTCCTTTTGTGTCACAGCCACACAGTAATATTAAAGTGTACACTGAACATGTATGACTCACTTTTCCAATAACAGCCTGCCATTCTGACTGTAAAACTTGCATCATTGCGTGTTTTATTTTGCAAGAAAATTTTGGATGGGAATAGGGAGGGTAATGTAGAAAGCAGCATGGATTTTTAGTGTCTCTCCAGCACTAAAGGGACTCACTTTAATTTCACTCAGATTGCTATGGGCTTAAAGGGTTTCTCTGAAAATTACTGCAATAGAGGATGCACCTTATTACCACAGTGGTGGAGATGATCCACAAGATAAATTTTCTGTTGAGTTACAATAATCAATTTTGTGAACACAATAATATGTATGGCTGTGAAGCTCTATAAACTCTCTTTTAATTTTGCAGTTATAAGAATTTTAGAATGTGTCATGTAAATGCATTCATTCATTTTCCATACCCAATGTCAATACAGCATACCCCATCTATTTTAGGCTGGGAGATATTTCCCATTTTGTCTTTTGTACTCCCAATCCATACTCAGCACAGATTCTACTGTTATTATAGTAGGTGATTGATTGTCTTTGGGGCATCTTTATATGGACTGCACCTGGGTCATCTCTGGTGTAGTACACTGGCCTCTAATACCCTCATGCTCAGGGCCCGCTTTTGTGCTGCCATGATTTGTAGCTCTGTGCTGACATTCATTTTAGGCTTGTGTAGTCACTGGTAGGACTTCTCGTTATCAGTCATTCCACCAATCAGCTTGTGATACATATCATGCAGGGGCTTCTCCTTCCATGATGGATCCTCCTCTTTCTCCTCTTCCTAATTTAGTTCACGTTGACTCAAACATTCACTTTTAGGTTCATCACTGAGGGTCATCTTCTGGATGATGGCTTTGTCACTCACTAGTCCCCATTTTCCCTCCTTCTGCCAGCAAGGGTGCCAGATTTAGGATGAAACCCTTTGTGCATTGAGAGGAGGTTTTTCATGTTGACATGAATTCAATTTCATCTTTATCTGTACAGCACCATTTCAGAACAAAAGTCATCTCAAGACACTTTTCACAGAAGATAAGTCCAATACAGTCCAATCAAAGACAATCCAGTTCAATTCAGTGTTTAACCTACCATTAGGTGAGAGGGATGGCCCACCCCCCAAGAAGGTCAAGTTAATTTTATTCATTCTATTTTCTGTTAAGCCAGATCACAACAAAAGTCATTCGAGGTTACCTTTCCTATAGAACTGATCAATACCTTGTTCTCTTGATAAACAAAGTTTAAGATGTTTTCACGCCTGAACAAACAGTAGCTACTGTCTGAAACAAGCCTGTACAACATTAATGAACTGTTGTGTGTGCATGTCCATGTGTAGTGAGTAAATGATAGTAGTTGATGGTGAAAACGTGTGTATTGTTTTCATTTTTTTTAGATTTTGTTAGGGTTTAGTTGTTTTATTGGTAACATGTCCTTCACTTTACATAAAATTTCACTGAGAATCTATTGTAATATCTACCTGTCCAGGGACTGCAGGTAGAAGTTAGCACTCTTGCTTAAGCCTGGCACAAAACATATTTCTCTTTTGACTTGGATTGTATGAAACAATGGAGTAGTTCATTGGAGCAGTCTTTTACAATAAAACATCAATTCATAAGTGAAATGCTGTACAACAGATATACAGATATAGATATTTAGAAGAATATCTGCTTTGATTTTCAATCCTACAATATCAAGTGCTATGATGGAAATATAAAAGTGCTCTGTAACATACTTGAAGTGAGAGACACAGTGCAGTTTTCTAAAGACTTTCTATTGATCTTTCAAGAGTGTGATTATCAGATAACAATGGGAGTCACACAAATGGACATTGTCAGACTTCCTACCTTGACAAACAGGCTGTGTGCCACTCCAAGTGCCATTGTGAAGGCAAGTTCTCTCAGTTGAACCGAACAGATTATATCCTGCCTCACAGCTAAAACGCAGAAGGGCTTTGGTTTTAAATTCTTCTCCTCCCAATCGGACACCATGGGGAGGGATGCCAGGGTCTCCACATATTCCAGAACTTGCACCTACAGAAGAAAAAGAAACATTTACATCAGTGTTCCAAGTGCAACAACATGGGTATAATATAAACAGCAAACACTCCCATGCAGTGCACAGTAAATGACATGTGCTTCTGTATTTCACTTTGCACATTCAATACGCAGTATAA
The DNA here is from genome assembly GCA_018398805.1 of Hirundichthys speculiger. Classification (NCBI taxonomy): domain Eukaryota; kingdom Metazoa; phylum Chordata; class Actinopteri; order Beloniformes; family Exocoetidae; genus Hirundichthys; species Hirundichthys speculiger. Next base: position 4,349,023 of record JAGFBZ010000648.1, read on the forward strand.
TATAACAGACACAAAAAACTTGAAATCTCTGTAACTAAAAGCAAGATATCTGAGCAAGACAAAACAAGTTGCTGGACAAGACATTATGTTGTAATCAACAATATCAACAACATAAAGTACTTATACTAAATCAATTGTATCTCCAATGTTTTCCACATAGAATTTCAAATGCAATGAAACACAGATGCACATACTCAAAAGCACAAACTTTCTAGAAATGGGTTTTGAATTTAGGCTATACCAAACTATTCTAGCATTAAATGAACTGAGTGTGTCACAGCTTTAAATCTAGCGGTAGGGATTTGTGAATTTAACAGGGTACAGCTCCAAATACAGAGTCTTGCATCTCAATGAGGTCTTCAGCAGCTGGGTGGATTTCTGCCCTGCTGAGTGTTCTCTTTTGAGGCCAGCAGAGTGGACCTATTGCATTTCAGCTTTTGAGATAGTAGATGCTGAGTTTGGAAATGATCAGTTTTAGTGTTGTGGGATCAGCATAAGCCTACAGAGCAGCAACCTGTGTAGTGAACCAGTGCTCCTCCACCTTTTTGTTCTTACTTATTTCATATGCACTCAAGTTAACCTAAATAACGTGCTGTAAACAGATGGATAGCAGGCACTAAGACTGGAAAAAGGACGGCTCTGAGAATTCAAGCTCCATTTGCCCTGGTAGAAAGTGTCTGCCCCTCTTCTGTTCAAACAGATTTCTACCTGCTGTTGTCCAGGCCAGCATGTTTTAAAACCATTCATCTGATAAGGGATAGGTGTGATAAGATTGTACAGATGAGTGGCTGTTGCCCTGTATTACACCACATATTTTGTTACTCTGATTGGTTGTAAGTCTGTACGACTGCAGCCAGAGACATTTTCATCAGCTCCCAAACCACCTCTTGGAAATCAAAAATTGAATAAAATGTTCCATACTGATTCACTTTTTGTGCATTTGTCTTGCAGTGCAAGATTACCAGACACTCCATTTAGAATAGTAGGGCTTATTATGACCATTTAAAAATTGATATGTAAGTACATAATAGTTTCATAAAATGACTTGCACAAGTAAGTTATTGAAAATGATTGGAATGTTGATGGTAAATGGACTAGACTTAAATACTGCTTTATCCACACCATCAAGGTGCCCTCAAAGCGGTTTACAAAATGAGTTATTTCTCTTTTGACTTCATCTCCATTTAAGTATATCACATCAATGCACGTTTCTTTGGATTCATGTAGTGATAACCTGAACTTTAGATAGGAACACTTAAATAACAAATCTGAAAAACAACAAATTATTCAAATTGAAAATCTTTACTGATGTAAATTTTACAATTTATGATATCAAGGGGCAGTACAAACTAAAATAATCATTCAATAACTACACTGTCCGAGATGTTACTTGATGCTTTACTTGGAAGCATTTTAAGCTTTTTAAGCTTAACACTGATATCTAGCCAGTCAGACATGACATACCTGGCCTTTCATTGGCTTTTAACCCCAAAAACAAGCAGGGGTTCCTACTGATAAGGAGCAGCTCAGGCAGGACTATGAATACTGCAGTCTGCCTTTATCTCACTTTCTTTGCCTCCTGTCAGCAATAAAGACCACATCTCTTACATGGTAATGATCTGAACTACAACGTGTGGCCTACAGTGACCAAGCTTTCCATCTTGTGTGAACCGTGAAGGTACAGCAAGTCCAACATCACCTCTCCTAAACCTGTTGGCTGTTGAGGCCTCCGCTGTCTCAGCTCCCATTGTAGAGGGACAAACTACCAGCCAAGGATCTGTGTTACTCACCGCATCTGAAGAAGCTCTCTGGTTGCTAAAAACCAGCAACAACATCAACAACAAAAAGTATTTATGTTGAATACATTTTATCAAACAATGTTTTCCATCTAGTATTTCAAATGCAATTGGCCACAGTTACAACGGTGGGGCACTCCGACACTTGGCGCCCCTGAAAGAAAGAAAGAGACACCTGTGCACATGCCGACAACATGACCAAATTCAGCCTGACCCAGGAAGGAAGACAGCCTGACTGCTGTTGCTGCATCAATGCTGCATCTCCTCATCAAGCAAACAGAGAAAAAGAGAGAGAGAGAGAGAGAGAGAGAGAGAGAGACGCTCTGGCTGCCGGCAAAGCGCAACATTTCATCACTGTCCCATTCACCCAGGCCTGGATCACCGGTGCTCCTCCAGAGGACTACGCTGCCTTCATCACTTCTGGAGCGATCCAAATAAGAGGCTTTTGTGTCTGGACAGAGCTTAGTTTTGTGTTGTTTGGCGAGTTTCTCTTTCTTTTGTGTGACTCATTTAGAACTGGACCATCAGTCCCGCTGCAACTCTTGATTGATTTGACCGTTTTTTTTTTTCACCACAGAGAACAATGCATCTTCGTTTACCAGTTCAGAGATCAGCACATGCACGGTGAGGCCGGCTTCTGTGCATCTGTGTGGGAAACGACAGAGCAGCTTAGTTTGCTGGTGATGAGAAATCATTCTAGCTTTGTTTGATTTTACTCTGTTCTTTTCTTTTTCTTCTCCTCTGCTAACCACACACTCACATTTACTTCATCTTGGCCATAAGGCCTCAGATTGCTTTTGTTCTTTCTGTTCACGCATGATCTTGCCTGCCATTTTTGTAGTCCATCTATGCTGCATTGGTTGGAAGCCATCTTGCTACACACACGCACACCTACATTCCCTCTAACACATTTGTATGTATATTATTACTTCTATTTCATGCTTTGTTGATGTTTAGTTGGAATCCAGATGTTTAAATATCAGAATCCAAATCCAAGGTGTTTCTGTTCATCTTTAGTACTTAAGTACCGTTAATAAATTCTGATATATTTTATTGAGAGAAGTTGTTTGTAGTTATTTTGTTTGCTGGTTGAAAAGGTGTGCACTCTGACTTATTCCTCCTCTGTTGCTCTATAGCGCCACACCTGGCACACATATAACAACAGCCAATTTAAGACTGACTGTGCCGTTTCATTATTGTTTTCTGATTATCGGATGGTGCTCCGTTTTAAATGTATTCATTTTTTAAATAAATTCCTTACATTATTAATAACTGTCTTAGGACACTTTTCAATAACCCTTCAATAACTAAACAAGCACTTTTATATGTCACACCATTTTGGTGCCTCGAGTGAGGCTTTTAATAGAGCAGCTTTGTTGCAAATCTGTCTAAAATAACCTATTACAATTTGCATAATAATCCTTTTTTAATAATTATTGTAAATTAATTTTATTTTGTATTTGATACCCAGGTTCTCCTGCACAAGCATCAGATGTGTATTGTGCATAGATGTGCTGTTAGTGCAATGGTGGGTGCACTTATTGCTCCATACACATTTTACAGTTAAGTTTTTAACAAACTAAAATTCCCCACAAGAGGCATGAGCAGCCTAGTCACATCGTTAACAACCAAGTAGGACAGGTTAAGAGTAGTTAGACTAACATGTGCATTCTTGTGTTAGTGTGTAAGTCACAGGTTGAAACCTCTCCTGTGCTTTTGTGAAAGCAACAGATTTTTATTTCTGAGTGGCATTATTCACTATTTAAAAATAATATGTGGTTCCAACTGTATCAACAGCCAAAGGCTCTTCAAAGCTATCTGACATGCAAAGGAGGGGTTTCTGGTCCCACTGACCTCGCCCTAGATATGAATAACATTAGCAGTTATAAACTTAGCACTTGCAAGAGGATACAGGTGTTGGACACAGACTTTTTCTGGAAACCAACCAGGGAAACACATATTTCAGATGTGATTGATTGTAAATCCCAGTTAGATACAGATGAGAGAGACCTCTGAGAGTGGTCACAGGAGCCCCGGGAGCGTTCACAACAGAGCTATCCCAAAATGGAACAGAGCTGGGAAGAAAACCAGCTGACATGCAGCAGTTCATGCTGGACAATAAATGCATGTGCAAACGAGACATCCTATTGGAGTTTGTACATTGTTCAGCAGCATTTGTGGATATGCTAATTCACAAGAATCCCACTGGTTATACCATTAGATATTAATTACTTATACACTGTGAACATAATCACCTGTGGATGTTCTTACAGCAGCAACATCCTTGTTAATTTTTGGCTCTCAGGCAGATTATACCACTGGTCTACGTCGACAAAAGTGTTATGGGAATATAAAACATAAAAATAAATAAATAATAATAGTTTGGGTTTTATGGAGATTTAATTTTGTGTAGTGTCAGTTTTATAGGAATCATTGTAGTATTTCATGCTGAGGGAAAAGAAAAATATCTTCATGTTGACTTGCCCTCACTTTTTTAGTTCTGCTATTCTTTTGAGACCTGAACCAGTTTTATCACTGGCAAACTGGAAAAACTTCCATCCATCCATCCCAGCTCTCTTTGGGCAAAATACTGGAAAAAGGACTGGAAAAAAACTTGTTCTTCAAAGTTTTGAAGTCACAGAGTTTGCACTTAAAGCATTATTGTTCTTCTCATTATTTTATTTGTCTTATTCATGCTGTCTATCACATGGTCTAATACATACATGGCAGTGTACCTCAAATGGATCACCTTGTTGTCAAGGTCTGCACAAGTCTGTTAATAACCCACTCCTTTGAATTGGTTGTGTCAGAGCAGGGAAACATATAAAACCTGCAGGGCAGAGGCCCCCAAAGACCTGCGCTGAAGAACACTGATGGATAGCATCAGATCTCTAAGTAAACACTCGTCATTTTCTTGTTTGGCTGGAGATACGTGTATCTTTTAGTAGTAGTTAGTAGTAACGTATATGATCTAATTTAATATTTACAATTCTCCGTTGACATTGTCAGTAGATGGAGATAATTTCAAAGTGTAATCTTCAGGGACTTGCTTTATGTTCAAAATCATTCAGCCCACATGAATCTATTGTCTCTATTCATATTTTAAGCTCCTATTCATTACTAACTGAAAAGCAAATATATCAAACATTGACTTTACCAGTGCAGTAGGGTGGGGCCCCACTCCATGTGCCATCCTCCTGGCAGTGGCGAGTAGCATTGCCCACTAGCACTCCACCAGGCAGACAGGAGTACTGCAGTACTGAGCCAAAGGTCCAGCTGTGGGTTCCAGAGATGACTGTGCTGGGTGGCACACCGGGGTCACCACAGGAAATAGCTGTAGAGATGGTGAAAGATTGGAAGTGAAAGAGGTGCTTTAGAGTTTGTGACTGCATCCAACTATAGATTCCAGACACTGAACTGCATTAGCTGGTGCAGCTGGTTCACTGCAGGAGGCAGCGAGAAGGAGGGAGCTGACAGCAAGGCAGGGTATTTGTGCCAATGTTTGTGTCAAAGAACAAAAACAGCTAATAGAAAGAGGGCTAGATATTCCTCCATTGATGAAAGATGATAGACAATGAATTTCAATTAGCAACAATCCCTTAATCTTGGAATGCTGTGGTATGTGTTTATCATGACTTTTTGAATTTCACAATGGAAAAGAATTATACTTTATTTTGTTCACACTGTATTGAGTCACACCAGTCAATCCTACCATTATTTGATTTTTCTGAATTTCATAAATACTGTACATCTCTTTGTTAATGTAGCAAAATTAGCTAAAATAATTCTACAGTGGAGAAGCAAAAGCAAAGGACATTTGTGTGAAAAGAAAAAAAAACTTAAAAAAAAAAATTCAATTTGAAGAAATCTATGTTTGATATGTTTGATGGAGCACAGGTTTCTGGAGGCCACAGATATGAAATTGCTCTCAATTTTATATTTCTGGCAAATGACTGTCCCTCAATACCTCCCCTTACCACTCAAATTGCATTACTCCATCCTCTCCTGCCCTTCAGTCATTACCCCTCTCCCCTCAATTTTCCGATAAGACCTTGTTTCTCAAATGTAATTCTCGATGCATGGACTCCAGAGTATCACCAGTCTGCCCTTTTTTTCTGACGCCTCTCTGTTGATGTGTCCTCTTTCTGCACTTCTGTTCACCTCCATGTTTCTCACTTCATCCAGAATTAGCGCCCTTCTCGCTACTGCCGTCTAGTTTATTTTCTATATTTCTATTAGCCAAAAAATAACATCTATAACACTGAGAGGCACATTCAATTTTTCTGATCAAAAACACAAACATACACATAGCAGTAGACAAACCTTTGACCATTCTTTCTTTCATATTCTCATCTTTTTTATGATTATTTCCCTCACGTTTTCTTATTTTAACACCCTTCTTTTCTTTCATTTCTCAATCGCTTCTCTGCCTCATCTTGTTGGCTCTCAGAGCTATTTCACTCTTTATTGCTTTTTCCTGACAAACATAATGAAAAATAAATGATAATCCTCTATTCTGTGATTACATTTTTGTCATGATTCTTCTCTAAAAACTACAAAAATAATAGAAGTATTTTCCATTAACCCTTTCCTTTGAGAGGTGTACACACATCTGAAATTACATTGAATTGAAAATGTTAGGACAACAATTATTGACACAGGTGCTTAATGACTGTTTATTGATATTTATTATTGCTAAGAGCCATTTGGTCAGTGATGTCAATGCTATTCCAAAGCTGACACAGAGACTGACGCCTTTTTTTTCACAAATAATTTCTGTCTCGCAGCCAAATCTTTTTGTATTTGTGTCTATGTTTTGTCCGGATGACCGCCCTCCTTGAGGCTTCTTCAGCTGTAGGGTCTCTGCTTGAAAACGGAGTTGTTCTATTCACTATCACGCACTGCACCATGCATGCTCAGGAAAAGGCGGTTTCATCCCAGCAATACTTTTCTTTTTTTTGGTTTCCTTTGCTTGTTAGTTTTTTACAAACTGGCATCATATGTATACATTTATAATGAACTTGAAGGAACTGGATCATACATGGATAATAGGAAATTGGACCGAGCTGACCTGTATTTAATTGGACTTGTGTTGAACTTGTTTGGTTTCTGTGCAAAGAGCCCTGAGATGGCATTTGTTGTGAATTGTCAGTACATAAATAAAGCAAACTAAACTGAATTGAACTTTTGACTTGGATAGGGCATCTGACTACTGCGTGACAGGGTAACAATGTTCAATGTAAATCATAATTTATTTGAGGTCATAAAAAGACAGACAGTATAATGACTTCCCAATAAAATTGTTGGTCCACCACTATACGTTATTTCAAGGATTATATTCACGACTCACTTATGACACTCAGTCTGATGTAACTGAACTGAGTAAAACAGCTGCCTGGCTTCTGTTTCATTCATTGTTTCTCTCCAGTCGTTAAGTTACAAATCATTGTTTGTCAGTTTATACCTAAGCAACGAGGGATCGGTCTGTCCCACAGTCCATTATGTTGGCATGTGAGGAGCGCAGAACCCAGAAGGTAGAAGCCTCGTTTGCAGTGAATTAGAATAGTTACACCATAGCTGAAGACTTCTGGGTAACGTAGACCAGACTGGCGGACACCATTCTCCACATGCCCAGGGTCCGAACAGTTCACCACTGCATGAGGGAAGACAAAACCTTGTTAGAGTTTTTTATTGTATTACTGTGAAGGAGTGACTCTGCATCTCGATGCTGAACTGTTGCCTGTGAGTTATTGTCCATGCTGTCTACTGAGAGTTTACCTGTTACCTGCTAATTGATGGATGCAACATCATCAATTCAGTTGTTTCCAGATAACAAACAAAACACCCCAATGTATTTATGGAAATTTCAAGCATGCATCCACTAATTTTAATAACTAGAGTGAAAAAGAGTCAAACATATTAGCTGTAACGGCTTAAATAATACTGATGGAAAATGTCTTCATTTATTTAGTGCTACCGTTATCTAGAGTACCAGAGGGACAATATGCTATCACAGGTCAAAAGCACAATGAAAGGGAAATGAAAAACTGAACACTTAACAGACCTAAACTTTTAAAGGAACAACCATCAGACAGCAGCATGGGGTAAGGCACTAAGCAAAGAATCAGATTTTTACAATTCAGATTGTTCTTATTGCTCTTTTCTGGTAATCCTTGCATTTCTTTTTTATCACATCAAATTCAGTTCCTTCTTCCCCACTGACTCTTCTTGTCTCTGCTGCTCTCTGAGTTTTCTGGGTGATGCAAGTCCAATAGGAGTAGAATGTGATTTTCTAGATGTCACAGGGGAGACTGACATTCGCTCAAATTCAAGTCCTTGGAGGAGGCGGCTGTGTGTGCTTGAGTGTGAGTGTGTGTGTGTTTGTCACCCTATGGGAACTAAGAAAGTCTCAGTCATGTAATTGACAGCTGCTGCTGCAAGGGAAGGAGTAAAGACGGAGAGACGGAGGGAGATGAAAAGAAAACCTATGCTAGCACCTATATGATATTAACTGTGGAAATGGTATGTGTGTTTTCTTATATCCTAACTATTACACTACATGTTTAGCAAAGAATAAGACGGTGTCTCTTGACATTAACCCAACTGCATGTGCGCCTGTGTGCTCTCTTATTTAGAGACATACAGACACTCTGCACTCATTGTGGCTCCAAACAGCACATCAGTCTAAGAATATGTCTACACCAAAATTTTAGTTTGTTAGCTACATTTTCATACTTCACAATGTAGTTGAATGTAGAAAATCCATTTTTGAGTATTTATATCCGTGGGCCTCATGAACCAACGGAAATGAGAACTAGCACCTCCAAACGTGAGGCCATGGTTCTCAGTCAGAAAAGGATGTTTCATTAAATGGAGGAGTTCAAGAACTTTGGGGTTTTGCTCACGTGTATTAGAAGAATGGAGCAGAAGATTGACAGGCGGATTGGTGCAACGTCTGTCGTAATGAGAACACTAAAGAGAGCAGAATCAAACGGCAGAGATCTCTGCTTACTGCTTGATCTTACGCTCCTACTCTCACCTTTGGCAAGAAACTGCGGGAAGTGACAGGAAGAATGAGACTGCGGATTCTAGCAGCTGGAAATGAGTTTCCTCTGCAGGATGACTGGAAGAGCTGGCTGGGGGGAGAGAGGTCTGCGCCTCTGCTTAGGATGCTGCCCCCTCAACCAAAGCCCAGATAAGTGGAAGTTAATGGATGGATGGTCCTCATTATATTTGGTTGTTATTTTGCAGAGAAGATCCAATGGTGACCCAATACATTACAAGTATGCTATTTCAATCTAATTATCACAAAACACTGTAGCTGTCCTCTATAATCTTGAGCCACCTCTAGGTCTTACCACCAGAGTTGAAACAAATGAAAAAAAAAAGAAAAAATAAAATAAAATCAATCATCTTGCTATGCACTCTAATCATGAGAGCCATTTCAAATGGATGAAACAGTTGCTAGGATGTGCATGCATATAACTCTGTCACTGTAAGTAGATATGATTGTGACCTTTGCAGACAGGTAGGGGGCTGCTCCACTGTCCGTTGAGTCGGCACTGAGCACGAGCGCTTCCACTGAGGATGTGACCTCTATTACAGGTGAAGTTAACAACATCGTTCAGGTTGAACTCACTGCCATTAGTTCGTCCATTAGCTGGGTTTCCTGGGTGACCACATGTGATGGCTAAAGAAGCCAGGAAACACAATTTTTGTAGTTAATTAAAAATCTGCAAATAATCATCCAGGACAAAGAAAGAACATGAGAATGGCTGTCATGTTCACTTACGGACACAAACAGGTGTTGTTCCAGACCAGCGATGGTCTTGCTGGCAGATTCTGACTGATGTGCCAATCAGTCGATATCCCAACATGCACTGGTACACAACTGTGTCACGATAACTGGAGCCATCCCCACTAATGTGGCCATTGACAATAGGATCTGGAGAGTCACAGTGACCAGCTAGAACAAAGAAAATAACAGACGTTCATAGTGAATAAAGAAAAAAAAACAAGACAAGAAAGTCATTCTTGTTAACAGTTTCAGAAGATCATACTTTATACATACATAAATACATTACACATGTATACTTCTCAATGTTTGGCCTATGAACTTGAAATAAGCACAGAGCAATCACAGATGTACATGAGGACAGTTAAAGTCAGTACATGTAATCAATTTGGTTTTTTTTTTTTTTCTTTTAATGCTTTTCAGGTCAGCTTAAATTACATCACTTCATGATTTCTTGAAGTTTGAACACAGAGCTGAATGTATTCAGAAGCACTTCAACCACTGAAAGACTATTTATGCATGCTTTTTGAATAAGAGTAGTGCATTTTGTTTGTACTACCAAGAGGAAACAAAAAGGAAAAGGGCACCACAAAGGAATACATTAGTGGCTGTGCACTCTTACTGTGGAGCAACAGTTGCAGAGATTGGACCTTCATGGAAGAGTCATCAGCAGAAAATCTGAATTTTTACCATAAAATTCAGCATGAAAGCTTTGCAGATGAATGTGTATTTTGGAAACAAGTCATTAACTGATAATAGTGAAAGATATATATATATATATATAATTTTAAATATTTACAAACACCAATGGTGTGTTTAAGATATGAAGGGTGAATAATTCTTTTGAAAAAAAGAAGAGAGCAATTTGTAAGAGAATCGTCAAATCAATCATGCTTTGGTAATGAGTTGCATCCAGCATGGGGACATTTCAGAGCCAGAGGTGAGAATGAATAAGATTTCATATCAGCAATTTCTGGAAGTCAACATCACCTTGTATGACAGACAAAAATGAAATGAAAGGAGGAAGGTTTCTGCAGCAGATTATTCAGCCTGAACAAACTTTTAAATCCAAAATGAACTGTTTTAAGGGCTGAATGGAGAAGCTTTTGAAAGGATCCTCAGTCCTCAAACCTAAACACCATTTAAACTCTGTAGAAGTTCATGCAGCAGAGCAGCCCAGAAATCTCACAGAATTAGAAGCTTTCTGCGGAAACAGTTTATGAAAATACACAAAACAAGAAACTAACAGATTCTACAAAAAAAAAAAAAAAATACTACAGAGATGACAGCAGATCCCATCTTACAGTTAAAATGCAAAACTGATTGAAGAGATCATTAATGTATGACGAGAATGGTTCAAGGCTCGGATATTAGTGACACCTTATTACTTCTTATTCCTAAAGCATGCACCTAATCCTATGTTTTTCATTATTTACAATACTTTATCTGTAAAAGTATTTTCAGTATTGATCAGGTAGTTTACTTAAAAAAGCCACTAATACACATCACAACTCAATACATAGCCAATCAAATCTGATGGGACTTACCTAAGCATCTGGTTTCTGCACCACTCCACAGCCCATTAGCAACGCATTCCCTGACATGTGACCCCACCAGGGTGTACCCATGGTTACACATAAAAATTGCAGTTGCTCCAAATGTAGTCAGTGTTCCCAGTTTGGTGCCAAAAGGTGGTGAAGGAAGTTCTCCACAGGAGACAACTAAATCAAAACAAATGCATATGTTGTTACAAAAGGAATATGAAATAAGGATTACATAACATGATCAAACATCTTTAACTGCAATATGTACTGTTAAGAGAAATCTTATATAAAAGTTATGTTGCATTAAGTTTCCTTAATGTTGGAAAATATAACAAAAATAGCAAACCAAACACATCTGAATAAGATTCAAGTGTGGAGACAAGGGACAAGGAAATACATAAAGATCTAGCTAAATAAACCACTGGTCTCATCACAATCTAAAATCTCAAAGCCAAATGAACATTTTTTAAGCAGTACATCATATTTTATGCAACACAAAGAAATTATGTGCTGGAAATTCTCCAAGCTACAATGTTCTTTACTCCTTTTTTTTTTTTTTTTTTTAAATGAAAAAAGAACCAAAGACACATTGCAGAGTATTTGAAACCGTCTGTCACTGTTGCCAACATATACCCCACATTTTAGAAACAGGCTGTATCCTGCTTAGAACAGTTTTCACAATCACGGGCTAATGTGCAAACGTTAATATCCCAAGGCACTTGGAAACACCTATGCTCTGTGTGACTCAATTAAAAAAGAAAAAGTAGCGAAGGAAATGCAAAAGCACATGTACAATTTATGTGAAAAAGACGTACACTCAAAAGATGTATCAAAATAAAAATAATTACTGCGCCATGCCATTTCAAACTCATGCACGAGCTTCAAGCCATAAACTGTATAAAAAGAACTGGACAAACGCTATGTGATGTCACCCATATGTTTTCTGCTGACTAGACATGACTCCTCCAAAGCCCAGTTAAACCAAAGGAAATTAAATGGGTGGAGGGAACAATCCTGACAGCTGGAACACGATCGCATTAGTTCCCACAGGCTAGCTATTTTAACTTAGTTTTGCTCGAAGCAAACCTATGATGTTAACTAAAATTATCTGATATTGTGATCAAACCTGTCAACCCCTCCTCTCTTCAGATGTCACAACCAAAACAACACCTTGTCGCAAAACTTACTCTTGCAAGTAGCAGGGTCATCTGACCCCTCCCATGTCCCATTGGCAAGACAGCGAAAAGTTCGATGGCCGGCACCCAGATAGAATCCTGTGGAGCATTCTAGCATCACCATAGAACCAAACTCTCCCAGCCTACCAGTGAGCAAGTGGTAGGTCATGTGATCAGACAAGAGGCCTTCAATGCTGGGGCAGTGCACCGCTGGAGAAAGTATAAAGAAATCAACACAACCATCATTTTTGATTAGAATTTGATAAAAGCTTTAATCTTATAAAAATTTAATTTAAAAAAGCAAATCTTTACATTTACCAGTAAAAGTTGTCAAGTTTTTTCATATTAAACATAATCAAACAGATTATTATTATTATTTTTTTTTGGTTTAGTTCTGTTCAGATTTTTCAATGTACTCCAGTAAAAGCTTAGAATAGAATAAGAATAAATGGATGTTTTTATGCATATCTTAAAAATTTTTGAAGGAATTAATAGATTCTTTTTTTTTTCTTTTTCCTCACACAGATTTGTCTCCTGGTTGACTCAGATTTAGACATGACCATAACATAGTTAAAAACACTCACGCAGACATCTGGGGAGTGAAGCAGAATTACTCCAGTTGCCATCCTCTAAACACATGGCTGTCACTGATACACCAGCGTCAAGGTGGTAGCCTTCGTTGCACTGGTAGGTGACCTGACTCCCAACGGTATACTGGTGAGCATGGAAACTGCCGTTGCCGGGTGACAGAGGTATTCCACATGATATAGCTGCAAAATTACAACCAGATAAATGTTGTAAAAGATATGCTCTAAAAATGCCTTTTTTTAAAAAAAAAAAAAAATCTTTTTGTCAGCTGCTTTTATCACCACTTAGATCACGACAAATGTATTTAACATTTACCTTGACAGAAAGGTGTTGGTGTATCCCACTTGTAAAGCCCATTAGCATCAAGCCTGCAGGTAGCATTGCTTGAGCCTACAAGGCGGTAGCCGCGGTTACAAAAGAACTGAATTCTGCTACCTGAACGGAGTTTGGTTCGATTGACCACGCCCCCATTCAGTGGAGGATCATTAATGCTGCAGTAAGCAGCTGGAAGAGAAAAACATAAGAAAGAGGAGTAAAGTTAAATAAAGGTATCTCAAGTTCAGAGAACATTGAACCCATTATCAATCTAAGCCTGAAAATAATCACCAGGAGCCCCACTGCTTTTCATGACATCAGGAATCTTCAGTGGCAGGCTTTTATGTTCCAGGATTAACATGTTTTGTCAACTTACAATGCTCACACTTACACACTCACACAGTTGGGTTCAAAATCCTTATAATGGCTTTTGGAAAGATGCAGATGCATCGGGAACACTGCACATTCTATGCCAGATTACAACATGAAGAAAAATTATCATTTTTTTTCAATGTTTATCCTTTACAGAAATGAAGAAAAGGAAATATTAGGCTGTTCAAAAAAAGCAGTGTCTGTATTTTTCTTTTCAATATTCAAACATTTACTGTATAAACTGAGAAATGCTTGAAGATTTAACTTTCCTGTAAAACACTGAACTAATATTTAGTTGTATAACAGCTGTTTCTGAGAACTGCCTTCACATCTGTGCTGCATGGAGTCGACCAACTTCTGGCACCTGTGAGCAGGTATTCCAGCCCAGGACAACTGGATTACATTCCATAATTCCTCAGCATTTCCTGGTTTTTCCTTAGAAACAGCATTTGTGATGTCACTCTATACAATTTTTATTGGATCGAGGTCTGGGCATTGGGCTAGCCACTCCATAATGTTAATCTTGTTGGTCTGGAACCAAGACGCTGCTGCTCCCTGGTGTGTTTGGGGTTGTTGTCTTGCTGAAACACCCATTTCTTCTTCAGCATAAGGCAACATGACTTTTTCGTGTATTTTGATGTATTCAAACCAATCCAGGATCCCTGGTATGCAATGAATAGGCCTGATACCATAGTATGAGAAACATCCCCATATCATGATGCTTGCTCCACCATGCTTCACTGTCTTCACAGTGTACTGTGGCTTGAATTCAGTGGTTAGGGTTGTCTGACAAACTGAAAAATGAGACCTGAAAATACAATCTTGCTTTCATTTGGTTAAGAAATGTTGCTTAATTTCCTTTAGGCCATTTGGACATTTGGTCTATTTGTGGTAGAATAAGATGACTAACGCAATTTAATCACTGTTTCCTGGAAGAGCAGTGGATAGAAGAATATTTATAATATAAATTATTAAAATAGTTTCATATTAAAATCCCAAGTAATTTCACATCAGAGAAACCTTTGAATTAAAGAATGCAGAAGCAATGATCATAAATATTACTCTTATAGGTTGTCAATTAAATATAAGGCTTTCTTCAATATAAAGAAAAATATAACCATTAAGTTTCTTGTCTCTTTATCACTGTTGTTATTAAGAACATTGTGACTTTTGTGCCAATATATATTAGTATATAGACTGATGGTAATATATTAACTTTTAGTTTTGATAAAAGAAGAAGAACAGTCTGGCCTTTTCAATAAAAAATCAAAACAGGATTATTGTAACCATATATTAATTTTTTTATTTTTACTTTTCATGATACTGGTATTGTATACAAGTATATATTCATAATTCTGACCCAACACCACAATGTTGAACCAGAAATTAGAGATACAATGTACTTGGTCTTTGACAAATTCATATCTGGAGCTATGAATTCTCCTATGTGACTGACGCATTCAAACCAAATGCTTTCTCAAACATCTTTGCTCACCCATTCACATATGTATCATTTTCATCAGTAGAAAGACCTTAGCTCTCATTATTCATGCCAGAGAAAAAAGAAAATTGACAGTCTTTTCAACCCAGCAGGGTGGCGACTTTTTAAGGTATTCTGGGTAAGGTGAGAGAAAACTTAGGAGACTGATGTCAATCACCCTGATGTTATAGAAGCCTCTGCCTTGAAAACTCACGTGGCGGGCTTCCTCTCTGACATGGAAGTAAAGCATGTCAGAGATTTTATTTTAATCAAGTCATAAAGTCAATCATTCAAAACAGAATGAATCAAACTGACTGTCAAACAGACATTTTTGTCACACCATCAAAGTTTTTACACGTTGTGTATGCAGCACATAAAACAATTAAAAAAAACAACACATTTTTGATTCTACTGATACTGACGAATAGCAAAAGGAAGAATAGAAAAGGAAATTCACATGTCAGATGTACCTGAGTATCGTATCTTGAATCCTTTCTTGTTGGTTGCATGATCAGTGGACCATCGTAAATAGAGTTGGTTTGTTTTAGATGTGAAGTTCAGCTGAGATGAATGGTTACCACTTAGAGCAACTAGGAGAGGGCTTTGTCCAGAGGATCCTAGTGAAACAGAGACAAGCATGTTCAGAGCTGCTGTGTAATCACATAACATATGTTATCCTCATGCATATAGATTCATAGACAGTGTGTAACCGTGTATTGTTTTGTGGCCTCCGTGTCTGTTGAAATGAAACTTGCAATGTTTTATTTTTGCTAACATTGATCTGCTTAATACTGATTCAAGATGGAAATTTACTCCTGTCAGTAAGAGTTGTATTTATAATGACGACTGGAGAATATGGTTTAGTTCCATTTCTGCTTTCTATAGCATAACACCCCACCTGTGTGTCTGTTCTTAGCCAAACAGTGGATTGAACCAAACAAAGTTTGACATATAGAAAAGCTTTTGTTGGACAACTGGATACATATGGATACTTTCTTCCTTTTAGAAATGATAAAAGAACACAAAAGCAACCTGTGTATATTCAAGGCATTAAAATTTAAAATGACATACCCTACCCTGAAGTCCCTGGGAGGTAGATTCACAAATGGGAATTCAGTGTTGTGTACCTTATTAACTCTCGCTACTTTTCAAAAACAAACACCAATTAAAGCTGTGAACAAGTCTGTGTATGTTTATGTGCATCAACATGTGTGGGAATGACTTTTACAATACAGGCACAACGTACCATCAAAAATTTCCAGTTCATCAAACTGCTTCTCACTGTGGAACATCTCTACATAGATATTGATGGTGTAACCTGGGAAGATGAGAAAATTAGTTTGCTTTACAAACAAATATATTAAAAGATACAAACTGGCACACGGAGATATTCTCCACTAACACAAACATACATATACAAATAGATACTGGCAAATAAGTATATTAAAGTAGCACCCTGACAAAACAAATGCACATACATCGTGTATGAATTATGCAAGCGTTGCTTTCATATGTTTGAATTTTACATATATCAGTTGTGTATAGAGACTGTCACACTGTACATCATAAATACACTCAGATTAAATACATTTGCACAAACATTTATACAAACACACCGACTTTACTTCGTAACACACAACAATGCATACATATACAAACATCATTTCAGTCAGTTTACTTTCTTAATGAGGACTTAAAATGTTTTCTTAATGACGAAACACTTGTGTTTTTGATCTAATAAATTCCTACTTATTAGGCATACCTAGAGATATTAGAGGAGTTGAACATAACTTAACCTCCCTCCACAGAATTGAAGGCTATAGGTGGAAGCTGGGAAGGAGATGGTATTTCAAGAGCAAGTGACCTTGGTTGGCGAGAGACATCAGATTGTATGTGAGAGACAAGTTGGAAAAAAAAAAGAAACTGTATGAACAGGTTTTAATCTACTTCCCCTGGCTTTTAATGTTATCTCGGTTTTTATCCAATTCTGGACAAGGTAGTTACACGTGACTGGCCTCAGACGAACCGCGAAGGAAGACAGCCTAGCTGCTGTTGCTGCGTAACGCCGCATCTCTCTGTTAACCACAAAGAGAGAAAGAGGATAGGCGCCCCTGGGTACCAGCGAAGTGTACGTTCAACCCTGCCCTATTCAACCGATCCTGGATCATCAATCCAGATTTCCACGGACCCCACAACGCCATCGATCGCTTCCAGAGCGACCCACGTAAGAGGCTTTTGTGTCTGGGCAGAGCTTAGTTTAGTGTTGTTTGCAGACTCCCTTTTCCTGTGTGTCACATATGCATAGAACCGGACCATCGATCCCGCCGTAACTGATGTTTTTTTATTGCGCAAAGCAACTCGAATCTCCGTTTCCCAGTTCAAAGATCAGAGCAGCTCTGTGAAGTGGCTTCACATCACCACATCTGTGGGGAGACCAACAGAGTTGCTGTTGCTAATCGCTAGGAAATATTCTAGCTTTGATGATTTTACGCTGTCCTTTCCTTTCTTTTCTCTTCTACTAACCACTACGTTACAATTATCAGCAGTAGAAAATCCCTGCTGTGTCCTCCGCCATCTTGGTCAGGGAGCGAGGTTACCACGTGACCTCGCCCGCCATCTTGAAACTCTCATCGTGTGAGGTGGCGGCCATCTTGGTGAAAGACAAAGTCACCACATGACCTCGTCCGCCATCTTGAAATCCTCCTCACGCTACAAAGCCAACTTAGTTTATCTCACACACACACACACACACATTCATAGTCTCCCAGCATACACGTATATAAGGTGATACTCTTTTCCATTTAATGTTTTATTTGCTTATGTTAGTCTAGTTGTCTTTAAGTTAGTAGATATCAGGATCTTGATTCAAGTGTTGTTCAGTTCATACTTGTGTTAATACATTCTGATATATTTATCTAATGAGCCTTTATATCTAATCTTCTCTTTAGAATTTGTTTGTGGTTATTTTACACAGTTTTGTAACATTTGCTGGTTGAAGAGGTCTGTGCTCAGACTAACACCTTCTCTGTTGCTCTATAGCGCCACACCTGGTCACAGTCTGGCACGCATAGAACAACAGCCATTATAGACTGACTGTGCTGTTTAGTCTTTGTTTCCTGATCTATCAGGTGGTGCCCCATTTCAATTTATTCACTTTGTTAATACCTTTCTGTTTATTAACAGCTATCCCTTAAGACAGTTGCTAATAACCCCCTTCATAACTAAACGAGCACGTCATATGCACAACATAATTGGTGCACAGTGAGAGGCTATAAGATACCAATTATGTCGAACACCTTATAGGCACAACAAAGTGTTCACATGCCCTGACTTCTCAAACCAGGATGAGACATTTTGAAGATTTTGAAAGCAAAATGAGATGGTTATAAAGCAACTACATACTTAGGATATGGCAAAAATCCAGTGTTAACCACAATAATGCGACAGATCTAAACACAGTGAATGTACCTGGAATGATACGCAGCAGCCATGAGCATGTCTGGCTGTTTGGATAGTTGGTAGGAAAACCGGGACTTAGAATGACTCCTGATGATGAGAGCCGCTCTTCATTGGCTGGGCACTGGGCTGCATGGATAGCAAATAAAAGCCAGTAAGAAAGGAAAGCGGAGGAACAGTATGGGAAAAGAAGAAAATACTGTTTTGACAAGGAGTGTTTAACAAATTTTAGGGAGTAACAAAGTCTGTTTAGGGGAGAGTGAAATGACACAGTCTTCATTAGAAGACCCACCTCTTTCTCCTCTCATATGGGGCCACAAAATTATAGCCCAGTGCCCAGTACACAAGGCAAATAACATTAAAAGCATATCAATGACAGTTAAAATCATGCAGTCCTTTGTTCCAGTCACAATAGGCAAACAAGATATTACACACCAAAAAAAAATCCCGAGCTTCATGTTTAATTTAAGTAAGTATGTATTGGTCTATTTTTTCATTTTCTAGGAGGACACGTGTTCTCAACGCATGTTAGGTTAGGTGCAGATATTTTTCTTTTAAAATGTAATAAAATAAATGGTTGTATTGACAAAAAAACCCACCATGCCTTGGCTTAAAATATAGCCTCGCACAAAATGTACCATGAGGGATAGATTCTCACCCAATCTACAAAAACAGAAAATGTGGTGCAGCTGAGCACAAATGAAAAACTGTGGAACTGGATGCAATATATAAATTACTTGCAATGAAAAGTCATTCAGATGTGCTTTAGATGTTTTTGGAATGTGTTTGAATTGAAACAGGAAATATGAAATCTTAAACCTCACGCCCATCCTCTCCTACTTTAAAATGTGCCTATTTATTAGCCGTGAGCACAAGCAAGACCATATCCAGTAACAGGATTTAACACAAAATGAGTTAAAGTACTTCCATTTCACATTGAATCTCTTCTCAGAAGACTGTTGACTTCTTTTTTTTTCTTCCTCTGCTCAATAATGGAAACAAAATTCTGCTCATTCCATGTGATGGGGAAGGCTGAGCATTTATTCAACGTTCAGCTGTAGAGGGAAAATTGCAGTTTTCTAAAAGAAGCAATTCAAATCAATTCAAATTTTTCTCAGAGAAATACCAGGAGCCACGACCACTCACTTCCCAGACTTGATACTCTTATTTTTCTTTCCTGAAATCTCAAAAGTTGTCTCAAAATAAAACACAGTTGTCATGATGAACTAAAGTACTCCTGAGTTTACATGATTAATGTTTGCCGATTTTAAAAACAAGAGGAGAAGAAAAAGAAGAAGAAGAAGGAGGAGGAGAAGGTAGGTTAATATGTTCAGTTAATTTTTTTTATTTACACTTCCACAATAGACAGAACGATTGTTGAGTGTACTTCTTGAACATTTAATTACTTGGAAAATATATTTTGTAGTTATCCAATTTTTAGAGACATTATTTAAATGTGTGTAACTATGTTTCAGTTAATGGTTTCCCACATTTCTCCACATGACACATGACCACCTGCTGAGAAAGAGCTGGCTCTCAACAACTGACTTTATGTGTTGGTGGAAAGAGAAATAATTACCCACCAACAAAACAACTTTTCCTGGAAACCTGGAAGTTGAGTCTGTATTTAAAGGAGCAACTTTATTTATGCAAGCTGTAGTAAGAAGTAACGGCAGCAATATGA
Source organism: Hirundichthys speculiger (assembly GCA_018398805.1). Taxonomy (NCBI): domain Eukaryota; kingdom Metazoa; phylum Chordata; class Actinopteri; order Beloniformes; family Exocoetidae; genus Hirundichthys; species Hirundichthys speculiger. The sequence continues at coordinate 4,369,228 of JAGFBZ010000648.1, forward strand.
CACATGTGAGTATTAACATAAATGTATTTAAAGTAGGGCTGTCAGTCGATTACATTTTTTAATCGCGATTAATCAAAAGATTTTTATAGTTAACTTGCAATTAATTGCACATTAATCGCATTATTTTTAAAATGTTCTGTTTATCCATCCATCCATCATCGATACCCATTTTGTTCTATACAGGGTCAAGGGGATCTGCTTTGAAAACCAAAATTTCACCAAAGCTGCCTTACTTTTTGGGGACTTAATTCATCATCATTCTTAGTGTATTTTGTCCGGGCTGCTGCTTGACCGCAGTAATTTGCTGACGGTCCATAAACTCCACGGCAGCAGCGAGGTACTCAGAAGGACATTCTGCACTGTTCCTTAGAGTTTTTGCTACATTCACTGAGCTTGGAGGGTTGATGACACTTGTGAAATGTCTGGCATACTTATATCTACAAAATGATGCCAACCTGGAAGCAATTGGTGCCATTTTCATGACGCTATTAAAGTTTGAAGAGAAAAAAAAAGAAGCGAATGTCGGATGTGAAACTAACTTTACCGCGCCCTGTGGCGGTACTCAATTCACAGCGACAGTAAAAACAAATAACCTTTTTCTTGTCAAGAGACCCATCTGGCAGCACCTTAAGGCTAAACTCGCCGTTCATCAGACCCTTTTCTGTCGCCATGTCTGTCCCACACTTTGACTGTAAATACACTTATTGGCCGAGGGTCATATTTACAGAAAAGTGTGTGCGTTAATCTCGTGTTAAAAAAATAGTGGCGTTAAACAAAATTTGTGTTAATGCGTTACTAACGCATTAACTTTGACAGCCCTAATTTAAAGTCAAGTGAAGAGATAAGTAAATAGTTCTGCAACAGACACTATTGTTCAATTCAATTCAATAATACTTTATTATTCTCCAAAGGAAAATTACGAAATGTTCAACTGTGATGTGTGTGTAAAATTACAAACTTTTAATTATTACTATGTGTTTATTATTTATTTATTATTATCATTCGATTATTATTAAATTTTCATTATCAGGATAGACAACACTTAAAGAACATTTTGATTAACTTCAAGGAATTGTTTCCCTACTTATCACACATTATTGAACTTTGACTCAGTTTTTACACAGTACATCAGTGCAGGTTTTTGGTCATCCAGGTAATTCATAAAGCCTTGAATCATGGCAGCTGGACTTTTCTTTCTTTTGTCAATTCCTTCTGGATACCATCTTGACAAATCTTTCTGGATAGAATGTAAAACACTTTCAAGAACCAAGAAAAGGACGTCCGGTAGACACACAGACTCCTATAGTCTGTGTAGTGTAAATATTCAGGAGCTGGACCGAGCTTTGTCTTACCTTCACATTTTGGTGGCGGGGCTTCAAAGAGCATATGAGAATCAAGCTTACACATAAGCTCTGACTTTCCAACCAGGGTGTATCCAGGTAAACAGCGATACTTCACACTGTCACCTAACACAGGAGAAATAAGAAAAGACATCCATCTTTTATATTTTATATTCATCTTTTTTATATATCTGATGGCATATATTTAACAGAAACCATACACAAGTAGTGTGAAGGAAAAACTGTGACACCATGTCCAGCTTTGAGAAAAACAAAGACACAGATTCCAGGGGCATGTTTTTGTAGATCCTGGCTGGATCTGAGTCTTTCTGGATCTGGATGATTCTGGATCTGAGAGATTTACCTTTTGTATGTATTGTAATATTATAGCAACCCAGCTCTCATAGGTATCTTGCTGGCTTTTGTATAAAGCTGGAAGCAATCTGATGTCCCGTTTATATAGCTAGTTGGAGTTGGACCCTTTCGATTACTGTCATATTTGTATTCAGTTAGATGCTGAGTGTTACTTCAATATTTTACCATGAATATTAATGTTGATTTCATGATGCCAGGTTCAAATCAATGTATTTTTTTTTTGTCTGCAGTTACATTCAGGTTAGTGCCAGTGTCTAGCTAAACCATCTAGTATGTATATGCAATTTAATCTTATGGCAGACTTTTTTTTTTTCTTTTTTGTGGGAGTGTGAAGGGTGAATGTGTCCCACTGTCACCAGTCCTCTCTGGCAGTAATTTCTAATGTCTTTATTAATATCTTAAATCCTGATTTTGTCAGAGAGGTCAGAAAAAAAAAAAAAAATCTAATGTATTTTTGAGCACAGTTAGCATCAGTGTATTTGAATAATAACAGCTTCCAAAATCAATGTATAGTTCCAAAAATTAAGTAAGGTCTTTTTTTATTCTTTTAAAGACACTTCAAAATATGATGGAATTTAAATTTATTTTTCAGAAGCAACTAGTCTGCATACCACTGAGGAGTAAACTGATCTTGCCAGGGTTTTATATAAAACCATATTAGTTCAGTTCAATTGAATGATCTTTTCGGGAATTTCTGGAAAGGATTAGGTAAGTGAAAAGCTCTTTTTAGGAAACCTATAGACATCCCAGACTTTAAGCTGCTTTGTACTAAAATTCTTCCAAAGTGATGATGTAAATTTCATATTACATTTATGAAGAAATATATAAAAAGTTAACACAACTGCCAAGCACCACTTGAAATGGGTGGACAAAGGTAGGAGAAATCTTTCCAGTTTCTATGGAAACCTGGTATAACATCAGCATTTAGGGAATTGAAAGTAAAATAAGTAAAGCAAGCAAATATTGTTCTATATTTGTCTTATGTAACTATTTGTTTTGCATTAACCATTTAAATACAAGATCTCTCTCTGTTGTATGTGATCAGGCAGACCAATACTGAGCACACCATCACAAGATCAATATATAATTTTTTGTTTAGTTTTTTCTTTTTTCCCCAAAACGAAAAACAGTTTCATCACAAAGCCAGAACCTGTTAAATAAAGAACAAAAGATCCAACCAAATAAATATTTGATCAAATATTTTTTTAAAGACAGCTGTCTACTGACAGCTTCTTCTTCTCTAAAGAAAGAAAACAAGGCCAATTACCTGAGGCGAGGTTATCATGGGCATATTTAACTAGAAATGTCTCATTCACTGCAAAATCCAAGTTCAAGACTGCTGGCAGTAACAAAAGACTGCATAAATTATAACACTGAAAAAAAAACTCAGGCAGTTTATCACACCCTTCCCTTTATCAAGACGCAAGATGTAGACTTAGAAAAAAAAAAGCAAAAAATCCTGTAACTATTTTGTGTTTTGTTGTCTCTGGAAAGCACAATCAGAAAAAAATAAATAAATAAAGACTGGGAATAAACCAGGAGACAACTTACTTTCATGGTCTTTGCTCAGGTCATCTGAGCTCAACTTCAATAAAAATGTATTAAAGCATGTGATGACCAAGAGTCAGGTCATGCTAAGATAACATTAATCATCTTAAAGTTCAATAAGCAGTTAGATAACTAAAACTCAGCCATCTATTCATCTCACTAGGAAGGATGCAGTGACTGGATACCATCTTTACATATAATCGAGCAGCCTCAATCACTGTGCAGCACTGTTTAAAACCATGGAGGTGTTTATAATTGAGCACTAGCTTGAGAGCTTACATTCCCGAACAGTCACAAGAAATAAAACTGAGACATAGACTTAGAGAGGCTTACATTTCATTATTGGGTAGAAACAGCTGTTTACCTTTCTTTATTGGAACACATCCCAAACATCATCCTAAACTCTGTGCAAAATATAGAACTTGAAATAGCTCTTTTCATCAAAAAAAAAGGGGGAAGCAAAGGAAAGAAAAGGTATTTTAAAATTGTAAAAATGTAAAATTGTTTTGTTCAATAAATTATTTATTGAGCACAGTCCAGTATCTTCCTTTGGCTATTTTGTCACATCATCTCAAAGGTTTCTGCCTGGTCTCGTTCTGAACAGGCCACCATCATGTGTGAGGGCCTCCTGATGTTTCGGGCTCTCAGCCACACTCTCCCAGAGTAAATGTCCTGTGGGGTGGGGGGATGTGTTTGTGGCTCTCTGTGGTGCATCGCTTCAGAGACAGAGAAATTCCTACTGGGACACTCCCCAGCTATGGAATATAAAATACTCAGGTAGGAAGATGAGACCTTTGATTTATGTAGGTGTCAGATGAAGTGAGTCAATTGTTTTTCACTGAGTGCTGGGTGTATCTGGAGATGGAGACCTTCTCCACAAATTCAACAGGTATTTATATTCTGAGCAGCTATCTCCAAGGGTATATAAGTATGTCTTGTATCTTGCTGATGTTCAGACTCAGATTGGGTCCTTGGGTCCTCATCTCCATGGCCAGGTTAAAGGGTACTATGGTGTTGAAGACTGACATGTAGTCAATGAAAAACATCCCAGCACATTCAGCTCTCTTTTCCTCAGAATAGATAAAATGTAATGGTATGAGGTTGGAGGTGCGGTTGTTTCAACACCTGCTGGGTCTGTAAGTAAAAAGAGACTCTGAAAGACTCTGAAAGAGTCAAAAGAGTTGTGCAGTGACAAATCCTTGACCAGGCTGTTTTCTTTGGCAAGTAGACTGTGATCGACCAGATGAAATATGAAAGGGTGACAACTCTGGCCAAGGATACAGTATATCAAAGATATATGGAAACTAAAGTGCGAACGAAAGAATTTCAGGACCCACCCCAAAATGCCTTCAGGTCAAGCAGTTTTCTTTTGCCTTTTGTGCATCTGTCTAGCCATCTCAATCCTTTTCAGGGTTATGGGTGAGTTCTGGAGCCTATCCTGTCCTGGGAACTGTTCTGAAGGCTCTAGAGCTCTTTGTGCAAAGAAGGATACTTCATAAAAAGAGAAACATATCTGACAACAGGTCCCTGCTTTTTGTCCTCCTTAGGATTTTTTCCACAGAAGTAGGTTTCTTACGCAAGTTAACATTTCAAACAGCTTCTGTGGCCAGTGGAATGTTGTTATTGCTGCCATGCCTCATAGCATGGATAAAATATATCAAACTCATCAGCTAAAGAGGTGTTCACACTTGTTACAGAGAAGGACTTGTATCTAAATTACTTAATAAAGCTCCAGTGCATACTATTAAAGACGATCACATGGCTCCACTGACCAATGGCTCAGGGAAAATATATGTTTGGAATGATGTAACCTAGCCGACTTACTGAACAGCTCAGGTGTACCTCCCACGATAGCTGAAGTTGAGTGGGCCACTGTCTCGTCAACACCAGGATGAGTGTTCAGAGTTCAGAGTATTAGTTCAACTATTTTGTTATGATGATTCTAGTAGGAGTTTTATACATCATTTAACAGGAGGAAAATGGTGGCATGTTATGATTTGCAAGATGTTGGCTGAAAGGATTTTTTGTACCTCTGTTTGACCAGTGTGTAACTGTGGTCCTTTAGTTCTTCTTCTTGTGGGGAGGTAAATATGCTGTTTCAAATCAGAAACAATCTTAATGGTCTTCGTTGAAGCTTCTGGCCAAAAGAACAGTCTCAAAGTGTTACTGTCTATTGCACTCTTCCTGCAGCTTAGATACTGCAGTTTCTGTGCTGATATGCAGAGTGATACAGACTGCTGTGACGACTGCAAATGTGAACTTGTTGGACAGGTAGAAAGTGATGGTCAGGTGCTCCAGGTAATGACAACAGAATCAGCAAAACAATATTTCTCGATTCCTTGGGTGTCATTTTTTTCTTGTTTGAAAATATTTAGCACATTTTCTTTTGTAGATTTGCCATGGCTTTGTTTCTTTTCTTGTATCAGATACACATAAGGGACAGAGGTGCACTGTTTTATGAATAAATGCCACTAATAAATTAACAAAAGGACAAGTAATAGTGACAGACTACCATTGAGTTACTATAGATTTAGATCATGTATTTGAAAAGTAATCTTATCATTAATCTTATAACGACTACATCAAATGTGGTCTGTTAGTTTTGATTTATTGCTGTACCACATTAGTTTACGTTAATAAAACAATTTAATTTTGAAGAATGTACTACACAATACCATATAAAAAAAGAGTCTTGTTCACGTTGATTACCTATATGGAAGTCTTCATCTTCGTATATCACTTCTGCATTCTCCACAAATGGAGGAAGTGGGCATTTCTTCAGACGGTATGCTAAGACAAGGATGGAAAAAAAATGTTGAACTGAGGCATCCTATAGACTTCAAGTAGACAAGATGGACAAAGTTGACACCATCATTATTGCATTTGCATATCTGCTTTGGGTGTGGAGATGACTGTAATCCCATAAAACACATAAATTATACTTACAAATGCAGATGTTAATTTTCTTAATTTTGTTGGCACAAATGATTTAACTGAGATCACTGCAAAAAAGCACTCCAGTTCTTTGGAGAAGGCATTCATGTGCAAAAAAGGGCAGTGGATGTGATTTTTGTAATTTTCTAAAATATCTATTAAGCTCTTTAAGTGCAGTCATGCTTACATTATGGTGTTCAAGGGAATCTGACTCTGACATAAGGTTTCATCTTCCTCAAAATGTCTGAGCAGTCATGAGTGTAAAGGCAGGGCACCGTGCACTGAACCAGAAACAGGGCTTTAAACATAATAGCACATTTTAAATTTTGCATGTGCCATATCCCTAGATAAACATAATGCACCTGCACACAACTCATTCTGGCAGACGAAAATATTTAAGACAGCATAGTAGATATATCTAAGTCAATAAAAGAAGAAAATCTGACATGGTGCTCAGTCTGTCATAGCAGCTATGTGCATGATCTAATTTAAAGGAGAACAACAGTGTCAAACTCTGCAAACAATGCATTATTTGCACACTGCAAATAATGCATGGTGTATTATCCTGAATTTCCCCTCGAGAGGTTTATAAAGGATCTTTTTTTATCTTAAATCTTTTGAAGTAGGAGTGAAATCAAACTCCCAAAAATGTGAATAATCTCCTGATCACCTTGAACATATAAAGCAACAGAACAAGGAACATCCTGACTGATCAGACTTGACTACTTTTTTCTGCCCTGACTTCAAATAATGATTCACTAGCTCCATAACCATAAGCGTGGTTTGCCTGATGACTGGCATTAAAAGCTCCAACTCTGAATACACTCTGCCTCAGAAAATGTTCCTTTTTTTTAAGTGTTGAAAGCCCTCTGACCTTATCACTTATACTTATTTACGGCTATACTAACACCAGATCAGTTACTAAAACTTAATATGACAACTAAATAACTACTTTTGTGTATCAAGTTACCATGGAAGTTGAGAATGAAGAACCCTCCTGTGGAGAAGTCAGAGTGAAAACGTATCAGGACCTTCGAGCTGGTACTGTAGGCTGATTCTAATGCTGTGTTTCCACTAAAGACTCCCAGCTGAGGGCTAGAAGTATCAGGACCATCCCTAAATAGAGACAAAGTAAGAAAACAGATGATGCTTAAATTAAAAACAGGGTAAATCAAATTGCTGAGCATATACTTCTTATATGATTTGACCATTCATGACAGTAATGCTCAGGGAATGCTCTAAACATGAGAAAAATAATTATCTGCATACACTGTACAATGTCTGTACAACATTTAGATACTGACTCTTAATTTCAATGGATATTAAAGCTGCATGTTGTTTCAAGTGTAATGTAACAAATTCAGTGAAAATATGGTTGAAACTTACTGTTACTGTAAACACTGTAAACAACTATGCTCATAGATGAAATTCAAACTTCTTAAATGTTTATATTTAAGGTAATCAATTTAGTTAATATTTTATGAATGATTAATGTTGTCTACCACAATATCCAGGAAAATGTGCCTGCAGCAAAGGTTTGCCACAATTTAAGTAAAAACCCTGCTGACAAGTTTTGCTTTACAACTTGGATTCCTCGGTTTTTATTCAGGCGATTTCTATTCATTCAGTTGGACTGTCTTGCATACACTGCACATTTAAAAATGTAACCTCAGGTTTTATATGAAACATTTTTTAGATAATAGTGCTGTGACGCCATGGCGAAACCCCAACTCGAGAGTTTAATTTTGTTATATTGGATATCCAATACCAAAAGTCTCTTGGAAATTTTCCTGACCTCTGATCTTTCTGTTAACTGCTGTTTTCAAATTACATTTGCAGCCAAGGAAAAACCTTAATGAAAAGAAAAAAAAGAAAAATGATTTGGCTATCTTGGCTATCTTATACCTTGTGAACATACACACGTGGACATAATTGTTGGTACCCCTCAGTTAAAGAAGGAAAAACCCACAATTCTCACTGAAATCACTTGAAACTTACAAAAGTAACAATAAATAAAAATTTATTGAAAATTAAACAATCAAAATCAGCCATCACTTTTGAATTGCTGATTAACATAATTATTTAAAAAAACAAACTAATGAAACAGGCCTGGACAAAAATGATGGTACCTCTATAAAAGATTGAAAACTATTTGACCAGAGTGACATGATTAACTCAGGTGTGTCCTTTAATTGACATCACAGGTGTTTCCAAACTCATAATCAGTCAGTCTGCCTATTTAAAGGCAGAGAAGTAGTCACTTTGCTGTTTGGTGAAAAGGTGTGTACCACACTGAACATGGACAACAGAAAGCGAAGGAGAGAATTGTCCCAGGACATCCGAAAAAAAAATTATAGACAAACATCTTAAAGGTAAAGGCTATAAGACCATCTCTAAACAGCTTGAAGTTCCTGTGACAACAGTGGCTCATATTATTCAGAAGTTCAAGACCCACGAGACAGTAGCCAACCTCCCTGGACGTGGCCACAAGAGGAAAATTGATGACAAATTAAAGAGACGGATCGTTCGAATTGTATCCAAAGAGCCCAGAACAACCTCCAAAGAAATTAAAGATGAACTCCAAGGCCAAGGTACATCAGTGTCAGATCGCACCATTCGTCGTTGTTTGAGCCAAAGTGGACTTCATGGGAGACGACCAAGGAGGACACCACTGCTGAAAAAAAATCATAAAAAAGCGAGACTGGAATTTGCAAAAATGCATGTTGACAAGCCACAAAGCTTCTGGGAGAATGTCCTTTGGAAAGATGAGACCAAACTGGAGCTTTTTGGTAAGGCACATCAACTCTATGTTCATAGACTCAAAAACCAAGCATACGAAGAAAAGAACACTGTCCCTACGGTGAAACATGGAGGAGGCTCAGTAATGTTTTGGGGCTGCTTTGCTGCATCGGGCACAGGGTGTCTTGAATGTGTGCAAGGTAAAATTAAATCTGAAGACTATCAAGGCATTCTGGAGAGAAATGTGCTGCCTAGTGTCAGAAAGCTTGGTCTCAGTCGCAGGTCACGGGTCTTCCAACAGGACAACGATCCAAAACACACAGCCAAAAACACCCAAGAATGGCTGAGAGAAAAGCGTTGGACTATTCTAAAGTGGCCTTCCATGAGCCCAGATCTGAATCCCATTGAACATCTGTGGAAGGAGCTGAAACATGCCATTTGGAGAAGGACACCCATCAAACCTGAGACAACTGGAGCAGTTTGCTCATGAGGAGTGGGCCAAAATACCTGTTGACAGCTGCAGAACGCTCATTGACAAATACAGAAATTGTTTAATTGCAGTGATTGCCTCAAAAGGTTGTGCAACAAAATATCAAGTTATGGGTACCATCATTTTTGTCTAGGCCTGTTTCATTAGTTTGTTTTTTTAAATAATTATGTTAATCAGCAATTCAAAAGTGATGGCTGATTTTGATTGTTTAATTTTCAATAATTTTTTATTTATTGTTACTTTTGTAAGTTTCAAGCGATTTCAGTGAGAATTGTGGGTTTTTCCTTCTTTAACTGAGGGGTACCAACAATTTTGTCCACGTGTGTACATATGTGCTAAGCAGACACAAGTGAGAGCCTGTAGCTGCCAAACAACGTTTCAGAAATTCTGGGCAAGGATGCCAAAACTTTTGCTTGTTACCATGGCTCATGAGAAACTGATCTTCACCAGTTATCAAAGTGATACCAACACAAAACAGAACAAAACGAGTGACTGTTATCAAATATCAGAACTATGTTGGTGTACAGTGCCATGCTAAAGTATTTGGCCACCTTTAACTTTTCAATCTTTTGCCACATTCATGCTTCAAACATAAACATATAAAATTTTAATTTTTTGTCAAGAATCAACAAGTAGGACACGATCGTGAAATGGAACAAAATTTATTGCATATTTTAAACTTTTTTAACAAAAAAAAAAAGAAAAGTGGGGCGTGCAATATTATTGGGCCCCTTTACTTTTAGTGCAGCAAACTGACTCCAGAAGTTCAGTGAGGATCTCTGAATAATCCAATGTTTTCCTAAATGACTGATGATAGAACCCAATAGAATCCACCTGTGTGTAATCAAGTCTCCGTATAAATGCACCTGCTCTGTGATAGTCTCAGGGTTCTGTTTAAAGCTCAGAGAGCATCATGAAGACCAAGAAACACACCAGGCAGGTCCCAGATACTGTTGTGGAGAAGTTTAAAGCCGGATTTGGACACAAAATGATTTTCCAAGCTTTAAACATCTCAAGGAGCACTGAGCAAGCAATCATATTGAAATGGAAGGAGTATCAGACCACTGCAAATCTACCAAGACCTGGCCATCCCTCTAAACTTTCATCTGGAACAAGGAGAAGACTGATCAGAGATGCAGCCAAGAGGCCCATGATCACTCTGGATGAACTGATCTACAGCTGAGGTGGGACAGTCGTTTAAAGTTTGCCACAAACCACCTGGGAAACCAACCAAACATGTGTAAGAAGGCGCTCTGGTCAGATGAAACCAAAATCAAACTTTTTGGCCACAATGCAAAATGATATGTTTGGCGTAAAAACAACACAGCTGATCACCCTGAACACACCATCCCCACTGTCAAACATGGTGTTGGCAGCATCATGGTTTGGGCCTGCTTTTCTTCAGCAGGGACAGGGAAGATGGTTAAAATTGATGGGAAGATGGATGGAGCCAAATACAGGACCATTCTGGAAGAAAACCTGTTGGAGTCTGCAGAAGACCTGAGACTGGGATGGAAATTTATCTTCCAAAAGGACAATGATCCAAAACATGAAGCCAAAGGAATGGTTCACAAATAAACGTATCCAGGTGTTAGAACGGCCAAGTCAAAGTCCAGACCTGAATCCAATCCAGAATCTGTGGAAAGAGCTGAAGACTGCTGTTCACAAATTCTCTCCATCCAACCTCACTGAGCTCCAGCTGTTTTACAGGAAGAATGGACAAGAATTTAGTCTCTGGATGTGTTAAATGGATAGAGACAAACCCCAAGAGACTGGCAGCTGTAATTGCAGCAAAAGGTGGCGCTACAAAGTATTAACGCAAGGGGGCCGAATAATATTGCACGCCCCACTTTTCAGTTTTTTTTTTGTTTTAAAAAGTTTAAAATATCCAATAAATTTTGTTCCACTTCACGATTGTGTCTCACTTGTTGTTGTTTCCTGACAAAAAATGAAAATTTTATATCTTTATGTTTGAAGCCTGAAATGTGGCAAAAGGTTGAAAAGTTCAAGGGGGCAGAATACTTTCGCAAGGCACTGTATGTGTTGAATAAAGGTAAGAATGAGTATGAGTTGCTTTTAAATAGCTCATACAAATTTACTTTCTCCAAATAAATTGAATTTGACAGTGTAAGAAACCAAAAGCAACCAGTCAAGTAAATCTGTGCTTGTTCTCTGAATGGTCACTATATTTTAATCATATTTTTTTATTTTATTAGAATTGTTTTTTAAATGTTTAAATCACAAAAATAAAACAAGTTTATTAAACAAAAGCCACAAATTGAAGAATAAATTCAGTCCTGAAATATTAAACTTTGCTAAAATGTTATTTTTTTTTAACATTTCTAAATGCCCAGGTTTAGGTTTTTAATGAACATGCCATTGGATTAAACAAGGCCTTTAAAATTTTAATTCATGAAGAGTGCCTAGGATCTCCTGGCTTGTCAATAATTCAAGGTTTTCTGAAGGTGTTGGAGCTCATTTGGAGGATCAGAAATGTGTTCTTTGAGTCATTTAAATCCAAATGAAACATGAATTTTGTGGTGAAATTTTTACACACTGCATTATACAGTGTGTGTATATATTATCACACACACACGGAAACATTTGCTTCATTGAAAAGGATAACCTAGAGTGTTAATGTTGTAGATTTTGATATAAATGGTGTGAATGCATTGTCATCTTCTGTATTATTATATCTTCTATATGTTTTTTGTTATGCAACTAGTTCCACATACTTTGTGCTACTTCAACAATTTTGATGTAAAAATGTTCAGCTAGATCTCAAGATTTATATTATGACCTTTTTTGCTTCAAATTTTTATACTTTTTTAAATATTTACCTTTTATTACATATTCTGTGCCACTGAATATGAATTGGAAGCTCTTCAAAACCTATGAAAACTTTGTGCACTTTAAAAGCTTACTACTTTAGCATACTTTCATCTAGACACCATTCAAACTTTAATGCTTCTCAAAAGATTACACTATTGCTATATGACTGTTTTTAAACCTCTTTTACCATTTTTGAAATATGGCAGTTTAAGTTTTATGAAAATTTCAGCTCTCTTCAATTTTTATGATGGAAGCCCACGGAGCCCTTTAGAGCGGTAGTCATGTGACCTAGTGAGGGAGCACTTACTGACATTTCAGATGTTTTTTTTATTTTTTTTATTTCAGATTGTTTTACTACCTCAAAATTTAGACTCAAGCCACAAATTATACATAAAAATGTAGGTAAATTTGTAGTCTTTCCGACAATATGACAGCCAAAGTGCTGCTGTTATTTGAAGTTGAAATTATGAGCCTCACAGTCCGAAGAGTGGCCTTCATCTCCCCATACTGGGAGATTGGCCAAATTGTTTTTAGAAATTCAGGAAATGACCACCGTTTTTAAACTAGCACTGTGTTTTAATTTTTTCAATCAAATAAAAGGTCAATAAAATAAAAATGACGCCATTGCATTCCCCTATCTCCTCTGAATCTAAGGGTATTGAAATGGCTGTGATTGAATGAACTGTTTCTGATCAAAGAGTTTAAAGGTGACGGACATTGGAAATCCACCTGAGAGCTGTCATGCTCTGGCAGACTCTGAGGAGCTGCAGCCATTAGGTTACTATGGAGACACTTGAGCACAGCGTTGCCAGGTGGGAAATGTGGGATTATCGTACCAGAGACTCAAAATTATCGTATTTTAAGGGAAATGATCGTACCTCTGTCATAACGAAAATAACAAGCCCAATGATGTGCTATAGTCAAATTTAATCACTCTAGTGTTAAATAGCGGGCAAAGCTGACCACTCAGCCCATTTAGCCTATCATGCTAGTTGTTCTGAGACAAACATCGATTGGCTGGAAACATGTCACATGGGAACAGATGCCTTCAGGGGAAAAAATAAAAACTCTCCGGCAGACACTTGTGGCCGGCAAAAATTTGAAATAGTCAAATTATCGTACATTTGGCCTTTTTTTTTGGATTATTGATCGTACATCGTACAGAGGGCCAAATTATCATACAAATACGATAATTATCGTACACCTGGCAACGCTGCTTGAGCAACTGTGGCAAAGAGGCGGGATCAGCAGCACTGAGAACCTGAGTGGAAGAGGTCCACCACTGAGTTGTTTTTAGCAGAGGCTGCAGCGGAGACTTGCGTTTACTGAGCTGCGGAACGGAAACTTAATTGTGGATCTGTGGAAGGGAGACTTAACCGGGGAGCTGAGGAGCCGAGGCTGGCGGTCATAATGTGAAGTGACTGCCATGGTTAACATGCCTAAGCTATGCTTCATTGTCAGGCCCTTCTGGAACAAACAAATAACAGTCATGGTGGTAAGTTCATGTAATCGACAGAACACAGGAGCACAGTAAAACACCTTCTCTTTAAAATATGACCACGACCAATAAGGTTTTTAATCACAGCTCAGAAGTCAATATAATGCTAAACGCTAAGTAGCTAAAATCGCGACAGTACCTGTTTGTGCTTGGCTATCTCCGGCCAGACAAAGCAAGGATGTTTTTGATAAATATGTTTTCAGAGCATCATAATCCCGAGACTTAGCTCTGTGTGTGTTTGTGTCCACGTGTATGCGTGGACAATAGGGAGAGCGATGCCATGCTGGCTGGGTGCGGATGTGTGGTGAAGTCGACCGTGAAGGTTTGAAGAGTGTAGCTTTATCAAATCAAAATCAAATCAAATATACTTTATTGATCCCCCAAGGGGGAAATTCAAGTTTCAAGTACACCAGACGCTGCAGTCTGGTGTACTTGAGGAGCTTCCTGGCATCCAGCGCTTCTTCTTCATGTCCCGAAAATTTATGTTTATAACATTATGCCAATTTAGTATTTACCATCCAGCCAGCTGTGGCTAGCATGTTTTAGTTATTAGGTACATTCAGCTGATAACATCTGCTAAATTTCAATATTCTGCTACATTTAAATATATTTCTATTGTTGAAATCTATTTTAAATGCATGTTCTACAAATGTAAACTTTGCAGCAGATTTCAGGGACATTTTTCAGCTCTATGCATTCATACCTGCTTTTCTGCAGGAAATGCAATTTTGTAGTTGTTATTTGAAATATTTATAGTTTACACTAGATTCATGTAAAGATAAACACATACAAGGAAACAGTCATATAGTTGATCTTTTAAAATACTGTGTCATTAGTATTACCGTTACATACTCAGAAATACTATTTTGTGATTGACTGCTGTAATTTTGTAACCTTTTGTCTATAAAATATTTTCTCTCATCAGATGATAAGATATGAAACAATTAAAATAAATTATTACTTTACATTTGTCTTGATTGTCATGATTGTCTAGTCATTTTTAATGGTTCTTTTTTCTTTCTGAAGTAATTTAGGAAGGAAATGCTGAAAATTATATTAAGCCTCAATAGGAAACTAAATAATGGTAACATTAACAAAAGAAATGCTGCTTTAAATAACTGAATGTTTAGCTACAATGACTTCCATGTAGAGTTAATCTGATATTAGATCCATTTCCTGCTATTAGCAGTGTTCCAGCAGTATTTGGCAAAGAGCCAAACTCATCTGATGGAAGACCACAGAGACAGTTTGGCTCCAGTCTCTAACATCTGGATGCAGCGTCTGTCACATAAAGCCCTACGATAGACAAGGCAGACACCAGCAGACACTCATCAGGATGGTGTCTAAATGACATTGTAAAGAGCATGCAGAACACATCCCTTGCATGTCTGATTATTGGGAAACCAAAATAGGAACAAGCTGGTGAAGAAAGAACGCAGTAATGCCACATGGAACAGCTAGGACAGTAGTGAAACAGATTAAAGTGCTCTTCAGTTCAGTTGTTATTTATTTACGTATTTGGAAGAATCTTTGCTCAGCCTAAACCAAAAGAATTGTATTTTAATCCACATGCAGATGCCTATACCCAAATTTCTCTATACTTTTAGTACTTACAAATCATAATTTAACTATATAACCACTACATGAACCATAAAAGCCTGAACCATTCTTCTGTAAATGTACTTTTAAGCAATTTATTTTCTTCATGCGTGACATATTTTTTCCTCGTTCCACCTCTGTCCCACTCTACTTGGAAATCCACAGAAAGATGCATCTCGATGGAAGCATTTACAATAATTGTATGCCCTTAATTAATGTTAGTTACCCTGTTTTTTTTTTAAGTTTTCTGCTGATGCATGTAATTAAATGTATTCTTATTACAGATGCCATTCATTAAAAAGTATCAGAAAGCCTGTCTTCATAATTTTAAATAGCCATTAATGTGCCATAAACCCACTGCATCTGGCACATTATTTTAACCTTCAACAAGGAAAGCTTTCTGTTTGGGCAGGTCAAAGACTCAGCATGAATAATAATGGGGAAAAAATTCCTAGTTGAATGCCTATGGTATTAAGTATGTTGTCATTGGTATCTGTTTATATAGAAATAATGCAGTTCCAGTAGATTTCTGAAAAAAACATTTTAAATCTGTCTATGGCTGTGAAAAGTATAGATGCTTTCCCCATGGGTGTAGGAACAGTACTTTTGTCGTCAGTGTCAGCCTCCAATCACTTCCAAATATATTCATGGGATACAGCTCAATTGAGCCATCACGTAGGTGCACATCTCACATTACGGAGTTCTTTGAGCTCTACAATATATGTATGCAGCTTCATAAAATTACTCCAGATGAAATGTACCAAAAAACACATGTATCACCAAAACCAATCTGCAAAAAGCTAAATACGTCTATATAGAGTCTCGATGTCACTAAATCCTCAATTATGATAGCAGGGTGGACTATACTATAACTATAAGTCAGCAACTGGGAATTCATTTCCCACCTTCCTATTTCAAAGAACATGACTCTAGAACCAGAAAATGAAAGCTAAACATTAAATATGTTGATTTTAAAAGAAAACTACAACAAAAGATGGCAAGGCTCTCTTGCTCTTTCTCTGTGTGTGTGTGTATATATATATATATATAATATATATATATATATATATATAAATTTTAAATCTTCCGGACAGACCCAAACTTTTAAGATCCAGCTGAGTCCCACTGGATTTGTGAACCCAACTCTGCTACTCCTTTCATTACATATCCCACTCCCCACTGACTCTCATCATTACTTCCAGAGCCCCCGACCCCTCTCTAGGCCAGTGTATGGCCATGGTACTGACTTAGATTGGATTGGTCAGTGGTCCCATTGAAAATGCATTACTCTCACACTCCCTGTATTGCACTCTTACCTCCACACTGAATCCCATTATTACAGCTGAAGAGGCTCATAGCAGAGTATGTAGGTGTGTATGTCTTATTGGTTTAAGAAGCTGTGGCCTCTACTTGGAAACATACAGTATAGAGATTTATCTATGTATCTTTCCTTGGACAACAATGTGCTCAAAAACTGACACATACTGGGACACACAGGCAACAAGGTGTTGAATAAAGTATGAAAGAAAAAAAATATATAATATGTGGATATACTAAGGATACCAATAATTGCATGTAGCCAGGATCTCCAGCATACCAGCAGGTTTGAAGACGTGTACATGTCTATGTAGATGAACGCACTTGATGTGCAATGTCATCATTTGACTATGACTGACAAAAAAGGAGACAGGAGCGAATTAGTTATATTCAAAACTAAACTGTCAGTGATGCATTCACTGCTTGCATGATGCATTAAAGACTTAGAGACATAGATATTTCCTACGTGTGTGGCATGGGTGTCAAAAATGTCAAAGAATGAATGTACTGAGACGTACCAGACAGCGATGTAATCTGTGACAGGCTCTGTCTGCAACAAAGTAAAGTTGATGTAAACTCCATGTCCATGGGGAACAGTGATGAGCCAGGTACAGTCTTGAGAGTTTGGGTATTCATTGGGGTACTGAGGTGAATATATGGTTCCATTTTCAGCTGTCACATTATAGCCACACGGAGCTGTGAAAACAGAGTTATAAGATTGCCTATTTGCAGATCATTCACTGTTTTCTAACACATTATGCTTGGAAACATTAGGAAACAAGAGGAGAAGTTGATATTATCATAGGTGGTAGAGGCATAGCAACATCAGTCTTACAAGCAGGTACATACTACAACTAATCCAAGTTGCACCATTTTAACTTTTTACTTAATTGCTGTTTGTCTGAACTAATGCTTACAGTTTAAATTAGATATAAGTAATTATTTTCTGAATGTAAAGATCATAAATTAAAGTTTGTCCACAAGGGTCGTTTGGTAAAGAAACTACACAAACTCAAAATAGATTGTCTACAAGTTTATTGTATTCTATTCTATTCTGATTTTGATATATTGGACCCAATCAGGAGAAACTACCATTGAGCTAAAAAAGGATGTCAAGAAGCTATGAGTCGTTCTTACCCTCACAGCGAGGAAATGGATGGTTCCACTTCCGGTTATTGCCATGAAGACAAGTCAATACTGTGTGGCCAATCAAAACATAACCAGGGTAACACTGAAAAGTTATTGACTGGCCAGCACTGTAGTCACTGTTGATTATGTCACCACTGGGGAATGGGGCAGGATCCAGGCAATTTTGGAGTTGATAAGCTTTAGACAAAAAAAAAAAGAGAGAAATGATAATCAGAACCTCAGTTTTAGGCATCGCAAAGTAAGAATGAGCTGTTACTTGGCAAATCTAGCTTAGCAAAGCATGCAGTTAAAAACAAATTAATTAATGTACTGTTATACATGGTATTTTATCCTGTGTGTGTCAAACAAAAACTCCACAGTGGTCTTATTTGCCATATCCTGACTTATGACCCAAATACATTACATCGTGTATGTCTAATCAACTTGAAGTGGCATTAAAAATCTATAAACCACAGAGATAACAAGTATAAGTGCAGCAACAACAATAAGAGTTATCTCCTTCTACACAGTTATCTGCACGTGTATGCATGGCATGCAAGCACTTGCTTGGGGAAATGTCAGCACCACAGGTCTATTAAGGGCACATCTCACTTGACATAAGCATCATGGTGAGTGAAGCCCCTCCCTCAATGTGCCTTTCACAGTGAGCAGAGGTGGTGGACACTGGAATTCAAGCTGCCAGCACCTTCCAGTACACATGAACAGTACTCACTACAAGGTCAGTACACATAGCATCCGCAGCACTGGCCAACATCTGGAGGATACAGCGGTCAAAGAGGCCTCAGGTAATATGAAACCAAATACATACTATTTTCACCTGTAGTACCACTAACTGTGGACAAGACATCCGAAAACCTGCTAGGATGATGTTGAACCTTTATAATCTGATAGCTAAACAAATATTCATGAATCCAATAGAAAATTCTGTATATGTAACTGAAAATAATGGAACGGCAATTGACTGCAGTTGTAAGGGTGTGATGCTAAAGGAGCATCAAAGGGGAAGGCCTACATATGACAGGATACGAGATGATTCAGGAATACAAGGAGATGAAACAGTAAGTAAGGACGTAACTGGGGTAGAAAATGCTGGATGCAGAGGGAGAACTCGCAGCTGTGAAACTACAGCAAAGAATGTGGCTCAAACTGATTTCAGGAGTCACTTTACAGTTTTATTTATTTAGTGAGTTGGGTATAAAATACATTTACAAGCATTGTAATCTCTGCTTTTTTTTTTTCAATTTTCACACAGATTTTTCCTTTTTTTCCCCTCTTCTTATTTGGCCTCTAGCTGTTATCCAACTGCTGTTTTATGAATGTTAATGCACCCATGAGCAATACATCGTACACCTCCCAGGCCTTAAGCACAGAACCTGCACTTGCATGTGATGCTGAGTGGTGAAAGGAAGAAAGCCTGCACTCAGGCTGTGGGCAGCATCGTGTTTTGCATCCTACTGCCAAAGAACTTTGCAGTCAGGTGAAAAAAAACAAAAGGCATCAAGTGCTACTCCACGTGAGGTTGCACGTCTGCATTCCCCTAGAGCTAAAGTGGGAGGACTGTAAGTACTGCAGTATTAGGGGACTTACTACTGCAAATTGGGAGTTAAAGAAAAGGGAAATGATGATGTGCGCATGAATGCAAGTTAGCTTATGTGTAAGTAAGTAAGCCTTGTTCTAGTTATGCTGGCGTCTCGGCCCACAGTGCATCTCTTGTGTCTTTGAAGTGCAGTACTCAGGGCTACAAGTAAAGCCTGCTGGACACGATGCCAGTCTCTCACAGGGGCTTACTGACAATCCATCTCTTTTAATGATGAGAGAAAAGCCATAAGGTTTTTAAGTCTTTAGCATGACTCATCCATGGATCAAAGCTCAAAACCTCATAGCGATATGTTTTTCACCCTATCACACATTTCTTCAAGTTTGGAAGGCTTTGTAACTTGGGCTCTAGGTTGGAAATGTTAATTTATTCTGAGCCTTTGAGAACACCATTAGTTTTCCTTAATCATTTGGGCAACCATTGTACTTCTTCCTCCAAATGTTGAGAAAATGAACAGCATGCTCATTTTGAATGAAAGGGTTTTTTTTTTCCCTCTCATTGGTAAGACAGCAGAGTTGTGGTCTTTTCAGTTTGGACCTTCCCATAAAAACATATATTCAAAAAGACAGTAGCTTACCTTGATAAGTCAGTTTGAACCCTGGTCTGTTCTCCGAGTGGTCGCTGTAGAAGTGGACGACTGTCAGGTGAGTCGTGCTCATCAAAGGCGGTGGCATCTGTGAGCCGCTAAACTGACCAATGAGAGCAGAGCTGTGCTGTGGCCCAGCCCTGACTTCTAGGAAGTCGTGGTTGTCTTCTGAAGAAAAGTTTTGAAACTGAACATGGGCTCCTAAAACAAAAATGATGAAACAAATGGCATATAATATGAAAAACCATAAGAAAAGAAAAATAATATATAAAAAAAAACAAGCTCATTAGATTTAAATGATAACCAGAACATGTATGTTATTATAAATTGCATAAAACATGAAAATATTTTTATATGAAACTAATTTTACAATGTCCATACTACATAGAAACATTCTGCATGCCTGTTGATCAATCACATTATTACATTTTTTAATGTACTTTTTTTTTTAATTGAAATGATAAGAAGAATAATAGTGATATGCCACTACTAAACTTTAACATTTTGATAGCTTACATGAAGGATACAACTGCAGGTTTTATTGTGATTATAAACCTTAAGAGATCATTTTGTAATCTAATTTTGTGATTTCTAGAAATGCATGCCACGTACACAAAATGATAAAAGCTGTGTCTTATTAAAACCATCACCTACTATAGTCATTTAACACACAAACCATGTGTCAGACGCAACTTACATATGGTTAATGTAGCTATGCATGATAACTGTTTTTTAAAACCTCCTAAAGGCCGATACCGATAACCAATAACACACACATATACCTAAGATCATTACATCAATACTATGAACAAAATCAAAAATAGTTTCGATTCTTTAAATGAACAGATATTTATTTTTTCCAATAAAAAACGATGGCAAGCCCCTCAAACATGTTCATAAAGCTAACAAACAATTCTATTTGATATCTCACATCAACTCAACATCAGCTCATGTTAGCACAATTTCAAAACTCCATGAAAGCGATGGTTATATTTTAGGTGGCTGGTCAGATTTGACACATTAAAGTTTGTGCTTGTGCTTCCCTCCTCGTGGAATTCGCGAATATCCGAATATCAATTCAAGTCAGCAACTACCAAAATTATGACCGAGTTAACAAGTAGTTTTCTGACAATTCGTTTTTCTGATTATGCCGACGTAACTTGAACATAACATTTACTGCCGGTCATTCAAGGCTCAGTGGGAGCTAGGCACTGCCATGTTGACAAAAATATATGTTATTGGAGCTATTCGTCATGATATCGGACTTATCGGAATGGCGTCATAATTTCCTGTTATCGGCCCGATAGTTATCGTGCACCCCTAGGTTAATGTGCTTCAGATTTAATTCTAGGAAAAGAGGGATGCTGTTTTCCAAGAACGCTAACAGATGTGCTTGATGCAGTACCTTCTATTTAGGAATGTCTTCCATTCCATGACTTACCATATCCAGCTGGCAGGGTGATCTGCCAGGTGCAGTCCAGGTTGCCTGGGTAGTTGCCGGGAAAACCTGGACTGAGGATGACCCCACTCATCTCAGACAGGATCCCCGCCACATTTTGCTGGCAGCACATACACAAAACACAAATTGTTAATGGATGAGCAATGTACAGAAGAAATCATTGCTTTAGCCTCTGACAGATTCTGACATGAATGTGAAGACGCATGTTTCTCTCACTTATGTGTACTGCGATGCTGCATTTAAGAAAAGCAAAAAAAAGGGATTTTGTTGCACTTAGTTCAGTTAGTCCTGTCAAACTGAGATTAAATTTAAGTGAAAATGTCCTCTGTGAGCTTTCACCAAGAATTAAATTATTCACTTATAAACACAAGCATCAATGATAATCAAGGTCCCTCCAGACTGTTTCAGATGTTAGGAAGCCTTGGTTCTCAGTCCAAAGAACAAATACTGTTAGTGCTTGTAATGAACAGACATATTGATCCTTTTGATCGCAGAACATCACACCAGTGAAAATGTTTCTTGCTTCCACAAATCTAATTTAACATTAATAAGATTAACTAATTAAATCATAGTCAAAATGAAGAATTCATATCTCAGCAATAATGACCTTATTATTGGGAGTGGATACACCATCAATTTAAAGCAATTCAGCTGCCTAATAAATCAAAAGACAAAGGATGTAATAAGTTATAAAAATTCACGTAAAGTACCTTTCCATAGAGCTGACCATAATTTTTTTTTCTTTCTAGACCGAGGACATGCAGAAGTCTCAGACCTACTTAAGCACTTTTGTCACACTGCTATTAAATGTGAAGTTCACCACTGCAGAATTTTTCTCCCCACCGGATTCATCCTCTATAACACAATTCAGCCAGCAGTACAATGTGTTTGTGCCTGTCTGTGCTTTACCTATGCAAAGAGGTGGTGGGTAGTTCCACCGACGAACAGTCCCAGGCATGCAGGAAATGTGAGAGTGGCCCTGCAAGTGAAGACAGAGTATCCTAAACTTATGAAAGAAACACACTGTACTTGATGTTTGTACATCTTTATTATTTCCTTTTTTTAAATAAAATGCCCGAGTTGTAGCAAATGGTGCAATCTTAACATTTTCAAAGAAATGTGATTACTTCCCCTCCTCATGAAAACAAATACCTACCTGTAGTGTATACCCAGGTTCACAGCTGAAAGCCACCACCTCATTGACCATATATCTATCTCCTGTTTTAATGCCATTGGCAGGGATCATTGGTTCTGGACAAGTCGTAAGGCCGACCGCTATGAGATAAAAAGAAAAACAAAACAAAACAAAACACAATAAACAAAAAGGAAAACGCCAAAACACAATGCATTGTTTTTCAACTACTGTGTCCATACTTAGTTAACCTCTAAGCTCTAAGCTTTTTTTTTTTTTTTTTTCATAAGCAGAGATTAAATTATAGGGCCAAAATTTATATCACACTATGTTTCTTAATTTTGGTCAATATGATATAATTCTGCTATATGAATAATACAACAACCACTGGATAAAGGCCAAGAATGTCCAGAAAGGACTCTGATGATATAGACACACCTATAAAGCGTTGTTCTATAAAATTGTATAACATTTTATTTCTTGGCTTTGTCCTCATAGTAATAAACATCAAAATACCATAAATGCATTTAAAACTCATATCACTATTATTGAAATACTATCTATTGCATTGTACAATGTTATTGAATTATTTACAGCCCTGTTACACCAAAGCCCAGTTTTTAAGTGACAATTGGAGTCATGAAAAAGTGCATAAATTATGTGAAAGTAATACAATGACTTAGGTTATGCTTTCCCAGCAGAATACAGGTTAAACTCATCCTTAATAGCTTTGATTGCAGGAGACGCTTTATGAAACAGCATCAGTAGGAGCATATCTTTGGGTTCATTTGTGTGCACGTGTAAATGTGGAAACTTCCGCAGGAGACTTCCCCAGAGTGGTTACCATGGCAACACACGGGTTGAAGAGCAATAGAGAGTGAAGGAAGGGGAGACAGTGGATTGAATGTTTTTATGTGTGTGTGTGTGTGAGTGTGCTTGTCTATTAGCTCGTGTGTCTGGTCTTGTTGGTTCGTTATCAACCTTCCTACCAGCAAAATGTTGTGTTCATACTGTGCTCGCACACACACAACTGCATGCACGTGCACGCACACATACATCCAGGTGGCCTATGGCATCCCTGAATGACATTTGTGAGTGCGCGCGCTTGAATGACTTTTACACGAGAGTGTGCTTGCTGAGGGGGAATGAGTGGGACTTTGTTTTCAGATGCAGCCTAAGTGGGGAAGCTGTGAGAGGCTGTACACACACACACACACAATATATTATTAGACAGAGCGTCAGCAGGCTGTCATGACAACTGATCAATGAAACTATTCCATTTGGGTGACCACCTTTCTCTCTCCCTGTGAGAATACAGTTTGCTCTTTTTCTGGCTATGCTTTGTAAACTGCTGACAGAACCACAAAACACCCCACCAAGGCCCCTTGACTGCAAGTAAGCACTATCAACATTTAAGCCTAACTGCTTGGATTTACAACACTTCTGTTACAGCTTATGTGAGGACAGACAAGTGAGTGAGACGTCTCACTCCAACCTTTGCAAGAAGGGCCCTTTTGACACTTACAAGTGACGAAAACATCATCACGAGAATCATTCACATGTGTCACATAATACGAGGGCTTGTTCCTCATGTTTCTATTGGGAAAGATATTTGTTGGTGTACTCTGGTCTGCTGTGATTTCATATTATTTTGTTGTCGCTCTTCTGATCTTCTCTCCTTGATCTGGAATCACTTTGAAATTTTTTTTTATCAAAAAACAAAACAAAACAAAACAAAACAAAAACACTCTCTTTACAATACCCATGACAATTTTGGACCTTATTCTACTAGTGGTACTTATTTTGAGATCTCCTATGACCTGTAAAAGCTACTGATAATGATTATATCATCCATACCCATTTAGTCAGGGTCACAGGGATCTGCTGGAGCTAATCCCAGCTGTCTTCGGGCGAAAGGCAGGGATAAAGTTCATCACAGTCGCGAGTCCATCTCAGGGCCACATGTAGACGACCAGCCATGCAGACTTACGAGCAATTTAGAACCACCAATTAACCTGACATGCATGTCTTTGGACTGTGGGAGGAAGCTGGAGTACTCGGAGGAAACCCACGCAAGCACGGGGAGAACATGCAAACAATGCAAGAAGGTTCCCAACCAAGAACTTTCTTTGATAAGAGAATATTCATACCCCTGAAAGTCGACTCCAGGTTTTCCTGGTTACCAACTGAATAATTCACCACACACAAGCATGAACCGTCTCTGGCCAAATGTTAACGATCGAAGTGACCCTTTACTGCAGGCTGCTCAGGGAGGTAGGTAACGTCAGCGCCATTGCCATTACACAATTTTCAGCTTTTGCTAGAACTGTATTATTTTGTAACATGAGCCAAAATAAGCCCTGTTTCATGCTAAATTGATGTTACATGAAGTTTTAAAAAAAAATGACAAATTAGTAGGAAGGTTATCTTGTTCACTTTAAGTTCCAGTAGTATAGACTGGAAGACTGACGAAGACTTTTTTGACTGACGATCAAATCTGTTATATCTGGTCCCTCCCCAGAGATTCTTTCATTTTCACACTGCAGTTGTTTATTTTATTATTATTTATTATTTATTTATTATTATATCCATTTGGGTCAGTGTGAGCACAACTTTGGTGCCGCCATACTGAGAGCGGTCAGAAGAGGGGTCCCGGTGCAACTGTGGTTGAACTCTGTTGTAGTTCATTTGTGGTGTGAAAGCTCCAGGACCTCAGACCAACCCAACTACAGGGTGTACACATGTTTGAGCGAAAGAGGCTTCCGTAATGCGCTAAACAGTGCATTGTGGGTTGTGGAGGAGAAGTAAACATGGCAAAAGAAGATAAAGCTAGCAATCACAGACGAGCCACTTGCAGCGGTTTTGTTTACAAGCTGTTCAGGGCATCTAGAGTGGTACAAACAAATGATTTAGAGAAAAATGGCCAACTCTGGGTCAAAGACGCATAGTTGTTTTGTTGCCATGCTTTTCAGCTCTTCTTTTTCTTATGGGAAGGTTAGCACAGTTAGCTGGCCACTCTTTCAATCAAATGTTTACTTACAGGTAAAAGTAGGCATCTAACAACCTGTTAGAATGCACCAGAATGCTGGAAATTGCACCCCCCCCTCCCCCCATCACAAATGCATCTGATGCCATTGAACCAGATTTTCAGAGTATAGGAACCATCCTAGCTTTCAGTTTGGGCAGCTGAGTATCAATCTGCCATGACTCTGTGCTGCTGTATTTGAAACTTTTTGTTATTGTAAACTTGTTTTTTTTATGGACTGTATTTATCTGGCTTTTTATGTCTTATACACTTGTGTACCAGTGCAGGAGTTGCTTCTTGACAAGATGAACTTTAGTCTTTTAGCTCTGTACAGCACTTGTTTGAAATTTATGGCTAAAAAATTAAGTTAAAGAGGCTTTCTTCTTTCTTTCTATATTTATTCTTTACTTTTTACTCTATTTGACCTGTTAACCTTAGTTTACTCCTTCAGGACTTTGTTATTAGTTTTGGTTAGTTTAGTCTGCATTTGTGACCCTTTTGTGTCTTGTGATTTTAAATAAATAACTTTGCATTACCAATTACATCTGGTTACATCTGGTCTCCTTTTCCCAACAAGCTGCGGTGTAACAGGAAGTCTAAATTTGATTTACGAGGCACAGTATACCCGTATCATCTGCGAGGTTACATTCCTTCCTCCCTCTGTGAATCCCAAAATCTGCGAATTATTGATGCAGTTTTAAAAGGCCTGTGTATGATATTGTAAAATATGCTTCCCAGACACATTTTAAAGACATTCTTACTCATTAATACAGTAATAATGTAGTAATACTACTACTACTACTAATACTAATAATAATAATACTACTTTTTTATAGGCTTGGGTGATATACAAATTTTGATACCGTCAAACTTCCCTCACATATTACCAGGGTATACGGTATTCCCGCGACTATTAAGGCGAACACACACCGCCGGCGGACGCCGCGCATCAAAACAGTCGCCCCCATTATGTACCCCAGGCGCGCTGCCGTGGGGTTTTATGCCGCTGTCCTTTTCCCAGCGTTGACACGCCTGAAAAAAAAGGCGAGTTTACCTCGAAACAGCAGTTCAGTGCTTCAATATAAAGTTGGCTCAACTACAATTGTTATTTATTTGTGTATTTCTTGCTTTTCACTGTAGTTTTAACTGTTCCTTCTCTGCTCCAGCTCCTCTCTCTGCTGCCGAGGTGTGTTTGCTGAAACGCACTTTATAGTAAAGTGTCTGATGCTTGACGTTTCACTTCCTATAAATTCTTCAACATAAAAGTCCTACATTATAAGTTTAATTAAAAGCTTTTATTATGAAGCAGCAAACTCAGGAAGTGTTGTTTTCATCATCAGTACCTTAACAGTACGAGTCAAACCGAGATCAGCTGCAAGCGAACATGAATAAACGGTAAAATAAAGCAGTACACACAGCGATACAGGAGAGAAACTAAACTTTAAACCACAGAAATCATTCATTGCATTTTTTTAATGACGGTATGGAAACTGATACAACTGCTTTTTTTAAATAACAAAAGTATACGGTATTACCGTAATACCGCCCAAGCCTACTTGTTTAGGTTTTTGTCGGGCCCTCCCAGGGAAATAAAGAGATTACGTACAGTATCATCTCTCTCTTTTCTAATTTTTCATTTTATATTAACTGACATTTATTTACCAGTTAGGGTGAATGTTAGCATTTTTTCTGCTAAAAAATGGCCCAAGAAATTCACAAAATTGCAGAGGCTACCACAAATTCATATAGATTATGAAAAAAAAAAAAACTTTGTGAGCAAAATCCACGAGTATGTGAGACCGCCAACGGTGAACTGCGAATGGGAAAGGGTGCACTGTACTGAAAAATGGCCCACATCTGACCCACTGGCTATCTGGCCAACAACACAATCTGTATGTATTTATTAAACAATTAATAATAATGGGCAGGGAAAAAATTCATCTTCGTCCACAGTAAATCAAATTGCTTTAATCCAAGTTGATGCTAAAACTAGTTAATTTCCATGTTATTGGCCATTGAGGAGTTTTGCAAATTTCCATTTTTTTCTTGTTCATTTTATATTTATCTATAAAAAACAGAATTGCTGGGATGGAGGTTTGTCTGCCTAACAAAAGCCATGTCAAAAATCTTAGTGTAGAAATACAGACAACTAAGCAGCAAAAGTATGCCCCTACCTCAACACACACACACATACAAACATGAAATACTTATACACGCACCTAAAACTCTTACATATTCTCACAAAAGGGGACATGCTCATTCATCTAGAAGTGATTCTAACACAAAACAACTACTAAGGACTGAAAACTACAACTGCGACCTGACAGGTGTGTAACTACATGATGTTAATACCTATGCCTATACCTTTTATTTGTCTGTATATTTGTGCATGCATGTGCCTGCCTTTTCATTGGATTAATCTTCATGCATGACACAAGCAAAAGTTCTTTGTGCACGTGAGTATGAGTGAGTCTACATGATTCTCTTTGTGTTCCTAGGTGTGTGTTTTGAGTGTGTGCTCCAATGTTGGTCTTCGTATGTGTGTGTGCTCTCAGGCAGTACCAGTTCAGGTCACTGATTCTTGTTATTTGATGTTGAAGTTTTGGCAGCAATTGTGTGTGTGTGTGTGTGTGTGTGTGTGTGTGTGTGTGTGTGTGTGTGTGCATTTCAGGGGAAAGAGGGAAAAAATGTGGTTGTTTTTTTTATTGGCATGTACTTTCTAAAAAGAAATAAGTGTGCGCACACACACAAATATATATATGTATATATGTATGTAGGTGTGTGTGTGTGTGTGTCTGTCTGAATTCATATACATATCTTTGTTAGTGCCAACAGCATTATCTTACTCTTGTATTCCAGGTGAAAGCCTGCTGCCACCACACTGATGTCACTCTGGAAGTGCAGAAGGAGCTGATTGGATGTTGAGTTTAGGAGAGCAGGAGCCGTTGTTCCTATAAAAGACAACAGAAAGAAAAAAATGAAATAACCTGTCAATAATGATTTTTATTTTTCCAGTTCAGTAACTGGTAAAATCCCATTAGATAAAAAGAATTTAACAGGTACATATTGACTCGATGGAGGTAATTCATTTAAGTGGCTAAGTTTTTACATATGGCATGTTTTTGTTGTAGCTGCTTTGCTGGAGGTATTACTCCATGGAATAATCCAAATCAAATGTTAGAGCTTAGAGTTCTGTCTTTCTAACGCATATAAAATGTTACATTGAACCAACTGATGTTCCAAAGGGTGAATTTCGATTAAGTAGATTCAAGACTGTAGGCAGAGCTTAGTCACACCAGTGGGCTTTTTCAAGGATCAAGAATGACCTTGTTTCTTTTGTTTTTACAGGAAACACAGTTTCCATGTCAAGCTTAAATCTGGAAAGCAGCTGGGAAATTATGTGTCGAGAGCGTCGACAACCATCAGCAACTGAGTTTCAGTGCTCTTACGTGAAGCAGCTCTTATCCATCCCTGTCAAGATGCTCAGTGGTGAAGATGCTCAGTGGTCAACATCAGATTACCATGGTTATAAGGGCCAGCTCCCCAGTGGGCCTTCTTTATAAGGGAACAATCGCATGTTTGTTTGTATATGCGTGTGTGCGTGCGTGTGTTGCCTATAGGTGGCATGTCTTACATCTGATATCTGTGTGACAGGTATGTGCTTGGGGCAGGTCACAAGGGAAATTCTGCAGGGAAACTGTAAAAGGTTAAATCACTCTTTATTTCTGCCTGTCTCCCTCCGCCTTTTCTTTTCTTTTTTTCTTCCATCTTTACTCCCATGGTGAAAGATTTTCACCACTGGGTGCTTGGAATTGGAAGAATTCTGCCTGAAAAGCATTTAATATGTTTTTTAGATATTTCTTTCTTTCATTCTTTTTTCCTGTTCTACAACTCATCCATCATATCTCTCCAGTGTATGCTGCACTGCCCATATCTATAGTTTAAAACCTCATATCCAATTCATCATCGATGCTGCGTATCGTTGTGTTTGTTTTTGTGTATCTATAGTTTAGGTACCGTCATGTCTCATCCGTCATCACACTTAAAAGTGTTTGCGTTCATGGTGTCTATGCACAGGTTTATGTGTGCATGTGTGGGCATGTTATCATACCAGAGAATGACCCTAATTTTGGAGCTGTCATGTCTCCTCCATCGTAGATCTCCAGAGAGTCCCAGTTGTGCTCAGTAGCAAACGTCATGACTTGGATCTAAATTGTAAACAATGAAAATAACTAAAGACAAATCACATACATTCTACCAGATTGGAGTATATATATTAAGTAATCTTTATAAATGAGTGTGTTATTGTCCGTTTACATACGAGTGTCTTCACATGTGTACCTGTATTCCAGCCCCTTCACTGACTTGGATCCTCCAAAGACAGTTGAGACTGTTTGGGTATGGTTCAGGGTAGCCAGGAGATAATACTGTGCCTCGACGTTCAGTCAAATTGCCGCTGCAGGGAACTGAAATTAAAAAGTAAAACTATAAATTCCCTGCCATAATATATTAACTAATTAGCTACAACACAGCAAAAGATGTCAAAATGTTACAATATAGCTTAGTATATGTAAATAGACCAACATGGTGTTCAGATTACCTCTGCAGGGAGTCAGAGAGAACCAACGTTATTTATGGTATGAACTGATGTGAGTGGGAAATGTTTGCAAAATGCTCCCTCTCAAGCAGATTGACTGCACACCAGCATATATTAAGCTCGTTAGAATTACAGTCAAAATCACAGCTTAGTTACTATAATTACCTACAACATGGTGATTAATGGAAAGGCCCAATTATCTAAAGTCTTTTGCCATCTGGATTCCCTTCCCTACTTGTGTTTTTATGTCTAGTGTTGAAGATAGTTGTTTTCATTCTATAATGTCACTTAACATTTTACAACAAGGATGTAAACATTTGGAGTTCCAGGACATCCAATTAATGCCTATTGAATTTCTTCTTGACATTTTTAATGTTATTCCACGAAGAATTATGCGTTACAGTTTAAACATGATATATGTATTTTTTGTGATCGATATCAATGAAGTATAATAAAAACAGCGACCGAAATTAACGTATACATTACTGCATGTGTAGATGACACTTAAAAATAATAGAAATATCAATGACATGATTGTCAGATTATTATTAACCCTACATTTTATCAACAGTATTTCATAATGGTAAAACATAAAGTTTAAAATTTTAAATGTCAAAAAAAAAAAAAAAAATCTTGGAAAGACACTGGTGGAATTTGTGACACATGAAGGATATTATTATTAAACCTGGATCTAAAAAGAGGTTGAGAGTGGTTGAGAAGGACTTCACTACTCTCATGTGGGAAAATAATTTCACTATCTTAGAAAAGCATTCTTGATCCTATAATTACAAAGCATCATGAAAATTTCTACCACAGTACATAATATTACTGAGTGTTATAGTGAATTTGGAGACATGTCTTTATGTGAGGGGGCAGGGCTCATTTATAATAGACTGAAGTGAAGTGGAAAATGTTCCTGTGCTGTGATGAATCAAAATATTCTCTTTGGAAATGATGCATGCCGTGTCCTCGGGCTAAAGAGGCACGCTATCCCAGGCTTGTTAAGCCACCATCAGCGGTAGTATAACCATGCAACCATGTCTAGCCAGAATGGGAAAACATTTTCCTTAAAACAAAAAAACAAACAAACAAAAAAAAAAACAATACGTTTACAGAATGTTGGTTATTAGACAAGGCACTAAACATGACCCTTTTCCCACCTTTCTTTAACTGTGTCACTGGAATAAGATTGAGTGTACTTTCAAAGAAAAAAAAAAGCATCTTTCAAAGATCATGATTTGATTTATTATCCATTTGCTGTTTGGAAAGGCAATATAGGGTGGAACTTAAATTTATTAGGCTGCAGTACAGTCATCCACTTTACCTTGAAAGTGGTAACAGTCTTGTTTGCCTTACCTATACAGGTTGGTGTTGTTGCATTCCATTGTGCAAGGGCACCTGGGACAGCCTGGCACCGAATAGCACTGGATCCTTTCAACAGATAGCCTGGGCTGCACTCGAAACGGACCACAGAGCCCGCTGAGAATTCTGAACCGATCCGTCTGCCGTACCGAGGTTCTGGCACTGAACTGCACTGACTGTCACTGGTCCGAGGCACAGCTACAGTAATGACAGAAAGCAAGTGTAGAAGACAAGGGAGGTCAGAACAAACAGATCTGTACAGAAGAGAGATTTTTATGCTGACGTTTATTTGAATATGGCTTGTGTGCACATGCAAGTATGTGAAATAAAGAACTATACAGAAGCAAACGCAGTGAGACTTACCTTGGTAGACAAAATGAAAGCCTCGAGCTGACTGGCCACTCTTTGCATTGAATCGGAGCATGATTTGATTGGAAGTTGCAAGCGGCAACGTCTCTCCTGTGACAATTACACACACACGTACACACAAATGCAGGCAATGATTTTGAAATTTATTGCCAAAACAACAGCTTCAACCACACTACACAGAAATTGTGTCGCTGGATTTTTATTCATTCATTTATTTTTTACAAACCTTCACAAACTTGAGACAGAGAAGATAACAACAACAATATGTGTACATATGGAACATGTACACATGCCAACATAAACTGTTTCACGCTTGCCACACGTTGAATTAACCACATGTTTAACTGAGCTTCCATTAAGTCTGCGCTGAGCAGGATTTGTTTTTTGTGTTTGACTAGCGTTAAATGCAGATCTTGCAAGAGTGAAAGTGCAGCTGGCATAGACACCGATTCACAGGCGCTTACAAACAGATCTGTATGCAAACACATACACACAGGCAGAGGAGGAAACAGTGATAAATGAGGAAAACATGGCCTGGTTTGGGCTGACATTTAGAACCATCATTAGCTGCATCAAGATGTGTGTGTATGAGTAAATTTACGCGCATGTGTGTTAATGTGCTTGTGTGCAAAGATAATGAGCCAGTTAGGGAGAACAATGTGTAAGAAAGCTGTTTGCGCCCTGTATGTGCATGTGTGCGCACGTGCATGTATTTGTATGGTTGCATACCTGCATGCAAGCATGTGGGATGGAATAATGATACCTATTACATTATGTTAGGGTTAGGGGCCTGATGTGTTTCATTTTTCTTTTTTAGCATCAAAACAGAAAATTCAAACTGACATGAACTTTGAAAAATAAGGCCTGTTTTTCAACAGTGTGTAAACTGGCCCATTTTCCTACGAAATAAGATGATGAATGGTAGTTGGAAACAGGACAACATGACTTAATATTGCTGCACCATTCATCTCACAAAAAAGGATTATATTCACTTCTAAAAGTGCACACAAATTCAAAAATCTACGATGAAACAGAAACTAAGGGTGATTTCCAATTCCTCCCTTAACCCTCAATCTCAACCCTTAATCTCAAAAATGCACGTTCCTGTGAAGTGCAAGTGCTGTCCCGATTCTCAGAACGTCAAGTTGAGGGACAAGTTTGAGGGCCGTATCACCCTTAATGTTGAGATTCTCAGGCACTACCCTTGTGACTAAGGGCTGCCCAAAAAGGCATTGCGCATATTCGCCAAGACATCTTCGAAAAGGATGGCGACGAAAAAAAGCTAGCTACAAATGTAAGTATTTTCGTAGTTAATAAATATATAGATGTTACGAAAACTATTTTATAAGGTGAATTCCAATCCCTCTCTTAACCCTCAATCTAAACCCTCGAAACTCAGTATAAGGGCTATCTTGTGACTTAGAAATGGGACACCCCTCAAGTGCAGTTACGTCTTCAGACTGAAATGTATCAGAGCCCGTGTTGTCTCTCTATTCCCTGAAATGACACAGGGATAACATTGAAAAGAGCGCCGTATATTCTCCAAATAATATTAGCAAATAACACAATAGAGGATACATTATTCAGTCCTCCTTTGCTACACAACAAGGTATACAAGTAACGTGAAGCCAACCGGGACCGACCGGGACAGCCGGCCACCGACCGGGACCACCGACTGGGACTGCCGACCGCCGCCGACCAGGACCCCCAGCCGCCGACCGGGACCGCCGGCAGCAAACATCGTAAACTACGAAGATACTTACGTTTGTAGCTAGCTTTTTTTGTCGCCATCCTTTTCGAAGATGTCTTGGCTAAATTACCCAGTGCCTTCTGGATAGCCCTCACTCCCAAGGGTGGTGCCGGATTATCTCAATTTTGAGGGCGATACGGCCCTCAATCTTGTCCCTCAATTTGACATTCTTAGAATTGGGACAGCACTTGCAGTTAGCGGGAGTGCGCATTTTTGAGATTGAGGGTTGAGATTGAGGGTTAAGGGAGGAATTGGAATTAACCTATAGTCTTTGTTTTATATATATACACACTTATTTACACTTACTTTCGAGGGCCAAAGATTGAGGGTTAAGGGCGAGGGTTGAGATTGAGGGTTACGGGAGGTATTGGAATTGGTCCTAATTTACTTATTAGCTATCTGTATAAATAATTTCATCATTTTCATTTACATATACTGTCCAAACAGTATATGTCTTTATGTATGTCCAAACAGTAAGTGGCTAAAAGCGCTTAATGTCAAGGTCTGAACAAGCAAAACACACATCACTGCAGGGAAAATATACAATATAAATACCTATGCTATCTGCAAACGGAAACTCATTTCCAGCTGGGCTTTTCTGTGTTCAGGCCACATCGCTCAAAACTCACATGAAAGAGAGCTCTGAGGGAATGGCATCAGATCCTGCCAACACCCATGTTAATCAATACTTCTGTATATTTCATTTTTCATACTTTGTGACCTACATTGATTTTGCCACGTCTGTCAATCTTCATTCATATTCACTGTGTTACTGTGCAGTGACTCAAAATATTGCCAAGCTGGGATGAGCCGAAAGTTGGAAGTTAAGGAAACCCATGGAGGGTTGTGTTACACATTGCTCCTGTGCCGTGTATTGCATGGCCCCACTGAGACTCTTTCAGCTTCTGATTCCGTCTTGTAAAGATAACCCTTAATGGATTTTCACCACATACATCACTGTCAAATAAATTGCGATAACTATGACCAGTGCTGTGTTCTACAGCCACCGAGAGCTGCTTTCTTAGAGACTTCATTATTTTGCCTTTTCAAGGAAGTTCAAGAATGCCAAAAGAAGCAAATGGTGGTAAAACTTTAAAGTGTTTAAACCCCAGTACTGATTTTTAATCTATATTATATATTACATAATAACGTAATATAATGTTATGTAAAGTCAAAGAAAGTGAAAGAACACACTAAAAGGGCTTCCTGGATGAGCACACTGAATGACCTCACCCACAGGTGATGCTGGAATTAATCAACAGACTCACCTGAATGTGACCCAGCCAGGGAGCTGAGCAGTCGAGCATTGTCATTGGCTCCATCAAACAACTCCACAGAGTCGTTCATTGCTGTCTGGAAAACGGCAAACTGACCAAACACCACTAAAAATTACCAGAGAAATTAATGAAAAAAGATACATTTAGGGTTTTTGATTTGTTTTTTTCATTACAATACTTGATTTAAACACATAAAATACCATTGACATACATACCAAACTGTGGGGAGACAGTGATGTAATAGGCGCAGATCTGTCTTGTTGTGTAGTTTAAAGGATAGTTTGGAGACAAAACAACACCTTCAGAGCCACCATACTGTCCTCCACATGGAGCTGTTAACAGAAAGATGTCATTGTTAAATTTTCTGTTTGAAAATAGTTGAAACAAAAATTACTCAATAAAAAAGCTGATTTCTCTACCACTATTATGTTATTTTGTAATGAATTTAGCTTACAGAAGGTCAGACTGAGAGTTGCTACCGTACGTGCATGATCGAACAATTGCCTCTTTGCTTAGATGAATCCTTTGGGAAATCAGTGTCACTCTCCTCTGTGTGTGCACATTTATTTGGTGAAGGAATGTGCAAATGACAGCATGATAACAGTGTCCCTGAGAGTCCCATGAAACTGATAACGGTCGAATAATTTCCCAGTCCTACATGTGGAAAATGATTCATTCCTTCAGAGTGAGAATTTGTGCATGTTTGGTGGAAAGAACCATAATTCAATTAGCCTTAAATACATTTCATCTAGGCAGGCAGAAGGTGGGGATAATATCAAAAGGTAGAGAGGGAAACAGCTATGAATTAATTTTAGAATAAAAAATCAGTTTGAAAAATAAATAGAAAGTGGTAACAGGATGAGTGAAGAGAAGACTTTCTGAGTCACTTTAGCTCTCACTGATGCTCAGTAGGATGCTCAAACCTATTAATTTGCACTTTGCTGGACTTATTTCACAAGTGAGAAAAAAAAAAGGTTTGGCAGCACATACCACTACGGAGCCTTAGGTTCATTATTCAGGCGTATAAGGAAACATGATGGAAGATTTATCAGTTTCACTTTGATATGTATGAATTTTTGAATAAACCACTGATATGTAGCTTTTATGGTACTTGGTATGAAAATTTTAAATTTGAAAAGTAAACCAACAATACTTCATACATGTCAGTGTGTTGACGTTTGGTTTTTGGAAAGTATTTCACTGAATGCTCAAAGAATTGTTGCCAATAAATGATGAATATTTACAACCAAACCATTTCTTTCTCAGTGTTGTTTTTTCTGAACTTTATTAGTCACTCATGGTGAAAAGTAAGATAACATCAAGTCAGCAAAGGAAGATGTAGGCTACTTGTATGACTAATACATGTCTAATACTACAGTAAATGGATGTAACTGTGGAATATTAAGAATGTTGTTAAGTTAACTAATCCTTGGCAAGCACCTGTTGTTCCAACGACTGAATTCAGTTCATTTGAATAAGAAAACAGCCGAATGCCAGTTCAAATAGCATTTTAACAACTTGGTTGTAAATATGGTTAGTCTTCTTCAGTGTACTGATCTCCTACATACTGGGAAGCCCCAACAGGCCTTGACAGTACAAACAAATATGGAAAGTATGCCGCCACTATTGTGACTGCTGTATTTTGTGTGCTTTTCTGGTGACATTGTTGTGCTTAACGTAAGGTGATTTAAAGCTCCACTGTATTGCCTCTGAGTGTTGTTCCAGAGTAAGACTCTGAAAGTTCAAAGCAAATACTCAGAACCCAAAGTAAAAATCAGTGTAGTGCCCTTAAAGATGCTTGTAGAACATATTATTTCTAATCTATTATGTAAACCATGTCAAACTTTTCTCTTTCTAGTAATATTTTATTTTCTTGGAACCTTTTTAGCTTAAGAAGTTTATTTATTCAGTAGAAGAAAAACCCATAAATTCACTCACTGTACTGCACCACAGGGACTCACATGCGCTAACATGTACACGAGTGGCTGCTGCAATACTCGTGAGCAGAGATTATGAAGCAAGGACACTTTGTTCCGTGGTGAGAACAGCATTACACCACTAATCATTCACTTTGTCCATAGCTCTCTGCAGATGCACTTACGGCTTAAAATCTGGAATATTTAACTTTTAAAATTACTCTTCATGGTAAAATTTAAATGTTAATCAGATTACATCTTGTCTTTGTGTACTATATTGATACTGTACTTGTTGGTATTTACACTCCATACTCCCAGTCACCCAGTCCACCATCTCCCATTACACAACACACTATTACAATCACTGAGCAATGCCCTTTAAAGGTTGAGTAGGTAATTTCTGTTGAACACCCTTTCACCTTTTTACATATTACATGTATGATTCAGGTGGGGTCATGCCTTCTCACACAGCTAAAACATAAGGAAAATCCTGTTAATCCTGTTCCCTGGCTTGCAGTTAGCCTATCTGCCTATGTTGTGCACGGAGGTAGGCTTGATTGGATTACACGTGCAGCCAATAGTAGTTAGCTGGTGGTATGTGTTCGTGTTTTCTGGAGGCGTGTTTTTGTAGACTTGGTTTTGGGTGGATTTTAAAAGGAAGATTTCAGTTGTGTACTTTTAAAATTCATTTCATTTTTGCAGCTTTTCCAGGCATCACCTACTCCACCTTCAATCCCCAGTTGCAGCAGTATACCTACTCAGGGGCCAACAAATCTTTCTCAGAGCTTGTACATATACATGCAACTATCTGAGTGTGATCATCTGATCATAGTACAACTGAAAAAAAAACAGCTCTCAGAAACATTCACCTTGAAACATAAAGTTAAAAAAAAAAACACATATGTGACTTATCACTAAACCCAACAGTTTTGCACACAAACTTGGTATTTTCCCTTGTGATGCTCTGCCAGGGCTGTGCTGTATGGCAGCCAGCTTCATTTAACGCTTGCCTCTTAAAAAGTATGATTCACTTGAAATGAGGTCAGATGACTGAACTGGCAGGAGAAGCACTTCAC
This sequence comes from Hirundichthys speculiger, assembly GCA_018398805.1. Taxonomy (NCBI): domain Eukaryota; kingdom Metazoa; phylum Chordata; class Actinopteri; order Beloniformes; family Exocoetidae; genus Hirundichthys; species Hirundichthys speculiger. The sequence goes on from JAGFBZ010000648.1 coordinate 4,407,195, forward strand.
TTAGTTTGGCGAGAAGATACAAGCTGATGTGGATGTCAACAACTTAAAGTTGCAAGCTTTTCAGCTCTGACGCCATTGTTTCACTTAAATCACCATGTAGGACACAAGGAAAACACACCCACAGACAGAACAGAGAGTACTACAACCACACTATGGAAATGCAGTACCGAATATAACAAGAAACATTTTTGGCACTGGTTTTCCAAACTGTTTCATCCTCTTTGCTGCTTCACTGTGAGATCTGTTGTATCAGAGAGCTGTTATTTCACAGAAGCTATTAACGCATACAACCAATGCATGACCCACAAAAAGGGGCCGGAAAATAGCTCGATGCATCTTTAACGTCCCAGGAAAGAGTGACGAAGCCTTGTGTGTGAACAGTATGAGTGTATGGAGTTACACTGCAGGTGAGGGAGGCAGAAGTCACTGACACTTGTGTGTCTCCAAATGTGTGAAAAAAAAAAAAACAGTAGCAAGAAAGACGTTGGTCAATGTCATCTTCTTCAACACACTGTATTTATTCTTGTTTTGTTTATCCCTACTTCTCTCACCTGATTTGGCTTCTTCACTTCCTATATTTCATTTTGGTTGCTGTAGCATGAACCTCTGTGGGTCAATCCCAGTATCACCCAACAGCATACGTCATGATCTCAAATATATTTTAATTATCACCATCTCCCTCCTTGTCGAAAATGTGAGTGCATATGATATGGGATCATAAACCCTAAATGCTATTATAGTTATTAGCTTTGAAGGTCCCTTTAAAAATACCCTTGAGGTTAAGTCCCTCAAACAAATAATTCAACATTCCAGTCTGATGAAATTGTGCATAGAAGACTATAAACATCTACCCTTGAGGCTTAAAATTCTTTCCACTTTCTCAGTTATAAGAACTCTGAGAATCTATCTTGAATTCAATTCACTTCAGTTCAATTCAATGTCCTTTTAAATCTCAGAACACAGAGGGGACAGATCGTTTTTAATTGCTGCTCCTGAATTATGGACCAATCTGCCTCTACACATTAGAGAAGCACATCAATATCCACTTTTAAAATGTATCTTAAAACCTACTTCTACTCACTGGCTTTCGGCCCTGTTTTTGCCCCAATTATATCTGCTTTATTGTTGAGATTTTGGGGTTTTTATTTGTGCTTTAGTTGTATTTTATTGTTTTGTTTTTGTCCTATAATTTAATTTTAATTTTTCAACTTTGATTGTATGAAACTGTTCTGTAAAAAAAGTTGGTATGGTATGGCATAAATTCCTAAAGGAAATAAAACCTCAATGCCCAAAATGCATTGCCCAAAAAGTTGGGCACACTGTTTTGGGGATTACATTAAACAGCGCGGCGACATTGGAATCAGCTGCGTTAACTTGTTCTCACCTAGACTGCTTTTCTCCCATGCAAATTCACCTCAGTTGAATCCCACTCAAAGCCATCTACATGCTTACTGGACCCTATTCCTTCTAAGCTATTTAAAGATGTTCCTCCCATAATTGGTTCTGTAATCTTGGATCTTGTCAATGCATCCCTTTTAGCTGGAAAGGGACCAAGGGCTTTTAAGATTGCAGTAATTTAACCTCTACTTAAAATGACGTCTTTGGATCCTGATGGTGAAGCCAGCTACAGGCCTATTTCCAACCATCCTTTTATTTCCAAAATCATTGAGAAAGTTGTTGCAAATCAGCTAAATGATGATCTTTGTAGAATATGTATAAATGATGAGCTTCAATCAGGGTTCAGATCTCATCATAGAGACAGAAACTGCTTTGGTCAAAGTCACCAACAACCTTCTAATGGCTTTTGGCAGTGGATCTGTCTCTGTTTTTGTTCTCTTGGATCTCAGTCCAGCCTTCGACACTATTGATCACAAGATGCTTATTAATAAACTGGAGCAGATTGTTGGAATTTGAGGAAGAGCATTAAAATGGTTCAAGTCATATTTGTTGGATCAATTTCAGTTTGTTCATGTAAATAATGTCCGAGTCATCCCAGGGATGGTTATGGAGACCACAGGGTTCTGTTCTTTGACTGAGACTGTTCTCCTTAAATATGCTGCCTTCAGGAAACATGGTTATGAAAACACAATATCAATTTACACTGTTATGCAGATGATGCTTAACTGTATTTGTCCTTGAAACCATATAAAGCTAGTCAAATATCCATATTGGATGCATGCATCAAAGATGTGAAGACCGGGATTACCATTAATTTTCTGCTTCTTGATTCAGATAAAAGTCAAGTCATTGCAATTGATGCCAAGCACCTCTGGGGGGGCACTATTGAAGATCACATTTCCTTCGCCTCTACCTATGCTGCTAGGTCTTGGTGTCATTTTTGATCAAGACCTGCCTTTTAACTCATATAAAACAGGTCAGTTAGTTTACTTTAATTTGAGTAAAATTAGGAAAATTAAAAATATCCTGACTCAACAGGATGCAAAAAAAATAATCCATGTCTTTGTTACCTCTTGGCTCTTGTAATGCATTGGTTTCTTGCTGAACAAACAGAGTTAAAAGTCTGTAGTGTTAAAAAACCTCTAGCCAGTCCAGAATGCTGCAGCACACATATTAACCAGCACAAGGGACAGTTCTAGCTTCAATACACTGGCCCTCTGTTAAATCTAGGATGAAATTCAAAATACTACATCTTACATACAAGGCCTTAAACGATAAAGTTCCAACATCTTAAAAACCTCATAGTTGCATACTGTCCTAATCGAGCACTCTACTTCTGAAATACAGATTTACTTGCTGCTCCGAGACTGTAGGTGTAGAAAGGCTGGCGGAGGCTCTTCTATTATGGAATCAACTTCCAGTCATGGTCCAGGAGGTAGACTCTCTCTCTACATTTAAACTTAAGCTTAAGAACTACCATTTTAATAAAGCCTTCAAAATATCTCTTAGTTATGCTGCTATATAGTTAAACTGAGTTAATAGCATTAACATTAGTCTTTTTTCTGTAGTCTCTCCCCTCTCCTTCAGCAGGTCCTGCCATGGTGTTGAAGGTTCCAAATGCAGCTGCTGCTCCTGCTCTTCTCCTGTATTCTTATTAAAGGACAGCACTGTAGTCTAGCGGTTAGCACTGACACTTCACAACAAGAAGGTTCATTTGGATCTGGATGTGGAGTTTGCATGTTCTTCCTGTGTCTGTGTGGGTTTTCCTGAGTACTCCAGTTTCCTCCCACCCCAAAAACATGTTGTTTAGGCTAATTAGTAACACTAAATCCTACCTTGGCTTCCTATACATTGACCATAATGTAATTTGATTATAGGAATAATTAAAGAACTAATAGTAGTAATTATGGGGATAATTCAGTCTAATGAACAAATCAATCCAATTAATGTGAGTGTGGCAGTGAATGTCGACTTACTCAACATCACTAGACTTTTCAAGCAACGTTCCTGTCATTTTGACAAGGAAAAGATCAGCTCAGATGGCTACTCGAGTGGTAATCCCATCTACCTTGGCTGGATGCCACTAGCACGGGGAAGACCGGCACAGATCTGCAAAGCCCCAGATGAGCGTGAGTGTTGCCCCCTTACACATTATGTTCCATGGTACTTTGGTAGCCCCTATTTGTGCAAATCAAAAACAAATTAAGGAGCATTTGACAACTAATTAGGTTAATTGGCAACAGGTCAGTAACATGACTGGCTATAAAAGGAGTATTTCAGAGAGGGACAACCTCTCGAATATAAAGATGGGCAGCGGTTCACCAATCTGCAACAAAGTGCATCTAAAAATTGTGGAACAAACAAATCTTATTTAGAATTGAATGAATCAAAATGGAATTAATGGAACACTCTTCTGTGTTCAGATGGATCATATTTGAAATTATTTTTGGTAATTATGGTGTCCTGACAACTAAAAAGGAGAGGGACTGTCCACCTGGTTACCAGGAGACAGCTCAAACCCCTGCATCTCTGATGGTATGGGATTGAAATAGTACCTATGGCACGGGCAGCTCACACATCTGGAAGAGGAAATGGAGAGAGAATGCTACACAATGGTAAACACAACCTCGCTCCAACTTTTTTGTTGGAAAAATCAAAGATTAAAGTTAAAATGAGTTCATATTTTTAATGAAATGGTAAAATTTAAAACATCTGATATGCTCCTTATGTTCTACTGGGAATAAAGTATGGGTTTACGAGCTTTAAAAATCATTGCATTCTGTTTTTATAAACATTTTTACACAGTATCCCAACATTTCTGGAACTTGGGTTTTGTTATAGTATATATAATAAAACACAGATAAGGAGAAAAAAATTGTAACATGAACTCACAACAGGGAGTCATGTTTGTAGGTAGACAAACATAACTAACAACAGTAACATAGTGTTTGTAGGACGCTATTGTTGAATCACTGTGTTGTGCAGAGAATGTGCAGTGCTTAACATTGTGTTTTGGATTGTATGCAGCATTCTTATTTGCAAAGTCAGCTCCAGGGGCTCCTGAACAGTCTCCAAAAGAGGGTCAGCCTTCTTTATTAGTTTATTCAGTTCCTTGCTTAGTTGATGATGATGGCCCAACAGATGACTGTAGAAAAATCTGCACTTTTCACCACATACCTAAAGAAGATATGAAACACATTGCTGCAAAAACTGAAGGCCTATGCTTCATCAAGATGTACAGTCTGCTCGGTCCCTTCTTGTAGACAGCCTCAGCATCATGACCAGTCTGTTGCCTGAGTGAATTCTCAGGAATATGTCGTCCTCCACCACACCCACCTTAATGCCTCAGGATGGAAGATATGCTATCTCTGTTTACTACATGTGTAAAATATGGTATGTCATAGACATTACGACTGTGCTTGTTTTCCTTTTTTTTAACCTGACTTGGTAAAACTGGTTAACATGCCAAAAGAATAGAAATAGCTACAAAACTTCTACTTCTTTTCAAGGAAGCTGTATAATAACCCACTCATTTCTCAGCTCATCTCCCTCTCTACTGAACTTTCTTTTTGTTTCCTAAAGCACCATTGTAATAACCCTTTTTCTTTCTTCTCCTCCTGATCCTGTGCAGTGATATTGATTGGTATTTTTCTGGATTGATTTTTGTGTTGTTGCAGTCAAACCCTCAGGTCTCGAGGTCTTGTCTTGATCTACCCACAATCCCTTATTGGCGCTGCTCTAGGCTCAGGTGTCAGCCTTATCAAGAGCCTCCAACACACATGCTTTGATCACTCACGCCCTCTCTCTCAAACACACGCAAATAAATGCAAAAAATGCTATGCAAGTCACTCTCTTCCTCTCACACATCTATTGGCTTTGATCATCCATGCAACTACAGAACACTTTTGTAGTCATACTTCTCACTGTATGCGTCTAATTTTACTTCTCCTCACAAAAGTACATCCACACGACACCACTTAAAGTGACAGTAAGAGCACAGGAAAAAGTTTTTGAAATGTCTGAAACTTTTAAAGTTGCGTTTCTGTTTTACCAAGAGTTGAATTTTGTAATTGTTTTGTTGTTTTTTTTTGTTCTTTTTTTGAAAAACTATAAACACAGCAGTTCCAGTAACTTTTACTTTTCTGAGTAAATTCAAATCTAAACAATGTTATCGCTTTAGTGAACATAAAATAATTAACTTGGTTTTATAATGAAGCTTGATAAAACATTGACACACTGGCAATAACAATACAGTGATACCTTGACAATTCGCGCTTCAAGTTCCGCAGTTTTCGCTATTCGCAGAGTTTTTAGAAAAATATAACATAATTAAAAAAATCAAGAAGAAAATCGTGGAAATTCCAGGAAAATCAGCGAAGAAATGTCGTAAGCCAGCCTGGCCCCTTTAAGAAGGTGGCCTTATGGGTAATGGTGTGTGTGTGTTGTGGGACGGCAGAACGAAAACGGGGTTAGATGAAAAGTGGAGTGAGCATAAACAGCAGCCCAGCGTGTATAGATTTACATTCTCTGTTAACCAACAGGAGCCAAACAAAACAACCTGTGTGATGTTACAAGTTCCGAGCAGCACCAGAATAAAGTGCTCGTTCCATGCAGAGAAAACCAGACTTTTTCTTTTGTTGTTGTTAGCGTGTTAACTGCTAATTACGAGCCAAAAATAGCACAATAACAGCTGTTTCTTTACTGCAGTTGAGAGACCAGAGGCTGTGAAGGTAACAGAAAGACCACAGTTGAGCCTCTTTCTTGTTTCGCCGCAGTGCCTCGCTACTTTTTTGCGATATTTTAACATATTTTAAACACATTATTTAGGCTCGGGAGGCTCGGGGGTGGTCCCCATTAATCGCGAAAAATAAGGGATTACTGTATTAGAAAAAACAAGAACATGTTAAGTTTCTATCAATCTATATTTATATACAAATCTTCCTCGACAGTTGCATGACTGATCAATACACAGAAGCCATACTGATAATCATGTTTAAAATAAATAAAAAGCTGAATTGAATCAGCTTGCATATGTCCACCTCCCTTTTTTTTTCTATGGTACATACAAAAAAGAAAGAAAGAAAGAAAAAACGAAAATCTTGCGGGTTCACCACTGCCTGTTTATCACTGGAACAGTGCAACATAATATGAAGAAAAGCATATTGCATCACCTGTGTCTGTATTGTCTTTTATGTGCAGAGGATTAAGAAAAAATCTGAGACAATTATAAAGGTCAAAGTAGCTTCAATGAAAACCTTTTCGAGAAGCAAGCACAGTAACTAAATATCATAAGAATGTACAGTTACTAAAGCAGAATTGTAAAAGTGACACATTCATGCAGTTGTGAACTGGTGGCGACTTGGAAAATGTAGATTTTTATTAAAGAAGAAAGGATTTATAATCTCCAGAGACACAACTGAAACAAATTAATTGCATAAAGATATTGAGTCATTCAGTCTATCTAATCGGTTTTAGGTCAAAATGGCAACAAACACACACGTACTCACATGTTATACACCCAACTGTCAAATTCCACTGGTGCAACACCTCAACACCTTATTGATACAGAAACACATATTGCATGATGCAATTCCCTGTTCTTCTGTTTTAATAGGTCATAAAATATGAGCTGATCTCAATCAGGTTTAAAATTATAGACATACATACTATATGGGTATTTGGTAGACATGCATACAATTACAAGAGAAAGTTTGGACCATTCTTATTTACTGAACTTCAAGTCAGTCACATTTAACAGCATATAAGTGAAGTCAAACTTCCACTGCTTTCTGCTGATGAGCAATCACTCTTCAGTTATTCTGAAAGACATTTCAACTCAATAGTAGTGAGCTGTTTAGACCCAGTCACCCAAAGCTGCCTCAAACTATGATGCTCACACCACCATACCTGAACTTCCTAAACCATCCTTCTCATCTGAGCCCTGTAGCCTTGCAGACAGATGTGCAGTATCTCATTTCTCAGTGCTGGAAAACTATTGGCCAAATGCTATTGGGCAACTAGCTTTTGTTGATTACATCTGGAGGGTTGAAACTTATTTCTTCTCGCCACTCTATGCGTGACTGCGTATACTGTTATTTGTGTTTATATGTAGGAGTGTGTTTGTGTACCTGCAGATTGCCTCTAGGTGGCACTCCATAATAGCCTCTCAATTTAGCTCTCTGTATCTTTCTTCCTTTCTTGTACGCATTCACACAAACACACACAACCCTATCAACAGTCACAGTGAATTCCTTCTTTCTCGCACCAGCTCTTAGTTACCATGGAAACCAATAAAAGAGTGGATTGAGATGGGAGATGTTTGTGAGTGTGTGTGTATATGAGAGAAAGAGTGAGTGAAAGCAAAAAGGGCTGACAGATATAGAGAGGAACGGTAAGAGGAAAATATAGAGTAAATCAGACACAGACAGAGAAGGTGGAAGGAGGGTGTGCGTAGAAAAGAAATAAAAAGAGGGGGCAGCAGTTATGGCAAGAAGGATGGAGGAGGAGGAGACAGAAGTATGTGTGAGAAGGGATTAAGGAGAGGTAGAGAGAAGATAGAGGGAGTGTAAGTGGAGATGTATTATTTAAAGAGGTCTCACCCTGTCTAATGAGTTTGGTCTAGAAGCCCCAGGAGGTGCCCAAAGATAGAGAGACAGACAAGAGAGGCTGACAAACTTCTCTAACTATGTGGTGAGAAAATTCAATGTGCAAGAGTCGGGGGAGGAAGAGCGCAAGATTACTTGCTAGGACAGCATTTAATAAAATGTTTTTGCTTTGACTTTGTGAACCATGTCAAAGTGTAGGTGACGGCAATCTCACCATATTTAAACATATATTTGGTCAACTGGAAAGAAAAAAAAAAACAAAAAAAAACTCAAAACTGCCTGACTGTAAACAAATGAAGTAAAGAGGTGTTCTGTTGAAGATCAGTGTTGTTTCACACTGGCTGAATTAAGGACTAAAACAATGGAAAATATACAGTGATTATGTTTTTTTTTTTATTTTCCAGCCTATATGTTGAAGTAATAACTTATATAATGCTTTTTCTCCCTGCCTAGGCAGTTTGATATATAAAGTATCAGGCATCCATTTTTGTAATTACAGTATCAACCCAAAACAAGGCACATATTACAGACAAAAATTAATTATTTCATGAATAGGCATGAAGACTTTAGCTTTTGATGGAACATTTTGTGGTCTTCTGCTACTACTAACTAATGGGGGGAAAAAAATCAGCACATTGCTTCTTTGTCATTGAGGGAGAAAAGTATTTTAATGTCACACTGAATCAACTTCAGTAACTCCAAAAAATAACCAAAAGCCTGAAATGCCTTACTGAACCTAAGGAACTGTAGAAAGTGTATGTGTGTGTCAGATACAGACATACATGTAGATGTAGTCAGGCTCACCTGAGCACACAGCATGGGTGGAGTCTTCTCAAACCAACCTTTTTAAGAGAGGCTGGACCTTGTTCCACTATGGAGTTGCCTGAGCAGGAGTGGGCTAACTCATACCCCCTCAGCCTGGAGCCTATAAGGGTAATCCCTTTCCTCACTAGATGAGAGGGTAGTCTCAATTTAAGTCAGGGAACAAGTTCTGACTGTCATCTGAACCTGTGTACCAAATGGTTACTCAGCCTTCTTTGGGTACTAAGCGTGGGTGCTGAAAATTACTCCTAATGAGGACTTAATCATTTAGCTGGGTGACTGACAATGTTCGTCTGGGCAATGACAGTGGAACATGGAGCGGTGTCATTGGAGGGAACGCAGGAACGCATGACACAACCTGGCAGGCCCAAACACGAAATGAGGGTTTGCTGGGAACATCTGGCAGAATAACCTGTCACAAAGATTTTCAACTCTCACTTCTGACAGAGCTTCAAAGGAGTCTGGGGATATTCAGTCTGGATGGGCCACGTTCAGCGCTTCTGTTGAGTGGGGAGCCCGGAGCTGTGGCAAGAAGGTCATCATGCCTGCCGTGGCGGCAATCCTCAAATCCGTTGGTGGACATTGAGGGCAAGCGTGGCCATCAAGCTGAAAAACTGGTACCGTCAGGCTTGGTTAGGCTGTAACACTCTGGGAGGAGCTGAAAAGTATAGTCAGGCCAAGCAGATTGCAGTTTTATTAGCAAAAGGTTTGGTAAGGGAGGAGCTCAGTGAGGTCATGGAAAGTGCCTTTTGGTTGTCTCCATGAAAATTCTGGCAAACCCTCAGACAGGTTTTTAAAGTGCTTTATAAATAATGTTGAGTTTGAGTTGAGTTCACCTAGGGAGAGCACTGCTTCACTGACAATGTGAACAGTGAGGGTGGGGTGCTGTTGACCTTGATTCGGGATGTCGTCATGCAGTGGAAGGAGGATCCTACGTCAAGGATCTTCTCAATCCAACATGTCTTCTAGACATGGGGTGGCTATAGCTCAGCTGGTAGAGCGAGTCGTCCAGTCACTGGAAGGTTGGTGGTTCGATCCTGGATCCAACTGTCCACATGCCAAAGTGTGGAAATGGTGTGGATACAGCAGTATTTACCATTTCTTTAGAGGAAGCTTAGTCTGTAGACTCTGAGGCAGTTGTTGTGGGGCTGTCTTAGTTGACACATCTCAGCAACATTGCCTGGACATCAAAGGCAGACCCCCTGAATTGGTAAACTGGTGTGGCAGTTTCTCTCTTTAAGAGATCAGAGGGTGTTTACTCTTTATTGAAGAAGAATTAATCAACTAAAGAAAAGGGCTGAGTCCAAAGACTGATGGAGAAAAATCCAGACAGTAAGGACATGCAAATGGCTCAAATGTGAAATTGAAAATGCCTTTATGTGTGTGTAGTGTAATACAGTGTGTTTAACAGAGACATAGTTATAGGAATTTATTCTGATCCTATCGTTATCATTAGGAGTGGAAATAGTTTGCTGATTTCACCAAATAGTACCACCCAAGTAACATTACCATACAAACATATTTCTGTGACTCACATTGACCTTTTACGATGTCATTGAGATCATCCTTCCAGTTTTTCTCCATGAAGTGATCACATGCCATCTTGATTGTTCTGTTATTTTGTCCTTCTGCTCACCTAGCAACTGTGTGACACGCTTTCTTTAGATTTATTTTATTTTATTAATTTTTATTTTTTTATGTTAAAGCATTCAGAGATTGTCACAAAAACAATTCCCCAACAATGACTGTTAAAATTCCCCAGATTCCTGGCTTTGCTTTTCAGGGAGTTCACCCTTTCTAGTTCAGTGCTACTGAAAAATAGATGATAGCAGCTTCACAACTGCTGAACAAAAGAGGTGCACCAGAGAACTTTTCAAACTCTATGCTAATTGAGTAACGATAGCACATCTATGCATGATAAGTGGTAGTATTTTGAGATAAATTTGAAGAAGAGATAAAAAGATGAAGATGAAATGACCTGAGCTCTTGTTTGCCTGATGTCTTGCAATCAGTGCTGTCTAAAATGTCCATCTGCAACTACCCTGTCTTTATTCTCACCCACTTCCACCCCTGATCACCTTTACTGCCTCCTAGACATTGTTAATTACAAAGCTTTCACCGGAGTCATTAATAAGAATAAGTAACAAGGTTATATCATTTATGCATGAGAATGTGTGTGCGTGTGTGTGCGTTTTAAATTTCTTTGTCCATCTGTCTTGGGTATAGCATTAGGTGAGGTCGCTGCTACTCTAAAGATCTCTCACACACACGCACAAACACACACACACACACAGAAGCAAATACACCGTTTGAATGGCACTTTGTCAGGTGTCATTTTATTGCCTCTCTGAACTGCCAGTCAAAGAGACAGCTCAGCCTCCAATACCTGACGGGTACTGAAAATTCCCACATACACACACACACACACACACAAAAACTGTCGGTCTTAAACCACTAAGTCTCACATTTATGCGGAATTGCAGCAAATCAGTCAACATAAAATGGCAAAACACTGCTGTCTAAATGGAGTTCCAACGTAATCCCACAAGTACTGGCTACAACGTGTAATTTACCATTGCTGAAAAACTGAAATTATAGGCAGACAGAAAATAAGGGGCAGAGGGTGGAATAAAAAAAAAAGTTCTTAGATGGAATCAAACTAAGAGCATTGCTCTTGAAATTTAAAATTCGCAGCTTAATCAGAGTTCTATATGTTATCATTTGTGTATGATTAATACTGTTGTACATTAATGTACATACCATGTGTTTGTTTAACCCTTGTGTGATGTTAGGGTCTTTTGGACCCATTTTCAATCTTTACTAAAATAAAAATCATACAAGTAATACTTTTTTCAACTTGAAACTCATTGTCCTTGGCTTATTTTATGTGAGGGGCATGGAGGATAACTTTTTTGGGGGGAGCTCCCACTCTACAACCCCCCTTCACATTTACATCACACAGAGGGTGTTTGGGTCCAAAGGACCCCAATGTAAAGCAATAGGGCAGTAGTCTACTTGTGACAGTGTTGGGGTCCTGTCACTATATACCTCCGATTGATCACGTGTCCTGGCTACTTGGCCAACGGGATATCCCTTTGGCTGACTGGTAAGCACACGTGACTCTCACCCGGGAGTCTGGGGATCAAATCCCGCCCGGGCCCTCCGTAGTGTCCCTTGCCACATTCTCTACAGTTTTAGTATGAACATTGGAATAGGACCATATAGACTGTTGCATACCTTTACTTGCCTTCCTTCTACCAGAGACTAGAATACCTGAACAGGGGGTGGAGTGAGGGATATATTTTTCCCAATCAAACTTGACCCAAGGGGGCGGGGCTTCGGTACCACGCCATTATGCAACAGGAATCCTACATCCCAGCCCCTGTGTGTGCTTGAGACATGATGCATGCACCAGGGGGTCAACAGGGACAGCCCTGAGTGCAACTTACTGTCCCACAACCACCCTTGATCAAAGGGGGCGGGGTTTCGCTACCACACCACCCGCAACACAAATCCAACAATCAAGCCCCTGTGTAAAATCAATTCCATGCAATAAATATCAATAGTACTGAAGGCCTGCTTTCCTTTATTTATATGGTCTAATAATAGTATCAATAGTGGCATGGAGGTCAGACTCCACCCCCTTGGACCAATGTAGATTGGGGACTGGTCAGAAACCACCCACAAGCAACACCCTGGTGAAGACAGTGTGTCTTTGGCCCTCACAAGGGCTAAATTGTGGGATTTGTCACATGCATGATGCCAAAACTCCGCCCCCAAAGGTGACAGTCAGTACAGGGAAGGTCAGTGACATCACAGCAATGCACCAGTAACCCTCCAGTGAAGACAGCGTGTCTCTAGCCCACACAGAGGCTGAGAAGTGGGAGTTGTGGCGTGCATGATGGCGAAACTCTGCCCCAAAGGTCGAGGTCATCATAGGGAGGGTCAGTAATGTCAAGGCTACCCACCAGTAACCCACTAGTGAAAATAGCATGTCTCTAGCCCACACAGAGGTTGAGAAGTGGGATTTGTGGCGTGCGTGATGGTGAAACTCCGCCCCCAAAGGTCGAGGTCATCATAGGGAGGGTCAGTGATGTCACAGCTACCCACCAGTAACCCTCTAGTGAAGACGGTGTGTCTCTAGCCCACACAGAGGCTGAGAAGTGGGGCTGGTGGCGTGGAAAAAAGCGTTTCAAGTAGGCTCCGCCCCCTCAGGTTGGAGAAACCTAGTGGTAGGTCAGTGACCTAAAGGGCATCCGCAACTTTCCTCCAGTGAAAACAGAATGTCTCTAGCCTGCACAGGGTTATAGTATGAAACCCCAAGGGGTCCAAAGGACCCCTTAACACCCCGAGAGTGCAGAAAATCCTAACACCACACAAGGGTTAAATGTTAAAGAAGCTCAAAGGAGATTTTAATGTTAAAATATAACTTTGAATTTAATATCAAGAAATATTTAATTGCTTGTAGGAAGTGCCCTCTCGCTTTAGCAGTCTTTTAACAATCCTATGAGCAAAAACCATCAAAGCACTTATGTCCTACTGTCCCAGTCATCACTCACCACTATGTTAAACATCAACAATGATGATAGCTCACAGAGTGACAGAGGACATCATGGTAGAGGTGAGTAAGAGAGTCAAGAAGGTAATGACAGAAGAGAAAACAAGAGGGTGACAGAGTAAAGGGCAGAGCCAGTAAATCTTGGACAGTATCATAAAAGTAACTTAACATCCTTTCCTATAGGGTGACTCAATAAACTAAAAACTGCAGAAGATCCTTTGTGCTGCTTCAAAAAACAAAAGTATACTGTCCATTTATTTCCAATAATTAAATGAAGTGAAACAAGAATTTAAGAATGTGTTTCTTCTTACCTTTACATGATGGCAGTGCCCTGTCCCACACTGGCTTCCCATCATGCCCCATGACACAGATGATGGTGTCCTCTCCCACAATCGTGTAACCGTGGTGACAGTTGTAGGAAACCTGAGAGCCGAGTTTGTAGTCATAACCTGTCCGGCTACCGTTCATAATGTTGCCAGGGTCAAAACAAGCCTCTCGTGGTTTTTCTGCAGAGAAGGGAGGGAACAGTGTGAGAGTTGCCAGACAAAAACAAAGGCAAACCAATCAGTAATATCAGTGAATGAAAATGAGAGGTTCCTTTTTTTTTCTACATTTTATGCATTTAGCAAATTCATCAGATTCCAAATTAGTGCCAGATGCTGCACCAAAGCCTCCTGATGGTGCAGAAAAAAGCTCAATAAAGATTTGCACAGTTAGTGTTAGTGCTGGTACATTCATTCACTAATCTTCATTACAACTTAAATGCTTATGGGGAACACACAGCTGCACATTTCTAAAACATACCTAAAGTGTGTTATGAAGTAAAAATCGGGAACCGCTATTCAAAGCCCAATTTAGACTATCATTAGATTATCATCATTGGCTAAAAGGTCATACCTAGGTTTCTATTAAACTTCTTGATACAACCCCTGTGAAAGTCACAGAAAGACATAGGGGTTAAAGACAAGTCAAGGAAAAGAATTAGTAAGGAGGAAAAAGGATAATGAGTCAACAATTGCCACAATATGTTGTCAGTCTGTATGACTTGGTGTTGAGCCAGCTTGTTAGCTTTTCTGTGAAAACCCCATGGGAGTGTGATATTAGGGCCTGACAGAGTGAAAGAGTCAGACAAAAAGAGGTGGAGCTGAAACTGGAGAATGATTAAGGGTGTTCTAATTAAAGACATGACAGATGAAAATTAATAATAACAGACATATAGAGATGCAAGATAGTGTGAGGCCACAAACAACAGAAAATTAGCCTTTTTTAAAACAAAAAAACTAGAGATTAAAAATGTACTGGGTGAGAGAAACAAGAGGGAAAGAAAGCGGTTACATAGACTCAGATTGACTACACCTGCTAAATCATTACAATCACCATCATCACAATATGCTGAAAGAAATAACTCATGGGGAGAAACAGAATAACATGTTCTTTCAGCTGAAAAGGCTTTGGTTGTAAACGGGGCAAAATTAACAAGAGTAGAAGGATTAAAATATTATCCAGTCTGCACACCAGCCTCTTATGTATTGATGTTATAATTCTTATTACTGACAAACACATAATTCCATGACAATAACTGTTTTGTGCTTTTGGTCACAGAACTCTGCAAATAATCATGAAGTGCAATGTATTTTCTGGAAACGTAACACAGCATGGATTTTTCACCTCCCGAAAAACCCTGCCGACAATCTTAATCAATGTCTCAAGTTGATCTGACTTTTTGTTGCTTTTAATACTCTTTAAACCAGCAGCGCTATGTTCAAATGCATTGTGGTTGGAGATTATTACAGCTATGTTATCACTACTGGTGACTACAACAAGAACAAGTAATTCAGTCATATAGCTATGACTCCTACTAAAACAATTACAACTGTTACCTAGATGAGCCCAGTTTTGCAATACAGTTACCCAATATGTATTCATCATTACTAGAATAGGGTATCATTACTACAATTTGTGGTAAGCTGTATCTCAACTATAACCACCTGCAGTTTAGTCAAAATGCGAATTGTTTCTAATTTTTGACCAAAATTTCCACAACTGCAGGCATCTATGAAAGAATCTGAGTTTAGCTGAAAAATAAACTGTACGAGGAAAAGTTTAAATGTTTTAATTACCTCTATATTCAATAGCAAATCCAGACATTCCCAGCGAGGCATCGGATCTAAATGCCAGGAAAAGACTATTGCCACTGCTTTCTATTCGCTCTGGTGCCTGGTTGCCTTGGAGACTTGCCAGGAGTGGTCCATTAGAGTCTTCACCCTCATATATGTGCAGGAAGTCGTAACTTGGCTCCATGTTGAAACTGGGATGGGAAAAAAAAATACATTTGGGAAACTATTAACATTAATTGTGGTGCTTGTTCATAGTTTAAATATGTGTGTGCTTGTTTGTACAAAAACGTAGGTTCAAACTTTTGCAAATAATCATTAATTCCGTAGTTCAGCTTGCATTGTTTCATTTCATGTTTTTTAATTAATTTAGAAAAAAAATGCTTTCTGAAGATGAAGATTATACTATACATATATATATATATATATATATATATATATATATATATATATATATATATATATATATATATATATATATACACATACATATATGATGTGTATGTGTATTACATGCATACATATACATTTAAAGTGTTCAGTAAACACATTGTCCTCGAACCACATTTAGTCTGAAATGCTACATTTTAATAAGGCATTTCTCACTGAATACCTTTACTCTACCCTTAAAGGCTCGAAAAAATAGTGGCTTGAAAAACAGATGCTTGTTTGAGGTGAGGCAGTCAAGCAACTAAAGAAACACGTGTCACTGTGATGTCATTAGGTAAAGGAAGAACAACCTGGATTACAAACAAGGCATTTCAAACAGTTTCAAAGCAGTTTTAACTGTGGGAGAAAACAACTCCATATAGTGTGAACTTTGGGTTTGGTCATTTAATTGACATTTTACATACTCAAGAAGTTCTTAGGGTCAAATGTCCAGTTAAAATGTGCTCTGTTATTATGCACTGTTTCATTGTAAAATTTAGCCAAATATGTGTTCATACTGTTTAATGCTCATAGTGTATGTGGTTTTTGCTTCATTGAACACACACACACACACACACACACCCACACACACACACACACACACACACAAAGGTGAAATAGGTATCTCATTTGACATACAACAATATCTGTTTTTACACAGGATATATTTACCAAAGTTAAAATAAGAGCAAATAATATTCAACTTTAAGCCCTGTATTTATATCTGGTGCAGAATGGGCTTAACCATATCTAAGCCTGCGTTGTACTGACAAAGCATTAAATGATCCAAGCTAATACCTTATGCATTAGTGGTACATTCTGGGTCAGCATACTGAAGCTGCTAGATGTCATAAAATCACAATCAAGATCTTACAGTGAATAAATGGGACAGTACCATAATTTCTCTCAGCTATATATATATATATATGTATATATATATATATGTATAAAAAAGTTCTTCCTTGCCTTTCACTCTTCTTTCAAGGACTTGAAGGGAAAGGTTTGTTGTTTTATTATGAATTCTGTTTCGTGTTTTGTGAAATGTTAACATGCCATCAGCATGCCTTGTCGCTTGTTTATTGCTTGATAAATGAAATAAACTGGGCCTGATCGCTCACTGTACCAACCTTTTTATGACACAATAAGGACTAAAAAAAACACCTAAAAATGTCAAATTAAAAAGTAAAATATCCAAACTAATGCTCAAAAGAAAACAATAGAAAAACCATCTATCCACCAAAGCTTTCAGTATCAAGACAAACTCTTTTAAGGTAGGTGTTTTTTTCTGATGTCATGTCTAATGTGTCAATGGTAGTTGTGTTGCCTCAAAATTAAGAGAAAAAAAGCAAAACAATAACAAAAAACAAAACAACAAAAACATGGGTGATTGCACTTTTACCTTCCGTTGCTGTTATGATCAACAATAAATATCAACCAGACTCATGACTGTAAGTTAGAACCAAGAGTTCATACCCTCAGTCTGTGTAAAGTCCCACATAACACTGCTATATTTACTGCTATATTTTTATGACAAGGATGAAAGGATGTTTTCTAGTCTTGACACACGTGTCTCGGATGAACACAATTATCATCCTGGAAATTATCTTCCTTGTACATATTTTTCAAAAATTCCACCAAACTAACCTGGGCTACCTTTCATAGTACAAATAAATCAGAAAAGCCCCACATCCGTGGGGGAAACCCTGAACGGTGACCACCAGTTCCACAATAAAGCTCATTAACATACATTTTAGGAATAAGGTAACTGGTCAGGTCTTTGTAAGCGTCATGTTTTAAAGTCAACTGGCCTACCTCTTGAAGATGAGGGCAATGACAAAGTCTGGGCTGACTCTAATTCTCCAGTCACACTCCTTCCCAGGGGGGTAAGGCTGGGGGTAGTTGGGAGACAGAATCACACCAGAAGGGACCAGTGACGTTACCCCCGCAGGTCGCTGCAGATGGACAAATAGTAAGAGGTAGAGAGAGACAAAGATGAGTACAAAGTATTGAATTTGGTGTTATTTGAAAGGTTAATGAATCCCAATTGACCACTAACTTAACCTCAGAGGGACGAAAGGGTGGCAACAAGTTAGTTAGTTATAGTATTGCGGTAAGTATGGCAGACATTATTTGATTGAGAGAAAATCACTCCTTGCAGACAATGGATATTACCCCCCCAGGTGGCTGTAGACAATGAAGGAAAAAGGAGAGCAGGAGATGGTGAGATTTAGTTACAGAGTATGGGGCTGGGGGTAGTTAAGTGAGAAAAAATTGCCCCATAGCAGTCCTGTTATCCCACTTCAAGCCAGAGAGCAGAGAGGAGATACTGGCTAGAAAGACAGGAAAGGATGCATTCAAGCAGCAATTTGGTGATGTGAAGTAGGAGTCTGAAACATGGAGAGGTGTCTCGGGGGTGGTATGGGTGTGTGAACGGATTATCAACAGTGAAATAGAGGTAAACAAAGGCATTAGTTGAAAATCACTTACAGACAGGCACACAAACACACTCCTCTGGAGTATTGCGTGTAATGTGTTTAATTATCTGAGCTTTTAAACATGAGGGATTCACCTCCTGAGGTGAAAGTGCAGGGGAGGGAAGCATGGGAGAAAGCAAAAAGAGAGGCTGATTTAAGCACTACATTTCACTACAGCCTTGCAAAACGTGAGGTCACTCATATAAGGTCAAAAGCACTGTGTGCAACGATGCACCGTGTGCTTTACAGAAACGGTTACAAAACAGACAAGTGTCTGCGATGTTGCTGGAGGACGATCACTTAGAGCTGCATCATAATGAGAAGAAATATGTGACAAAAAATGGCATCCCACATGTAATCGTAAGGCAGATGTCTGTGGCTGACTGCATTCTATCAAGAGGACAACATGCTACCTGGTGCAGGAAGTTTATCAGCTTGCTCATGTTATGCAATTTCCCAAAAACCTTGTTCTTGGCTAACATGTTGGAAGGATTTGGAGATGGCATGTGAGGAAAATACACTTTTTTTTCAATGACAGATTGCGTCTTTTATCCCACTGACTGCTAATTCGACTTTTTCTGATTCAGAGAACAAAGTTAGTCTTCAAGTTTACAAGTCACTTCCTTTCTTTAATAAGGAAGTCAAGAGTGACAGAAGAATCTTTTGAGGGGTAATAAAGAAAGTGAATGACTGGGCTGTTGTGTCGCAGCAGTACCCCCCCCACACACACACACACGCACACACATAGACTACTTTATCATCTATGTGTTCTAGAAATGGACCCTGTAAACATCCTAAAATTTACATTATTTGTCAAGTGAAACGTGCCTTGTAAGTCTCTCGTCTCAACTGGAGCCTATTTCAGAAAGTAGGTTTTGTGTTTTGAAGCTGAAATGAGGGAAACTCAGCGTTCTCCTTCTCAGATAGACAGGTAACTAAACCTGAGGAGGAGGACAGTTAACTCAGTCCTGTTCAAGAAACAGAAGCAACTTATACTCTCTTATAGTCTCTTATCATGGTAACTTACTCTGTAAATATGACCTGGTTGAGAACAGGTTTCTTTCGATAAACCTTGAGTTCCTCTTTTTCCTCATCTTTGCAAAGCTGAAACAGGTTGAATTTTATTAGGTGTTCATTCTTCTAATGCACGTTTGGAGATCTCTGTGAACAGTGATTTTTTTTTTTATAGATGAAGAAGCTGCACTGGTTAGAACGGAGCAGCATTTGTGATGGGAAAGTACGTTTTATCTCAGAATAAAGTGGTTTTTGTTTGAAGCAATACTTTTCTCTGGACAGTTAAAAAGCCTACATAGACCTACATGACCTTAATAATCCGTACCCCACAGAAATAAACCATTGAGGCCATGCCCTTACATCACACCAAATGCTTTTATTTATTTTTATTTTTTTATGCCCAAGTAGCTACTTCCTAGCCATAAACCCATTAAGAGAAGAATTTCATAGGATTTTGAGCAGCTTATACTATTTAGAAATCAACATCAGTATCATTATTGGTTTGAAATTTTTTAAAACAGTATCGTGCTTCCATCTCTGTTATCTTAAAGGAATTTTCAAAATGTAATGAATTTCCTTTACAAGAGCAAAACATTGTTAAAGTGGGGAATGTCCACAAGCCTGTTACCTTCAACTTTCCTGTCTGAATTATGTTTTTTATAACTTATATTCAACAGCTTCCATGTTCTTTACTTTCACTAGCAGGACTGCACCTTCATGAAAAGTGAAACTTGGCTATAATACACCTTCATTTCACCTGTCACTCATGTTATACTATAACAGTGATTAAAAGTTTAAATTACACATTCAGCAGCTGTGCAGTTTCTCCCAAATTAAATCTCATTCCTTTGCCATGGCAGGGATGTTATTTTTCCACATAAAGATGAGCTCAAATTCACTCTAAGATTGCGATAAAAGCTTTAACTCTAATGAAGGAAGTTGGAGGATCTCAACATTGCCAGGATGAGTCACGGATGAGCTCCACTGATGATGACTCTTTATAACCGCGGTGCATGTGCTTAACTCAGAATCAACATACTCAGAGTTGACTGAACCGACTGATTTGAAACCGGAGCTTCTCATCTCAGGGTTTGCTGACTCCGACTAAGTATTTTTACTCAGAGTTGAACCTTCTGTCCCCTCTGTGATGTGACCCCTATTCAACTTCTAGCAGTGCAGTCAGTAATCCACAGAGCGCCGTCGACCTACCCATGCATGTTGGAGGGTCAGGTTGCCAGTAGAATCTGTTATCCATCTGCACACATGTGATGGTGTCTTGTCCTTGCAGCTGATAACCTGGATCACACTGGAACATCACACTGTCACCAGGCTCCTTACTGTCACCGTACCGGGAACCGTTCACAGGGATGCCAGGGTCATTGCAGGTGGTTGCTGTTGTGGCTGGAAAGTGAAAAGGAAGATAAACGTGTCGGATTGAAATGGACTCTGTTGGGTTAAAAGGTGAAAACCATCACACCTAAACTCAAACACGTTACCACTGCCTGGGCAAGAAGCAACAAATGATGAGATAAAGACAATTTTATAACTGCAAAGCAAAAGTGTTACCTACATGATGCATAACTAATCAAGCATTATACTTCCAACACCTGACATAAATATATTTTTGTTTATTCATTATCACTTGCCGTCACAAAGACCAGTTAGAAATGCTGCAGTTGCTCTGTCCAGCTTAATTCAAAAATAATAAAATGTAAAA
The DNA here is from genome assembly GCA_018398805.1 of Hirundichthys speculiger. Classification (NCBI taxonomy): domain Eukaryota; kingdom Metazoa; phylum Chordata; class Actinopteri; order Beloniformes; family Exocoetidae; genus Hirundichthys; species Hirundichthys speculiger. The sequence continues at coordinate 4,428,326 of JAGFBZ010000648.1, forward strand.
GTACATGCTTTCTTTTTGCTTTATAATTACTGGCCCTCCCTTTGGATTGAACAGTGAGCTTGGTGGGCCTAACTAGACTTATATGACCAACTCTGCAAGTGCCATGAAAATCATTTTTGTAGTGCAGTGGGTCTAAGAGGTCTGTTCCAATGTTTAAATTTAAAAAAAATATGTGTGTATGTGTTTGTTTTATGGAATAGAAAATCCCTATACTACATTGTAAGGGTCTGTCTCGAAAATGAGACTCCGTGTCTCAATGAAACTAACCTGTATAAATAAAGAAATAGTACATAACAAAAACTGACTCTAAAGCAAAATAAATATTGCTTCTGTAGTCAACAAACGTATTGTATGGATCAGAGTAAGAACACAATCACATGGAATTATTTTGACTTTTTTTTCTTTTTGTCTTATCTAGGAAATATGTGAGGACTTGGTTCACTTGACTTATCACCCTTGTACTGGAATCTGCATCTGAAAACAACACAGATTTCATATGTAACAGTTTTAACATTACTGAAACTGGTGGTGTCAAGCAGGGCCACTGGTCATCATTATCGATGCAGAATGGTCGGCTCTGCAGCTCAAAATATAGGTTAAAACATGCATAAGTTTTGGAACCATTAAAATATTTTTTTGTATATTTGTATATTTGAATATTTGTGTAACAACATATTGTAATAGAAGAGAGAATGCAGGACCTTTTAAGCCACACAAGTCTTAAAAGTCAGGGTTCACACACTTGTCTCTATAAGGTATTGCAGCTGATGGTGTATGCCAGATTGAAAATCTAGCACTTGTCAGCATAGTTTACCTGCAGGATGGGACTGTGTCAAGGCATTGATCTGGAAAAAGATACAATAAGCTTTCTGCAGCATTTAAAGAGCCCATAAAACCAGCAGACGCTTTCATTTCCGAATGGAAAAAAGTTTCAAACGGATAATTCAGGGATGAGGGGATTTAGTGCGACAGGTAACAAGCTAGTCAATAGCCACTATAAATGATGTTGAGAGTTCCTTTGTGAAAATAGGTGAGTCTCACAGAAGGATAACTATCAGTGAAGCACTCCACCAATCAAGCCCTCACAAAAAAAAAAAAAAAAAAAAAAAAAAAAATCTTAAAAGACCATTGTAATGCTCTGTTGTGTTAAGTGTTGTCTATGTTTGCTGGTTTTAGGGTTAAACGATACTTTTTTTTCTTATGTTTTGCATTGTTGTCACTTTATGCACATATTTCTTTTTTAATTGAAATTTGTTTTCCTTATGTGACATAGTTACCCTTACTTCCTGTTTCATTTTGTTAGGCTTGATCTTTTGTGCATTGATTAGTTTTGCTTCTTTTCTCTGCTTCACAAATAGATTTTAGATTTTTAGATATTACTGACTGCCACTAACCTGCTTTGCATTTGTCCATCACCTTTCTCACTACCATCCTACAGGTCTCCCTTTACTCACTTCCAGATCATTGTCATTGTCCCTGTGTGTGTTTATCGCTCCGAGCCACATCCAACCTATTTCCTGCTTTTCACTGTTTTGCTTTTTAGATTTCTGAGATACCTGCCACATGAGCACACTCTATTTTATTTATTTATTACTGTCCCACGGCTTCCACTTCAGATCCTGCATTTCAGCCTCCTAGTCTCAACTAAGCAGATGTTTGTGAAAATGAGCTGCGATTATGCTTGGATTAATGACATTAATCACATTAATTTTGCAGACGTCCTCATCCAAGAGCAGTTACATTCCATGTCTAGAACACAACATCGATATGTGATAAAGGGAGGTTGTGAATCAAGCTGTAGCTTTGAGACTAATGAATGAACACGCCACCTCCTGAGCTGCAGCTGTTGTACATATAATAATGCTCTGTTCAGACAAGGACTGAACTATCTGAACATATTCTTACAGGGTGAGGAGCAGCATTGCGAAACACACCACTCTCAGCACCATGACTGCTGTCATCCAGCTCATTTTGCAACATGGACTAATCATTTGATGTGTAAAAAAGGAGCAATACCATTTCTCTTGTGAATGACCAAATGAGTACAGAAGTGGCTTCACGAGGATGTATTTTTTTTTTTTTAATAGGATCAATGTAGGATAATCTATGTGTAAAAATGACTAAGAGGACAATGACTTCAATCATACTGTTAATCAAACTCAGTATCGTGGATGGTCCTGGAATGTCACTGGAAAGTCACTGGAGCATTTTTGGAAGGACCTGAAAATAGCTGTCCACTAATGCTCTGCATCAATGTGGCTGACCTTGAATGTTTTTGCAAAGAATAATGAGGGAAACCTCTGGTAGAAAGGTCTGCCCAGTCTAACATGAGCTATAAGAGCAACTGGAGCCCCTGCTACCAAAGTTACCAAGTCCTACATCTGAGGCTTGAATACTTAAGTAAATACTACGCTTTACTTCTTCATTTTTTGTTATGACACTCTGCTTCCCTGTTAAGAATGCAGTAGTTGTCCAAAAGATATTGGCTTCATCATCTTGATTTCCCTAATTGGCTTTATCTGTGAAAGGTGTGAACATACTGGAAGGCATGCCCTTGGAGGCTCGCAGGTGTTCATGCTGCTTTTACTGCTCAAGTACAACATGCTTGTCCTTAACAGAAGGAAAAATCTAATCAAATATTACCCTTAATTTAATCAATTCTGCTCAAACACTCTAGCTCACGGATCGCTGGCTCTTATGGAGCAGTCCATGAGCCGGGTCAGCACGTATTTAATAGATTTACACAACACTCCCAAAACTTGTTGTGACACTGATATTATAGAGAGATGTGTGCAGATCGATTAGGAAAAAGAAGAAGAAATAAATCATATGTCTTGAAAGGATATGAAAACTTTTCAGTGACCAAGCTCTAAATATAAATAAATATGTACTGGACAATGTATTGCACAAATGTTTGCATAACACCTCAATTCTATTCCTTTTAAATAACAAGCTGTTTAGAAACTTATTGCAAATTTCATGTGCTGACTTTTTACTTTCCCCTCTGTTTACTGGGTAAACAGAAAAGGTATATTTAGTTCTTGGAATATGTTTAACATAATATTATAATGTTTTGTTTGGACAAACACCGGATGTTGGTATATTAAAATATCAGTGTGGTTCTAAGACACAAGACTAGTTTGCATGGACAAACTACCTTTATTTACATTAAAAAAAAAAATGTAATCTTTTATTTTCAGCAGAAGTGAGGCTTTGGAATTACCTGTCCTAAGCTTTAGGTCCAGACTTAGGGTTAGGACCAAGTATAACCAAGACCATTGTGTCTGCAGCAGCTGGTGGTGCAGTACCAGCAACCTGAAGCCTTTATCATAACGCCGTAACAGCACCAGGGGGCAGAGAGATGCAGAATGATGGTAAGCGTCTCAAACAAAGTGACTCAAAATTGGGGCAAGTGCAAAAAGTTTTGATGCTAATTTGAAGATTAAGGTTATAAAAGCAGCAGAGCTGTCAAATAATTGCCAAGCGGTGAAAGAAAATGTGGTCTCACACAATGTAATGTCTGCCAATAGTGAGCCTAAAGAGACCAACTTAAAAATGCCAACAGTGTAAGAAAACTGGCTGCTTCTACAAGACGAAGCAGAGGGTCCGATAAGCGGGGTCGACTTACGTCTAGGTCAATATAATAATACCTGAGTCTGCTGTATAATAAGTAATAAAGCAAGTGCTTGACATGTATAGATACAGGTGCCCATAGCTTGGCTCAAAAGTATGCTGTCCTTCTGAACAATGCCTGCAATGACAATGACCTGATTTTTTGAATGAATGAATGACCTCACTAATTAAATGACACATTATTCCACAGCCTAATATTCCTTTTTTTTCCCCCACTTCCTATAAAGTAATAAACTGTTACAAATTAAAAAAAAAAAAAGGTTTGACTTGGCATAAAATATGCAGTGTTTCCAATGCATCTGTGTGTTTGGAAATAAAAGGTGTCTTTACGCTGGATTCACACAGGTGCACTTGGGGCTGGTGTTGTTCATGTTACTTCGTGATACTAAAAACAACCAATCAAATTTCTTCCTACCCTACACAAATAACGTGCATGCTTTGAATTATGCACAAAATGAGCTCATTTCAAATTTGATGCCTGCTACAGATCTCTAAATAGTTCTAGATGTTTGGTGTTAGAATTTGGTCCTATTCTTGCCTGATAAAGGTTTCCAGCTGCTGAAGAGTTTGTGATTGTCTCGAAAGATCTGGACTGCAGGCAGAACAATTCAGCACCTGGACTCTTGCCATGCTGTTGTAATAGCTGCAGTATGTGGTTTTACATTGTCCTGCTGAAATAAACAAGGCTTTCTATGAGCTAGATATTGTCTGGAGGGGATCTCTAAAATCTTTATATACCTTTCAGCATTCATAGTTCCATCAAAAAGAAATGAAAGCTGTCCATACTGCTTCTATTATGCACCTCCATACTGTCAGAGAAGCTGGCTTTTGAACTGGATGCTGACAACCTGCTGGAAGGTCTTCCTCCTCTTTAACCTGTAGGACATGCTGTACCTGATTACATTAGCTCATGTGATTTGAAATTCTTTTTGTTTTCATTTTATTCAGCTTTAAAAAACATCCCTACTTTTTCAGAATTAGGGTTTTGTGTGTGTGTGTGTGTGTGTGTGTGTATAGTTTTGGTGTATATAGTTTTGAACAATAGACATGATCGTATTTGGATACTTATGAATCACATATGAGATTTAGTTATGATGTTTTAATATACCAACATCTGGTGTATACCCAGACAAAACATTCTAATATTATGTTAAACATATTCCAAGAACTAAATATACCTTTTCTATTAATTCAGTGAACAGAGGGGAAAGTGAAAAGTCAGCACAAGAAATTTGTCCACCCATGACATTGAATTAATTCAGAAACCTTTCTGTAGAAAGTGACTCCAATGCTCTGGTAAATCAACATAGATCTAAATATAAGGGGTTATTAGCATAGTAATGAAAAAGCAGTGCTTTGATTATCATCTTGGTGATTTTAAATATTTATTGTTTTAAATATGCAGTGACTGGCCAAATGCAGTAAAAAAGTGAGAGACAGAAAGTAGTGGATGTAAAATATTCATGACATGTTTTATTTTTTCATTAAAAAAAAAGAAAAAAAAATAGAACGCTTTCAGTTATATTCGCTGAAGTTTGTGGCAATTCACACTAAAGTGTGTGGATGCACATGAACCAGAGACCAAGTGGGGTTTTACTGGCTCAAGAGGTAGTAGTATAAATAATGAGGTAAGGTAAAGTTGAAAAAGGATAATCTCTTTCTCTCTGAGTCAGGTGTGTGTCATTGATTATGCAGATTGAGTAGTTAAAAAAATAACAACTGGAAAATGTCACGCACATGTTCTCTGCATGTGTCACAGTACGTTTACCAACTGATTACTTGCACGTGTATCATCAAAGCAAACTAACAAAACTAACAAAACACACCCATGCTAATGCTTCATGGCAGAATAGATTTCAGGAGTCTGCTTTTGAGATCTGTGAATTAACATTTATGTCAGATTTTTAAAGGTTATTTGCCTATTTTTTCCTTTGAATGAATTGTGTGCAGGTGAAGATGACTCTGCAGGTCCCTCTCTGTCAGAGATACAGCTATATGATATTACTCTGCACACTGTGAGAGATGACAATTAGAAAAGGAAAACTGCAACAACGTCCTTGCTTTGTGAACATATACTTGGAACCAGAAGTTTACAACCGCTACATAAAAATGTCTGTAAAAATTCTCTCTCTCATCATTTTGGCATCGAGCACATAGAAATACTATTGGTTATACAAGAAAAGTTTAGTCTGATTTAATGCCAGACAGTGTGAGAAATGTCTTTTCATACAGTGTATGTAAACTTCTGGTTTGAGCTGTAAACATGGTTGACAACCTCATGTTCTTTGAAGATAAAGAGAAACATGAAGACCATTCAGTCCATAGCCAATGAAAGCTGCAGTCTTAAATCTAACATTGTATTTCATGGGTGCATGAAATTTTCATTCTGAAATTTCTGCCAAAAAGGCTTAGCAATTGTGGAAAGGTAGTAAAATGAGCGACATAGTCTGTGCAGAAAAGAGGATAAAGTGGAGGACTGGCTGGACTCCAATCCCCGGAGACTGCAGGTTTAGTCCTGGGTCAAACAGCAACTCTCTGCCATCTTATTTTTCAGAATAGCTGCTACTCTTTTATGTTTTTGAATCCTATTGTTAAAGTATAACTTTTAGCAACCGTAGCCTCAGAAAGGTTTTTCTTGTAGGCAAATGTCTCACCTGAGAATTTGTCTCATCATACTTCACCAGAGGTCACAATTTATGCACTTCTTTTTTTTTCCACCTAAAGAACAAAACTATTGCACATATTGCTCAAAAACACAAGCAACAGAAGCAAAACTTGTGGTCAAACCAAAAAAAATTGCATAAAAGAAAAAGAAAATACAAAATTAATTCTGATCCCTTTATTATCTTTAAAATTCAGTCAAAGCAAAGCCAAAACTGTAATATTTTAAAAGAAATCTCAATTTTCATGTAAATTCATATAAAATGAAAGAGCACTCTTTTTTGTTCTCTCCTGCAATAAAACCAAAAACTATTCATCAGTGTTTCGTTGGCTCCCTCAGTACTCTACTTAGTGAGTCTAAGTCCCAAAGTGTATTCAATGTCTCATGTTATTCTTTAGCTAGAGGTTTTTCAGAAATCCTGTTAAATGAAGCATTAATGCCAGATTAATTATAGTTTTGCAAATAAAAATGAGGTTTATATAATAACTTAGAAACTGTATGGCATTGCTAATTAGCTTATTTAATAGCTAATTTAGTAATTAGCTTTATCTGAATTTTTATGATTGGGCATGAGGCGTAAAGTAGAGAGGACCACCCAAATCATTGACTTTGTTAAATAAGGTCGGCCTTTTTTCTTCTTAACTGCCTTTCAGACTTTCATATATCAACTCAAGTTCATTTATTCTGATTTAGGGATGAATCTACTTACTAGAAAACTGTATAGAAAATCCTTGCTTGCTGATGAAATAGTCAGAATCGAACTGCAGTGTGAGGATGTTGAAGGTTGAGTGGATATCTTCAGGCAGGGCTGACCCAGACCATTCTTTCAGCAGGATCCCACCATCTGACAGCCCAGATGGACCATCCCAAACTCTCAGAATGTCATGGCCGACCTCCGTGTCAAAAACAATGAAGTGGAGGCTAAGAAAATACAAACATGTGACATTTCATCAAAAGTTGTGCCAAAAAATGACAATAAAGCACAAATGAGGCAAGACAAGCAGGGTGCACAACAAGTGCTATAATGTGCTGAAAAACACAATTTTGATATAGTGACAAATCCTGCGCACTCCGCAACACAGCAGTGATTTACTTCTTATTAATGAATATGTCACTGGTTGGCAATCTTCTAAATATTTGCTATTTTATTATGTTGCTTCTTTAGTCAATATTAGGCCGTCCTACTTCCTAATTACCTGATAGTCTTGCCGATATCAGCCTCAATAGTCCAGGTACAGTGGAGGTTGTTGTCATATGGGGCAGGGTATCCAGGAGACAGAATCCGTCCAGACACTGCTCCAGTTATGTGGCCTCCACACTCGGCTACACGCACGGGAGACAAGAGGAGAGTCATAATTTAAAAACATTTATATACTGTATTTAAAGATATATATAGATATACGGGGCAACAGACAACTGACACAAACAGATGAGTAGCGATCAATCACTGAAGCCAGGTGTGAAAACAGGCCAAGATATAAAAACAACTAAAATTTACAAGAAATTAAAGCTAATTAAAATGAAATGAGAGAGAAAAAAAACACCTCTACAGGTCTTGATAATTGACTCGGTAAGAAAAATACTGTTGATCTGGACAGGGAGACAACAGCTTTTTAAGCTTTGATGTCTGTGAATAAATACTCTAAAAAGCAAATTATTTGACTTGAAATCTTATTGGATTACTTTTTTTTGTTAATGTGATTATTTGTTAACTGAGAGATACCTTTTGGCAATTGCAGATAGGTTCCTTATCCCAACATTTCAGTTCATCTTTATAGACGGCTTCAGTTCTTTATTGAAAATTACATTGATGTGTTAAGACTGAGAGTGAGAACAAAATGATTAAATCATGAGATCTACCTCACTATATTATTTCAGAGTTGGTGAAGTCTTTTATGGCTGTTACTCCTGAAGAAACTCCTGATAGTGTTTACATTTAAAGAGAATGCTGAAAGAACAAGAGATTGCTGAGTTTTATGGATTCCTCAATTACTGTTTTTAACCCTCCTATTACCTTTGCGGTCGAGTGTGAAGCAACAGGGGAGATAAGCCTTTGAATTCACTATAGTAGTACAAACCACCTGTGATAACCATCTGAGCTAGAAGATCAGTCCTGATTGGGAACAGTTTGGTAAAGGAAAGGCTTTATGTGTGTGTATATTGTGTGAATAAAGGGGACATCTTATAATCACCATATCATCTCTACTACACTGACAACCTAATGCAGTTTCATTTCTTAGAGAGGGATGCACACAAGTATACATCAACATGGACTCAAAAAAATGACAGTGGAGCAGATAACCACACAATCACACGTTGATGCTGTTACACGAGCACACATACATATGAATCCCTTCAGCCTCACACATGATGGTTGTTTTTCAAACTACAGAATACAAGGCAAGCATTCTATGTCTGTCTATCATTAATACCATGTAGCAAATGAGATAAACACAGAAAGAGATATGATATTAATTTAGTCAACCTGGACTATGAACAGTTGCAATCAAGAAATAAGATAACATTTCTGCACACAGAGGAAAAAATACAGGCAGTTTGACTAAATTAATTATAAGCAGTTAAAAACCAAAAACATTTCTTCAAAGGTAGGACACCACTCTGTTTGACTTAAGGTGGGAGACAGAGAAAAAGAAAGCAGGAAGACAGCCTGAGGCAAAGACATCCCATGATCTCCTTGCTAATATACGCAGAGAATCCAGCAGATGCACAAAGAGGAAGACAAACGGAGAAGCAGGAAAAAACAGAGAGTAATACAGAAGTATCTGTAGTGGTAGTTCACCAAGAACTCCTGGTTCTTGGAGCACCTGGAATAATGCAGCATCAGAGCAGCAGTAAATTAACTGGAGACACACAGAGTTCTACCTTCATCGGGTTAAAGGCATCAAATCTTATCCATATGTAAATACAGGCACAGCTATTAAAAGCTATTTTTCTGGCTGTCATTAGTAACCACACGCTAAGTCCCTCCTCACAAAACTCAGGTGTGCTGGTAGGTTGCAAAGGTTTGGCTCTGAACATATGACATATCCCTGCGCCTCACAAGCAGGACAGAAATCCTCACAGGAAGGAGTTTTAATTAAAAAAATAATAATAATATTGATGCGGCACCCCTCTGGTTAAAATAGGAATATTATGAGAGGCTGAAGTCGTGTCATGTCTTGAATTACAGCTGAAGTGTACAATATGGCCATATTTTGACATTTTTAGCCAAGCTTTTTTTTAATTATTTTTTTCTTTCTTTTGTTTCTTACGTGCACCAGATTCAAAGTGCCTGTTACTCACCATCTCTTCATCTGCAACAATTCTCTGCTGTTAGCATTGATTGGTCAGATTTTGATTGTCAATCATTGCAGCGGAGCAAGTGGTGTCATAGATGACAGAAGTGAGAGTACGCTCCTCTAATCACATCTTTCCTCTCCTCTTAGACACACGGCTGATTTGACTGCGTGCACGGGTATGGGGAGGGTTGGCCTTTGAGCCTCATCACTGCTGCTGCTGGTGACACTGGTAATGATACCACTGCCGTTGAATCATTGTGCATACTTGTCCCAGACTTAATTAAAATGAGTTAAATTCCTTCCGAAGGTAAATCTACCCATTAACAGATTATTTTTCTCAAAACCTCGAAAATACACCTCAAACATATTTCAAAGTCATGTCATAAATAAATAAAATGTGTTCCACTACATCCTGAACTGATTTAAGAAACAACAAAGACAATTGAGTCAATATTATTACTTCAAATCATATTATCTTTCCATAAACTACCTTAGGTCTCGCCTGCTGGAACATAATATTTATCGTGCATGCTGAGAATAGGGCAGAAAGCTGAAGCTTCTGCAGTCTTTCGAACATAATTGGATGCTGAAGTCACTCAGACCTTGGGCTAATAAAGTATCATGACTGGTGACAGCCTGTGGTCAGAGTGTGGACAGCGTCATGTTCACAGATAGAGTAGAGAAGCACGCTCTCATGCACAGGGGGTGTGTTAGCACTAGTATAAATATTTCCCACAGTACTGAATCAGTTCCCTCAATCACTTTTTAAAACTTATTTATGTGTTGACTCAATCATTTACTCAGTTGCTCTTTTTTTGATTCATAATGCTTAAACATGGAAGTGGCATCCGGTGGCTCTTTCCTCCCTGCTACGTTACTCATTGAATTGTACGAAAAAAAAAAAAAAAGAAAAGAAAAAGTCCAGCAGTTAATAATTCAGATGGTGTAGTGATTAATTATTAACACAGGTGGGAACATATACGTTTTCTGTCATACTAACCTGTACAGGACGGAAGTGGCTTGTCCCAGACACGTCTGTCTCCGCTAAGACAGGTCAGAGTACTGCTGCCATGGAGACTGTATCCAGGGTTGCATGAGTACAGGACAAAAGTGTTGGAATAATGACCATCATCCTGGATCTTATAGCCATAACTTGGGACACCAGGTTCCTCGCAGCGGATTAGGTCAAAACCTACAAAGACACACGCGCACACACTTACAGATGTATGCACACAGACTCAGATGGTGTCTCTTATATACAAATGGACAAAGGAATTCAGTTTTGGACGGGAGAACATATGGCTTTCTGTAAATAAATAAATGACACATGCAGCTTTTAAATGGTGTGATACCTGTGTTCCACTACATCCTGAACTGATTCAAAAAGCAGCAAAAGCAGATGAGTCAATATTATTATTTCAAATCACATTACATTTTCAGAAGTGATCTTATGTCTGTTGGAATGGAATATTTAGTGTGAATGCATTGTTTTGTTCTTCCAAAGATACACACGAAAACTTACACATGTATGCAAACAATATCAGATGGTGTCTCGTAGGATTAGACACAAATGAATAGATTTTCCTATTCTTTTAAATACTTCTAGTTCCTTTAAATCTTATGAATTTAAAGACACTTTTGATATTGAAAACAGCTGTAGCTGCATTACAAGCCACTTGACATTTCTCCAACTTCGACTTACACACTTGTTTCTGAGAAATTTAAAAAAATGTCTGGACTTCCTCCTCAAATAAAATACATGATGGCAGTGCTGTCAGTGAGGAGAACCGGTCGTTTCTTTCAAAGACTGAAAATGATTTTCCAGTAAAGCTGTGGAAATATATCAAATGATCATGTATATGTGCAACACAGATGCATACCTATATATATAAAAAAAAAAAGAACCCTGACTCAGAGCAGCCATTTACTAAGCATTGCTATGCAACTGCTCTGCAATGCTTAATAAACTGTGAGCATGTCGCCATGAGAAAAGGTGTAGATTTGGATGCATTACGGTCGTCACCTTTTGTGTCAATTTTCTGATCTAACCTGCATCAGTAGATGAAAGTGATGAAATGCTCACATTTTTTAAGCATTTATAAAAACTTCTGTGAAAGAATGAAACTAATGATACACACTCAAAATGTATTCATGACCTAAGTATTGGTATCGTTTGGCAATTACGTGTTTGTTTAGGGAGCAATCAATTTTTTTTTTTGGTCTGTCCTCTCGGTCACGACAGGGTTGGGTTCGGTGTTCATACAAAAGTCTTATTCATTAGTATGCAGCTTGTCACACAGGCTAAATCCAACATTCCAGATTGCAACATATCAATCTGATCCTCTGTGGATATCTCCTGTGGTGCTGTTTTCTTTTTTTTTTGTTGTTGTTGTTTTTTTGTTTTTCCCACAATCTGCAGGAACCGTCACAGAGTTCTCTCATAGTGTTTCTGACTGTTATGTCCTGGAGCTATGGATGTGAAGTTTTGTTAGAAATACTCTCCAATGTTCTCATACAGCTCCATTGTTGTGAAAAAGAAACTGGAAACAATCAGCTCCTTCTACCCAATAAAGCCAACATTCATTTGTTAATTCAGCTCATACGACTCGGCAGTTTTATTTATGTGTATATTTATATGACTACATGGCAGCCTTTTTGTGTTTGTTCTATAATACTGGACAGTTCTGTATTTGTATAAAATGTATATTTGAGAGCATTTGTGATAATATTCAACATTTTTTATGCACTGGCACCAGTTCACTGGAACCATATATTCACTGCTTCAGGACTTTATTTCCAATAATGTTTATGTACTAACTCCTTTATAATAAAAAGAAAGACAGAAAGATTCTTCTACAGATCTCTATATGATTCTTTCAAATATTTGGATATTTTTCACTCCTAGCAATGATTTCTTGAAAAATCATTTGATGTAGATATTGCCATCAATTATATTTACTAGTGCTGTAATTAACTGTTTTCTTATGTCTTAACATAATCAAGGCAAAAGATCCAAATGCACTTAGAAATGACGATCTACACCTCTACACAGCCTTATCCAGTAAAAGCTTTCACACAACAAGAAACTTTTTTTTTTTTTTTTCCCCCATTGGAAGTTTAGGCTAATAAGTGTATAAATGTCAGTCCCCTCCTGAATCCATTGCACAGATGCATCTCACTTCTGTTAACCTTTCCTGTAATTGTCTTGAAGGGACGTCCTGTGAAGACTTATTGCTCTGTTCAAACAGCCTCTTATATTGTGCACTATTAAACAATTTCTTCTTGCTTCTCTCACCTTTCCTTAATTTAAATCTATCAATCACTCTTATTTACTCATCAACTCATTTGTAGAAGCAGAACTTTGATGACGGTGTCACCTTCTCCAGTTTATTGACTTGCAGATTGAGGGCCGTCTAATGGTTTCACCGAAGAGCATCTGTGATATCCATACACCGTCCTCGTTCATTTGTTTGTCCCTTCCTCCAGCTGCTCTTCCACTCCAGATGTGTCATTTTCACCTTCTTAAAATGACTTGCCATTATATGTTCCTCTTATAGCCTGTGGCACACAGAGCAGCTGTCCTCGCCTTGTTAAAATGTTCTCTTTAAAGCCATTTAGATGAGCGCGCATGTGTCTCTGAGAAGGAAGAGAGGCTGTTATCTTTATTTACGTGTTAAATTTCTTTTTTGTATGTTTGCTAAACAACTGAACAAAGAGTAACCCTAACTTTAACCGTTTTGTATAATTGCTTACCTACAAAAATTTATTGGAGAAAAAAAAGAAAAAGAAAATCTTAGTCTCCATCTGCTAGAAATGAAAGCAGCAGCTCTGTAATTTGCTGAGTGAGAAAGACCAGTGCAGGATATGACACCTATTTTGCTGTGGCGTCTGCAGTAGTTCTCAAGGATTATTTGTCTGAGGCACAGAGATGATCCACAATATAGCAAAGAGGGCAATCTAACACACTTACCACCACTCTAGATTTCAATTAAAGGCATCTCTTTGCAACAACCTTCATTATGAGGTACTTAAGAAACCACGGTTGGTGTGAAAGAAGAAAAGCTGTGTGTGTGTGAGAAAGGAAAAACGGAGAGGGAAGCCAGAACAAACAACATAGAGTATCACGAACCATGGCTGTAAAAACACTATTGTTGAAAAAGTAAAAGTAAATAAACAAAAAAAGAAAAAGACATATTGCTGCCATATTTTTTAACAATTTTATCATGATGACTCACTTGTATATGTGAGGCGGAACCCCTGATTGGTACCGGAGGCGTTACTGTTGAACTCCAGCCATAAGTGATTGGATGTACTATTGATGACATGACCCATCATACTGCCAAGTGTGAAGTTGCCAAGGAGACGGGATGAAGCGTTTTCTCCATCATAAACCTGTCAATCAAAACATAGAACATGATTCAATCATCAGAACCATCTTTCTTAGGTTTGCACCATAAAGTACCTTGAACAAAAAGCTTTCACTTAACTTGGAAAATTGATTTTCCACAATTAAAATAGGTAAACTTAAAACATAAGTAACCTATGAACAGTAGAAGATATCTTTATCCATGTCAAGCAAACATTTGTTTTATTTTGAAAATTATATTTCAAACAGATACATTTTTAATGAAGAATCCTTGAAAAATAAATGCATTGATTCTCACATGTTTACACCTGAAGCCTAAGAATGCCTGTATTTAATGCTACCTAAGCACATTATTAAAAACAACACGTCAGTTCCTGTGCAGGTGATTTAGTTTAAAATTGCTGGAGACTTTAAAGGAGAAAATAAAACAGGGCAGATCTACATTTTGGATAAATGTTAAGAAATTAATTAAGAAGTTGTTGAATATGTTGGTGTTTTAAGCATTCTTGTAATTCAAGTGCACCTGAACATTGCTTCATTGACTGGTGGATGATCATTCATCTGTAACTGTACAATCGCAAAAGACAAAACAAGCAAAACAAGTGGAAGTAATTCACTGCAAATGAGGAAGACAGTGAGATAAAGATGGTGCAGCAAAAACCTAACAAGGTTGCTCAAATGTATCCTGAGCTGTTTCCGAAATCACCCCCTGGTCATTATATGGTGCACCTTCATGCTTGCCAGGTACTAAGCTTGCAGATGAATAACAGAGTAAGGGATGAGATAGCAAAAAGGTTGATAATTTAATCGTGAATCTCTTTTAATTTTCTGAGACCAACTTGGTGGGTAAGAAACGTGAGGAAGAAATGAAATTTTTTTCTTGAGATGCTCATACTTATATGTGACATGGTTTGGCTTTTTAACAGATTAGCGGAGATGGGTCTGCAGGTGGCAGAAGCTCTGAGGAAGTGATGGAGGGTTTTACCTCTACAAGTTTTGAGAGTCAGACGAAGACGGCTCTACATGTAGTTCCACTCTACTGAATTATGTGGACGTGATAGAAAACATAAATTTGGAAGAAGGACGGTATGAAATGGGATGACAGTATCAGCAGAATTACTCTGCTAAATGTATTTTTTTCCCCCCACATGTGCCTCTCGCACAACTTCCTTTCCAGTTTTGCATTTTGCCATCTTGCTTTCTTCCATCTTGGTTTTTCTCTAGTGTTCTCTCTCTGTCCTCTGTTTCTGTAAAACTCGGTACGGTTAATGAAAAGCCCTGCAGCTCATAAATCAACATGTCACCATCTGCCACCCCTCCTCTCTCTGTCTGTCTGACTCCCTCTTGCGTGTTCTCCCGCCATCTCTATTTTCGTAGCAATTCTTCCACACTTTTATTTCATTTCTTTCTTACCCTCTTTTATTTTCTTTTTTCAAGGATTGAGTGAATCTGAATAACTCTGGCCACATTCTGTATTAGGTTACATTTCTTAGGCAAACTGAGCTATGCAAGCCCTTTCTTTGACAGTGCAGGGCAAAACCTTTGGTAACAGGAAACCAATGGCAACAAGAATAGTAATGAGCTGCTTCATATGTTCAAGGGCATTTTAGCCCTGAGCTGACTGGAACTGTCAAATAAATGGTTTGTGTTCAGTGTTCAGCTGCAGTAAAATGATTTAGCTATGTTCCTGTTAGCCTCGGGAGCAACAAGCTAATTGTTAGGCTAAGTGGTACTTTGTAGTTTTCCTTGTGTTCACTTCAGTTTTTATTTTTGGAGATGCTCAAACTAATATACTTATTAGGTGGAATATTAGAAACCTGATTCCAAAAAAGTTGGTACGTTGTGTTAAATGAAAATTGAAAAAAAAAAAAGCAATGATTTGCAAATCTCCTAAACTCATATTTACTCCCAATAGAAGAGCATTAGATGTTTAATTTCCATGGAAAATATTAGCTCGTTTTGATTTTGATGACAGCAATATATTTCAAAAACGTTGGAAGAGGGAAATGTTTACCACTGTGTAGGATCTGGGAAGTGAGGAGACCAGTTGTTGAAGTTTAAAGAGAGGAATGTGTTCCCATTCGTGTCTGAGACAGGATTCTAGCTTTAACAGTCCTACGCCTTTGATGCTGGATTTTTCATTTTATGACATGGCAAATGTCTTTTTTACTGGGAAAACACCTGAACTGCAGGACACGATCTTCCTGGTTTCCAAAAATAATTTAAAATTTAGATTGATCTGACCACAGAACATTTTAAATTTTAGATGCGCTTTGACCCAGAGAAGAGGGTGGCGTTTCTGGATCATGTGAAAATTTTACTTCACAAAGGATGCAATAACTTTAGACCATGTTTAGATCGTACCTCAAACATAGAGAGCAATGCAACAGAATAGATCCTATTCAGTCATCTACCCAGAATTCTCAAATAGTAATTCCACAGGGTTTAACTTTTGGCCCTTTACTTTTTAGTTTATATACAAATGATTTACCTGACAGCTGTAAAATAATTCAAAGTATAATGTATGCAGGTGATACAAGTACATATTTGCATGCAAAAAACCTATGAAATGGCAGCTGACATGATGTCAGTGTGCATTGATATAGTGGCTAAAAGATAATCACTTTTTAAATGACAACAAGACCGCTACAATGTGCTCTCAATAAATAAGAAAAGCTAAGAAAAATGTTGAATATAAACATTGATGAGAAGAGCATAGAGGGGGTACATGAATTTAAATCTAAAGATGTTATCTTGGATTCATGTCTGAAGTTTAACAAACATGTAAAGAAATTGTGCAAAACTGTCAAAGCAAACTTAAATTGCTTCTGTTGAATAAGACAATGTATACCTCTAAAGACAGCATAAAAATGTATGCATGTCATGATTTTTTTCTCATTCATCATATTGCATAACTGTCTGGGGCCAGGCCAACCAAACAACAATTGCACTCATCAGATCCTCACACAAACGAGCTCTGAAAGTAATGGATCAGAATTCTGTCAGATGGCACCAATTTTACAGATTTACAATCTGCTGAGATTTTAGTTTTGTAAATTTTTCACTCATTAAATTGATTTATCAGTGCGCGAATAACCTGGCACCAAAAAAATACTATGTCAGCTTGTAAGGACTCAGAACAGTAGAATCAGAACCAGAGGCACATTGAACAGAAGTTGCGTCACAGAAAAATTTAGAACAGCATTTGTTCAGTCGTCTTTCTCTGTCAGTGGGGTGTGGCAATACACTGCCACCAGAATTAAAACAATTGACAAAACTGAAGGTATTTAACAGAGAGAGAAAAAACATGGTTGTAACAAAAACAGTCCTGTGATCACTGAAGTCATCATCTTTTATTTGTTCTTATCTTTGGTAAAGCTATAGCCTCTTACCTCATTTTAGTCTTGCCTTATTTTACTATATATTTTGTATCATATATTGTAGAAGTAACAACTGTATAACATGGTCTACCAAAAAGAACCATTTTATTCACACACACACACACATATATATATATATATATTAGGGCTAATCGCGATAAATTGTATTATTTCCCTGATTAATCACGGTTAATCGCATCGTATATGCAAAATCAAATAATGAATTCAAAAGTAGTGTAAAGTGCACTTTTATTTAAATGTTCTGCTACCATATGAACTAAAGTGCCATAACATTTGTTGTTCAAACACTTAACATCAGCAACATCAGTAACACATATTTAGTGTAAATCTCATCTTAAAAAATGTAAAATAAAATAAAGCTTATTGCCACTGCCAGGGCATTAATGTCATGCTGTTTTAATGAAAAATTTAAAAAAAGTCTATAAACAAAATCCAACAAATTGATTGTGGCTCAGCACAATCAGAACATTAAAACAGGTAATTTCTGAGGTAACAGCAGAAACTCCCTGTTAGGGAGTTCAATTTGTCAGTGGTTACAAATAACCTTGTTTCTGTTGAATCCTCTGTCTAGGAGAACTTTAAAATGAAAATGTCCATGTTAAAGTTCAGTAACTTTACCAATCTGTGTATAATTCATTCTTTCCATTTTCAATTGTCCATCAAAAATTTAAAAAATTAAAAAGTGACATTTTATAACGTTTTTCGTTTTTAAATCTAACCCCCCCCCCCCCCCCCCAACCACCCCCCAAAAAAAAAAAAAAAAAAAAAAAAAAAGGCCAGTTTTTTATATTTCAATTTTAGACTTGGATCAAAAATACGAAATTGAAAAATAGGCCACAGAACTGAATTATTTTTATAATCGAGGACTGGACTTTCTGTTGTCATTACACATCTGTGCCACTAGATGGAGCCGCACTGAAGTAGCCAGTAAGAGAACAGCAGGACAGTGAACACACATAAACCAGATCTGATGTAACATGGAGGAATGACGCAAAAGTTTTGTTGCAGTCCAGAATTTTTTTTTTCCGTCAGAATTGTTAATATTGCTACCCGAGTTGCTACCCGAACTGTAAAGTACACAGATTTTTACCGCTCTCCATGTCTGTTTTAGCTTTTCTGCATGTTTACCTGGCGATTCTTTTCCTGTTCCGCAGCAGACAGTAACATACTTTTCAAAACAAAAGCATGTGAGCAACATGCGTTAACGCGCGATAAAATAAATGTCAGCATTAATAAATATGCCTATGGAATGAACACGGCACATTTATTTACCCTTTATATACACTTTTATTTCATAATAGCATTTACTGACATATTGACATGTTGCCAATCAACCTACTTGTCAAATGCTCCTCTATTTGTTTCCCATTTAATTTCAGGTTAATGAGCTTTGTCAATCATTGGATTATGTTTTTATTTATGTTTTACATAGTGTCCCAACTTTTGGGTATTGAGGTTATACTATAAAATGTCCAATAATAGATGGAATCCAGATGACACAGATGATATACTCAGATGACACAATCTTGACCCAAAGCTATGGTATTATTGATGAACATGATCAAAGTAAGGTGTGTTAAAATTTGTCATTATTCATCCAAATATTAAAAAAAATCATTAAGTTTGATCACCAAAATATTATCAATTCATTCTCTAATCAGAGTTTTTATCAATGTGGAATCATCAAAAGAGCAAATTTCTTCTTCTGTTAATTAGTACCTGGTGTTGTAGTCTTTTATTGAATTATATATTTAATTGCATTAAAGCGGAAGTGTGTGCATGACGTACAGAAAAAACATTTGCAGAAGTTAGTTCCCTGCTTCTTATCACGCCTTTTTTCAGAAATCAGTTTGATGGAATGTGTTGTCACCATTGAAGCACATTTATGTCTCTTAACCATCTTGGTGTCACTTTCCCTTCCTTAAAGGGATTTTTTTCTTCCTTTCTTTTTAATACCTTTCCCGCTGGGAACACTTCCTTCTTTTACAATGACATTAAGCCTCTCTAAAAGTCAGGAAGAGCCTGCTAATGCAATCTAACCGCAGACAACCTCAACCAATGCTTTAGGCCTAATACACTTAACTACATACTGGCTTAACTGTGCCCTCAAGCCTAATACACCTAAGAGACATTGTGAAAAGAAACAGTTGTAGACAGTGTTTGTAGCACTGTAAAACAGTTCGCACAAACTGTCAATAAACTGGGCCAAAAAGCTCAAAAGTCATGAGAAACCCTTTATAATTCTTCTGTGGTTCAGAAGTACAAAAGTATCAACATCCAAGTTTATAATATCTAAACACTTCAGATAATTTCTTATATTATGACACATCATGACATGATACACATTCAATTCAATTTTAATCAGGTAAATTCAAAAATACTTTACTGATTTCCAAAGGGAATTTATAATTGCTGCAGTACCCATCATTATTTAAGTCTCTTCAGAGATTTATTACAGACGGTTAATGCTGTGGGCAGATCTACTTTAGTGGTCTGTGTTGCAGCGAATCTGAAGAAGCCTCTGACTGAAGACACTCTGTTGATGAATCATGGTCGAATCAGATCCAGAGGCATAGTGAACAGAAATTGCATCCTAGTACAGTCATGGCATTGGTGCCATCTCCATGTGGCTAACAGACTGCATCCCAGTCTGTAGCCTCAAAACACCCCCCCGCAAAGTTTCTTCAGCTTCCTGTGACCACCTCCTCACAGTCCTTTTGGTCACGGGTTGCCTCTGGACATTTGTACGTGAAGGAGAAATAAACCAGATTATGATTGGCTTTTTCCCAGAGCAGGTTGTGCAGAGGAGCCGTGTCCATAATCTGGTTGTGCAGAGGAGCTGTGTCCATCTCTGATGTTTTATCCAAACATCAGAGATGGACACAGCTCCTCTGCACAACCAGATTATGTTCAGATTTTCCCAGAGCAGGTTGTGCAGAGGAGCTGTGTCCATCTCTGATGTTTGGATAAAACAAACCCAACATTTTATCCTCTCTGCTGGATCAGTTGACAAACTGTGGAAACGTCGGAAATGTGGCAGAGAGAGAGAGACGTGGTTGAAATCCCCAGTAATAGCTATAAACGTGCTGGGTTGTTGTGTCTGTAACTTAGCAATGGCTGGGCTGATGACATCACGCAGCTTCCAGCTGATGGCGGGATGTAAACTGCCACTGCAATAACATTGGTGAACTCTCTATAAGAACCTCTATGCTAACAGTTCAATATCCAGGCTGCAGAAACAATGTTTCACAGTAGCAGGTTCTGGTTTACACCATCTGTTGTTGACAATCACCGCAGTTCCATCGCCTTTGCTTTTTCTGCTCTTCTTCATATCTCTGTATGTCCTTATAGTCTGAAATCCGGGCAGAGAGGCTGGAGTCAGGGATATGCTCCTGTGACCACATCTTGGTGAAACACATTAAACTCCGTCAAACTGGTCTACCTTGTTAGCGAGAGATCTCATGTTCCCCATTATGAAAGAGGAAAGAAGTTATTTTTAAACCTCCTCTTTCTCTCTCCCTGCTTTGTCCCTGCTCTGCAACCATGGTGTCTCCTCCTAAACTCATGGGGTATTTGGGGTCTCAGTCTGGGTATAATTTGGCTTCTTGATATTTCAATCAGATGCTCCTGCTTGTGAACAACTCTCTTGTTACTATGGTTACCCACCACAACAAGTGATAAAAAACAAAAAGGTAATCAAGTAAAATCCCTCAAGCAACATATTGAGGAGCTACTGCAGCAAGCTGCCACCATGAACGGCGCTACTCTAGACTAACACGTTATCCAAGTCTCGTTCCAGCTGACAGCATTTATATGGCAGAAGGGTGTTTTGTATTAACCAAAGGTACTTTTTCCACTTAAAGAGGGATTTTTTTTTTCTTTTTTGGTAACATAATGATGCTAATGATGCAAAGTATTTCTTAGTACTCTGTATTGTATGTATTTTGACCACAAATTGCAACAAATAAAAATGTATAAAAGCTGAGGTCGACCTTCAGATGAAACACAGTTTTGGGGGGTCAGAGGAGGCTGAATTGATATTTTCCTGTCTCTGCTTTCCATGTATTCATTAAGCAGTGGATGGCCATTGCAGCAACAGAACCATCAACACTAATAGGGAACATGGTTAATTACCCCCTGCAGGGATGTTATTGCTTCTTGCGCAAATGTGTAATACATTTAACAGGTGGTGAGAACCTTGATAATACAATTTAGCTACAAACTGGATGAGACAGGAATTCAAAGCCCCCACTGTTGTTCCCGTTTTACCTCCTGCCTTGTTTTTGCACAACTCATATAATTACAGGATACACATTCACTGACACTTTAATTACAACAGGTGTGCATGGCTGGAACAAAAGCTTAGAGAGCGTGTGGCGTGGCTGATTAAATGCACTGTCAAGAAAGGGTCTAACCAATGGGAGTTGCAGCATGGATATCTTCTAAAAATCTCAGAACAGTTATGAATTGTTTGACTATGATGCAAGGCTTTGTACCCCGTGAAGTAATTAGAAGCGTCAGGGAGTGATGAAGTGTCTGCCACTAACTGGTAGTATGTACACAAGTCACTTCAATAAATAGTCTTCATAATAATGTTATCCAGGTCTGATGCTGACACAACAATATACAGTTTTGTTTACTTTTATCCATTCGTTTGACTGTGTTCATGACTATGGAGGCATCAATAAATCAGTTATTTACTGTTTTCTTTAAAAAATATAATTTGACATTAGGTAAGCACATAATAATCTTTCCACGCATGCAATGACTGTACTGAAGTATAAATTGTAGTATGTAGCAAAGATACATCTTTTGATGATAAAGTCCAGTGTATCCACTGTGTGAGGATGAATCCATGAATAAACTACACATATTTAAGGATTTATGGAGGATTTATTTATGGATTTTCTACCTAGGGGAATTTTGTCAGATTAGCATAAATGTCTGATTGTGTGTGTGTTTGTGTGTGTGTCTTAAAGAAGGAGGCAGAGAAAGAGAGAGAGAGCATACCTTCAGATAGTCACCACCTTGCACTAAGAAGCTCTCAGCTTTCAGCCTGATTCCTTTGCCCTTTTCAGTGGTGATGCGGTAGATGCATTCATGGTTGTTATCGTAGTTGGAGGGGAAATTTGGAGAGAGTAGAACACCTTCTGGTCCCTGTGCAGATGTCCCACACTCAGCTACGCCAAGGGAGTTAGAATAGGTGGAAAAAAACATAACAAAATGACAGAAGTACTTTCTTATTCTGTCTTAGTTGTTCATTTTATGATTCACGAATAAAAACAATAAAATAAAAAAAAAAAAAAAAAAAGAGATTTTCCTGCAGTTCATATTTATTGTAACCCCAAAACATCTCTGCCTCTCAGGGTGTAACACTGAACCACGTAGAACTCCTCTCTCAAATATGCTTCAAATTCAAAACTAAACTAAAATCAAGGATAAAAGACAGTATAACATTCAAAAGCAAAGCAATTAAATATTAAGCACAAAAAGAAAAGATTAAGAAGTGGGCAAAATGAAAAATGTTGCATTAAAAAAATGGTCTGAATTGATTTGTTTAAAAAAAGGCTTTTGTAGAAATTATGCAGAATTATCTGGCAGGTGTTCTGCTTATCAAAGTTGAGGAATTCAAATAAGTGGTACTTTTTGCAAATAGAGTTTTGTAATGTGTAAATGAGGACTAGAGAAAAGAGAAAAGAAGAGAGATGGGGAGGCTTTTAACTCCCTCTGAGCAGGATCACCATAGCTTGGAAGGGAAAAAGAGGAAACAGAAATAATGAGATAGATGAGTGAGAAGGTGGTGTTGACAAAAAAAACAACAAAAAAGCCCCAGAAAATACTGGCTATGATGTAGTTTCTTTTTCAAATTTAAAACAAAGAAAAAGTGAAATTCATAACAACCTACACAACCCTACAGTGGATAAATTGGTTTTAAAAAAAATAACAATAACAAATATGTATTCATATTGTTGTTCAGTTCTGTAATTTATAACACAGATTATACTGGCCATTTATTCAAGGTTACATCCAGCATTTATTCTTCAGAAATTCCTTGTAAAGTGAAATCAGGGCGACTGAGTGGGAGTGGAAGAATTAGAAGACTGGAAAGAGGGAAAGTAAAAGGATGAAAAGGAGCTGGAAGAGCAAGACGAAGAGAAATAATGGCAGATGAACCAAGACAGACAAGGCGTCTTTAAAAAAATACAAAAAGAAATTAGAGAAGGGAAATGGGGAGTAACAAAAGATGCAGCATCAACAATTTCCATAAAGCAGCTAATGCCCTAATTATCTGCTAAGGACTGTCCAAATACAGAGGAAGAGGAGGAGAAACAGAGAGTTAGAGAGATGGAGAGCCAATGAGAGAAACATTTCAAAAGAAGGAGAGGGAGAGTGAAAGAGATGCACCCAGTGCTTGTTGCCAGCTGCTCCCTTTTAGTCAAGCTTGATCTCTTGACAGATAATGCTATTTCATTCTTTCATTTTTAGCCTGCTCTCTCTAGTGCAAGAAAATTACCAGAAGCCACCAGTGAGACTCATAAATTAGCAACAGCATCCGAGGAAACACTGATAGGCATCAAATTCCAGAAAATTACAACCTGCTAACAGAAAAATCCTGGCATATAAAACCAACAGTCATCCAGTCACGTAACAGTAAATTTCAACCGTGTTAGCCATAAAACACTGATCAATTACATCTAGAAAATGCTGATACTTTACCTCTAGGCTTATTCATGTGATAAAGAAGTTAACTTGAAACTTTTACTTGCTACATTTCACTCATAGAAGACATAACCACTTCAGTGAAGTAAGTGCAGCACACAAAATAACCTCTAACTCAAATAGTGGGGTGCGACCCCTTGGTCGGGGGGGGGACGGTGACCCTGGGGAACAAGCCTTTTTTTTTTTTTTTTTCTGGAATAAAGTGTCATTGCATATGTACTCCAGTAGGGGGCAGTGACGCTCTCATTATCACAGTGTGCGCAGGGAGTATTAGCTATATTGTGTCGGGGTTTTTTGTACGGATATGTGCGCACATAGCACAGAGCAGGAGATACGGACAAACGCTTCAGAGACACCATGGAAAAAAAATTGGAAAAAATATTTGACAGGGATGAAAAGAAATGCGGAGAGATGGAGATAATAAGACATATGAAAGTCACCAGAAAGTTAAGACGTGAAAATATGATGATGCTGATGTGGCGCTTGGCTTCACTGTGCGTACGGTGGGATTAATGCACTTTAAATCTTCACAGACTAAAAAACAATGTTAATAAAATTATTCTTTGTTATGAGATTCTTTGATCTATATTTCTTTCTTTTGTTTCTCTTAATGTTATTAAGGATACAGTGTTATGCAGAGGTGTACTTATAACAATTTTATAGACAAATGAGACTATTTATAGTCGCGGTGGAGGGTGGGGGGAAATGTTTTCTTTTGCCTGGGGGGGCACAGCAGAAAATAATTGAGTAGCACTATTATAGTGAAATGTGACTATCAATACGGGTTTTCACTTAGTCAGTTTGATCATTTTACCCTTACCGATACATCGTGGCAGTGTGTTGCTCCAGACTCGCCTGCCGCCTCCAAGACAAGTGATCTTACTGTCTCCCTCAAGCCTGTAGCCTTGAAAACAAGAGAAGGCCAAGGAGTCGCCAACTCCAAATTTAAATCCCATCCTCCTGCTAAACGCTGGAACACCAGGATCCTCACATGGCTCCAAGTCATACTCTATACATGTAGGAGAACAAGATTAGAAAGATAAATGAAATATGTACATATACTGTACTCAAACACACTCAAACACACACAAACCTGATCAAAATTTTAAGACCAGTTGAAAATTTGCAGGAATATACAATTTTCACTGTTGGATCCTAAAAAGGTTTTAAAATGCAAAAAGAAGAATTGGGAGTGAAACAAAAAATGTTTGAGTAAGCAATATATTGCAAACAACAGTTAAACTATTCTTGTTGATCACTTAAAAAATGTTATTTCAGGATGTTTGATGCAAGTGTTTCCAGGGGGCTGGAGGGAACGTTGCTCCAAGTGGTGAAGATGGCTTCATGGAGGGCAGCCACTGTTTGGAACTGATGTCCACTTTTTGTACACTTCCCTTACTCTCCATCTCTAAATGTTCTCAACTGGATTTAGATCAGGGGGAGACGCAGGATGGTCCAAAAGAGTGATGTTATTCCTTTGGAAAAAGTCCATTGTCAGACTGACATTGTGAACTGCAGCATTGTCCTGTTGAAAAACCCAGTCATTACCACACAGACGAGGGCCTCGGTCATGAGGGATGCCTCCTGCAACATCTCCACAGAGCCAGCCGCAGTTTGACACCTCTGCACAACCTGAAGCTCCATTGTTCCATTGAAGGAAAAACCATTCCAGATCATGATGGCACCTCCTCCGCTTTGCCGTGTAGAAAACATCTTAAGTGGGATATCCTTGTCATGCCAGTAATGTTGGAAGTTATCAGGAATGGCAAGGTTAATTTTTTTTTCATCAGAGAATATAACTTTCTTTCAACTTTTAATGTCCCTTGTTTGGGACAAGTCTAAATGGACAGCTGTTACTGGTGCATTCTGCACCAGTAACAGCCTTAATTTGGGTCGAGGATCGTCCCTTGTCTTGGACAGCCAGTTGGATCCTCTGGTTCAGTGCCGGTGAAATTCTTTTGGGTCTACCACTTGACTTTTTTGTTCCATAACCCTCAGGGTCCTATAAGAAATTCCAAATGACTGTCTTACTGCCTCCAACCTCAGAAGCAATGACACGTTGTGAGATCCACTGCTTATGCAGCCCAAAAATCCGACAACATTCAATAAGTGAAAGATTTTTTTTGCCCTTTCCATCAGGAGGTCATGACAGTGTGAATGCCTGACAGACAATAGCATTGTATTCAAACCTTTGTTCAGATTTTGGCTTTTAAAGGCTGTGGTCCTAAATACTCGTTCTGCTGATGAATGGCCTATTTTAGTTTAAATGTTGTTTGCAATAGAATCCTTACTCAGATATTTTTCTCTCCCTCCCATTTCTTCCTTTTGAAGGCTGAAAACAGAACCTTTTTAAGATCCAACAGTGCGAAATGTAAATTATTGTAATTTTTTTGATCAGGTACAGTAAACACACACACACATATATATATATATATATATATATATATATATATATATATATATATATATATATATATTAGGGCTGGGAAACTATTAATAATTTTAATCACGATTAATCGCAATATTTCCCTGATTAAATAATGATAATTGCATTGTATACGCAAAATCAAATCATGAATTCAAAAGAAGTGTAAAAAGCACTTTTATTTAAATGTTCTGCTGCCATAAAAACTAAAGTGCCACAACATTTGTTATTCAAACACTTTTAATATCAGCACTTGTCAGTATCACATCTTTAGTTGTAAATCTCATCTTAAAAAATATAAAATAAAATAAAGCTTATGGCCACTGCCAGGGCATTAATGTCATCCTGTTTTTATAGAAAAAAAAAAAATGTCTACAAACAAAATCCAATCAAAATGATTTTGTCAAATCTTCCGTCTGGGAGAACTTTAAAATGAAAATGTCCATGTAAAAGTTCTGTAACTTTATCAATCCGTGTATCATTAGTTCTTTCCATTTTCAATTGTAGATAAAAAATAAAAAATAAAAATAAAAAGTGACAATTTATTAATTTTTTTCTTTTTAATCTAACACAAACAAAATGAAAAAATGCCAGTTTTTTTTATATTTCAATTTTATACTTGGATCAAAAATATGAAACACAGAAATGGGCCACAGGATTGAATTTGTTTTATAATCGAGGACTGGACTTGCTGTTGTCATTACACATCTGTGCCACTAGAAGGAGCCGCACTGAAGTAACCAGTAAGAGTATAGCACGACAGTGAACACATGGAACAGATCTGATCTAACATGGAGGAATGACGCACAAAAGTTTTGTTGCAGTCCAGAATTTTTTTTTTTTTCAGACAGAATTGTTAATATTGCTGCCGGAGTTTCTACCCGAACTGTAAAGTACACAGAATTTTACCATTCTCCATGTCTGTTTTAGCTTTTCCACATGTTTACCTGCCGATTCTCTTCCGGTTCCTCAGCAGCCAGTAACAGACTTTTCAAAACAAAAGCATGTGAGCAACATGCGTTAAAGTGAGATAAAATAAATGTCGGCATTAATAAATTAATGAGTTAATGCTATAATAACACGCTAACTTGCCCAGCCCTAATATATATATATATATATATATATATATATATATATATATATATATATATATATATATATATATATATATATATATATACATAGCATAGGTTGGCCTTTCTGCAGAGATGTATTGAAGTATTTCATATAGTGGTAGGGACTGGGTATTTTTAACACAAAGGTAAACTTTGTGATAAAATAAAACTGATAAAACTGTGATAAAATCTTTCCTCCTGTGTGATATAGTCGTATATAGAGTATGTATTACCATAAAGGTAGAAAGCAGAAAGTTCACCAACGCATCTGTAATATCTCTCTTGATATTGATATAAAAATACAACTTTTTTGTTTTCATACCTGAGAAAGTGATGTTAAATCCTTCGTAACTCATGGAAAAATCTGATATAAAGCGTAGCTGAGCACTGAAGTTCCCATAGAGTCCAGCTTTAACAGTAGGGGGCAGCACTGAACCTGTAAGTCGAGCAACTGGAACCAGAAAATTGCCATCTTCAGTAATGGACAGGTAGTCATGGTTCTCCTCCAGATGGAAAGTGTGGAAAACCAAATGGACTCCTGGATGAATAGATGGCAAGATGAATGGACAGATGGATGGAATGGGCAGATAAATGCATGAATTATTAAAAACAGGTAATTAAGACTTAAACAAAGATACATAAATTGCAGAAGATTAACAGAAAAATTTATGCACAATTCTTACTTCATTTGTGTTTTATTGCGAGCAGTTACATTTTTATTACATCATTTATAATTATATAAAGACAAAAAAGGCCTGTATTGCCTAAACTACGATGGGTGCTTCCATCATTTGCATGTGTGTGTTAGTATTTTTACCTTTCCCATGAGACACCTCTATAGTCCAGGTACAGTTGAGAGAGTTAGGGTAGAAATCAGGAAAGCCAGGAGATAGGATTGTTCCAGTTTTACCAAAAACGTAGCCTCCACAAAGGGCTAAAGAAAAGAGTGACAACGAAAATTGGAGCAGAACAGGAAAATTTGTTTTCCATTTGCTTTTGTACAAAATAGACTCGACACAGATTTTACACTGATCTAAACACAGAGACTTCAACACATTCTGGGAAACGATTTAACATAAAATTCTAAATATAATCCCTATTTAAATATTTCTGTAAACAAAGTAGCATGCAATAAACCATTAATAAAAAGGGAAGAAAAGGAATTGAGACAGGCAAAAAGAGCATTTTGTTGAAAAGATGTGTGTGTGTGTGTGTGGTAACATGGATACAAAAAAGAATAGTATTTGTTATAGATAAAATGAAAAACACCATAACGAATTAAGAGTAAAAGCAAGCTTTCAAAGCATTACACACTGCTGAAATAAAATAATATACTGACGCTTTGTGTTTCCATTTATTTTAGCTCAATTCGGTTAAAGCCAGTTAAATGAATTATATTTAACATCAAGTTTATATCAGATATGTGAAAATCCACACTCTATTTTGGCGTAGTAACTCTTAACAAACAGATAAAAAGTTATTAATATTTATAAATCAGTGCTAACTGATCTGATATCACAGGGCTGAACAGTAGACTGCAGTGATAGCTGGCTGTAAGGCCGTTATAATAAGTTTAATTATTAGCATAATTTGGGTACCCGTTAAACTTTCATGACATATAATTTATTTACCTTGCCTTTTAGAAGGAGAAGAAGCACATATAGAGAACTGTTATTTAAGACTTTAAGACTTAGGTAAAATACTGTTCTTTCCTGCCTTCAAAAGAACCTGTATCTATCCATCACTCTTGGAGGAAGGTTCACAATACAGTATTTTAAAAAGGATTTTCTTGCTGTACACAAATCTTGAAGCTTATCAACAAATAGCTGAAATTGAAGGCAAATCCTCAATGCGATGCCATTTGGTGACCAATTGCTTTGTGTGAACACTTCAAAGAGGTGATTTTTGTGACTTGCCAAAACGGCATGCCAGATACTTTGGAGATGTGATAGATCATCTTGAGCTACAGCCAATGAGACTGCAATGGATGGTTGTTGAGGGGAGAAACCCAGAAAAGAAATACATCAAACAAACATTGCAAAAATCATGTCAAAAAACATATGGTATGATTAGGTGAGAAACTTGCATTAATGATAAAACGAGACATAAGTGGTCTATAAAAGACAAAACAGGCGAGTTAGGGGGTTGAGTCTGGTGCTTCTGAGTCTTGGATACTTTGACTTGCTGTTGCTGATCAGTTGTGGAGAGTGAACTTTCTACAATTTCAAAACCTTTAGGACAAAACAAGCACTTTAGGGTGCACAACACTGAAATCCATCGACAGCGTCAACCACACAGTCTGAACTTGACTTTGGATGACATTTTGGCATTTTTTATTTAAACAGAAACTGTGACTTTGGCCACTTCTAACAAGTTATCGTCTTTTTAGAGACTGCAAGCCTTTGAAATGTCATGGCACTCTTTCAGTATCCTCCCTGACAAATGAAAGAGCGGCCGATGTGCTGTAATATCTTTAAAGGGATGTTGCTGACCTTCAGGAATAAGATAAGAAGCTTGAATCGAACAACAGCAATGGAATGGTGTCTACATGCTTGTAGGGTAGTTATATTTATTTAACAGTCAGAATATTGTCAAAATAATATTTTTGATTGCTCTGTAAGATAGTTGTATGATGTTTTATCTGTGCTTCTTATACTATTCTGTGACATGAATATGCATGTGGTAGCTGCTGTAAAATTTCTTAGGGATGACTTTAGCTTCTAAAGTAATGTGGTTTTTAATCTTTTTCTAAGGTGACACAGCAAATGTTCCTTCCTTTTTATTTTGACATTAACTAAACACATAAATGAAATCAACCTTGGCTGTTCCTCTTTCAAATAATAAAGAAGAGATGGTAATTAACTGGGAAAATAAAAAAATGAATAAATAAAATTTTGTCTGTCATAACTGATTAGTTCCCAAAGCAAACTATGAGATATTACATTTTTGTCAAGGATCACACACTGTTTCGGAAAATTCTCATTTGAAAATCACATGTCTTGTCATGTGACATGGCATGGTTGGCTGAAATGTTTAAATGTCACATTGGTCATTTAAAATTTCTTTTGTGATTATAGCATTATTGGGCATTGTAGGATGGAGCATTTCAAGACATTCCAGACATTCATACATTTAGATTGCAGATTTACTCTGTTCTCTGAATCGTTACGCTTTAGCTGTCAAACAGAAGGCCTCATATTTGACTGTATCTATTACTGATATAATACTGATATGCAGACAAAATCTCCATATTCTGTGGCTGCGAAACCAGCCCTAATCATCACTCCTCCACCGCTGTGCTTGATGGCATCAGGTATTTGTTGTTTAACACAACACCTTAAGATCAAAAAAAAAAAAAGAAGACGAAGAAAAGTATAAGAACCTGGCTCGCTTAAATCTAAATAAGATAAGGGATAATCCATGGGATAATCTCCTTAAAAACACTTGAATCTGTTCTTGGATCTGAAGGAGGTCACAAGAAATATTGTTAATCTTTTTCTTTGATGACAGTTTTTGTGCATATTATCTTGAGGATGAAGGAAAGCAGTTTTTCAACACCGCTGATGTTGATTGCAAAAGAAGAAAAAGAAAAAGGCCAACCAGTTAATCAAGCAGCTTCTGAACAGATAATTAAATGACTCGTGAGAGGCAGGCTCAGTGCAGTGGCTGCAGTCGCAGCAACAAACCGCAATGTTTATCAGTTTTTGCACCATTTCTCCAGTGATAGAGTCATTAATATAGTAGTACTGAATAAGATGAACTTGCACTAATACATACAGTATACATGAATTTATTAGATGCAAATTACCACAACAGCTAGTTGTGGTAATCCTTAGCTGCAGTGTTTAGAGGGAAAAATTAAAAACATCAGTTTAAAGTTTTCATTCTAATTGAGTAAGAAGCTTCAGCAAGATGGAGTTTATATAAAGACTGCATTATTTGTCAGGTATAAGATGTAGTAGTGTACATACACACCTCCTCTAAGCTGTTTTTATTTCTAAGCAAATTTTGAAATGAAAGGAAGGGCTTTATTCTTTGAGAAACAAGAAAACCAGACAGACCTGCTGTGCCAGGGCATATAAGAAATATCCTCTTTGTTTCCCCTTTATGACACATTTGTCACAATACCTCAGATGTAAACATTTTTCTTGAATAGTGGTTCCCAACCTACTTGCCTTGTCATTTTCAGGGGTGAGATGGAGGGTGGGGGTGGGGGAGCTTTCACTGCTCAGAGGTTGTCAAAATTGAACTGGCACGCTTACAAAACCATAAGACATTTATTGGATTATCCGAAGTCTGTATGAGGATGAAATGCATCAAATGCTACTGTTACACATAAAGCTAAATTGACTGTCGCATGGAAAAGTGCTCATGTGTGTTATAGAAAAGCACAGTCTGCAACTGTGGACAAATAGCTGACTTTTTTTGTGTTTTTGATTAAATGACATAGCTCGTGAACACATTCACTAACTACAATGAGACCAACAAACGAATGCAGAGTCCTGAATCAAACACCACACACAGCAAAGTTGCTCCTCATGTGCAAATTGGAGTACAGGGTTGGAAAAACATCAAAAAGCCTAAATTTCCACGGCAGATGACACAATCTGGTTTTGGATGATCACAAAAAGTTTTGAATTAATACAAAGGACTGAACCAGTGAGACTGGCAAAGCACAAGGATCCAGGTTATTCTCCCATTAGGCACAACGTACCCGGCGGAAAGAGGCTTCAGCAACTTGCAACAACCAAAACAGTGACAAACTGTCATAAGCTCAAGTAGCTGAAGCCACCCACGAGTGCTTTATGAACAAAAAGACATCGGAGTGGAAAATGGCATCAATGGAGGAAATTATTCTGCACATGCTTGGGTCTGTGCAGCTTTGTTAGGGGACCCAGTTTCTTAACACATATGGATGGGGAGCTGCCAGGAAAAAGATTGGGAATCACTGTTCCAGATTTTCACATTTGCCATGGCTGGTGCGTTTAGAAAATATAAAACTTACAATCCACGTCTTGCAGCAAGTCAATTCAAAGAGCTGAAACGAAAGACAGATTCTCACCATCACAACTGGGAAGAGCATGACTCCACTGATGATTCTGCTCACAAACTATTGGCTCTTCATCACTGAGTGTGTATCCAGGCTCACATGTAAAAGAGACCCGAGAGCCAATGGAGAAGTTGTTGCCGTGGCGACGACCATTGACTGGGATACCAGGATCAAGACATGAGTCTGACTCCATTTTCACACCTGAAAATCACATCGCACAAGCACGAGTATATGAGCGTCAAGAGGGCAAGTATATGTGTGTCTGCAGCAAACATTTCTATCAGTTAATCTTACTTTCATATCTGATGCTGAAGCCTGCAGCAGAGCGGCTGTTGTCTGTTGTGAACAACAGAAACAGGAAGTTGGACGTGGAAATCAGGAAATGAGGTGCTTGGGTGCCGTGGTATTCACCGATCAGGGGAGAGGAGGCTGAAGAGCCGTCCCTGATCTCCAGTGTATCATAGTTGACCTCCGTCTGGAACCTGCACAGACGAAGAAAACGCAGTGCACAGTTACCTAAAATAGACTTTCTTCGTATATGCCCAAAAAAATGTAACTAGCTGACTGTATTTCTTTGCATCAGACAGAAAAAAAGGAAAAAAAAAAAAGATTACACCATTTGGAAAACCTCAGATAACTGATTGAGACAGATTTATGAAGTTCACTGTCTGCCTATTTAAATAATTAAACACCAAAATTACTGCATAAATGCATTGTCTAACTAACTAGCGGATTTGTTATCTTAATCACCCTCAACACTTTATTCTCTGGCTGATCTCAGTAATTATCTCAAGAAATGAACAATTTCCTTTAGTGTGTCTGCCAGTCCCTGAGAATTACATATGTTTTTTGTTTTTTTTTTGGGCTCATACTATTGCTGGTTATCGATCAAACCATCAGGTAGTTTCAGATTTAAACAAACACATCTTATATAGGCAATTGACTACATGGTTGAATAGAAACGGAAGAGCTGGGAACCACTGACGCAGATTATAACAAGCCGTTATCTGAAACTTACCAGTGAAATGAAAAATGAACTACTTTCCGCATCTGACATGTGGCTGCAGCAAATGAAATGTCTCTTAAGTGATGAAGACGACTTAGATTTTACATATATGCCATAGCTGTTTCAGGCTAGAGTGCGCCTGTCTGTGGCTTGTTTCCAGGGGAAAAAATGTAGAATGCAAACATTAATCATATACTGCAGCAGTAACTCACCAACTTCATTTATATCTGAGGCTTATACACCACTTCTGAAGATGACCTGACTTAAAGATTAAGTAATGTAAGTGTGTGCTGCCTAACCAAACCAAATACATGCAGTATATTATCAGGCTCAAAGCAATCACAGTAAACTTTTACACAAAGCCAAATAAATCTGACAAGTCACATTTCTGCAAGTGTAAAACTAATTGATTTACTTGTCAAAATGTATCTTCACAGCCTGGTCTGTTTGTGCTTCAATCACCCACTGGCAGCTCAGAGAGTCTTTATAAAAGGAGGGCCAACCAGGAGACAGCACAACACCAGTCGGAGCCGTGAGATGGCCTCCGCAGGGAGCTGGAAGGAGACGAAGACGCGCAAAGACAGACACACACACACACAATAAGTGCAATGGAGAAGGAAATTAATCATTTTTGTCTTATAACTGTGATATAGCAGGAGCACAAGGCTCATATTTCATTAAGTTTGCAGATTCATCATCTGCTCAATTTATTTTAGCAATGTAATATTTTCTGATTCTTCAGATCAGAAAAAAAAAAAACATTTGCACACAGAAATGATGCTGTGCAATCTTGTGCTACAGGAAACACATTTAAGCTTCTGCTGTTTGAAAAAGCCTTAAATAATTACAGCCTGTTAATTTGTTGGATAAAATGAAGTATATTTATGTGTCAAATGAAGCAAAAATGCTCAAGGAAAAACATACTATGTTTTCTGTTTTATCCATTGCCCTTTGTACAATACATAATTTCTTCTTCTTTTCCTTTCGGCTTTTCCCTTCAGGGGTCGCCACAGCAAATCATCTGCCTCCATCTAACTCCATCCACTGCATCCTCTTCAGGTTCTCTATCACTCCATCTGTAAATCTCCTCCTAGGTCTTCCTCTAGGCCTCCTGCTTGGCAGTTCCAACCTCTTCATCCTTCTACCGATATATTCACTATCTCTCCTCTCTACATGTGCAAACCATCTCAGTCTGACCTTCTCTCCAAAACACCTAACATGTGCTGTCCCTCTAATGCAGTGGTCCCCAACCCCCAGACCGCAGACCGGTACCGGGCCGTGGATCACTTGCTACCGGTTCACGCAAGAAAAAAACTATTTTTTTAAAGTTTTATTTATTACATGAGTCTGAACGAGCTTTTATTGTGAAATTTTTTTTATTTTGAAAAATAACTGGATTCTCTCGGTTACATCTCGGTCGCTTGAGCACCAAAATTTAACTCAACTTGCAAAATGAGTAATAAACAGACGTCTTTGGCAAGTTTCCTTGTGAAGGGGAAAATGCACAGTGAAGAGAAAGAAGAACAGCCTACGACTTCCAAGAAAAAGAAAGCTTTTAACAGATAATACCAGGAGTCCTACTTGAAAGATGGATTTATCACGACAGGTGATTCCCACGTACCAAGCTCTGCGTGAGTTTTTTACTTACAGCCAAGGAGGTTATGTTTTTGCTGGCCTTTATCTGTCTGTCTGTGTTCAAGATAACTTTAAAGTTATGCATGGATTTTGGTGAAATTTTCAGGAGTTGACGGAAATGTGAAAAAAGGAAAAACTGATTTCATTTTGAGTGTGATCTGGAAGAAATCTTGAATTCTGAATCACTTTCAAATTTTCGATAATTGTTGTGCTTGGCAGAGGTTTGCGCTTTTCTAGTTTTTTTTTTATTTAATGGGTATAGAGGATGTTACCAGAGACTTCGACGTTATGCTCATGTTATATTATTGGCATAATGTAATGAGGAAGCCTGCCCCCCCCAGTCCGCGTTAAAATTGTCAAGCATTGACCGGTCCGCGGTTACAAAAAAGGTTGGGGACCACTGCTCTAATGTACTCATTCCTGATCCTATCCATCCTCATCGATCCCAATCAGCATCTCAACATTTGCTACTCTGCTACTTTCAACTCTGCCTCCTGTTTTTTCCTCAGTCCCACAGTCTTTCAGCCATGCAACACCACAGGTCTCACCACCATATTATACATCTTTCTTTTCATTCATGCTGAAACTCTTTTATCGCTCATCACACCTGACACTTTTCTCCACTCGTTCCAACCTGCTTGCACAGGCTTCTTTACCTCTTTTCCACACTCCATTGTTCTAGACTGTCGACCCAAAGTACCTTTATCTTTGCTCCCTGTACCTTCACCATTCCACTTGAGGCCCATTTCATTCACACGCATGTATTCTGTCTTGCTGTGACTAACCTTCATTCCTCTCCTTTCCAGGACATACCTCCACCTCTCTAGATTTTCCTCCACCTGCTCCCTGCTCTCACTACAGATCACAATGTCATCTGCAAACATCATAGTCCATGGAGAATTCTGTCTAACCTCATCTGTCAGTCTGACCAAACAACAAGGGGCACAGAGCCAACAGCACACATCACCATTGTTTTACAGCTCTCATACATGTCCTGCACCACTCTAACATACTTCTCTGCTACTCCAAACTCCCTCATACAGTACCATAGATCCTCTCTTGGCACCCTGTCATCTGCTTTCTCAAGGTCTACAAAGACACAGTGCAGCTCCCTCTGTACTTCTCTATCAGCATCCTCAAAGCAAATACTGCATCTGTAGTACACTTCTTTGACATAAAACCATACTGCTGTTCACAGATGCTCACTTCTGCCCTTAGTCTTCCACAATTCTTTCCCAGAACTTCATTGTGTGGCTCATCAGCTTTATTCCTCTGTAGTTGCCACAACTCTGCATATCTCCTTTGTTCTTAGAAATTATCACCAGCAAACTTCTCCATTCTTCAAGCATCCTCTCACACTCTAAGATCTTGTTGAATGTCCTAGTCAAAAACTCTACAGCCACCTCTCCTCGACACTTCCATCCCTCCGCAGGTATATTGTCAGGACCAACTGCTTTTCCTCTCTTTATCCTCTTCAATGCCTTCCTTACTTCCGCATGACTAATCTTTGCCACCTCCTGGTCAACAACAGTCACCTCTTCCACTCTTCATTCTCTTTCATTTTCCTCCTTTTTCAACTCTTCAAAGTACTCTTTTCATCTTCCTGTCACACTCCTACCATCTGTCAATACATTTCCATCTCTATCCTCAATCATCCGAGTCTGTTGCTCATCCTTCCCATCTCTATCTCTCTGCCTCACCAACCTGTATAAGTCAGTCTCTCCCTTCTTGCTGTCCAACCAAGCATACAAATAATCATACACCCTTTGTTTTGTCTTTTCCACCTGTAACTTCACCTTACACTGCATCTCCCTGTACTCCTGTCTATTTTCTACAGTCTTCTCAGTGTCCTGCTTCATCTTAGCTAAACTCTTTCTCTCTACATACTCCTGCACTTCCTCATTCCACCACCAAGTCTCCTTGTCTGTTTTTCTGCCAGATGACATGCCAAGTACTCTCTTACCTGCCTCCCTGATCACATTAGCTGTCAGTTGTCCAGTCATCTGGAAGCACCTCCTGACCACTAAGAGCCTGTCTCAACTCCTCTCTGAGAGCCACACGACACTCTTCCTTTTCAGCTTCCACCATTCTGGTGGTAAGGAAGATGAAGGCAGAGCAGAGGACAGAGTCATCCTTCACACCACCACCCTATGCTGTCTGGCTACACTTTCATCTACCACTCCTTTGCAGTAACTGATCTCCTGCAGGTTACAACGCCTACACAAAATTTAGTCTACCTGTGTGCTCCTATCACTACTCTTATAAGTTACCCAATGTTCCTGCCTCTTCTGGAAGAAAGTATTCACTTCAGCCATTTCCATCCTTTTTTGCAAAGTCTACCACCATCTGACCTTCTGCATTCCTATCTTGGACACCAAACCTCCTCAACGCTTCCTCGTCACCTCTGTTGCCTTCTCCAACATGACCATTGAGGTCTGCACCAATCACCTCTCTTTCATCTCTAAGGATACTCTTCATCACTTCATCCACCTCATTCCAGAATGTGTCCTCTCTTCAAACTCACATCCTATCAGTTGGGCATAACCACTTACTACATTGAACACCACTTCTTCAATCTGTATTTTCAGACTCTCGTTCTATCTGACACTCTTTTCAACTCCAGAATATCCGTAACAAACTCTTCCTTCAATATAACTCCTACTTCATTTATTTTTTGATCTACACCATGATAAAACAGTTTGAACTGTGCTCCTGAGCTTCCTGCTTTGCTACCTTTCCACCTGGTCTCCTGAACACACAGAATATCCACCTTTCCTTCTTTGCATTATGTCAACCAACTCTCTAGGAATTACCTGTCATAGTCCAAACATTCAAATTCCCTACTCCCAGCCCTAGTCTCTTGCTTTTCATCTTTTCTCTCTGCCTATGGACATGTGTTCCTCCTTTCCTTCTTCGACTAACAGTAGCACCATCAGCGCTATTGACCTACAAGGAACAGATGGCAGTTGTTGTTAACCTGGGCCTTGACCGATCTGGAATGGGTTTCATAGGTCTTGTGATTCACATGATTAGTTTGGCATAGGTTTTACATGAAATGCCCTTCCTGACACAACCCTCTGCATTTATCCAGGCTTGGAACCAGCTCAAAAAGACACTGGCTTGTGACCCCTAAGGCTGCATTTTTACGATACATCATTTGCAAAAGCTTATCTTTCACAATCCTGAACATGTATTATCTCTTCTCATGGAGCTTTGCTATTTCTGGCTGCTCTTATAAATCCAGGTCCTCAGCAAGCTAGTGGCATTTCTAAACAGCCTATATTGCTAAATAGCAGTACTTGTGGAAAGGTTCACCAAGAAACTAAACCAAAAAAATGAAATAGAATTATCATTCCCATCAATTGGACAGACAATTTTTACTCATGCTACTTACATAATAAGGTGACCACCTTATTCAATTAGGCTGTCTTTTCCATCCAATTCATTAACAACAGGCAACATTTGATAATGTCATTGAGGCAACTTAATCAAGATACAAGATGGGAAGAATGTAAAAATAGCTCTCAGGCCAGTGAATACTAGTCACCTTCAAAAGCTTTTGAAATAACAGGACATTCACAATTGCTCTCACATATCAGCTCATCTGCACACCATGGATACGTATCTGTATTTAAGAGGCTGAATATAATGAATATGTCTCCATGAATATATTTCAACTCAACTTGTGCCAGTCTCTTTTAATATTATTGTTGAGAGGGAAAGATGTGTGCAAAAAGATGTAGCCTCCAGCTTATCTACAGAAATATGTATGCAGAGGCTAGAGGCTAAAAGCAATTAGAAAAGAAATTCATTCTGTTGTTAAAATGCATAAATGCACTTCAGTAGTGCAGTTATGGCCAGATAAGATAACCATCTTGATTTGAATGAATTATTATCCACTGGCCATATATAGTGTGAAGAACTTGTGCTTCTGTTCATGTTTACCTTCACAGCGAGGTACAGCTGCAGACCAAACAACATTTCCATCTTGAATAATGCAAGTGACTTGATCCGACCCCTGGAACACAGCAATTATATGTGATGTAAATGTTTTGAACAAAGCATATATTAAGCTCCTTCACACATCACCATGGATACCACTGATGATAACTCTGAAAAAATAGTTTTTAAATGGTTAAATGTGGTCTAATATAACCAAGAGAAAAAATAAATCACAACCTTACAGTATCAGACAGAAACTTTCAAACTATTACCTGTGTCCTAATGAATCCTTGATCACAACGAAAAGCCACCGAGCTGCCAAGCTGAAACTGGTCACCATATCTTTGACCATTAACGGGGACCCCTGGATCATGACATTCATTCTGACCAAATGCTACAGAGAAGAAAAAGATGAGAAAAATTAAAATGGGAGCTAACATTCATAGAACTGAAAACCCCATCAAGCAATGACAAATTAATTTGGTTCTGAAAGAACAGAGTTATAGACAAATGCAATAGACACTCTGTTTTCATATGAAAGAGTACATATTAGAGTGGTTCAGAAAATATCTATTTAAAAATACTGTGGTTTTTACTTTCTTTCTCCACCTGAAAATTGGTTTTTAGGTACTCAAGTCGTTGCTGTATCACCATCAGTGAATGTGACATCTACCACTAATATGGAAATGTGGGAATGAAATTATCTTTATGTGAATTCAACCCTGTCATGTTTGGCTTATATTATCCCCATTCAAGAGATTAACCTGATCCCACCTAGAGCACACACCCAGTGATTGGACATGTCTCAGGTTGATTAGCTCCTGATGGAGATGAAATGTAAGCAGAGTAAAAGAGAGGGGCAGAGGAAAAAGATCAGAGAGTGATACAGGACAAGGTGAGCATGCAAATGTAAAGAAGGTAGAAATATGATCCATACTCTTGATGAATACAAACACATTACAAACATGAAAAAAAAATACAGTGTGAAATACTCAGATTATCTTTTTATTGCAAGATGAAGAAACAGGGGGAAAAGGAAGAAGAAGAAGAAAATGCTCTCAGTCTTCCTAAAGCACCTGACAATGAACTGTAGGTTTTTTTTTTAGAGAAAGTGAAATTTGTGTGTGAAAGAGAAATAAAAGAGAGTCAGAAGATATAAAATGTTAAGGATAAGGGATGATAGAAACAAAATCTACTGCACAACAGCTTCAACACAGAAAGAAAGTGAAATGAAATGGTGACCTTCAGCAAACAATATCATATTCAGCTTATTGTACTTGAGCTTTGGAGAAACTTTGACACAATTATCACATAACAGTCCACAAAAGTCTCATAATGAAGCAGAAATATATCTATTTATATTACTTCTTGCTAAACTTAATTGTTAATTGAAAGAAATCAAGCATTTGCTTTAAAGTGTATTTGATCAGCTATTCAAATTACATACAAAAAAAAAAGAAAAAGTCAACTTCCAACATCCTACATGGATAGATTACCATCTATCTCCCCCTGTGTCTATACTGTAGGTAGTTGGGCATGTACAACTGCTGACAATGAAACACATTTAATACTTTCATTTGTCAAATGTCAGCCTTAAAAGAAGAACCGGAGACAAGGTCATTCAGCAGGTGATGTGTGAAATGGGGCAAAGCTGTATGGTAAGCACAGAAAATGAATCAGAATCAGTCATGAAGAACTAGTTCAGCTTAGAGCAGGTAAATACCCAGGCTGCAGTAGTCGGGCTCAAAGACAAGGGACACAGGCTCAACAAGGCAAAGCTGGACATGCAGGCAGACGAGCAGCTGAGCAGGGCGAATAAAGCTCAGGCAAAGGTAATGTTAGCAGCTGCTCATCTGAGTATTATCCTGCTGGAGTTAGTGCAATGTAAAAAAGATTTTGATGTGTGCCAATTATTCCTTTCTCTATTATGTACAGACAATTGTATCCATATATACAGTCATGGAAAAAATTATTTCCTGGTACAACTAAAGACACATTTGTTTGGACAAACATAACGATAACCACAAAGGTTGCTCATAAGAGTTTTATTTAAGAGCTGATATCTTACCATTTTCCATGGTTTTCTTGATTATAACCTAAATCACTTAAGTTTTTACATCAATAGCTATGGCGTTGTACTACCAAAAACACTGCTTTTATGCATTCAGTGTTTTCTTTTCTGTCTGTTTTAGTCACATGATGACGTTTAGAGGTACCAGGTATTAAAATGAACAAGAAAGTGAAGAAAAAATGGTGGTCAAATAATTTTTTCCATGACTGTATGTGCGTTTGAATAAACAAACATTTTGTTTGTTTCAGTATCTAACACAATATTTGATCTCCTGCCCACCTCCCAGGGCAGTAGATGCCAACAGATCAAATTTTTATAGGCCCAACTGTTGGTATATACTGGCCTGGAGGAGAAAAAAAACAGAGACAAAACCATCTTTTCATAAAACCTTTAAACCATCAATTCAAGTAATATATACTGACTTTTCCACAAGGTCATAGTCTCGTAATGGGAATGCATTTGGTTGTACCGGCCCAAATTTCTATTGTTACTATGTAGTTGTCATTTGGCTGATGCTGACGTTCACTGACATAATCCACTTAATGTCTATTTTGCTCACATTTGTCAAGCTCTACAAATATGACTCTACTCAAAGAACACAACTAACTAGAACTATCACAAACATTCATATGTACTCGAGATATAGACTCAGGATGAGAGGTCCTTGCTGTCAGCATGAAAACTCATTTTGACTAAGTCACAGTAGATCTTAGCCAAACTCCATTGCACACATGTCCTTTTTGATAGTGAGACCCCGTACATGAAAAAAAGCTGCCATCCAGAATTGGCAGCAGCTGCCTACATTGTGACCGAACCCAAAACAAGCGTGCTTATAACCATCTTAAAGAAACGCACCGATATCTGGCAAACTCTTATTAATGTGAATCAGTGTGGGGCAGCATGGTGGTTTGGTGGTCAGCATTGTTGCCTCACAGCTGGAAGGTTCCTGGTTTGAATCCTGGCAGGGGCCTTTCGTGTGTAGGAGATTGCATGTTCTCCCTGTGCTCATGTGGGTTTTTTGTCCATGTGAACGCTGGCTTCCTCCCACAATCCAAAAGTGGGTTAATCAGGTTAATTGGTGATTCTACAGTGCACATTGGCATAAGTGTGTATTGGTGTGGTTGTTTGTCTATAGGTGGCCCTACAATGGACTAGGTGTCCAAAGTGTACCCCTGCCTTTTGCCTGAACAGAGCTGGAATAGGCTCCAGTGTATCCCTATAACTCTGGATAGGAATAAGCAGGTGTAGATGATGGATGGATAGATGGATGGATGGCAGTTCCTATGTTGAGCAAGAGCCTGACTACTTAATATTTAAGTGTATCATAGTATATCATATTAGGTTGGTTGAACAGCCAAGTAAATAATGTAATACTATTAAGTAATTATTCGTGCTGGGAAAGTTAACGCGTTATTATCGCGTTAACGCATTCATTTATTAATGCCGACATTTATTTTATCGCACATTAACACATGTTGCTTACATGCTTTTGTTTTGAAAAGTCTGTTACTGGCTGCTGCGGAACCGGAAAACAGTAAACATAAGGAAAAGCTAAAACAGACATGGAAAATGGTAAAAATACGTGAACTTTACAGTTCGGGTAGCAACTCAGGTAGCAATATTAACATCCATCCATCCATTATTCTATACCTGTTTCATCCTCCGAAGGGTCACTGGGATCTGCTGGAGCCTATCCCAGCCGTCTACGAGCGAAAGGCAGGGGTTCACCCTGGACAGGTCACCAGTGCATCGCGGGGCTACATGCAGACAAACAACCACTCACACCCACACTCACTCCTACGGGCAATTTAGAACCACCAATTAAAGATGGGGTAGGTGTTCTTTGAAAAAACGGTTCCAGCAATCCAACTCAAGTGAGATTTTGAAAATATACACTCCCTCCCTCCTCCCAAAGGCTCCGCCTCCTCCTCTTCAGCTCACCCCTCGAAACCACACCTTCACATGATTCATGACTACATGAACCGCAGGGAGGGAGGGAGGGGTGGGTGGGGGTGCACTGATATTTGATGGACATATTAGGCAGCCAATTAAAGTAATGATGATCACTATTTTGATTGGTCAGAGTTTTTCTCTGGTTATACCCTCCAGACCGGACCAAAATGTTCCGTTTTTTTTGCAAACATTTTATTTCAGTGGGTGCAATGGGAATGTGAAAAAGTTTTCAGGCAATATTGTAAAAAGTGCTGCAAAAAAAGAACACCTACCCCACCTTTAACCTAATGCATGTCTTTGGTATGTGGGAGGAAGCCGGAGTACCCGGAGGAAACCCACGCAAGCACGGGGAGAACATGCAAACTCCGCATTAT
Source organism: Hirundichthys speculiger (assembly GCA_018398805.1). NCBI lineage: Eukaryota > Metazoa > Chordata > Actinopteri > Beloniformes > Exocoetidae > Hirundichthys > Hirundichthys speculiger. The sequence continues at coordinate 4,471,978 of JAGFBZ010000648.1, forward strand.
TAACAATTCTGTCTAAAAAAATATTCTAGACTGCAACAAAACTTTTGCGTCATTCCTCCATGTTCCATCAGATCTGCTCCATGTATTCACTGTCGTGCTATTCTCTTACGGGTTACTTCAGTGCGGCTCCATCTAGTGGCACAGATATGTAATGACAACAGAAAGTCCAATCCTCGATTATAAAACAAATTCAGTTCTGTGGCCCGTTTGAAATATCAAAAAAAAAAAAGGGATTTTTTTTTTTCATTTTTTGTGTTAGATTAAAAAACAAAAAAAGTAATAAAATGTCACTTTTTAATTTTTTTTTTAAATTTTTGATTGACAATTGAAAATGGAAAGAATAAATGATACACGGATTGGTAAAGTTATTGAACTTTAAAATGGATATTTTTATTTTAAAGTATTTGTAACCACTGATAAGTTGAACTCCCCGTCAAAAGTTTCTGCTGTTACCTCAGAAATTACCTGTTTTAATGTTATGATTGTGCCTCTAGATTGTTAGGATTTTGTTGGCAGACTTTTTTCATTTTTCATTAAAAAAAAAAAACAGAATGACATTAATGTCCTGGCAGTGGCAATAACCTTTATTTTATTTGATATTTTTTAAGATGAGATTTACACTAAATATGTTTTACTGACAAGTGCTGATGTTAAAAGTGTTTGAACAACAAATGTTAGGGTACTTTGTTCATATGGCAGCAGAACATTTAAATCAAAGTGCATTTTACACTACTTTTGAATTCGTTATTTGATTATCCGTATACAATGCGATTAATCATGATTAATCAGGGAAATCATGCGATTAATCGCGATTAAAAAATTTTAAACGTTGCCCAGCCCTAAAATATATATATATATGCTAAACTTCAACTCTGAATACACTGACAGCGCAAGCTATCAGTTCTTGGTAACATAAAATCAGATTTTATTTGTTATTAAAACGTTTTCCAACATCAAGCTTTGTCACTATAACAGCAGGCTATAAGATCTGTTTCCCTTCACGTGTGTTTCCACTACCTTTTTCCCTAATGTGTGGCTATCTGTCTTCCCCTCTGTGTGTGTGTGTGTTCCCGTTGGCCTGGTACTCTGGCTCCCTAGCGACTACCCTGCACAGGCACAGCTCCAGTCCTTCATCTCATCACCATGCAGTACATCCTCTCCAGTCTTCCCACCACCCTTGCCAGGTTGTTGTTTTTCACCTTTTGGGTTTTGATCCTTGAAGGTTTTTTCTGTGTTCCTGCCATTTTGTTATCCTTGTACTCTGTGCATCAGGTACTCTGCCACTGCCTCTTCCTCCTTGCCAGTTGCTCCGCCTGCCTGTCAGACTGTTCCCAGCCTGTTGTCTCGTCACTCCATCCTCTCTTGAAGCATCTGTCGCTTCCATTCACCATCATTTATCCACAGCTGCTCTCGTGTTCTTTTATTACACAAAGTTATTCCCTCTATTTGTCAAAATGCCTCATGGCTCTGCTAATGTAATGGTCACAAGACATCTGTCAAGACATGATGTGGAAAAACAAAACAAAACAATATAGCTAAGAAGCGTGAGGTTGTCATTGCTTATAAGGTCAAGAAGAGGTTACTCCATCACCCCTGTTGCAAAGCATACTGTATTTTGCAAGTATATTCTATTTTAAACAATTAATCTTTTGTTTTTCAACTAATTAAACCCATGAACCAATCCAAACTAATACATGTAAAAATAATCTTCTTTTCTACAGTAAGCCTGCTTATGCCTACTGCTGTTAAATTTAAACTGATCAAAACAGTTTCTGCAATCAAAGCTGAGTTGTATCTGCTCTAGGGGGATCACAAACAAGTGTCATGCTGACGCGTAACTACCAACACAAAGCAATGCATTCTACATCCAAACTGCTCAGAGAGCTGCAGGACAGAGCAATTCGAATCAGGAGCCAGCTGGCAAGTCCTGACTGATATAGAACTGCACATATCATATGTCCAGCTCTCTCGCCCACTGCTAACCCTGAGAAAAAGTCCCTTTCCTCAAATGATAACCAGTGGAACCGCCCGTAAGAGTCAGCACTGACTAACTGACCCACCCCTGCAGTGCAGGTGCTGTGGGTCGACAGCTCTTTCTGCAGTGAAACTTCCGCAGTGGAAATAAAGTTTCAGGGAAATTCCATCTCCAGCACGGGCAGCCAGCAGTTACGTGATTTGGTCATTCTGCTTTTCTGTCTTCTCTTTTTCCAAATTTGTTGCGTTCCTCAATGAGTGCTATACTATATTGTAACAGCTATTTGAGTGCAATATGCCACATAGTGACTTTTATATTAATAATTTAACTTACTGCAGCATGCAGTCACAACACAGTTGTTGCTCTGCTGTGATATCAGACTCAACACGTTTTAAAGGATTACCGCTAATCATCCCAGGGGGCCTAGCAAGACGTAAGCCGTGCTCACTTTACCATTTTAGACACGTTCAGATAGACCACCTTGGTGTCAAATGGCTGGGTTCCAACCTGAGTCTGAAAAGGCTATTCAATTTTTTAAATATAATTTACATTAATAATGATATTCAAACTTATCTAGACACTGGCAAATAGCAAAATGGTGAGAACACTGCATGAAATGAATGCGGTACATAAACTCCCAACAACAACAACAACAATAATAATAATTCACTGATCAATTCAATTTAACATCAAACATCATTACAGACCAACAGAGACACAGACAGAAAGCCAAAGGTTAACAGGCAGGTAATACATACTGGTATAGCTGATGTTGAAACCTTTCCCTGTATTAGAATGATCAGACTGAAATTCCAGTCTCATGATGTGTCCATTTGAGGCGATCTGTGATGGAACATCTTTTCCTGAGAAGGTCCCAAACGTTGTTGGTTCGGACAGACCTAAAACAAAACACACATTAAACAACATGTTAGAAACACATCTTAACTCTCCTTTAATAGTCCGTCCTGGATTACTACAAAAAAAACGGAAAAAAAAAAACCACACACATGGAAAGTAAAGAGGTCGAGTGAAGAAGAAAACACAATCATACCATCAAGGTCAAGAAAATATGATAATACAAACAGCAGTTAGCAATAGATTTTTAACACTGTTATTTAAGAACTCATGAACCAGTTTTTTTTTTTTTTTTTTTTTATTTTGCTGGTAAATTGGCAACCTGAACAATTCAGCAAATGTGAAGAGCATATTCAATTCACCTCATCCAGATCCAATTATACTTGTATGTATCTAATGTATCTCTGTGAAAGAATAGTGACAGTGTATGTTGCATGAACATGTTTAATTGGTCCTGTTGGAGTCCAGTTTGGTAATTTCATTACACTTCAGTTCATATTAGCTGTCAAATTCTGTTGATGTCTCTCCTTTAAGAAGTTAAAGGCAAACCTGCCTCGTCAGTGGTGTGAAACACAGCTACTTTTTCAGTTCAGGGCTCATGGCACGATGGCATTTTGAATATTTAAATATGACATTTTCTGAACTTTTCTCATTTTGCTATTAGGATATGAGCATCAAGTAAAAGTAGGCAGCATCCCAAAGAAGTATGCGCAAAACTGTAAAAAAAAAAAAAAAAAAAACACTGTAGAGAGCAGTGATTGTGTAAATGTGCCTGCATAGGATTGTTTCATGAATAATCTTATTAATGTTACATTAAACTTATGCTGAATATTTAAACAGAACATAAAAGTGAACCAGATAAAATATGTATAAAAGTAAACCAGGCAGATGAGTGTCTAAAGACTACCAAAGGCTGATGCACTTCTCTCCAAATGCTGCATTTGTGCCAACTGCAGAGAAAGTGATATTAGGTTATAGTGTTGTCCTGGCCATGAATGTTTTTTCACCTGAATGTGTCCTGAACCATGCATTTCTGAACAATTCTGCCACGGTGGGAGGAAGCGTTATATTGTTCGAAGTACCCATCATCCCTTTGGAGGCACATGATTGCGCTGACTTCAAGGCATCAGTCTGTAGCCATTAAAGAGCTCACTCTGCAGCAGCCGGATGGCCCTGAAACTCCCCACTGGCTCGCGCAGTTGTAATAATGCATCACCTCAGTTCAGTCTGACACGTTTGTGTCACAGCATCAGACCATTTACTGCAACAAACTGTCATACATTTTTGTTTAGTAGAGTAGACTCCACTCTTGAGGGAGCTCCCCAGTGATCAAACCATCAGCAACAGATTCAGTTGGGAACACGATAAAACACTATGAGCTACACAGGGCAGAACACGACAGACCCGCATCAGTTCAGATATGGAGTTAATACATCGTACCGAGAAAGAGATGCCATCCACAAATATGGTAACTTGACAGTAGAACAGGAGGAAGCTGAGATGAATGAAGCAGAAATCAACTGCTCCTGCTTGTGACAGATTAGCCTGCTATTAGCATGTAAAAGATAAAATCCCATAATGAAATCATATAAAAGACATCAGACATTGTGAGATTATAAAGCCGACTTTCTTGTCTTCAAGGAATGTGGGCGTTCATTTGTTTGAATGTGACTGGTGACTATCAATGTCAGCTGATGATATGCTATTGGAATCCACTACTTCTGTTCACAGGAACAAAAAAAAGGCTTGCAGTTGTTGATGATGCACAAAAATCACAATTAGGCTGGTGTTTCAGGAGGAACTTTGATTCACCTGAAAACTCCTTCAGTGTTTTATCCGTATGAGAAGCAGCCATCGGTGATGAGTGGTGGAAAGCAACCAAGTACATTCAGTCAATTACTGCACTTACAGTAAGTACAGTGATGAGCTACTTGCACCTTTCCTGAGTACCCATTTTTATGCACTTTACTCGTCCACTTCACTGAACATCTGAGCAAAATATTGTACTTTCAACTCTGATACATCCATTATTTATTTGACAAAGTTACTTTTAAGATTTTACACAAACAGAAAAAAAAAAAAAATCAAGATACAAATCGCAGTTTAAAAACAAAATCAAGTTGACAGACGCCAGGCCTTTTTTCAGTTTCTGTCGCATAAATATTTGGTGTTACACTGCCACTAAATAGTGGAAATTTTGAAAGGATCCAGTATTGCAAATAGTCAAATATCCAAGAAAATCCAGAACCTGAGATGGAAAAATAAGAGCTTTGTTTTTGTTTTATTTTCTCTCTTTCTTCTCATTAATCATCTAATAACTCCACAGATTCATCTGGTTGTGTAAATAACACAGTTTAAATAGTAACACAATCCAGCTCCACATGCAGCAGCCTCAACAGTCACTTACATGCAGACGCTTTAGTTTCAATAACCTAGGAATAAGGAACACATCACCCCAGTTTTATTTTCTCTTCACTGGCTTCCTGTTTCTTTTAGAATTGATTTCAAAATGTTAATCTTTGTTTTTAATGCCCTCAATGGGCTTGCCCCTCTCTACTTATGTGAACAAGTGTGTGTTCAGAACTCCACTAGAGGCCTACGGTCCTCAAACCAGCTCTTTCTGGAAGTCCCCAGAACCAGGACTAAACTCTGGGGTGATCGGGCCTTCTCAGTTGCTGGACCCAGACTCTCGAATAAGCTGCCCCCAGAAATGCGCACTATCACTGACTTTGGGGTTTTTAAATCCAGACTTAAAACCTATTTATTTAGACTGGCTTTTAATACACAGTATTGATGTGAGATATTTTTAATCTAATTTTGATTATATTGTTATGTTGATTTTAAAGTGTTTTGTTTTAATGTGGATTTTAATGGAAAGCATTTTGGTCACCTTGTGTGTTGAAAAGGGCTCTACAAATAAACATTGATTGATTGATTGATTGAATAACCTACTAATGTAATACATAATAAATAATGAGTCAGACTAATCAAATGTGTTAACGTCAATACCTTAAGTATATTTTCCTGCTAACAGATATGAACTTTTACTGAAGTTCTCCACTCAGGTCCATCTCCCACATAGAAAGTGGTTCTATTTTTATTTCTTTCTTTTATATATATTCTGGGACCTTGTGTATAATAATTGCATACAAATAAAAGAATAATTTAAATAAGCTCAGACTGCTGTCTGTGGTATAGATTTATTCAAGCAAATTTCACGAAGCAATGCATGGATCTGTGTGGGAGCTCGTCACTTGTGTGTGGACATTTTCAGAGGGAAACTGATAAAGCAGATGGTGTAACAAAGACACAAGACATCCATCTAAAAGATGCACTTTCACATATTAACATTGGTCATCTATTTTTTTAATCAATATTATATAACTATATCTCATCTGAAACAATATATACAGCTACAGAGCTGCAGAGCTGTCTGAAATGAGTTCATTTAACCAGCTGAAGCCTGATTAATGTTTTAGGGGCAGCATGAAAACCCAGTAACATGTTACTGTTAGCTGGTTCTTTTTCGCTATTTTAAGCCTTTAACCACATCGGACCAATTATATGATCATTTGCATAGTATATGAAAGAAATATTTGAACATTATTAGACTGACCGTTGTCAAATAATACAATGAAAAGTAGTCATCTTTTATAAATTAGAGTGCTGAGAATATTTAACTCCTATGCAGTTAAGCTCAATTAAGCTGCACTGTAAGATGCGCTAAGTGCTTGATTCTTTATCCTCCAGGAACATAAAAACTGTGTAATTTATGACATCACTAACCATTAATACTGTTCACTGTTTAAAAAAATGTTTATGAATGTATAAACAATCTTTTGGGGCCTCATGAAACAATGATACAAATGTTCACAAAGTACTTTTGTTTGAGTGGTCCATTGGATTTAAAAAGCTTTTCTTGGGTTTTAGTCATTGCAAAGTTATATTTGATTGTTATTTTCCTCACGAGTATCAAGAAAAAAAAAAATCTTGTTGAATGACAATTCAGTTTTTATATCGCATGAGAACAGATGAAGAGCATTAATGACAACATCAATGCAAAGCGTTTGACTCTGTAACATATTAATATGTGACACAAGGACCGATTATTAGACAACTTTAATCAGTGATGAATGCATGTTATGAATGGTTATCAACTAACAATTAAGAGTTTGTCAATGGCTCTTCAAATAATTGCCTTGATAGATCATTTCCTCTTACATGAAAACAGAACAATTATAGTTGTGTTAGTTTAAACCTGATTTCATTGTGTAACAGTCTGTGATACAGCCTTTCAGTTCAAATGTATGCATGAATATGTAGCATCATTCCACACAATATAGTTTAAAGACCAATTAGTAAGTATTTCATGAGCATTAGATTAGTAGAGCAGAACTTAAGGTGCATTTCCAATGCTGCTAACCAGAACTTAAACACTCCAAACTTTTCTTCAAAAAGCCTAAAAGGTCAAGTTCAGGGTAGAGTTAGAAAATTAATTCAGTTGAAGTGCATCACTCCTTGCTGGAGCATCGGCCTTGTCGCATAAAACAGAGCAGCCAACCAGAAGCTGTTATACCTGGAACAAATCATCTCTTCATCTTATGCATTTCTATGCGGTTTTGGGTGTTTCTATTTGTGCTTTGAAAAATATTCACTGTGAAACACTCAGAGTTTTATATTTTATCGGCCTACTTTCACTGCTTTCTTGTCGCAGTCGCATCTCTCTCTCCCCTGATCTGTTCTGGACCTGACTTGGCCACACAGCTCAGCTGATTGAAGCTGCATGAATCCGCATCGGTAACAACGATTTCATGAACCATTCTGGATGTCAAACTTCAGATGGCTGGGACAGAAAAGCAGAGGTAAAATGCTGGGAATACTTGATCAGTCAGAATTGTTCAGCGCCGCATGTGCAGACGCTGAAAGTTCCAGGAAATCTCTAAAGTACTACCTTCCTACCAAGGAGGTGAAATTTATTCTCTGGAGCTTTATTTATCCCCTGGTTCCCGCAGTCGAATTGGAGGAGGGAGAGGAATGGATCCTAAAAGACTGTGGTACTTAGAATTTTTTTTCTTTCTGCAGTTGACATGCAGCAGAAATGATGGTTCAGGTCACTGGCCAAACACCCCCCCATGTATACTAACTAATACTAATACTAGATTATAAAATGTGTTTGTGGGTTTCACTTGACTTAGTTCCATTTTTCATTCATGCTATTAGTGGATAATTGCATTTTTTTTACAATGACAGTATTTCAAATATGAAATATCTCAAGTATTACTACATCAGTATCAAAGCCAATATTAGAAAATGTAATGATTCATTTCAATACACTCTGGAAGTGACCCTAAGCCTAACCATTAATTTAAAAGTACAGGCATACTGCTGCATCTCTCACCACCAGTCAGGAAAAAAAAAAAAAATAATAATAATAATAATAAATTAAAATAAAAAGTGATTACCTGAAAGATTATTGTAATACTAAAGACAAACTCTGTGCAGAAGCACAGGTCACATACAGTCAATGAAACATAATCTTCTTGAGAGCCCATCTAAGAAGACCTTAACTTGGATCTGTTTTAATCATAAACTCTTGAACTGGGAGATTGGGATCTATTTATTCTGTGAAATTTACAGGAGCAGGAAAATGATAAAAGCATTAAAATCAAAAACAATGTAGTATTTATTGTCAGGGATGTCAATGGGAATTTGGAAAAAACTCTGAAGTGGTTGGCGAAGCCAGGGGGGCATTTAGGAGGCATTCTGAGCACAGCATTGTGTATTTGGGAAGCATCAAGTAGGGAACATCAAGTTGTCCATATTGTTACTTTGAATGCCACGTAATCAGATTCAACATCATATTTAATAAATGATTTGTTCATTTAATAAAGCTTTCCCTCAACAAAATAAAATAGAAATTAAAAGATAAAAAATGGCACAAAGTTTAATTATTCCTGCTAATGTGAGAATACACTGAGCATAAGGCTGAGGTTAGATATCAAAAATAAAAGCAGTTGTTATGAAACAATTAGGTTGCCTATTAAAGGCAAAAATTCACAATGACTAGTGATTCAGTCACTGGTGAACTTCAACAGTAAAACATATCACTGACAAGATACATGGATCCAAAACTTTAGTAAGCAGTTATAGAAAATAGCATGTTAAATTCAACATGTCTTTTTGATGCCTGTAACTCTAAACATTAGCTTTTACATTATTATTTTTTTTTTAATCACAAAAAGCTCTAAACACTGAATAACTAATACCTCAGGCATGGAAAATCCCTCACCTTTCAGCGAAATTTGCCATTTTGAAGTCAAAAAGGGTGACATATGTGAATTGTGTAGATCCGAGGATTTTTCTATTTTGAGAGGGGAGGGGGTCGGAGTTGAGGAGATTTTTTTTTTAAATTTAATTATCATATAATTGCCTAATAAGCAAACTGAGCATTTCAGAAATCAGGCAATTTAAATGACACTTGGACGGTCAGTAAATCCTGCCCAGAACCAATCAGGCAGGATTGTTCCATTATTCCAGTCATACGAACATTCTTCATTCATGTGTACTTGGAGGTTACATTGCTAAGCGAGACGAGAAGCAGGATGTAGTGATGTCCACGACGAGCTTACATTTCCTACCTACATTTACCAGTGGTGAGAAGCGCTGTATATTTCATCCACGTTGTCTAACAATAAATAAGTACAATAAGGAATAAACATCTCTCTTGTGAATTTAAAGCTAATAATCATCCATCCAAACAAACAAACAAGAAAGGGAGAAGTAATATCAGAAAATATGTGCTTCGGGCTTACTTTGACTGTAGATTTGGCTGTGATAGCAGCTGGATTGTCAACGGGCTCAGTGCGCATGCCCTGGTCTCAATCAACCAATCGCAATTAAGATTTCACGTCACGTTCGTGCAGGTACCCCCCCCCCCCCCCCCCCCCCCCCCCCGAAAATATTAAACCGGATTTACACATATCTCAAAAATGACCGCCAGGAATGGAAAAAAAAACTCGGAAATCCACGGATCCGCGGAAAATTGACACCCCTGTATTGTCTATGCAATCACTTTGTTGACCAGTCATTCTTCAACTACCTTTATCTTCAACCACTTATTTAGAATAATTTCACAAGGTAAAACAAAGAGGTAGCCAAAATATTTTGCCATTTAAGTAGCAAAAACATAAGGTTTCAATTTAAGTGTTGACAAGGACAATTGAAACTTCAGAATTAATGAGATAGCATTACCTTCATCTTTGACAACCAACCAATCAAACTGTGGCTCCAGGTCAAAGTCAGAGAAGAGGAGATGAATGCGGCTTCCTGGTTCAGATATAATCAGCCACACGCAGTTTAGGTTGTTGCCATATTCTTCTGGGTAGTTTGGAGATAATATAGTCCCTGATGGAGCCGTGAAGTTGAAGAAGCAGGAGACTTCCAGAAAGAGAGGGATGATGATAATTGTGTTGGTACAAATGTAAACAAATGTGCCCGGTTAGACAGGCAAAACACAAATTACCATGGAAGGACTATACAATATTTTCACTGAAAAACATTTAAAAAAACATGTTTACTTACAGACACAACTTGGTTTATTACCAGACCACTGGTTATTGTGCTGGCACGTGATGGTTTTTTCACCCACTAGTTCAAAAGCTGATTGGCAAAAAAAGGTCAACACGTCTCCATGCTGGAAACGATCCCCGCTACGACGACCAAATGCCGGCACCCCAGGGTCGCCACAGCCTCCCCGTTCGATCTCTGTAACACACAGACAGTCATGTTTCCAAGCTGATAATTCATGTCAACATTTGACGTGTTGACACTCAGATAAGGGGCTTGTCTGCTCTTGTTTTTTGAGGTGTGGATAAATGCCAATAACATGCATGACTTTTTGACAGCATTGATGCATTTCAGAAAACTATAAAGGATTATGTCACCTCAGTTATTTGAAGGGAAAAAAAGGGTAAAAAGTGGTACAAACACTGGAAAAAAAAACCCATTTGTTTCCGAAGAAACTCAAGTGGCATCTCAAATAAGATCCGTTTCAGCTGAGAGTGTAGGGAATATGAGTGACAGTGTGACTCAATGACATCCTGCTGGCTCATCACACGAGACAAGACTTAGATAAAAATGGAGATGAAACAAAAGATTCAGATGGATCCCTGTAGACTCTGTCAATGTCGTGGACTGAAAAGTTAGATTTAAACTTCATTCATCCATTATCTTCCACTTAATCTGCCGTCGGGTCGCGGGGGCAGCAGCACAAACAGAGAGGTCCAGACCTGCCTTCCCCCTGCTGCCTCCACCAGCTCCTCTGAGAGAATGCTAAGGTGCTCCCAGGCCAACCAAGAGATGTAGCCGCTCCGGCGTGTGCCTCGTGGTCTTCTCGCATTTCTCTAGGGAGGCATCCAGGGGGCATCCTAACCACATGCCCGAAACAGCTCAACTGGCTCCTCTCCATGTGAAGGAAGCAGTGGCTCTACTCCAAGTCGCTCCCGAACGACTGAACTTCTCCCCCATCTCTAAGGGACAGAAACTCACTTCAGCCGTTTGTATCAGCGATCTCATTCTAAATATATTTCAGTACATTTTTTTTCTGATTTCACTTGAATCATACTGTGAATGAGTACAGTCTTACACCCTCTCCCAAAAAAAAGTTTAGAAACTTGCAGACTCAAAACTAATATTTTTGGACCATAAGGAAAAATCCTATAAACATGATGCAAGAGTTGCACATTTGTGCTAAAGGAGCAAATCAAAATTAGCCCACACAGAATAACATGCATGTATCACACAGACTCTTGAACAGGAGGGGAAAACTGAAGACAGCAGGATTGATATTACTGTTTATAAAATTTGATTTCCCATACTCCCAGTGCACTCGAAGCATTCCAAGCGCCTTTTAAATTCCCTGTCCTTTCTACCACTGGACTACTTCTTCACTCCTGCTTTCTGATTCAATATGCTGTATTTTATTGGCATGTGTGTCACATAAGCAGTTCTTATGACTTGGCCTGGAGACCCTTTTCTATTCAATTCTATTCATTTATGACTGCCTTTTGATCCCTTCTTCCCCTAATGGGAAAGTATTTTTATGCATTGCTTTTCTCTCAGTCCTCTATTTTAAAATCTCATATTCTATCAGATGTCCGTCATCGTGCAACACATGCTCCCAACAAGCCCCTGGATCTGCTTTGGGCAAACAGATCTCAAGGTCAGTTATGCGTGTGGGTCTGTGTGTTTGTGCATGTTCTCTCCACTCTTATTTTTATGTGGCATGCAAGTAAATCCACAATAATACAATACTTCCCGAAGCATCAGCTGTGTGGTAGTGTGATAGTGGGAGTGTATTTGTGTATGAGCTATAACTAGCTGTCACACAGATGACAAGTGTTGGACGGATATAAATGATCTTAAGCCCCCAGTAAGTCTGTCATTATGGTGGTAACTGCCTCTCCTACAATTTTTCCCTTTGTTTTTTTTTCCTGTTCTTTTTTCCAACCCTTTTTATCAAATTTGAGATTTTACTAAATATTTACAGCTCAGTTAAACAGCTCAACTGAGACTTCTGCTTTTCGCTCACATTTGCAGATGATAAAAAGAATTTCCATGATTGCTGAGAATCATGTCCGTTCCATCTACTGAGAACAGAAAATAATGAGTCTTTTGCCCAGCATAAATATTTGGCCACATTTGGTTTCATGTCAGCACAATATGAAAATTGACTTGCAGAGAGAACTGCTGGATGTTGTGCAAAAGTTTCGGCATCCTTGTTCTTGTTGTTTTATCAAAGTTTTAATGGTATATTTGGTACATATAATTCCAGTCGTTCTAAGAAACAAATTGTACATATTATCTTGAGATCAACCAATAAGGGTTTTTTAAAGGATGATTATTAAAAAATGGCCAATGATTCCCCAACGAGGTTTTGCTGCCATTGTATGATTGATTATTAAATATTGCCTTGCTGTTTTGGGTATTAAAAGTTGTATTTCTTTTGTAGCCTTTCTCCCTGAGACCATATATGGTATCCCTTCTCCCTCCATCCGTTTTAGGTCTTTGACTCATTTGTCAAGTGCCTTGAGTGGTCCCGGAAAAGAAAGGGACTATATAATTACACTTTTGTTGTTGTTGTTGTTGTAGACAAATTGCCAGTTTTATTCAAATCCAGGTTGATTCAGCTTAGTTCAGTTTCATTTGAAGAGCTGTGCTGACATGAGAGGATGCACTCTGTATGCAGACATTAATATAAACGATTCTTCTTCTTCTTTCTTCTTTTTGCTTCAGGGATCACCACAGCAGATCCCTTGTTACCATCTTCCTTTTCTTCTTCTTCTTCCTCCATTTTAACAACCAGCTTCATATCCACTTTGACCACATCCAGAGAATTCTCCTTTGCTACCCACCCTCCTTTTTCCTGACTTCCAGATTCAGCTCCAGAATTTTCCTACCAATGTATGCAATATCCTCCCCTATTTACTTGTCCAAACTATCTCATTCCAGCCTCTCTTACTTTATCTGTAAAATCTCTAACCCTGGCTGTTCCTCTGATGTGCTCACTCTTAATCCCATCCATCCTTGTCACTCTCAAAGAAAATCATAACATCTTTAGCTCTGCCACTTGGTTTTACTGAAGTCTCTTTTATCATGTACACTCAACAACTTGATTTTCTCCAAGTTTGACTCATTTGTGATATTTTAATGAAATATTGTGAACTATCAGAGTTTTTCAAGGGCACAGAATAATGTTAAAGCAGCATTTCCGAGTAAAAATATTAATCAAAGAAACAAATAAATAAACAAACACACAAACAATTTTGACCCTCTTATGACCCTGTAGGTGCCCCTCATATTGGCCCGCCCAGCTGTGATATTTGAGTGTTCGTTCCTGCCACATCGTTATTGGCTCACTCTTATTTCATCAGGAAAGTTTACCTTGTGCTGCCATTGAATTTTGAAAAGCGTAATAAACCATTTTGGTGGCAGAATTTAATGTTGGGCTATATTATTCAATACAAACAGAAAGTGATATTTGCGAACGTTGGAGTCTCATGACATTATGATATTGACTGTGAACATAATCCAGCTATTCTAGTTATAATTTTTTTGTTTCTTTAAATACATGTTTTATCATTGATGGGGATAAGGGGTGGGCGAATGGGTGGGAGCAACTCTATTTTTACTTTATAAAGCACTTTGAGCTGCATTTTAATTGTACTAAAAGGGCTATACAAATAAAGTTTGATTAATTGATTGATACGAGCACAGAACACTGTCCCAATGCTAACGAGTGATGAAAGACGTTATTTTTTTGTGCCAGTATTGAGAAGCATAAAGTTGGGTCATGCAAGTTCATGCTTTGAAATGGCCAAGTCAAACTCCTGACCTGACTGTAATGGGAATTTTATGGAAAGGTTGAAAATAAGGAGTTCATATGAGGATACCCACAATCCCCCAAATGTAACAGGTTTAGAAAAATGATCAACATTTACAGTATTTAACTGCAGTTATTGCACAAGGTTCACTGACTTTCACCACTCTCACATTCATAAAACATGTATGTTCAGTAAATGTGCCATGGATTACCAATTAAATCTACAAAATTAATATGGGCCAAAAATAAACTTGCCATGTTGCAAAAACTGGCACACTCAGGGCAAGATAATTCCCAGTCTGAATCTTTCTTGTTTGGAGTTTGCATGTTCTTCCAGTACCTATGTGGCTTTTCTCAGGGTGTTCTGGCTTCCTCGCACGGTCCAAAAGCATACATCCGAGGCTGAACAGTGATCCTAAATGAAGGTATGAATGTGCATGGTTGTTGTCTCTGTGCTGGACTACTGACCTGTCCAGGGTGCACTCTGCTTCTCACCGTGTGATAACTAGACTATTTTCCAGTGCACTATGATGAATGAGTGAATGAAACGGGAAAAACAAAATGGCAGTAGCTTTCAGGACAACAAAACTCAAGGACAAACAAAAAAGTAACTGATCAGAAATATAATGAAGAATGATGAAAATGGAATAGATGCAAATTATCTTTCCATGGAATCGCTTTTAATCTGAGCTTTCTTGAGGAATGAACAAAAATCCATATCATTTATAATTAATGCAAATAAGACATTAATAACTGAAAAGAAAAAAATGCAAATGTATTGTCTCTGAGAATGAAGTGTTTATTTATTAATTAATCTTTAATTACTGCATAATTGTAGAGCATACAGTATAAAGAATGGTAAAAAGTTGTTTCTAATTAGTTTATTAGCCCTGGATCAGCTCTGTACCCTTGCTAGGGTACTGGAGGGAGCATTAACCTTTGCCCAACCTCCTAGGCAAACTCCAATGTCCAATGTCTCTAACTGGAGAGTCATTAAACCATGTCCCATTGGGTATCCTGTTGGAGAGCTCTGGATTTATAGGGTACTGAGTTTATTTCCAGGGGCCAATCAGTTCATACAGAGAGTTCATATTTCTGGTAAAAAGTCAGATTATTTCTGGATATAGGCTGTCCTGCATCAGAGCTGCTCATTGTCACAGCTTCTGGTCATAACTTTAATGGACAGAATCTCTAGGTGCAGCCAGGGACCGGAGGGGTTATGGTCCAGTGGTGTCGAGGTTTTATCGCTGCTTTTTGCGGATAATGTGGTCCTGCTGGTGAGAAGAGGAGCTTCAGGTATAGATTTTGATTTCTTGGTTACAGATTCTGGGTTTTCGCTCTCAGACTTTGGGTTTTAATTCACAATACATTTGTCACTGAATTGAAAATCAGCATCAGGGAAAAGAATCAGTACCTCCAAATCTGAGACCATAGTTCTCAGTCAGAAAAAGGCAGAATGCCATGTCCCGTTTGAGAATGAGGTTCTACCTCAAGCAGAGGAATTAAAGTTTCTCTGGGTCTTGTTTATGAATGAATATGAATGAAGTAGGAGATTGACAGTTGAATTGGTGTGGCATCTGCAGTAGTTCAGCATCTGCATCATAACAGAATCTGATTAAATGAGTTTCCTCTGCAGTTGGACTGTCCTTTATAGAAAGGCTGGGAGTTCAGCCATCCGGGAAAAAGACAGAGGGAGATTGCTGCCCCTCCACCTTGAGACCAGCCAGCTGAAGAGGTTTGGGCATCTGGTAAGGATGCTTCTTGGATGTATCAGGCATGTCCAATGAGGAGAATGTCTTAGGGCAGATCCAGGAGAGATTATATTCCTTGTCTGGGCCAGGAGGAGCTGGATAAGGTGGCTGAGGAGAGGGAGGTCTCAGCACCTCTGCTTTGGCTGCTTCCCGAACCCAGATAAGCAGAAATTAACGGATGGATGGATGGATGAATAGAAGGATGCAACGCTACAATATTTTAGTGTATGATCTTGCAGAGAAAGAAATAGCCTTATAACATAAATTCTTATAATCACTGAAAGTCAGGCCATACCTTCATATATTGCCTTGAACCCAGCAGAGCCAATTGTGTCATCTGACTGCAGGTGTAGCCACATCTGATTGGACAAGCTCACGATGAGATCAGGTACACTGGAGCCAGTAAGTCTACACACACATACATAAAACACAATGTTTATGAACGTTACCCATATCTCAGCCTTCTAAACCCTTTATACTCTTACACCAGTGCAGTACAGGGGTTGGACAATGAAACTGAAACACCTGCCATTTTAGTGTGGGAGGTTTCATGGCTAAATTGGACCAGCCTGGTGTCCAATCTTCATTAACGGCACATAGCACCAGTAGGAGCAGAGTGTGAAGGTTCAGTTATCAGGGTAAGAGCACAGTTTTGCTCAAAATATTGCAATTCACATAACATCATGGGTGACATATCAGAGTTCAAAAGAGGACAAATTGTTGGTGCACGTCTTGCTGGCACATCTGTGATCAAGACAGCAAGTCTTTGTGATGTATAAAGAGCCATGATATCCAGGGTAATGTCAGCATACCACCAAGAAGGATGAACCACATCCAACAGGATTAACTGTGGACCCAAGAGGAAGCTGTCTGAAAGGGATGTTTGGGTGCTAACCGGATTGTATCTAAAAAAACATAAAACTACAGCTGCCCAAATCACGGCAGAATTAAATGTGCACCTCAACTCCACTGTTTCCACCAGAACTGTCCGTCAGGAGCTCCACAGGGTCAATATACACGGCCAGGCTGCTATAGCCAAACCTTTGGTCACTCGTGCCAATGCCAAACATCGGTTTCAATTGTGCAAGGAGCACAAATCAAGGGCTGTGGACAAGGTGAAACATGTATTGTTCTCTGATGAGTCCAGCTTTACTGTTTTCCCCACATCTGGGAGATTTACGGTGTGGAGAAGCCCCAAAGAAGCGGACCACCCAGACTGTTGCATGCCCAGAGTGCAGCATGGGGGTGGATCAGTGATGGTTTGGGCTGCCATGTCATGGCATTCCCTTGGTCCAATATTTGTGCTAGATGGGCGTGTCACTGCCAAAGACTACCGAACCATTCTGGAGGACCATGTGCATCCAGTGGTTTGTTTGATGAACACAAAAGTGAAATTGAACATCTCCCTTGGCCTGCACAGTCACCAGATCTAAATATTATTGAACCACTTTGGGGTGTTTTGGAGGACCGAGAAGGAAAACATTTCCCTCCACCAGCATCACCTAGTGACCTGGCCACTGCCTTGCAGGAAGAATGGCTTTCAAATCCCTCTGACCACTGTGCAGGACTTGTATATGTCATTCCCAAGATGAATTGACGCTGTATTGGCCGCAAAAGGAGGCCCCACACCATACTTATAAATGATTGTGTTCTAAAACCAGGTGTTTCAGTTTCATTGTCCAACACCCGTATGTATTGCTCTTATGATTTGGGCAAAGATTACTCAACTAGTTCCCTGTCACTCCAGTTGTCTCTAATAGTCACCAATATGAACAGATTACTTACACATAGAGCACCCTCCGAGTATCTCCTATTTTCCCGCCATCTCCCACAGTCAGCGTGTCATATCCTCTCTCCAGATCAAACTCGTTAAATGAAAGCTTTATAACCTAGAAAAGCAAAACAACATTAAACAACAACGACAACAAAAACAGACTTTGAAACAAAAATATCAGTATATGGAAAGGTCAGACAGAAAACCAAACCAGAAAGACAGAGAACTGCTCAGAGATTTGCTTCTGCAGGCATGATCACATGCTTTCCTGCCCTCACAATTTCAAGCAGTAATAGGCTCTTATGATTATATCTCTGGGGAAATTATAAAGCTTAGAATTGAAAGGAAGGTTCATAAAACAACCTCCTCTTAAGTAATCAAATTAATTTTATGCTTGGTATTGCAAGTTGACAATGGATTAAACACATCCAGTGGCAAAGTATCCAAATTTTGAAACAAAACAAAACAAAACAAAACAAAATAAAATAAAAGAGAGAAAAGCTTGAGAAGACAGCCAGTCTCTGCCAGCGCCAAGACCTTATCACTTCATGATACATGCTACAGGTAAATAATTTCAATTCAGAAAATAAAAGAAATACATAAAAAAGATTTAAAAAAAAAAAAAAAAAGTTGGAACAGTAAAGTCTTTGTAATGTTGCCATTCTTTCTCACATTCTGGCATTGATGATATTAAGAGAGGGATGCCCAGCTCCAGTCCTGGAGGGCCGCTGTCCTGCATGTCTTTGATGTTCACCTGCTTCAGCACACCTGATTCAAATGAATGGGTCATTAACTGACTTTTGCAGTTAACTGATCCATTCATTTGAATCAGGTGTGTTGTGTAAGGACAGGACAGCAACCCTCAAGGACCGACTTTGAACACCTCTGTACTAAGCGATTTAATTTTTCATCATTAATCTATTGAGTCCTATCTATTTATTTATCATCTATTTATTTTTATTAAATTCAAAATACTTAAAATTAACTTTCAATTTGTGCTGAAATTGACTTTGATCATTCATAATATAGAAAACACTGAGAGCCTCAATGTCAAAATCGCCTGAATTGTATTTAGTGACACTGGATAACACTGAGGACTTTCATAAACATCACCCTGGTCAATGTTTAAATAGGGTTCTCCCAACCACCCTTTTATCTCATTCAGTCGTAGCATATACAATAAAATTGCTGGAAATTTTGGAAACTGATTAAAGAGATTGTACAATCAAACCCTGGGACACTGGGGGAGATTCCAGATATGCCACAATATAAAATAAATAATTCATCAAATGGGGAAATAAGGCTATCATTACTATTTAATTTGGAAAAAAAAGAAGAAACACCAGAAAGTTCATAAATTGATTAATGTCTACTTTGTAGCTACAATAAAAGAAAAATGTGGGAAGAATTATTTGCTACATAAATATAAAAAGTATATATGAGTGACAGACCCCGGTGATTCTTGCCAGTGATCCTCATTTATCATTCAATTAAAGGTATGGCTAAGATCTAACTATTAATTTGACAGTTACGTAATGGCACGCCAAAATGATCCATCTCTAATGAAGGACAGAACAAAAGAAAACAAAACTTAATCACCGTTGCTTTTATTTCCCCTTTTCCATAAACAAGTCACCTCTGGGAGCTATACAAAGTGCACCGTACAATCACACCTCTCTCCTGTTCAACACGAAGAAACTGAGTGTTGAATGCTTGACTTGCAGGCACCTTTGTGGCTGTTGTGGCATGCATGCAGCATTGGATCATCAATCTGCTGTGCACTAAAATGCTGCAATACTGATATTCCATTATTTGCAGCTTGTCCATTATTTAATAGCTGTAGATCATATCCTTGGCAGCACGGATGATGGCAGATTTCTGCTGCGTTCAGGGATCCTCCGAGCAAAAAGTGCTGGTCTCAATAAGTGAGATTCTCGTGTATTACTGTAGGGGCCAAAGATGAACCATGGTACATGGTGAACATGTGGATGACAATCCATCACATAGCAAAGCCCACTGCAGTAAGAAAAAAACCTCACCGCAGGTGATAAGAAGTGTAAAAACCATTTCAACATGCCAGAATCAGCCATGCACTGCTAAGCTGTTAGCTGTGCTTTGTCAAAATAAAAATGGCTTACAAACGCTAAGATAATATTGAAGGATAGGGAGCAGCCTGAGGGATTAACTGCCATCATGAGAGGAATTGTAATGAAACCATGTATAGCTCCATATTGTAGTCATATTTCACTGCACTCATATACTCATCAGTATAAGATACACAAACAGTATTAAAAGTGGACATTATACAATTAGTCTATATTAGAAAAAAAAAACGTTTTTGCAATAGAAACTTGCATTAAAATTGCATAGATCAGTTAATTTGAAATTGAAATGGTAGAAAGCATTTAACCTTGTCTTTGTATGCTGGATGCTGCAGCCCTAGCAAGCAAGTAGTCTCTCAGGAATAGGAACAACAAACAAGAAAGACATGAAAATGAAAAAAATGAAAATAACATTGGAACACATTGACTACTGATTAATCAATATACCTAGTCAAAAACTGCTTGTAAATTCATGCAAATGTTGATACAAAAAATAAATTTAACAATAAAGCTACATTTCCTGAACCAGAGACAAATTCTTCTCTCTTTCTTTCAAGTATTTGATTCAAAATGTTCTTGGATAATAGCAAACATTATACTACTCTGGGCTGCTGCATAGGTCAGTGATTTAAGCGGACAGCCTTGTATGAGGTCCAGATCCCTCCTGCAGGGGACGCAGCTTAGACTCGTGGTCCTTTGCTGCGTGTCTGCCCCACTTTCCTGTCCCTCTTCACTGTGCAGAAAGGCCCCGTGTGCCAAAAAAAAAGCATCATACCACTCTGTCATCACAGTGGCAACCAGCAGTATTTCAGTCTCAGCGTACAGCCGCTAACATTTTAGCGGCTGTACGCTGAGACTGAAATACTGCAGTCTCAGCGTACAGTATTTCAGTCTCAGCGTACAGCCACTAACATTTTAGGATTTCATTCAGTGTGGTGTCAGTTCATAACAATAAGCGTCTCAAGGTTTAGTAACATTCTTTATGTTTCGGCAACACCCCTCAAGCCCAAAGCATCTTAAAGAACACATTTTAAAATCTTCTTTACATCAATTTTAATGACAGATAAATAGCTTACAGAATAAATGCATGTGTTCTTGTGCCTGTGAAGTGAAAGCCATTGTTAAAAGTGGATAGCGACAGCTCGAGGTTATAAAGAAAGAGAATGAATCAGAAATAGATAATGGCTTTTTTTGAGCCTCCAAGTGTGTTTATTTGTGTGTGAGAAGGAGGTGGCACTCTCAGTTATATCTGTCTGACCAATTGAAGCTGAATAATGTTGAAGCACAGCTGTTTCACTGAATGCATGAGTGCAGTCTGGCCACAATTCTCTGCTTAGATTGCTTATTTTTTTTGTTTATTTTGTTTTGTTTTTTTCTATATTGCACGTGTGTGCAGGGAGTGAATGTAAAGTAGACCTAAAGGAAGGAACTGAAGTGTTATCACATGAAGATCATTAATAGGAAGCTCAGCACTCTTAAACAGATTTAAATAGGCCCATTTAGAGACATATTACGTGCAGTCTGCAAATCCAAACTACATTAGACAAGTTTTTTTTTTATTATTATTTTCTAAAAGAAAAGAAAGAAAAGCTTAAAAGATTGGAGCACACTGAAACAAGTACAGGAGGTATTCAAAGCAAATATTAAATGGAAATAAACAGTGTTGACAGCACACATGAAAAAAATGAATTAAATCAAATCTTCAAACTGACAGCTCAACCCTCAGGTAGTCTCTTTTAATCTCAGTATTAATGAATTTTGTCATCAACTGTATTAAAAGAAAACTGAAGAAAGGAAATCATGTAGAAATTTTGTCTGTTCTATTCAAGATCTGAAAAAAGCCCCCCCCCCCAAAAAAAAAGAAAAAGAAAAAAAAAGTTTCTGTTTAAGGGTGGATGCGCTTCAAAGCGATAAGTGAAGTATTATCCTTAGGAGGTCATTAGCAAACAGGAGAGTTGCTAAGAGCAGCTCAATAAGCCATTTAAACATTGTTAAGAGCACTGAGTAATCCAAACCTACAGTGAAGTACCTTCACTCAATCAGGCAGCAGTGTTATGCATTTTAAGGTGTCCTAAGGGTATGATCACAGCCTGAGAGAAAATGACAGCAGTCTTCTCTTACTTTGATCTAAGCTCACAGTGAATTGCTTGTTGCTTCAGTGTGACGATCTGAGGAATACCTTTAATGGTCACCTTTGATGGTGACTCAACTGAACCTTTGAAACAATACCAGGACTTGGCACTTCTTCTTGCCCTCACTGTTGGGAAATCGCCAGAGTAGTGTCAGAAAGGAGAAAGAGCCTTAATTGGGTGGACCAATTCCTGAATCCTTATGTTGCGCTGAGGCTGAAATACTGCTGAGTCACTGCTGAGCAGTAATAGTAATGCATCTATGGATCATCTACAAAGACTAAAAAGAGAGAATTGCTATCTTATTTTATTACAGAGATTAGAAGACTGGGTTGGAATCTCTTAAACTGCTTTAAACTGGTTCAGGTCCTATCTCAGGGACAGGAGATACTTTGTTGAAATTGGTAACTGTGTCTCAGACCAAATGGCCATGACCTGTGGGGTTCCCCAGGGGTCAATCCTGGGACCCCTGCTGTTCAATCTGTACATGCTTCCATTAGGCCAGCTAATACGCAGCTGTAATGTGTCCTACCACAACTATGCAGATGATACTCAGATCTATGTGTCACTGACAGCAGGAGAACATGGGCCTCTATATGCATTATGTCACTGCATCAAACAGATCAGTATGGATGCAAAACAACTTTCTCCTGCTAAACTCAGACAAAACTGAAATCATTGTCTGTGGCCCACAGAAACAAAGAGAAAGTGTTATCAGTCACCTTGAGACTCTCTCTAGAACCTACTAAATCAGGTCAGAAATTTAGGGGTAATACTGGATTCAGACTTGAACTTTAACAGCCACGATAAAGCAATAACATCAGCAGCTTTTTACCATCTAAAAAACATTGCCAGAATCAAAGGAATAGTGTCTAAACCAGATTTAGAAAGACTAATCCATGCGTTCGTCCTCACCAGGTTAGACTACTGTAACGGCCTGCTCACTGGGTTCTCTAAACCAGCTGTAAGACAGCTGCAGTACATCCAGAACGCTGCTGCACGAGTCCTGACTAGAACCAGAAAATACAACTATATTAGTCCAGTCCTGAGGTCTCTGCACTGGCTTCCTGTCACTCAGAGATTAGACTTCAAAACAGCTCTACTTGTGTACAAGTCTCTTCATGGTCTCGCCCCAAAGTACATCTCTGACATGTTAGATCCATATGAACCAACCTGGACTCTGAGAACCTCAGGTAGTGGTCTCCTGCTGGTGTCCAGAGTCAGGACAAAGCAAGGTGAAGCTGCATTTCAGTTTTATGCTCCTAAAATCTGGAACCAGTCTTCCAGAAGAAGTGAGACAGGCCTCAAGTCTGACAATATTCAAATCCAGCCTAAAAACAGTTCTGTTTAGATGTGCATATGACAACTGAAATGATTTTATCTGCACTCTTTATTTTTAATGTAATTTATTTTTTAAATTAATTTCTAATTTAATTTATTAACTATTATTTTTATGCTTGTATGGAATGATTCTATTTGCCTTCTTGTGATTTTATGCATCTGTAAAGCACTTTGAATTGCCTTGTGTACAAATTGTGCTCTACAAATAATCTTGCCTTGCCTTGCCTAAACATGTTGAATGAATTGCTTTAGTTGATTACACGGAAATTATTTAACATCCAATATTGGTTAGTAAGTGGCTATCATAAGTTCACCTGTTTTACTTCTAAAGTTTAATTTGGGTGAACTTAATTTGTCTACTTGTAACAAATTGATGCAACTCATTTAAGTTAGTTAGCAATTCTCTGTTGTCAGTGAAACTATTTTTTTTCAGTATGCCCATTTATTCCTACTATTAAATTAATGAAGTTAATTAATGAAAAAATATGTATATTGAAGCTAGATTACAAAATTTAATTAATTGGCAATTTCCAACGACATGCATGTATAGATTAAATTACTGCCAAAGCATTAAAGTATGAAAGTATGATTCTGTAAAAAAGACTCTCCTGGATAAACTCAGCAACACTTTCAGAATTCGCTCTCTCAGAACACAGTTCACCACTCCAGCCATAAATATATGCTTAAAGCTTTGTCACGCAAAAAATAAGCCAAACGTGAACATGATCCACAAAAAGCGCTGACCTCTTTGGGTCAAAGTTAAAATGGATTGCGGCAAAGTGGAGAACTGTGGTGAGATGAATTAAAAAAAAGTTGAATTCTTTTAGGAAACAATAGACGCTTTGTCTTCCAGACTGAAAGGGAGAGGGACCACCTGGCTTGTTACCAGCGCTCAGTTCAAAAGCCTGCATGACAGTGCAAGCCTCCCATTTCATAGGTGTTTTACATCCTATGGACTGGGAAGCTTGCACGTCTGCAAAACAAACATCAGTGAAAGATATGTTCAAGTTTCTTCTTTTAGCAAGACATTGCTAAACCACATACTTCATCCATTTCAAAAGCACAGCTTTGTAGTTGAAGAGTGTGTGTACTGATTAGGCTTGTCTGCAGTCCAAAACAAACCTTTTACCAACCAAAAATAACTGATGCAAAAGACCCAGCACTGTCATCAGAAAAGGATGGGACACCTTTCCTCTTCAAACCTCCTGCAACTGCTTTCCTCAGTTCACAGCAATATGTGGACTGTTGTTGAAAAAGGAGAGCTGCACAGTGTTAAATATTCCTGTCTTTTTCTTTATTTTTTTCTGATGATGATCGATTTAATGAGTTGTAACAGGGGTTTATGAGATTTGCAAATCATTGCAATCTGCTTTTATTTACATTTTACATAGTACGCCAGTTTTTTGGGAACTGAGGTTGAAAATCAAAATGTTGTGATTTAAACACAAAATGTTAGTCCTCAGTATTGCGCAACTAATCCACATGTAATGCACTTCTTCTACTCAAAAAGAAACTGTCAAGAAGAAGTGTAAACCATAATGATATCACCTCTACCCAGAAATAGTACAAAAAAAAAAAAAACAAACCTAAACAACTGTCCTTGAGGCAAAGTAATCTAGAATTCCCTTGTTAAAACTGAGCAGCTATGTCTATGTTGAGTCATTGGTGGGCTGCCAAACTGGTTTGGGACCTTATTCCAACACATTATTTTTAGCCTTCTAGCTGGGAAAAAAGAAAAAAAAGCATAAAAAAAAAAGAATTACCAATGTTTAAGGATACAAGTGCAATACTTTACATCTGGTAAAGTTATTGTCGAAAATAAAAACACTTAGAGGAAACAAATAATTTGATCAATAAAACCTCTGATTAGTTT
Source organism: Hirundichthys speculiger (assembly GCA_018398805.1). Lineage (NCBI taxonomy): Eukaryota > Metazoa > Chordata > Actinopteri > Beloniformes > Exocoetidae > Hirundichthys > Hirundichthys speculiger. The sequence continues at coordinate 4,497,158 of JAGFBZ010000648.1, forward strand.
TTATTAAGACAATTCTTTTTTTCATAATTTCAGACAAAATTTTTAGGATGATGTCACTGATGGACTAATCAAAATTTTAGAGGCACTTGGGCTGGTCAAGAGAACATTATAAATCCTCTTAACAGCACACTGAATCGCACAGCTATATTGATTTTTCCTCCGAACACACACTATGTAGCTGTGCAATCAGAGACAGACAGCAGCAGGAAGCACACCAAACCTGTGCTTGTAGATTTGCCTCTAACCATAAATTTAAATTGTAAAGAGCCCCTAACAAGGATTGAGGTCGCAGCCTCATGCAGTCCGCTAAGCAAAAGTATTAGATATATTTAGCCAAAGGGTCACATTACTAGTTTATGCATTCATTCATTTTCCATGCCCACTTCAGTCCGATTTAGGGTCACAATGAATTGTTTTTCTTAGGTATTTAAATATTTTTTAAGTTTTGTCTGCTATACAATTTGTTATGTTGTGATTTTCTGTCATCTATTTCTGGGCAAAGGGAAGATTTTGTTGCTTTTTCTGACTAAGGGCCTTAAACACCAGTTGTTTTTCTTTTCTTTATGTTTCTTTTTTCTTGTCAATAGTGAGACAACTGTCCCATCATGCACCAAGAAGAGGGAAGAGCACAACCACAGGGGCATAGCCAGGTAAATGGAGGAATAACAGATATATTAATGCTTATTGACTGTCTGCCTGACCTGCATGTCTTTGGATTGTGAGGAAACAGAATAACAGAGAAAAACAATCCTCAAACAGAGATGCAGAGGTGCAATGACAGATGCGAGTGCAAGACTGCTAGGTGGACCTTGATTCTCCTTGCCCTGAGTCACTGTGACTCATTATATCTAACACTTCTGTTTATAGAGGAACGTAGTGAACATCATATCCTTCGGACAGTGACTGGAGAGCAAACTGAGGTTGAAATAATAAAATAAAGCATGTGATATATGGTGGATTACAAAAATCCAACCATAGTTTGACACTGCTGGTGCAGCTCATTAAGACGCTGGCAAAAAAAAAATGGTGACAAAGATAAAGATAAAAGAAAGAATGACCTAATTTCTTGAGCCATGGCCTCAAGAGACCATTTTCCTCTCAAGTGATGTGTGAAACAAGGTCATTACATCTGCACTATAATAAAATGGTTTAATTACACAATTGAGTGTGCAGCATTTGTTGCAATTAGTGCACTGCATCTTGAGTTTATTTGAAAATGCTTTTCAGTTTAATTATTGTGTCTCAGTGTAAAATAGTCTGACAAGTGATTTTCCATATGGTACAAACACAACCAGCCATTAGAGGATGATATCCTGTTGGCTACACCCTGAAAGTACCCAGATGTGGCACATGTTTGTGCCTCCTTCCAGGAAATCACTTTTTACTTTAAACGGTGAGAAGAAAAACAGATGTTCACTGGTAAAACAACTCCCTTGTTGAGGTTTAAAAGCACCTTTGAGTGCTGTTGACCTGTTCTGGACACTTAATGAAAATAAACTGCATGCTGCTTTTGAGCAACAGCAGCATGACAGCGCTATGAATTATAATGCGTTTTGTGATCAATCAGAAAAAAACTACCTCAGAGCAGCGGTCTTTGACACAAAATGTTCAAAAGACATTTCTCAACTGCTAAACAATTTAATTTCAGAATGTCTCACACAGTAGATCTAAAATGACATTTCATTCATGTAGTACCATAATTAGAGTGCACAAAACTGAGACGTGCATGTGCAACCTGAGGGTGGCGATGATGGTATGTGGTTTTAGAGAAATGTATTAGAAAATGGGAAAGGGAGCTGAGGACACACTCCCACGGTGAATTATTGACAGTCAGACCACCAAATTACAGTCAAAAAGCAGAATAACAAATAGCGTTAACTTGAGACGCTGTGTGATTTAGAAAGCCATCGGTCAATGTTATTCAACTACCAGGGCATTTATGGTTACTCTTGCCTTTACCAATATATTTTTGCTCAGTCTCTGCCAACATCATCCTCACTAAGCTATAGCCTGTACTGCGTTATACGATTTGCCCTGATATTCAATTCATTCCTGCGGCAACTGAGTCATTATCAGAACGAGTAAATGAAGTATGTTGCTTTGCTTCGGCTTAAACTTACATACTACAGATATAAAGGACAAGTTCAAGTGAAACTGAATCGTACACTCAGACCCATCAAAGAGACCTGCACAAACATAGGAAACGATACCTGTCTTCAGCCACATGCCAGGCTACAAGCTAGAGCCAAAGTGATATCTGGGATGCATCCTGAGTAACGTACATTTTAAACATCCATAAGTCTGCTGTAATATTCTTTCAAATGAATATAAATAGCTTTAAGGCTGCTGCAGGCAGTTCCCCAATGGTAGACTGAAAATATAAAAGGCAGTGAGAGCAGCAGCGTCCCTCTCTATCTTCAAGAATCTCTTGAAGATACACGTCTTCCAAACTCACCTTCTCTCCTAACATGCTAACATTCCTTATCCTCATCTTATGCCATTGCATTTTATTTTATGGTGCTTATCAGTTTACGCTGCTATCTACACTGTCTCACTTTATCCCTTACATCTCCCTCTTTACTGACTTAGCAGCCTTTCGTACTGTTGCTTCTTTGTATTCCTCAATTTGTAAGTTGCTTTTTGTAAAAATGTCTGCTGAATGAGAAAATGTAAAACTATTTGCTTTACATCACAAACTTATCTCGGCTGTCAGTTTACTCTTGGCCGTCACCGCGGCGTTGCCATTCAGACTTGACATTATGTTTCAAACTGGTCCTTCCACATGACTTAGTTACATTTACATGCATAACTCTGAAATGGCTGCAGGCTGCATTTTGAAAAAGACTAGAATAACACAGCACCCTGCACATAATCTATCTTCTATGTGCAGCAAAAAAAAAAAAAAAAAAAGCAAAAATAGAAGAAACTAACTTAGTTCAGCTTTCATAATGTAACATCAGTCGCATATACTTATATATTCCCTGATCACATTCCCTACCTTGCTATAGTTATAAAACTGAAACATACAGTAGGCACTAACTCTTGCTAATTGGTTGATAAGTAATAATTAACACCATTGGTCTCCAAATAAGCTTTAGTCTCTGAAAACCACAGCGTGATTAAAACTGATCCAACTTGGTCACAGCAAAACGCTCACGTATGTTGTAAGCAGACCCCAGGTCAGTAAAATAGTACACATAAAGTGTAAATGTAGATGAGAGGTGAAGTGTTTACTGCCACAAACAGCTGCAAGATAATGCACCTTGGTATTTAATGATGATAAAGCTCTAACATGTTTAGGTTATTTGTGTATGACTTATAAGAATGTGAGTATTTAAAATAAACTATCTACTTCCACAAAATCAAACTAGACTTAAACATATTCTGGCTATAGCATTCATTTATTGTGTAAAGTAAATTTAAGAGAACATCGGGGAATGTCTTTCCAACAATTAAACAAAAAATTATGATATTTCCATGAAAATGATCCAGCATCCAGAACTACAAAAACAAAAATACACACCGCCTTCTGCACACTCTAATTTGTATTCATCAGGAAAAGACAGCAATGATTAGAAGCTTAATGGACATGTGTGATGTGTTTCGGGTATATTTGTGTGAGCAGTCAGGAAAGCTTCATATTTGAGCAAAATAATTATCTGCTCCATACTGATGAATCAACTGAGGTCTGACTGAGTGTGACTGACACACACAATAACACACGCACACACAGTCGGAGTCTTCTTCTGCCACACACCCACATCCTATTACTACAACCTGAAAAGGTGACAGTTCACCATGCAAGAAACTTTTCACAATATCTGGCACTTAGCAATTAAGCTGGCAGACAGAGAACACACAGTCAACTTTGATAAATCTATACACACAAGCACACGCTCTCCAATGACAACACAGGCAGGCACAAAATTAGAAGAAAAGTTAAAGCATTTTTGCCAAGAGGCTGACACACCAGAATAAACTGTATTGATTGTTCTGCCTTAAATTAAAAACTAAAAAAGCAAAACATTGGACAGTGTTACTTATTGGCTGTTATTTTGCAAGTAAAACTATACAGAGAATAAAAACAAGCAGAAAAAAGGTTTGGACACACAAAGATGACGAGATGAAGGGAGAAAGTGGGATAGAGAAATGGAAAGGGAAAGAAGAAAAGTTTCTAGATAGATGATATTTATGGGTATTAATTACTGCTCATTAACTGTCTTTAAACACCTTTCCTCTAAATCTCTCTGCAGTATTTTTATATCACCTCCAAAAGGAAGTCTAAGATCTTACAAAATAGGTTTTGTACATGCATCTTTGGGAATATACCTCGATAGAAAATGGAGCTTTTTGCTAAATGAATTGAAGATCCTTGTTTGCACAATCTCTTTTTTTTCCATCTAAAAGCTGCAAAATTGACTACACAGAAAAAGCATGATCACAGGTGCTTTTTAGTTGATCCCATATGTTTCTTATGATTCTTAGTCACAAAATTACAATAAGGTCTAAAAGCTTTGAAACTCCCTGTATTTTATGTATCCTGTATTGCTTTCAGCATTTGCGCTTTAAAGTTTTAAATGTTAACATATAATGAAATCAAAATGACTATAAAATAATCTAGATTAGTCTAATTTAATCATTGAGTCAATCGAATACTTTCGACGTATCTTTCCCACCATTATGTACATGTCTCTCTTCTTGTGTTGAAGATGGTAACATTGTGCAAATGAAAATAACTGTTAGCTCATAATGTGTCGCGATAGCAAGAATTTTAAATGTGCACACATTTGTTTAAGCAGACAGCATACAGATTACATACAAGGCTTTCCATCTGCCATAAATGGAGGCCTTGTGAATCTTTAAAGAATATTGTCATCATGTTTAGACTCTGAGGACTCTACATTTGCCACTTACCACTCGGAAAACCACAGCAACATCTTTCATAATGAAACTAACACTAAAGGCACTTCATTAATTCATTCATTGCAGGAGTAGGCTTTACATGTTCTCTTGCAGGAAACACACAACATGAATAGTTTTAAATGTCTCGCTAAGTCAGAGCAATCATCACGGTGAAGCGGCTATGTCAAATATTAGAGAGTTCATTAGAGGCAGAGGTTACATTGATAATATGCAGTAAATCTTCACAGCAACACGCTGAAATTACGTCATGGACTGACACAAGCTCTTGGCCACCTTAAGAAATGCTATTTCTCTCTATCAAGGTCAAAAAGACACAGATGGAAGAATAAAAAGTCAATCTGTCCCTTTCTTCTGTCTCACTTTGCTATTTTCTCTCTTCAATTATATCTCACCATTTGTCAGTCCTCGTCTTTCTAAAGCCTAGAGGTGAGTAGACTCCATTTCTATCCATCTTTGGAGAAAACCTCAAAGTCACATGTCAAGTACCTGCTTGGACATTCAGTTCCTTTTCCTTTTATCTCTTTCCCATGTTTCACTTCTTAGAGATATGAAGTCCCGCGCAGAATATTCAGTCCCATTATTCTCCCTTTCCATTTCTGTTTTCCTTTGCAGCTTTCAATGAGCTCACTGCCATCCCAGTTCTTTTACTTTGCCCTTCCCTATCTTTATTTGCTTCATCGCCGAGCCTAACATTTTATACAAATCAAAGTGAAAAGATGAAAACAGATGATTGAGGAAGAGAGTGGATTGGAAGAGAGCAATGCACAGCGGAGTAGATGAGGGTGATAGGTGAGAGGAAGGGAGCAGCTAATAAAGAACAATGCTGTGAGAAAAGGAGAGGTTAGCAGAGGGTGAGAGGCAAGGAAGGGAACTAGGATTTAATATAAGGTTAAGACATATGAAGAGAAATAAAAAACAGAGAATACCACAAAAGAAAATGTAATTGTTAAGATGCTGCATGACGTTATGAAAGCAAATTTGGCTGCATGGTGGAGATGCCGTCACGACACTGGGATTGAGTGGAAGACATGAGTTTCACAAAAAAAAGCCCAAAACCATCCTCCTCATTTCTTGATACTAAATGAATCAAAGCTCAAGTCTGACATCTTAAACTTACACTACACAAAAATTGATTAATCTGAACATTAAGGTCATTAAGACAATGTGATGTAAGCAGACAGCATATATATGAGGTCTACTGTCCTGCTGAAAAAAAATGAACTCACCTTCCCAGAGTCCATTGCAGTGATGACCCACACACAGTGTGCATTATTCTCATATTGAACAGGGTAGTTAGGGGAAGTTATGACCCCTCTGGGCCCCCTTAGGTTACTGCCACAGGTTCGAGCTAGAAAAGAATACAGTAAAAGATAGAAACAGATCAACACAGACCTTCAGAAAAAAAAATAGATAATCCAAATTATGCTTGCAGGTCACAAACAACTTTCCATCTTAGCAGGGCAATGTACAAGCTTAGGAAACATCTGAGAGAAGCAACTGAAGCAAAAACAATCATTGTCAAAATAAAGTAAAACCTTATGTGTAATGTTTCTAACAGTTCCTAAATCACACAGTTAAAGATAAAAGTGAAGTCTTGACTCCTATCATATCCTTCTCTTTGTGAGAACGTGATTGTTTTTATACATGCTGCTGGCCTGCCAGGTCTAAGTTAACCTGGACATACAAGGCAGAAAGTGGGAGTGAAGATGCATGATCTGGCAGAAACATGAATGTGCAATTTAACCAAAATCAATTGTTGGCTGCTGTATTCTGGTTTAAAACATCTTATATTTGCACTTAAAAATAGAGAGGGTGGAAACAGCGTGAGGTAGCATCAGGAAGGAAAGCAAACAAACATTCCCACAAGTGAAACTGTTCAAAACACAATGAATTTATCTAAAAGTCTCTTTAATTCAACTTAATAACTCCTCTTCCATTTAGCCTCCATGCTCTTTAGTACTAATAAACTACCAGCTTTAATTATCAACAGTGACCAAGCAGAGTTGAAGTTCTCATGCTCATTTAAAGTTTCTTATTATACTTTTTTTGATGTTAATTTTATTGAATTAAACTTTTAAATCGATGGTAAATTCACTTAATATGTTGATATGTTCGATACTGTTCTTTGTAAATCAATGTGCACGCACTACTTCACAAACCCCAGCGGGCTTAGTTGTGTGAATACAATTTCAACTTTAGAATTATTCACAAAGTCTTTTTTTAAGGGAACATTGGTGCTTTCATGGCAAAAACAAGAAAAGTGCATTTCTTGCAACAAACTTGCTCAAGGCTGTGACCTGAGCTTCCAACCCTCCCTAATCCCAGTCCATTCATGTATCCACTGGACTGGGATCTGAAACATGTTTGCCCCATTCTGCAACAAACAGGACCCCAAGGATTAGCTACGAGATCTTTGTGCTGAATTTCACTGGACACCCCCCTCAGGTCTGGTATCCATGCCTCGATGGGTTTGTCTGTGTTTTCATCTCGGTCTTGCCTTTTTGCTTCCTGGCTTTTTCGGTAAATTTTGAAGGATGTCCAAGCATTATTGCATGCATTACTGTAGCACATTTCATAATCACACATAGTTTTGTACCTGAATTCTCAGCCACTACAACGGACATTTTGCTCTTCGAGGACATGTTTTGAACAGCACTTCTTTTATAAATACCTCTTTACTCCATTTTTTTATTCATCCACGATTAGTTCTGTGCTTTTCAAGGTGACACTTATTGACTTAACTACCTCATTAAGTTAAGTGTGTTATTTTTATTAAAGGAAATATAAAATCCGTCAAAAAATTGTGACAGTAAAGAGGTCACTGTTTTGGTTGAACAGCACTGTGACACTGCAGAAAAAGACAAACATTTAGACTCATCCGATATTTGTCTTTATCTACCATTATGACTTGTCTGGAGGTGAACCGAACTAACAGACAGAACGTAGGCCAAAAGCACAGGTGCAAAAAAAAATTAAGACAAGAAAGGACATAGAATAAGACATTAGAATAATCTTTACTAATGGAGACTTAACCCTCTCAGCCATTTGACTGGAAGAGTGGGCATAAAGTCTTTAAACGCACACATTTTGTCAAAAAAGTAAAGAGACATTAGAGACAGAGGTTATACAGATGGAAAGAGAGATTAAGTAAAGTGAAAGCTAGTAATGTGAGAAAGGATGGAAACAGAAAGCAAAGGAGGAAAAGGACGAGGCAAGAAAGAGAGGGTGAAAATATCAGGAGAGAAAGGGAGAGAGGACCCAGATGACTGATCTGCCTATTAATTAGAAAAGAGAGCTCAAACACACTTTGATACACAGCTACATGGACACACAGAAACACATTCATGGCAATTCATCTAAGAAACCAGCTTCTAATTAACATTAAAGTCTCAGTAGAGAATGAGAGAGGCTTGTGGGTTTGAATCCCAGAAGAGTGATCACACCAGATAATACAATACACCAGAGCTGCAGTGTACTCCTGACATTTCCAACCTCTGCCTTTGTACTTTGTAGCAGCCTGTCATTTTTCCCATCATCTTCTCATCATTTCTACTGTTTGGAGTCTCTGTTTGTATTTACACCCTCCAGATATTTGTGATGAATGATACCTTAAGAGCTAAATCAACTTCAAGCACGCTAAAAAGATAGATTCGATTAGATGAATTAACACGAGTCACATGTCAAACATGCCGAGTCATAGTGAAAACTGACTTCTTGCATTTCAGTTTTCCAATAAAATATGCTTGTCTGTAGTTTGGAAGTATGACAAGGAGCTGTCCCATATTTCATGGATACTTCATGTACTTTTTGAAATAGCTTCTTTTAATGCTTCATAGACAGAATATGAAATGTAATGCATATTAAGTGAAACACCTATTGTCTGTAGTCTGCACAGCTCATATGGAAATACTCAACTGTAAATATCTTGAGAATCAGTTCATACTGCATTTGAAAATTAACATGTATTATTCCTTGATCTCTTTATGTTTTTTTCTTCCTTTTTCTTTACTTTAATTCCATGTTCTGCATAACTGGTGGTCCCTAACCTTTTTTGAAATCTTCCCGTAAGCCCTTCACTCGCTTCTTTCTTTTTTTTTTTGAAAAAGAGTCACTCCAACAAAAAACATTAAAATACGAATTAAAAAACATTTTTTTTTATATCAAACCTTAGAGAGAAAGCTAAATTTGGAATATCTCTCTTAATAACTCACTCTGCATACAGAAATGGTTTCTGACAAGAGTAGCCAGTATCATGAATTTAGGCATGTTTCTGCTGTCAGAGACAACCATACAGTCACAACGCAGGAACAACTAACACACACACTATAACACAATGTGACAGGGACCCTACAGTCTACGTCTGAGCACTGGGACTGGCTGTCTGTCAAACACACACACAGCTCAAGGCCAGCGCTGCTGCAGATATTTGGGGTATGACATTATCCTTTGGACACTTGCTGTTAATGCAAGTGGGTTTGTGAGTGTGTGTGTATGCACATGCACAGTTCTGTGTGTGCGCTGGCTGTCCTGCCTTCTTTGTTGTGGAGCGATAAATCCAACAGGGTATTGTCAGTAAACAGGTGGACAGTGAGAGCCTCTGCAGAGAAAGTCATGGTTTTTGCAGTCATATATGTCGGAAATTTACAGTGTATTCTATATTTAAAGATTTTCCATTGTGTTTTATTTCTCAAACACTGGAATTCCAGCAAAATAAGATGTCAGGCTTCAACAATTTGAGATAATATCTATGATAATATCTAATGTAGTACTCGGCTTTGCAGCGTATTATAAGTGCATGATTGACCAGTTTTGTTTTTTTTTTTTGTTTTGTTTTTTTCACTCAACAGGTATGTGGTGCTGGTTTAAGCACCTGATGAATGATTATATTAATGATTATATATATTTAAAATAATGTGACAATCTTATCTTAATTGACTATATTGAAAACCTTTACAACAATTTTTTTTCTCTCCTTTTTATTTTTACCTCCGCAAAGGAGGTTATTTTTTTGCTGGTGTTTATCTGTTTGTCTGTGTACAAGATAACTCAAAAAATGATGGATGGATTTTGGATGAAATTTTCAGGAGTTGTCAGAAATGTGAAAAGGAAGAACTGATTTCATTTTGGGTGTGATATGGAAAAATCCTGGATTCTGGATCACTTTCAAATTTTCAATAACATTGCGGTCAATGAAAATTTTGTTTCTCAAAGTCTCCGATAATTATTGTCCAAAACTCATGAAATTTGATTCAGGTATTGACAATGGGAACTTCTATCAAATTTCAAAGGCTGATCCAGATCTGATCCAGAAGGCGGATTTTATCGCAATCTGTAAATCGTTATATGGGGGAATTGTTGCGCTTGGCGGAGGTCTGCGCTCTCCGAGTGCTTTTCTAGTTTTTTCTGGATCTTCCACTAGAATAGATGGCCATTGTTAATCCCCTGTAGAAATGAATAAATAAATACATGAATAAACAAACATATTAGACAGGACAATGCTAGAATTATTTTATCTGTTTATTGTCATGTACATTTTCTCAATGTGAAGAAACACAATTATTAATTTATATACCATTAAGTAGACGGGTTTGTGTGGTTACATCACAATAAAGCTTTTAAATCACTGCCAAGTAATTCCACTGGTACCCAAGAACTTTTAAAAACACATTCAAGATTCATAATGCCACATTTGTATTTCATATTCTTGCTTCATGATGAGCATGCAAGTCTGGTTTCATTGCTACATTACCTACAGCTGTAGGGAGCCACATTAAAGACAGGGCTAAAGCTGAACATCAGAGCAACAATACTTAGCAAAGAGGCTCATCAGGGTTTATCTTTAATTACTTGATCTTCCTAAGATCAGGAACAATTGTCTTTAATGATAACTTTGAATCTCAAATGAACAGGGCAGCAACCAGTGTCTGTATTACATTGCCAGGCCTAAGTGTGATGCAATGTAAAGCTCTTTGTATGGTTTTCAGGATAAATTAACTGTATGTTCAAGGAAAAATGGAGATTATGCCAAAACTATTATTATTATTATTTCTTCTTCTTATTATTATTATTATTAGTATTAGTATTATCATTATTATTACTATTATTATTATTACCACCGCAAAGGAGGTTATGTTTTTGCCGGCGTTTATCTGTTTGTCTGTCTGTTTGTCTGTCTGTGTTCAAGATAACTCAAAAAGTTATGGATGGATTTTGATGAAATTTTCAGGAGTTGACAGAAATGTGAAAAGGCAGAAGTAATTTCATTTTGGGTGTGATCTGGAAGAAATTCTGGACTCTGGACCACTTTCAAATTTTCAAGTACATTGTGGTAAATGAGGCCAAAAATTTTGTGTCTCCGTTATCGCAGTTAATTATTGCCCAAAACTCATGAAATTTGACTCAGAGATTGACAATGGGAACCTCCATCAAATTTCAAAGGCTGATCCAGATCTGATCCAGAAGGCAGATTTGATCACAATCTCTATAAAAACATTGAGGTTGTTTAATTTCAATATATTGACTTTGGAAACAAATATTGCATGAAATCTGTATAGCATTATTATTATTTATTTTTGTGTGCATCACAAAATAAAGGAAGATATGGTACTTTTTTAGCAGTCCCATATTGTCAGTGCTCTATGTACGGCTAATATTTATGGTGTAAGTCACTATCTGGGTGAATTGTTGCGCTTGGCAGAGGTCTGCGCTCTCCTGAGTGCTGTTCTAGTTATTATTATTATTATTATTATTATTATTATTACACAATTCTGAAAATCTTTTCTATTTTTTTTTTCTGGAAAAGGTCAATCTGACAATTTACCCTTCAAGAAAAATCCTAAATCTTCCATTCATATTTCATTTACAAACATTCCTCAGTACCTGCACATCACACTCCATTGACTCATCAAAAATAATTAAGAAAGAAATAAAGAAAAAAAAGATATCTTTAATAACTGTGTGCTGCTGTCTATGTTTATGTCTACAGAATAACTATTTAACTCTGTCACAGAAACACCCAATAACATAAAACTTTTTTTCTGTGAGTGATGGATAAAACTTACTTCTGCAGATGGGTCTGTGGTCACTCCAGGCTGCCAGTGTGTCAGTAACTCGCTGACAGGTTATACTTTTAGATCCATGCAGTACATAGCTGTCATCACAACTGAACTGGACGCTGGAGCCAATTCTGGTTAGGGAGGCACAACAGTAACAACACTTGTCAAAAAGACTGAAAAAGAAAAGAAAAAAAGAACACATTTGACTTGCAGACCTGCTAGCTTCACTGTAAGAAGGACAGGAAATAATTTTGTGATTGTCACTTCTTCTAAACTCGTGCTATTTATCACTGCCCTTTTCAACCCTACTCTCTCCGTTCCTTTTCTCTTCGTTTGCTCTCATTTTTCTCATTTTTAGATTTTCTTCCACACCCTGCTGTCAAACGCATGAGGAGAGCATTCAGCCCTCTGAGTTAAAGTCTGCGTGGCATCTTGCCTGCGATGTTTAATGTCTCCTCTCTGCTGACACGCACCACAGTCTACCACCTGGCCAAACGGTCACAACTTTGAGCTCTGATTGTTCATTGACTACCGTGTTGCTGAACATTGCAGAGTCATGCAGACTGACCAAATGTCTCTCTAAGTATCTTTGTCATAGAGACTGGGGTCATTCACTTTTTCCACAGCTTTCAGGAATCTGATGACACCAAGAACAACATTGTTTCTGTTGCTTACAAGATGCAGTTTTAATCAAACTGCAATGATACAATGAATTAGAAGTGTCTTGCACATATTTGGCAATGCGAACTTGATGCCTAATGACAACTGGATAAAAACATGTAACACACACCATACACATGAATACTAGTGACCACGGACAATTACCTAAAATGCTAACAGATGCACATCCCTACACATACACACACCGGTTAATGACCTTTCACTAACACAGACAACTCTGTTAATAGTGACAGATAATTTTGCAAGAATAGCTGTTAATGTTAAAGAACAGCAGCAGAAGAAGGAAATTAAAAGATGATAATCATTATTTTTATATTATATTTAATAGCCTGAAAATAGAACAGATAAAAATAAAATCCCTGTCTTTCACATGTATAAGAGAAATTTAGCCACCTTTCGGTACATTGGTACCTTGCGATGATGAAATTGGGCACGTTGCATATCTAGATAAAAAAGTTTGACTGGAAGCTGCACAATCAACATGAGAACACAGTGAGGGCGAGGCTTCCTGACTATCCCAGTATTACCATATACTACAGACTAAAAAATACTTCATAATTTTCAAAATGAGGAGTAACACAGATATCTGCCATGTGAGTCCATTATTCTTTTACAAATACAACCCTTACTGTCATTTAATTTCTTGTATACGTACTAGGAGTCTTGTTTTAGAGCTCTGTAGAAATTTACTTGGAGCAGATGCAGCTGTCTGCTGTTTCTCTGAGGGGTTTTCATTCCTGGTTTTAAGTCTGAGATTCTCAAGAGTGTCATCAGATTAAATGAGAAGCTAAAGTCTCTAAAACAAGATACCTGTCTTGTAGTCAATTCATCTCTGTCGTAGCAATATTCATCCAGTTATTAGTGTACTGAATGTGAACCGTTGCCTGCAGCAGAAGCTCACATGAGCAAATTTTGCTCAAGGATGTCTTTGTACAACCCCAAATCAGAAAAAAAAGAAGAAAAAAAAACTGGAACAATTTGAAAAATGCAAATGAAAAGAATTATATTAATTATTAATATTACTATTATCTTTTTTCTTTCTTTTTTTCCCTTATCATACAGTTGTTAGGAAATACCTCACAACTTAGCAGATAGTACTTAGGTAAACAACCTTGACTAGCCAGGATAAGAGTAATCAGAATTCCAGATCTTTTTCAGAACAAAGTGGGTGCCATTTGCTCTGGACCGAAGATAAAAAAAGGACAATCCAGTGTGTTATCAACAACGAGTCAAAACTCAGTCTCTGTGATGGGATGGAGCTTGTATCAGTGCCCTTGGCAAAGGTCATCTACTTCTCTGTCATGGCAACATTAATGCATAAATGTACACTGAAATTTTAGAGCAACATAGCTGCCTTCAAGACCACATCTTTTCCAGGGAAGACTGTATATTATAAAAATAAAATATGCCCAGACCTCGAATTTCGTCCCTTTAGTGGGTTGGTAAATGTCCTGTGTGCTATCACCACTTTCCGCCATGCTGACGTTACGATATCGATGTTACAAGCTACATATTCACACAAGACACAGTCGGAAGTCACTCGTGAGACTTGAATGAGGCTGATATTACATATCCTGGTAGTCGACCGTGATAATGGGATTAAGTCAAACATAAACGGTAATTGTTATCACGTAAAATTTTACGCACTTTACCGTAATATATATATATATATATATATATATATATATATATATATATATATATAAAGAGAGAGAGAGAGAGAGAGGGAGAGATGAATTTTTGTTAGTCAATCACCAAGACTACACTATCCATAGACCACAAACGCATTCTCAACTTTGAAACACAGTGATTCTCTCCGTAGTTTTTTTATGTAATGCATTATAACTCAATTCCCATGATTACCACTTGCTATCTAATAGACTGGGGTACATCTTTAGATCTCTCCTGCAGCACAGCTCATCTCATTTTATAAAGTGGAACATGCTCTTGATTATCCCTCATTTCTTTTTTTTTTTTTTTTAAATAACCTCTTTATAACAAAGATAAAACCAAATAATACTGAAAAAATGAAAATCCAAAAATAACAACAAACTCAGTCACCTCTCTTTAGACTTTTTGCTAAAATGCATTCTACCCTCACATACTTGTGCGAGGACTTATACTAACATGAAAGGTTAAAGATGTCCACAGCAGGAGTGTAAAATAGCTTACAGAAAACTCCTTATCAAAATATTAGCTATTACTCAAGTCAACTTATATTGACCTTAAACACTGTGAACATCCATCCATCCATTTTCTATACCCGTTTCATCCTTGAAGGGTCACGGGGATCTGCTGGAGTCCTATCCCAGCTGTCTACGGGCGAAAGGCAGGGGTACACCCTGGACAGGTCGCCAGTCCATCGCAGGGCCACACATACAGACACACAACCATTCACACTCACATTCACACCCTATGGGCAATTTGGAATTATCAATTAACCTGACATGCATGTCTTTGGACTGTGGGAGGAAGCCGGAGTACCCGGAGAGAACCCACGTCACTGTGAACATTTGAAACATGAATACACATTAACTAAATTAAATTATCTGGAGGGTACCGATCTTGGTCATATTATGTCATTTGTTAAGACATTTTCCCATGTTTATTTAACTTTCAAGCAGGGGTGATTCTAGGGTCAGAGCTTTAGGGGTGCTGAACACCCAATGAGCCCCACTACCACAACCCACAAGTAACGTAAGTGAGAAGAGGACGATACCACGGCGGGGTCGTTTTCATTTTACTTCTTAAAATATAAACTTAAACCACAAACTATGGATTACGTTTTGGGCATTATCTAAGCCTGCCAAATGTGAACTAAAATTTTAGAATAACAACATTTCTTACTCCATGTTTTTGGGGTGGAGAATTTCAATTTAGGGGTGCTGAAGCACCCTAAAAAAAGGCTTAGCCTCGCCCATGCTTTCAAGTGCAGTGCAAACGGGCAATCAACTCAAAAAATAGGACTGAGCTTCCAAATCCTCCTGACCACAGTATAACTGAATAAATAAATTAAAACAGCACAATATACTTGGACACCAAGAAATCACACATAGTCATATTTTACTGATGAGATGACTTGTGCCAGGTTATCAAATCTATCACATTACTGTTTTACTATACTGAAGCATTATTCTATTCACGACTTGAATGACAAAATATTAATATTAATATCAAAATATTAACTAGTCTAAAACCTATATTCAAAATGAACTTACTGGAAAGCTGAGCCCATCCTCTTGCCATTTTCAGGAACTCCGGGATCTGGACAAACATCACCTGCAAGACCACTTTGACTCACTGGAAAAAAAAAAAGCAAAAGAAATCTATCGGTGTCTGCCTTACAAGAGGTTATAGAGTTACACCGTATCGAAGATATTTCACAGGACTTTGTAACATTTTAGAAACCATTTGGAATGAAGATAGAATCAATGAAAACTTGGTGAAGGTTTTCTCGGTTGACATGATCAAGATTGGCCTCTTCAAATTTATCGTTGAAGTCCATCAACATAAGACAGTTTTCAATGCTTCCCCTGATGGTGCAGATTCATTTGATTAACTCTTGACACAACAAGGCATCTTTCACTTAGCCAGTTTACATATCTCCAAGTCAAATAACCAAATGGATTTCAGCTAAGTAAGTTTATTACTCACAAATGTTATTTTCATATGGTGACAAAAATTAAATGACGCGGATCATGTGAGTGACTATAAAAGTTTATAGCACCTGAATATCACTGTAGTTTGCTCTGATTCAGGCTCTTGTTTAATTCAAGTTGACTTTTATAGTCAATCACATGCCAGTTGTGAACATATTCAAAGGGTTCAGAATCTTGTAGAAGGCAGAATTACTGCTGCTAGTTATTTATGGAAAAGATGATAGCAGCCTATTTCTCCTTTTTGTAATTTTCTCTTCTTTTATCGTTATCTTTTTCTTCTTCAATGATCTGTTCAACTGTGGGCTATTTCTGACAGACATGATCCCCTCATAACAATTTTTACTCTTATCCACCATCTTTTATACAGTATTTCAACTGATGTACTGTATGTATACCACCAGTCATGTGGAGGCAGAGCTGGTTCATTTTTTTCACACACGGGCAGCTGACACAGAGAGACAGGCCTGGTATCCAGGCGGAGCTGTGGAGGAGACACTGTCGAGGTTGCAGAGCAAGCCCAACAAAGAGAGCAAAACAGAGGCGGAAACACAGACCAGCGATCATCACAGGGAACATGAGATCTCTGGGGAATGAGACAAACTTGCTTTTCGTGATCATCAGATCCCAGCGGAGACACCATGAGTGTAATATTTTGTGTTTTATGGAGACATGTCTACACTAGTTTATATCCAAACACAGCATGACAATACCTGGCTTCATGATAGTGCAGGTTGACAGGGACAATACAAGCAGTGGTAAGAAGAAGGGAGGGGGGGATTGCACTTTAAGTAAAATATGGTGCATTCCCAAGTATGTTTATGAGAGAGACTGTCCCCACTGCCCGGACATCAAACTGCTTGTGTTTGCACTATCTGCCTAGAGAGTTTACATCCACCATGATCGTCACTGTGTACATTTGACTGTTAGCTGATGCTAAAGTCGTCAGTGACTCGCCTCCTTTGTCACTAAAATACAAACCAGCTCCCGCAAGACATTCGTAACAATAATTGGTGACTTTAATCGTGTCACACATGACAGGACAGTACCAACTTTTCATCAATTCACTCACTGACCCAACCAGAAAGCATAAAATCTTAGATCTGTTGTATGAAAACAGCAGGGATGCATATACCGCCACTGACCTCCACCTTCTTGGCAGAACTGATAACTGCCTGGTCCCGTTGACCCCTATGTATGTCCTAATGGTCAAGCATGAGCCTGCTTACACAAGGATGGTGAGAAGGTGGATGTAGGAGGTTGCCGAACTTTACAGGACTGCTTTGAGTCAAGAGACTGGGATGAACAATACTTTGTCAACCACAGGGAGAAGATATTAATGACCTCACTGGCTGTCACAGAATACATAAAATTATATGAAAACACCATCATGTTGGCTTGCACTGATCACTGCCATGGATAACCAGTGACCTGGAAAATATCTAAACAAGAGGAAGAAGGCCTTCAGGTCAAGGCTCCTATAGGGGAGCAAACTCCAACAAAACAAGACCTGGGAAGTGTGGGAGGGGATGAAGGTGATAAATGGACTGAATGTAAACAGAGAGAGCCAGAAGGGACCTGGAAGAAGACTAATGAACTCAACTTTTTCAGATTTAGTTGTCAGCCTTCTGCTGTCCCCTCCACCATCCACCCAGTCTCCTCCCCACCCTTCTCTGTCTACATTGTTTGGAACCCTCCCATGGAGTAAGACAACTGTCAAAAACAATGTGCAAGCACAAGTTTGCACTCACGCATCATCGTCTAAAGTTGTGCATTAATTAAAAAAGTACTTTAATTCTCATGTGAGTGAAAGCATCTACAAAACATTTAAGTTGTATTTTCTCTTGTATTTTTTCTATGAAAATATGATTCAAATAGTTACAACCTTAAAAAAATATGAGTATGAAGTACAATTTAACCATTGCAATTATTTCATTACAAATACGAAGATACAACTGAGGATTCAAAAATATATGGTAGACAAGGTGACCCTGTGTACCTAGAAAACAGGGTCACAGATATCATCTGTGGAACAGAGGGTACACTGATTTCACAAACTGAACATGCCTTCAAAATCAGATGAAGTCATTGACTGTACATCAGTTGATTTGCAGACAATGGTGTCTCTGGGAGCAGAAACCACAGTCCACCATGGGCTTCACCGTGCAGAGACTGGTTAGGTAACTGCGTAATTCTTCTTTGAAGTGTCCAGAAGGGACTTTCCATGAGAAGTTCAGCTCCGTAGCATTGCTGCCAGTCAGTCACGCCAAACTGTTGCCCGACTCAGCTGAAGACACTCAGCTGAGCAGAGCAGAGCAGGGCGAGCGCTTGGCTAACAGTTCTGTGGATTGGATGGTACACAGCTGAGCTGAGATGCTCGAAGCATAATCATCTCAGAACTTTTCCAGTTGGAACTGTGCTCGGACCAGCAGTAAATCATCGTGACCAATATTTGAGACCTGCAGTCTCAAATATTGTTACGGTGACTGCTAAGCTCCTTCCTTCATACTCAGAATCTTCCAAAACAAACACAGTCTATCATGGTGGTTAGTACGATCCACTCAACCAGAGAAAAACATATTATATTGAAAATTTGATCATGATTTGTATTTATTCACATCTAAGAAGTCAATATAATACTAAGGGCTAAATCATTAAAATCATAACAGCAATGGCAAGCTGTCTTTACCAGTGGCAAAGTCAATGGCTAGCTACCAACCAAATAATGTCAAATGACCCATGAACATATGATTAGTCAGCTTTATTCCTTTTATTGCTTGACATAAATTTAACTGATGTGGTAAAAAAAAAAGATTTCACCTCCATACAGTTGTCATGGAGGTATAATCTACGAACTGGCAATGGTTACCTCTGGGTGCTACCAACTGATTTTAACACATGTGCAGTTTAGAGGAAGTGATGTACCATGTGTTCCATAGATGATGTCCGTTACCCTGTGATGTATTTTTTCACAGATAATTCTCAGTTGTATCTTCGTATTTATAATGAAGAAATCACAACCATAAAATTGTAATTTGTATGCATAATATTTTTGGGTTTTAACTTTTTCAATCCGATTCTCAGACAAAATACAAAACAAAATATAAATTAAACGTTTTACATATGATTTTCACGCAAATGAAAATTATTACTATTTTTTGAAATTTACAATCTTTTTATGTATGCACAACTTTAGATGAAAATGCATGAATGCTAACCTGTTTTTGACAGCTGTCTTCCTGTCTTCTCAGGTAAAGTGTCGTCTGGACCCCCCCACCCCACAAACCTCCCTACCCTCCCCCATCTGACTGTAACAGCTGACCATGTTAGGAAACAGCTGGAAAAATTCCAACAGGGCAAGGCCCCAGGCCCATATGGACCCCAGGATCCTGTAGGCCTATTACAGCCAGCTCCCCCTTGTCCTACAGCACCTCTGAAATCTAAGCTTAACTCAAGAGGGTCCCATGTTTGTGGAAGATGCCTTGCCTTGTCCTCTGGGTCAGGACATCTCCGGACCTTCTGCAATTTGTCTCCCTGTCTCAGCTGGGAGTGGATGATGCTCTCATTTTTTGTTGCAGAGCTCACTCATTTGAATTTTGGTGGCACTGTGGGAACCTGCTTATTTGATTTCTCTAGGGTTTTAACACCATCCAGCCACTGTTACTGGCTGGATGGTTGCCGCTGACGGGCATGGAAATTTGTGGGAAAAGAGGGCACCTGTGCAGCCCCTTTAGGGTAAGCATGTGGAAACAGATTACAAGCACCTGGGTGTCAACATCAACAGCAGACTGGATGAACCAACACTGAGGCTGTGCACAACAAGGCAATGAGCACTCAAAATTCTAACATCCCATTGTTGCCAGACTTGGAGCCAGTGACAGCAACTGACTGAACAAGCTCATCAAGAAACCTGACTACATAACAAGCTGTGGACTGGACACTGGACAGCGTGGAAGCTATGGTGAAGAGGACTATAAACAAACTCTTATCAATTATGCAGTCAGGACCACCCATTCCCCCACACACTGGCCAGACAGCAAAGCACTTTTTCAATAGACTTTTGCAGCTTCGCTTTCATTGGGACCATAACAGAAGATCACTCCTGCCATAGGGACTATCACTGTTTACTAGCACACCCATACTGGACAGAGAGAAGTCTAACCTCTCTGTTTCACAACCATGGACCCCACTGCAGGCTTTACTGAACACCCTGATTAATTTCACTTAAGTTAATATTAGTTAAATCCCATATTAGGATGTACATTTATATCTTTGTTGTCTATGAGTTGTGTCTATGAACAAATTAAAGTTGCCATATTGAACTAGTATTAGTATTACCCCATACAACTAAACTTCCAAATACAAAGATTTTCCTCTAACACAAATTAAATTAAAATTCAGTATAATTAAAAATAAAACATTTAGGTGTCATTGCAGTGAAATTGGAATTTTGAAATTGCAATACTGTGTCTTACGGTTAAATATTTTGCTAGAACGCATCTTGGTAAGTGCATATGTTTCAGCAAGATAAACTTGTACTGGAACTTGTGCATTAATTCATTAAAATAATTTTATTATTTTAAAGGAAAAGTTTCTGCACATGCAGATGCTTTTCCATCTCCTATTTTCTTAATGCCAAAATGTATTCCTCTTATACACACAGCATTGATCCTTTTATGTTGTAAACTATTTGTGTTCAATAACAAAAATGTAGTGTGATATTTACCCAAGGAGTTAACAGTCATTGTAAAATAAATAAACATTTTGCATCAATTTAAAATTACAGATTAACTGTTTCAAAAAATGTGCAATTTAATGAAAAGAGCCAGAACATATCATTCCTAACTTTGAATCATCTATCTGCAACACAAAAGTAAAAGACATGATGGATTTTGTCCATCTTATATTCTGGATATTGCATTGGTTTTATACCAGCTGGGAGCATCTGCGGCATGCCTAGATTGCAATGTAAATGTAAATGAGACCAGATAACATGACAGAAACCAGTTTAGACCAGCTCCATCTTAATGGAACTCAGTGGATGAATAATGATGGTTAGAGACAAACACATACAAATAAATAAATAAATAAAGGAGAGAATAAATAAAGTGTAGGGGAATAACAGGAACAGTCGAAAGAGGGCAGAACATTGCAAAAAGAAGATTATTCAAGGGTTTAAAAATGAGCTCGAGATCTGACACCTTTCAGTATCTTTTTTCTTTCTGCCAATCTTTTCCTGCATCTTTCTCTCACTTCTCTTTATTCACTTCCTTTTAAAACCTTTGTATTGTCAGTGTACTTAGCCCGCTTTTCCTTTCACACACATTCATAGCTATTTAGAAAAAGGGATGCCGAAAGTTTTGAGCATCCTTGCCTAAAAGATGGATAAATGATTTTCTGTTCGTGTGATTGGACCTTGTGTGCGCCGAAGGTTCGTGAGTGCACAGGCGGTGTTTGTGCATGTTTGTGTGAGATATGATGCAAACAAAACAAGCTGTCTTCTTGCTTTGGTGTTTTTGATGTTCTGTCCAAAAATCATCTCACAAACACTCTAACACACACTTTCTCTTTCAAAATCCCTCACTGTGCGCGTTCTCTTCCATGTTTAAATGGTATTTCATTGGCATCAAACACAAAGGTTCACACTGCAGAAACAAATCCAGCTCATGCAAACATTGCACGAGCTGGATTCTGTAACAAACAGATTGTAACAGAGAAAAATAAATAAATAAATAAATATGTCTGTTGGGCTGACTTAATCCCACATTTGCACTTAAAAGCACATTCATAATTTAAACACGAGCTCATGATACATGACATTATTTCCAGATCATCAAAGTGTCTGCAGCAAATATTTTGCCTATAAAGTCAACTTTTTAGAAATGTATCAAAAACTGAAAAGTTCTTTCAGTTATGACAATGCGTATTTTGGTGACCCCCACTTCATGTTGAGTTTCTCATTAGAAAACCCACTTGTTTCTGTCATTTGTGCAAAGCTATTCAGTCTTCATTTTGCAGAGTGGACTAACTCTAAATGTCAAGATCGATGAGTTTTCTTTAGGTTTAAGTGAGATGATGCAGGGGGGACTCTGTTTGTCGACTAAGCAATGGAGTACTTGAATTCAGAGGACTGGCCGTTGTCATATATAATGTTCATAGCATAATTGAATGGTGACTTATTCCTCTCCCCGCAGTTTGAGTAATATATGTGCCTGGAACTGGCAGCAAGACTGGGAGTCAATTTCAATTCCATTCTTAATGTACAAAGTTAAGAACAGCGTATACCTGATGACTAATGGCCACACAAGTACTACTTACCTCTTACTGGAACATGACTCAGGATGCACTCACACTACCTAGTACAGGGGCGCCCAAAGTCAGGTCTCAAGGGCCGGTATCGTGCAGGTTTTAGATGTTTTCCTCCTTCTACACACCCTGATCCAAGTGACTGTTTCCTTAACAGACATGTGCTGACCTTGATGACACGTTTATGATGGCCATTAAATAGGATCAGGTGTGTTAAAGCAGGGAATCATGAAAAACATGTATGACAGTGGCCTTGAGGACTGACTTTGGACACCCCTGGCCAAGTCCATAGTGTTTCCAAGCACGACCCCTAAAGTCTGGTTCATTTGACAAGTGTGAGCACTCTATCCAAAAGAAAGAAATATAGATCAACTTATGACAAAGAATAACTTTATTAACATTGTTTTTTAATCTGTAACAGCTTTATCATATTTCCTCATCTTAGCATTCTGGTGACTTTTGTTTGTCCCATTATATCCGTCTCTCTCCGCCTTTCTCTTCATCCCTGTCAAATATGTTTTGTCATGGTGTCTCTTGAGGGTTTGTTCACTACACTTCATATATCCTGCTCTGTGGTGTGTGTGCACATGTCCGTGCAAAAAAAAAAAAAAAAAAAAACCCACACAATAGATCTAATACTCCCTGTGCATACTCTGACGATGAGAGATCGCCACCTACTGTAGTGGATGTGAAATTACACTTTATTCTATTACAGCAAAAAAAATGCATATTCTATATATCCTATATCCTATAGCATCGCACCGTGTTCCCACAGGGAGGCGCGCCCCACTATTTGAGAATGACTGGCTTAATCTAACCATATGATGACGTATGGTGATGTAAGCAGCAGTTGTACTGAAGCACAATTGCAGTAATGTGATTGCAGGAAAAAGGAAAAATTAAGAGGGGATGGCACAGTACAACTTAGTTACTGGGAGAGCAGCATTAAAGTACTGTTGTCTCGTACTCATTTGGCCACATAGCTCATTTCACTTATCTATAAAATATTTGATAACATTTTCTTTGGGTATTTCTTGGCATTATCTTCACAATTCAACTTGTGAATCTCATCCAATAATAATCATGTTTCAGTCTTCTTTACCTTAGCCTTGTCTCTTATCTCTTTATTTATCCATTTACCTTGAATAATTTTATTTATTTATGCATCAACTTGCACCTTTTCTTTTCCACAGTAATTTTACAACCACGTCTTGCAGAAAATCAAAAAGTTAGATCCTTGCAGTAAAACAAAGATGAGTCAAACACTCCATCTTTGACTGACGCCCGTGTCCCACACAATCTTAAACAAAGTCATTTATAAGTGACGGACGCATAAGGACAGTGTTAATCACTTTAAATCACATCCTATCTCATTACACAAATACCTAAAATGATTAAAACTAGACATCATTCAAGGTGATTGGCAGTGGAGAAGGGGATATACATAAAAGTAATGAGGTCAGAAACCTCACTTATGCAAAAGCTGTGAATGTACTATTGTGCCTAAAAATGGGAGTTAAGGAGCATAGCAGTTCAAATCATACAGTCCATATCAGGTTTCTAAAATGATGTAGTAAGAGAAGAACAACAACATATGACAAATTTCATGTTACCAATATCTAATTAACAAAAAAATTAATTTAAAAAATAAGCCAATGGAGAGCAGTTTGTATAAAATGAAATAGTCTCTTACTGCTTTAGTTGGAATTCAGACGTTAAGCAGCAGCCAGGTGCTGATAATCAAATGCACCAGATGAATTGATCATCTGCAAGTGTGTCAACCTCTATAAAAGCAGATGTTTTGGTAGTTTACAGGTCTGAAGTGTGCCTACATATTCTCAAAGAGGAAAGACATCAGCAATGATCTTAGAAAAGCATTTCTTGCTGAACATCAATCTGGGGAAAGTCACAGGGCTATTTTCAAAAAATTTTGAATCTGTCATTCAAAAGTGAGAAAGATTATTCACGAGAAGAAAACATTTAAGGCAGCTGACAATCTCCCCAGGAGTGAATGTCCTTGAAAGTCAAATCTAAGACGATTCAGGGAAATGCCCCCAAAAAAGTACTTTGGGTATTATTTTGAAAATACCAAATGCTTTTGGGGAAAATTGAACACAACATATCAAGACGAACAGCTATTATCAACTGTCAAGCACGGTAGTGGAAAGGTGATCATTTGGGTTTGTTATACTGCCACAGGACCTGGGAAACTTGGTGTCATTGAGTCGGTCAAGACTTCCTACTTTCTTCATTTCATATCCAGTCTCATGGGTTTTGCAGCTCATTCCACAGTTCTTTTGAGCTGCATAACAATCTGTTGCCCCACACAGATCTTTCTGACCTAGTGTAGTTCTTCAATAATGATCATTTATGCCATGACTTTTTTCAAATGATTTCAATTATTTTATCACTTTTAATTTGCTTCTGTTGACAATTCTTTCATGGAACATTTCAGCAATTCAACAATTGACCCACAGTGTCACTTATCTGCCAAGAGATTTCACCCTCGGCGTAAGCTGCCAGCAGTTCCTTAATTTTGTTATCATTCCAGTTTCCTACCATCACATCTTCCAAATTTGCCACTATCCTGAGGGAGTGCTGTGATGAATTGCGGTGCTACTTTGGGGCACTGATATGTCCCAAATTAACTGTCCTGCCAGTCACAACACACAGAAAGCTGTTCTTTTTCAGAGTGTGATCAAACTAGGCAGGCTACTGTGTCATGAACCATGCCCACTTGAGCATTTTGGATGCATTCAGATAGAGAATCTTCGAGCTAACCTAGTGATTTTTCCTGCCTGTCTGAAATAAGTATTAGACACCTGTACATACAGTAAACAAATGTCCACAACCTCCAACAATGAACTGATGATCTTTGCAAAGTTAATAAATAAATAAATAGATAAATAAATAAATACAATTATTTATTTATAAATAAGATCATCCATTCTTCTTTACAATATAGCTGCAGTTCACTGAGGCCATTGTGCATTCACTTTTGCACAGCTCTTAAAATCCCACAACATTTAAACTGAACAAATTTCTGGACCTTGACTAGACCATTCCAGAACCTTAATTCTTTTACTTTTCTGCCATTTTGATGCAGATCTGCTGCTGTTGTTGCATGGCCCAATTCTGACCACGTTTAAGTGTCCGATAGACCTTATAACCACCTGGAGTATTCTGCTATACAGAGACGTTAATGGCCAACTCAAGAACAGCAACCCAGCTCCTGTCGGTGCAAAACAATTCCAAATTATGACGTCTCTGGTGCCGAACTTGAGAGGGGGTATGAAGCATCTTTGCAGAAATGCAATATTTGGTTTTCACCAAACATGCAACTGGGCATTAAAGCCAAACAGCTTTGGTCTCATCTGTCTATAGCTCATTATTCCAGAGGTCATGTGGTTTGTTCAGATCTAGTTTGTGAACCCCAGTTGTTGTTATGTGTTCCTTTGGGACAGAAGAGGTTTTCTCTTGGCTCGCAAAAAACCTGACTTGTTCATTCCTCTTTCAATTGTAGATTGCATGGATTGGAACATCTAATGTGCTCATAGAGGTCTATAGGGTCTGAGAATACACCTCTTATTTTATTTATTTTTTATTTTTTTGTATTTCTTGGACAATGGAGTGAGCTTGAAAGGATGTCCACACTGGAAAAAGACTGGTGACTCTCTAGAATGCTTTCAACCTTTTATTTATCCTCCCCGCTGTAGAACAATGATCCTCAACTGGTGGGTTACGACCCAAAAGTAGGTCATGGGCCTTTGCCTGCCCAAAAAAAAATAATAATAATATATTTCCCTCTCTAGCATTGCCATCTGTTTCTTGTTTTGGTTTATTATCAAACTTGTTTTTTGTGTTGTCATACTGTGATATTCTGCTCTATGTCGTTCAATCTGCACCGTGCTTTTCATTTAATAATTTTCAGAAGTTGAACATTTTCCTGGTTTTGGGTTTCAGCTCATTATTAAGGGGTGATGATGAAGCCAGACCAGTTGAGAAGATCTGCTGTAAAACACTGGACTTCAAAATTGTTTGGATTTCTATTTTTCTTTAAACTCTTTCCAGTTTGATATGCTGTAACAATTGCTTCTCTATTACCATCATGTTAGAACTTTCACTTTATGCATTAATGCACATCTGAAAATGAACTAATATTTTCTATGAAATGGTAAAATGTCTCATCTCCATCATCTGATATGTTTTTCACACTATTGGAAATTAAATAAGAATTTAGGAGATTTGGAAATCACCGTGTTCTGTTTTTTTTTTATTTATGTTTTACACAGCGTTCCAAATTTTTTGGAATTGGGGTTGTACATAAACTCACAATACAAAAACACACACAAATTCATGAATTCACAGTATTTGAACTTGTAAATTGCACAAGAGATTAGAGATTCAGCTCATTGTCAGTGTCTTATTATTGACATATTGAACCTATTGTTCCTAATTCCACTTGTTCATGCACATGTTCCTTTGACAAAGAATCACTGAGGTACCACAGTGGATTAGGAAACCACTGAGCCTGATGTGCTGTTCTGCAGCTTTATAGCTGCGGGGAGGAACAACCTCACTTTGTTGTGGTAGCCTTGTGCTTCAGGTGTCATTAAGGGCCATAACAGTGTGGTGAACCGGGTGGGAGGTATTATCCACCGTAGATGCCATGCTCTTGTCTCCTTGAGGGATTTCACTGGACAGCCCAGGACTTTTTTAATCATGGTGCAAGATGTGTTCTCTTGTTTGTCTCAGACTGTATTTGCCTAACACTAAGACCCACAATAAGATGATTTTTGTAATATTAGTTCACAAAAAATAAACAGGATAAAGACAAATTACTACCTAACTCGTGATATATTGAATCAGTTTTAAAAAGCAGACATAAAATGAAGTGTGGTTATCAAACAATACCACAATGAATGTGTACTCGAAACATGAACAAAAACATAGGCTAAGAAAGATCAAGACCACGAAATCCTGAAACTAAAATATTTAAATCAGCTATAACATGTGACTGAAAAATGAGCCACTGGGGAAGAAAAAAATAAAAATAAATAAAACAGAAGCTAACTGTGAAACAGTGAGTCAGAATGCAAAGAGAAAACGAGGGGCAGCAAGAACGGAGAGAATTGTTTGTGTGTGTGATCAGCTGACATGTATTTCAGGTAAGAGCTTTTAAGGTGCTCTTCGGGGAGCCTGGAGAATGAGAAGAGACATGTGTGAAGTGCAGTTAGATCATTATGCTCTCTGCTGCTCCCTTCTTCCTGCCACCTCTTAGGGCTCCTACGCACGGCACTATTTTGGGCTGTCGCAGACAAAAGATCAATGTAGTGAAAGAATCGCAGGGATATCTTTGGTCTGGGGTCAAAAAAGCTTGTCCTACGTCCTACCATATGAGCAGCTTGACGACGGCTGTCACTCTGGTCTTGCAATCAAAGACTACCTGATATCAATATATTTTTTAAATCCTACAACTCTGTCTATTTTCTACCCCATTAAAATGAAACTTAATATTATGTATTGATTAATGTAACCAAGCACCATTCCAAAAAAAAAAATAATCAGAAGTTGGCTTCTTCTCCATAATTAGGAACACATTCTTCTCCTATACTACTTTTCTTTTTTTTTCAACATTTTTTGGCACACGTATACGCTACATCAGACTAGTTCATGGATTACAGGATTCTACATCCGTCTCCATGTCTGCATCAGCAGTAGCCTACGATTCAAGAGAGCTCATCTCCATACAGTTTGCTCATAGCATTCTGGACATCGTAACCAAGATTAAGCAAATGCAATTCATACTGTGTGAGGTGATATAATCTTAAACGACTGCAGCAATCATTCAGTTTATAGGTGCCTTTACTCACTCTGCCTTGTCTCTCTCATCCACCTTTTTATGCTCAAAGGTCGTCGTCCACCCCGGAGCTGCAGCCTACAGCCGGTATCCATTAAAGCGTCTTCCAAAAACAGGGTGTGAAGCTGAGTGTCATTAAAACACTAAGTGGTTATAATACTCTGATGCCAAAAGACTGCATGACTGTGAGCTTTTCCCAACAGTTTTGCCATGATATTGTTTTATCTTGTAACACTGTAGAGGCTTTTCATTTAACTAGAGGGCTGCCCACCACATTTCCTAAGAATCGTGAAGAAAAAAATCCTTAATATCAATCACGCTCTCGACTGCACATCCACTACCTGTTCTGGCCACACTTTGACAGTGCACAGCAGCTCTCCACTTCACCTTCACCTTTCTGTCAGACTTTCTTTTTTTTTTTTTTTGGTCACTGGGTCTGGGCCCACCACACACTCCCACTTTTTTTCTTATTTTATTAATGCCAGAAGACAAAGTGCCAAATACAATATTTTTCATGGCCTAAATTCAGAAAGCAGTGTCTCGAGTTCACACAGTGAAGTTTCTCTATTCTGGCTTGGTTTTGTTATTTTCTTTGTTTGGATGAGCAGGTTTTCCATGCCAGGAGATGGACAGTGTTGTGCTAATGCATGTGCGCTCAATTTTAAGTTGATTGTGATGTACTAAGAATGTGCATGGATTAACCCATATGCAAGGTTTAGAGCATCAAATTGTTTTGTACGTATGGAAACTTCCACGTAAAGATTTCAAATGACATCCACACAAGTCTCTTGGTCCTGGGGACACTGCTGTGCATGTTTCAGATGTCTCCCTTTGTCAGTTAACCCAGTTCAGATGACTGGATCGTCACAACCACTTGTCATCAAGGTTTGCACAGTTCTGTTAATGTGCCATTCGTCTTAGCCAGGTATGTTGGAGCGGGGAAACAGAAGTAGCAGGTTTGGGTGAGACTGCAGTGTAGCTTCATATTTGAATTATCTTAAATTATCTTGACTATCATTTAAGATTAAAACCAATAAGCTCAGTGATAATTATTCATACATAGGCCTTTTTTTAAAATGTATATAAATGCATTATACTATGTGTATGTCTACTAGAGTGTACTTTAATATAGGCAAGAAGCTACTTAGATAATGTTTCATATGCATTATCTAGACAGTCTAAACTCCTTCTCATCAATCTCTGCTATCTTGTAATGATTATATATTGCACAAAGACAATCCCAGTCCTTATCATACACCGATTATATTACCAGTTGGAGTCACGCAGTGGCTGGGACTAAAAGATGACCCATAACTTATTATTATTATTCTATCTTTATTATTTATTACCCCGATTTTCAGTGTAGTCCAGAAAACTTCTACTTTAATTTCAGCCTACAAAACTGTTAACAGGGTTTGAATGAACATGGGTCTCATGGTGTGAAAATACATTTCTCATTATTGTCTACAGCTACAAAAAGATTCTGGACTCCCTGGACTGCTCAGTTAGCAGTCATTATCGGCCTTCTTTGGGTACACCTAATGACTCGAGATAAAAAAAAAGAGCAACAAACATTTCCCATGTGGGAAAAGAACCACAGGTGATTACCGTTATTTTGCTTTACAGAAGGAAATATGCAATAAGATCTGGGCCATTGGCTGCTTTCATGAGGTCAGCTCACCTAAGGCACTGGAGCTTTTCTGTTTGCAAAGCTATTTTCAGACATGAACACCGGTATCAGAAGAATCAGGCAGTCTTCTAATTTTCCCTGCTTTCAAAGCCGCCGCCGGCTGCGTGTTTGCTGCATAATATAGTCCCACCTCTTAATAGGTGACACTGTAATGAAATAATCAGTGCAGACTGGACTACACCTTGGAAACACAGTCAGAGACACCTCTGCAGGCAACAATAAAACGTGGAAAACCTCAGAGCGTTCATGTTTTTATAAGATGACCCTCCTTCTAACAAGCAAAACCAAAAGCTTTATACTCAGCAGAATGACTCCAGGCAAGCCTTTGTGTAGGAAAATGTTGTTGTTTATACAAAATAGTGTTATATATACAAAAAATAAAATAAAAAGTGTGTGCGTGTGTGTCTGTGTGGGTGCGTGTGTGTGTGGGTGGTTGGGTGAGCCTGTGGGTAAGATTTGAGGTTTTCACCAAGCACCACATCATTGATAAATGTAATATACTGAATTGCCTGAGGAAGTGATCACACACTTAAACACACATTCAAGCACACAGTGAGCAAACTGGTTAAAATTCTTATCGAACCAAAACAAGAAGAGGTTCATAAGCACATATTTCTCTCACTCAAAGATCCATACCAAACACAGAGTTAATTTTTACTGCAGCTGTAAAGGCTTGGTTAAGTATGCAAAGCTACCAAATTACTGCTAAGGACTGGATGAGTTATCTCTAAGATTATCAAGTCAAAACCCAGTGTGACATAGCCTCTGTGCGTCCTTACTTTTTGAGCCAGTGATGTGGTCTAAAAAAATAAAGTCACCAATTTTGCTAATTATATGACTGATTTTCAATTTTAATCTATTTTTTTTCTCTTAAAATTAAAAAAAAAAAAAAAATCAAGTAAATACTGGAAAATTAAATTAAAAAATCTTAACCTTAAGACTTGGGTCAACTGCCTGGGGTTAGTTGTATTCAGCATGTGGATTAATCCAGGGTTTTTTGACTGTAAATGGGCTCTACATTTTTAGCATGACTAATTTATTCCAGCATCTTTAGTTTCCACTAACTGTAGAAAAACTTTACAACAAACAGAAGTTTGCATGACACACACTTTTCCTGGGCTACATGCTTCCATTTAAGATGTTAAAGTAAATGATAATAAACAAAAATTCATTAGCAGTGCTGCTAACTTTAGCTGACTATATACATTTACAGTGGAGGAAATAAGTATTTTATCCCCCACTGATTTTGGCAGTTGAGGAGCTGGTTATGATCTCAAGGCAGCTGGGACCACAGTCACCAAGAAAACTATTGGTAACACACTGAGACGCAATGGTTTAAAATCCTGCAGTGCGCGCAAGGTCCCTCTGACCAAGAAGGCTCACGTCCAGGCCCGACTCAGGTTTGCCAACGAACATATTAATGACTCAGAAAGAGACTGGGAGAAGGTGCTGTGGTCAGATGAGACCAAAATTCAGCTCTTTGGCCTCAACTCAACTCGACGTGTTTGAAGGAAGAGAAATACTGAATATGACCCCAAAAACACCATCCCTACTGTCAAGCATGGTGGTGGAAGCCTTATGCTTTGGGGGTGTTGTTCTTCTAAGGGGACAGGTCGACTTCACCGCATCGATGGGAAGATGAACGGGGCCATGTACCGCAAAATCTTGGGTGACAACCTTCTTGCCTCCACGAGGACATTGAAAATGGGTCATGGATGGGTCTTCCAGCATGACAACGACCCAAAACATACAGCCAAGGAAACGAAGGAGTGGCTCCATAAGAAGCACATCAAGGTCATGGAATGGCCTAGCCAGTCTCCGGACCTTAATCCTATTGAAAATCTATGGAGAGAGCTGAAGCTGCGAGTTTCCAAGCGCAAGCCTCAAAATCTTCAGGATTTGGAGATGATCTGCAGAGAGGAGTGGACGAAAATTACTCCTGATGTGTTCAAACCTGGTAAGCAACTACAAGAAATGTCTGACAGCTGTGCTTGCCAACAAGGGTTTTGCCACCAAATATTAGATCATGTTTTGCTAGGTGATCAAATACTTATTTCCCTCAATGACTACCAAATTGATTTTTATTTTTCATTTCATGTAATTTTCTCAAATTTTTTTTAATATTCTTTCTATAACTGTTAAAATAAAGCTCTCATAGAAGTCTGAGACTGTTCATTTATTTCTTAGTATGACAACTGCCAAAATCAGCGGGGGATCAAATACTTATTTCCTTCACTGTATACTTTACAGCAGATAGTGCTTTGTATGACTTGGACGCTGCAATTACAAACCATTTCCAGGCAACTGAAGAAACCTCAGCTGTTTAAGGAACCTATCTGGGGAAAACAAATAACTTTTTATGGCACACGCACAATTGACCCTTCGGTAAACGCCGCCCCCCTCCCGCTTTTCCTTAGTTACTGTTGCTAGGTCGGACAATCTTGCTGCTCCTGCGTTAAGGACTGTGTTAATTACCTCCACCAAGGAGGTTATGCTTATGCCGGCGTTTATCTGTCTGTTTGTTTGTCTGTCTGTGGATGGATTTTGATGAAAATTTCAGGAGTTGTCAGAAATGTGAAAAAGAACTGATTTCATTTTGGGTGTGATCTGAAAGAAAACCTGGATTCTGGATCACTTTCAAATTTTCAATAATTGTTGCACTTGGCAGATGTCTGCACTCTATATATTTCCGATGCGCATCATCAGTACTTATATTATGATATAATAACTACATGGTGAAACATTTCTGCCGGGGGAACTGCAAAAGTGACTCGAGGTGTCAAGAACATTTGGGGGGAGCGTTTTTTTATTCCCTTTCCCAAGCCAAAACAAACGCTGGAAAAATGCAGGCTCTGGGTTCAGTTACGTGGCCGTCCACAACTGAACGTGAGGAAAGTTACAAAACACACCTACATTTGCTCCAAGGTAAGTTTGCTTTGTTTATTAGAAGATTGATTTAACCACTGTTTAGTAAAAGTAACGATATGACTTCTCCACTATGGACCAGAGCTAATGCTAACAGAGAGACGTTTTCATGTTTCTCCCTCCTTCTGCTGTCGGTGGCTGGTGGGTGGCAGAGGGCTCAGCTGTCCCTGGACTACCTGGGGTGACGGCTACTGGGGATGCTTTTTCTGCAGTGCTGTTGCTGTGTGCGCTGGGGCCAGAGGGTGGGCTGGCCTCATTGTGGTTCTGGCCTTCTGGGCTTCTTTATCTGGCCCCCACTGTCGGTGGATGTATGCCTCGGGGGTGTTGATAAGACAGCACAACAGGTTTGATGTCATCTAAAAGTTGAAATATTGCTATTTTATAAATGCTTAACTTGAAAGCCACTTGAAGTGTTTTTTTTTACTCTTAAAATCAAAAATAAAAAGTAACTCCAACTCTGAACATTGTGTGCCAGCATCCAAACAAACTGCCATACATAACCAAAAGACCTTCACTGAGAAAGCTTTTGTGTGTGTGAATGAATGTGTGAGTGTGTGTGCTTTTTCAATTATGAGGCCTCAGATAGTGCTTAGTGCTCTTCATATTCCATTAACTAAGAGCACAATTCAGTTTTTTTTAACATCTGAATGAGACTTCACACTGGCACAAAAATGTTAGAGTGTAGTTAAAGCATGATGCGTACTGTTTAAATTAATATTCTGTGGTGTGATTATTTCATAGATGACGGTGATTTTTTTCTGTTGTATATAATCTAAAATTGAGTTACTTGTAAGAATTGTATGTGAATAATTAACACAGGAAAGAGCGGAACTAATCCCTAAATGGAATAACATTACAGATGAAATATTTTTATAAAGCAATTATCCTCATAGGTTGTTTGAGTTTTGTTGTGTGCACAACCATCAGCATAAAGCTAAATGGCAAAAAATTTCTAAGCTTTTAAAACACTATAACTCCTCACACATTGGTCCATTGCCCTCGAAGCTGTTGTCTCTAAAAATTTAAAATAGTTGAGAGTTTTCTTGTCTTTTGAAAAGTTTAGATAATGGTATGTAATATCCCTACTTGGATTCAATCTTGAGAATCAGCCCAATCACTGGACTAAAAGGATGAGTCTGACAGAGCAACTGTGTCCAAAATCACAATCTCCCATCCAGATGCCTCTCATCCACACGCAGGCACACCCACTCTCTCTCCCTCTCACACATATACATACACACACACATAGAGCTCAACAAAGGGATGATGACATTTTAAAAACACACATTATTAAACCCATAAAAAGATGGACATGGTCAGCAACGATATTTACTTCTGGATATTGTGGAGACATGTTCCTATCCTTCGATGTTCTGCTATTAATAGTTTAGCATAGAGAAATGCTTATTTCAGTGTAAAAAGATGTAAAAGCCCATAAAACCCATAAAAAACATGAGTGCTATAAACCGCTCATCTCTGTGATATAGGGAGGGTTCAGCGATAAAAAAATATATATATATTAATGAAAAAAAAATCTGTGATATAGCGTGACCGCTAAAGGTGAACCGCAATATAGTCGGGGATCACTGTACTTTGAAAGTGTATTTCTTTCTTTCTCTCTTTCTGTTTTGATCATTTTCACCTGTGTCTCATCGGCCCATCTGTATATATGTTTGTGTTTATCCCTGCATCCTTGCTGGTCTGTCCTGTTCATTCATGGTTTCCTGCAGACCTTATTTGGCCAGGCGCCCCGCCCAGCCTGAAATCTCGAGCGCCCGGGCTACAATGTCGGGAAAAAAAAAATGTCAGGCAAAAAAAAAAAAATGCAATGCATACAAGCGACACGGCAGCGCTTGAGAACTGATCAGCGCACATAGGTTTGTGTTATAATGAATTAATGTTGATTCTCTAGTGCTGCGCTGTTTGCCTGCAGTGCATTCTGCGCCACCTCTCTCTCTCTCTTTCTCACACACACACAGTGATAACCTCTCTGTCGATCACTCACGTTTGACAGCTCAAGTCTCGTCTCGCTTCAATACAAGTTTTCCTCCGCTCACTTTTATGTCGGTCCGTAATAATTTATAGTCAGTAGAGATTCTGGTAAACCTTATTCGTAATAGACCCGGTGCTTTTGTTTTGACCAGACAGTGCGACTTCTCACTGCCGTTTTTTTTTTTTTTTTTTTGGTTTGCCAATTCATTAAAGTGACACACGCACACACTAATCAACGTTATGTTTAACTTTGTCTATAAAAGAAAAAAAAAGAACATTAGATATTTAAACTAACTAACTAAATAAATAAATAAATAAATAATTTTGCTTTGTGTGCCAAATTGTGTTTTGCTTTATGTGCCAAACTTATTAGGCCATGACCCCAAAAATAAACAGTTAGTGTTTTCCATCATCATGTTTGTGGGTTTGTTGTTAAGCAACTATTTTCATATTTTAAGGGCAAAAATAATAATTGAACAATCTAATTAATTAAGTAATTTGTCCTTTTTTTTGGTTCTCGGCTACCGTTCTCGGCTTGAACCCCCCCCCCCCCGGCCAAAGTTTTTTCCTGCAGGAAACCCTGTCATTCCCTGTGTTACTGTTTGTTGGTGGCTTGCATTTAAGTTCATTACACTTTGGAAAGCAATAAAAGACTTTTTAAATAAAAAGCAAGCATTTTGGGAGTTGATTGGAAAAAAAGATATTGGAATTTTGGAATTAATAATGTTTGTATATATTTGAAAATATATATGCCCAGCTAGGCACTGCACCAATATTCTGCACCGAAACCCTTCTAAACAAAACCCAGGATGTGCTCCCAGTAGAGTAAATTCTTACCCCTCTCAGGGCTGAGTACCACTGCAATTGTAAGACAAACATGAAGCATTCACAACTCAGAAATGAAAATCTCTGCTGGGACACAGGTTTGCACTCATGAGGAGTAGTCCAGAAAAGACACAGCTGATCAGATCTTCTGATGTCAGCTGCTCCGTCAACATAAATCGTACCGTATGATTTTGGCCGTTTTAGACAAAAGAAGCTCAAAAATTGGTCATCGTAGCTGAAAAACAGTGGTTGTACATCTCAGTCTGGAACAAAGATGAAAGTGAGAACCGTCTAGCAACCAAAGACATGCTGTAACATATATCAAGCATTGCCAGAAGTTTGAAGGAATCGTCTTACACGTGCGTCTGCCTGCTGCTACGATCTGTCAGCTCAGCAACAAACAACACAAACAGCTGCACCTCCAGTCACCAGTCCGTCAAGCTCCTGAAGTTTGCGGATGACACCACCCTCATCGGACTCATCTCCGATGGTGACGAGTCCGCCTACAGGTGGGAGGTTGACCACCTGGTGACCTGGTGCAGCCAGAACAGCCTTGAGCTCAACGCTCTAAAGACAGTGGAGATGGTTGTGGACTATAGGAAGAAGTCAGCCCCACCTGCCCCCATCACCCTCTACAAATCCACTTGACACTGTGGAGTCTTTCTGCTTTCTGGGAACTGTCATCTCCCAGGACCTTATGTGGGAGCTGAACATCAGCTCCCTCATCAAGAAAGCACAGCAGAGGATGTACTTCCTGAGGCAGCTGCAGAAATTCAGTCTGCCAAAGACAATGATGGTGCAGTTCTACACAGCCATCATTGAGTCCGTCATCACCTCCTCCATCACCATCTGGTACGCTGCTGCCACCGCCAAGGACAAGAGCAGGCTGCAGCGTGTCATTCAGTCAGCTGAGAAGGTGATTGGCTGCAATCTCCCACCTCTTCAGGACCGGTACTCCTCCAGGACCCTGAGGTGTGCAGGAAAGATTGTGGCTGATCCTTCCCACCCCGGACACCAACTCTTTGAGTCACTTCCCTCTGACAGGAGGCTGCGGACCATCAAGACCAAAACCTCACGCCACAAGAACAGTTTTTTCCCGTCTGCTGTCAGCCTTATCAATAAGACCCGGAACCCCCCGACACTCCCCACTCTCCACCTCTGACTCTGACACTACTGTCACATTGACAGAACTCAGAACACTATGTGTTACATTAACACTCAGTCTGGACTACCTGTTCATGTACACATTTTCATGGCACATCACTCTTGGTCACTCTGCTCTTAATGCAAAAAACAGTTTGTGTATATATATTTATATTGTGATATTTTTAGTTTACATTGTTTGTTATATTTTATCCTTAATTGCATGCGCCATCATCGCCACAACACATTCCTCGTATGTGTAAAATCGTACTTGGCAATAAAGTTGATTCTGATTCTGATTGCACAATGAAATGATATAAACATCAACATGTCCACACGGCCCAGTAGCCAAGTAAAAAACAGTGCCAGATACAGTGGAGAAAGGGGGAGAAATATGTGCAACTGTGATAAAGCAGAAATGCACTACTTTTTCTCGATTTTATGTCTTTTCTTTTCACAGCACATGTACAGCACGAAGGCAAACGTTAACTTTAGCGCATTAGTACATTAGCAACAACCTGAGGTAGTGAGTGTAATATGCAGTACATTATCTACCGATTTCATGACATGCAATCTGGCTTGCATTAATCTTACAAGACTGTAAAAATCATAGTGTGAACGTTGCCTTAAGCGTCTGCTCCTCCTGAGGAAAATGGAAAGGGATGGAAAGCCCACACCTCCACAGAGGAACATCTGTATTATGACTCCATCACTTTGGAAATTTCTCTTTGAGATGAATAAAGTATCTATCTATCTATCTATCTATCTATCTTTTGGCACAAAAGCTGGGTTGGGCCACAGGCACACCTTGGTGAACCCTGGAGCCCACTGTAAACAACAGAAGTGGACTGAAAGTGTATGTAATTCACTTACTCGCTTGCCTTTGGTCAAAGCCAAAAGCAGAGTGGTGTTCAGTGAGAAAAACTTTATTCCCACTCCCTCAGTGGGTTGAAATGGTAGATGAGAGAGGGCCTCCAGCACAATTAACAGATGCCACAATGGGAACCGAGGCTTAGGGACAACTTATGGCATGCACCTCTCATAAAATGACACACCATAGGCTGCTGTCATGCCAATTTGTTGCCAAATCCTACATAGAAAGCTGAAATTGCTGCCAGATAGACCTTTATGGTTGACAAAAGCCTTCCCTTTCGCCACTAGACTCTGAAGAAAACAGCACATCCACCCCTAAAAACTGAAATGGAACTGATTGTCGTTCTCACATCGCCGTGTCTCCTGATGATACAGGGCCATTTGATGTCCTTTTTAACTGCATTGTAGATGTCAAGTCATGGATGGCAGATAATTTCCTACAGCTCAACCAGGACAAAACTAAGGTTTTAGTTAAAGGTCCTGAAGGCCAGAGGGAGAAACCTTTACCAAAACTACAGGATCTTAAACCAACCCAATCATTAAAGAATTTGGGCATGACTTTTGACTTGTGACTCTGAGCTAAACTTTATCCCACATATTAAAAATATAACAAAAATTGGTTTTTATCACCTTAAGAACATAGCCAGAGTCCGCCCGTTTCTCTCTCAGGCCAGTATGAAGGTGCTAATGCATGCTTTTATTTCATGTTGCTTAGATTACTGTAATGCCCTGCTCTCTGGTCTTCCCAAAAAGAGTATTTGAAATCTCCAATTATTATAGAACTCAGCCACAAGCGTGCTGACGAGGACCAGAGGGCAGGAACACATTACACCGGTTTTAGAGTCGCTGCATTGGCTCCCCGTCCACTTCAGGATCGATTTTAAGATTCTCTTACTGGTCTTCAGATGTCTTAACGGCCTTGCGCCCTCTTACTTATCTGACCTACTTTTACCATATCAACCCTCGCGGACCCTGCGGTCCTCCGGCACTGGCTTTTTAACCAAACCAAAACCTAGAACAAAAGCCCACGGTGAGGCAGCATTTAGCCACTTTTTCCTCACTTTGATGTTGGGGTTCGTCTGTCTGTCAGAGTCGGGGGGCCTGGTTGCTGGTCCCCCCAATGTCAAGGCCTGCAGCTCCTCCCAGTGTGGACGGCCCCAAAAATGGTGGTGTTTCCTTGATCCTCAGTGCCATGCCATGTCTCCTTATTGTGTGTGTGTGTGCGTGCATGTGTGTGTGTCTAGTATGGAGGGTGGGAGGGAGGGGCTCTCTTTGTAATTGTTTTCTTTCTTTTTAAATTGTGATAATTGTTTTTAATTCTGTAAAGCACTTTGTGTTGCATGTCCTTGCAGGAAAAACTCTCTATAAATAAAGATTGATTGACACCATTTCTCAAAAATCTGCCACTTACCACCGTAAAAAAACAAGTAAAGGATGAGCTTGCATTCTGGAGTCAATAACCTCTGCTGGAAAGCCTGCAGCATTCAGATTCCACCTTTCATGGGCCAAGCCATGGGGATGTGACCCCATGCTAGCTACAGATGGTCTCTGTGAAAGGAGAGAGGCCGTGGTTCATCTGCCCATCATGGTTGCACCCCATCCTTTCAAGGATGTGTCCATTGTCATGGCCCAAAAACATGTATGTCACGTTAACTGGAGACTCTAAATGGCCCATAGGAATGACTCTGTGTGTGGTTGTTTGTCTCTATGTAGACATTGGAGGCCCAGGTCTCCCCTAAGAAAGAGGTCCTTGATATCACTGTGATAAACCTGGTTAAACTAAGGCTAATAAAAACTCTGGATGCAACCACTCCCAGTGACACACCCACTGTGAGGTTCGTGGGGTCCCTTCATGGCTGGAGAGCCTCAATGCATGATGGGAATATTTTCACTCTGCGACAGAGGTAATGGAGGGGGCACAGACATAATGATGCAACCCACCACTGAAAATCCCTTATTATGAGAAACCCCAGTTTCACAACTGAAATAACTGAAACCATAAGGCAGAGAAGGAGCAGAATGATGTGACTTTCCCAGCTGAAAATGGGCCATGCCTGATCCACGTGATCCTTGTCTCTGATATCTTGAAGCAATATGAGACATGAGATAATATCAGTTTATATTGAGCCCTAAATACCCTGTACATTATAATGGGACTAAACACCTCTTCTCCCAGTTTATTCTGAATCCGAGGTGAATGATCACCATCTGGGACTCGCTCGTGGCCAGCTCCTGTGATCTGGAGCAAAAGAGATGGTCATCTATGAATGAAATATTCTGAAACAGCAGTTTCTCAGTGGGGACAACATTGTTTTCACACACCTGCTGAACACCCTTAGAGCTTGAAAAAAACCTGAAGGGAATGGTCTGAAACTCGTAGGCTGTGCCTCAGTAAGAAAACCTGAGAAAGAATTTGTGTGGGAGATAAATGGCAATTTGAAAAAATACATTGAGGAGGTTGATTGGTACAAACCAATCTCCTGGGCAAATGGAGCGGCAGAGCACTTTCTGTGTCAACATTCTGAAAGTATAATGTTACGTTTAACACACATAAATTGGAGCAAAGGCGGAGCAAAGTGCTGCTCCTTTTGAAACGAGAAAATAGCATGAATAAAAACCCTGATGAGCCTCCTAGTCTGGTACTACTCTGATCATTCTTTCATTCAACAGGACAGAAATCTCGTCCTCCAGGGCGTGAGCTGAATCCCTGCTGGCAACTAAAACTAACACACCATTATATCTAGGTAGTTTCACTGCAAAGTGCTGTCTGTAACCCTGAGAAATGATGGGCATTACTCAAGGGTGAACCCGGCATGTGCACCGCCTCACCTCCAGAACCGAGAACGATGATGCCATTGGTTTGGCTCGGCCTTCTCCACTTATCCCTTCAGGTGGAGCTTAAGCTCCCACCATTGAGGAAAAAGAGGTTTGGCAGAAATGTTGATTCGTTTTATTTTGGGGGGAACATCTGCCCATGACAACATGCCTGCCTCCTGAATGCACTTTTTATTTTGTTTCGAAACTTTGAAAACTGCTTGGTGACACCAACAGAATCCTTTGAAGTTTGGAAAAAGTGTGCTTGGAGACACTTTGCTTTTTTTTTTTCACCTGATTTTCACCTATTAGGACGTGAGAAGGGGAGTTAAGGAGACCTGATATTGGGAACCACAGGACCCTGAACACTCTCCTGTCATCTTCCTTTTCTTCAATGGAGGGGAATGTGGTGGATCACCTCTTCTTACCTAAATCTAAATCTGCTGGCTTGGTTGTCCTACTGTCGGTCTCTCTTTATTAACTCTGCTGCCCTCTGACCGCTGCAGCTGCAAAACCACCTCTGGGCCCCTGTGGGGGGGTGAGGAGTTTTTGTGGTAAAAGATTGAAAGCTTCGCCTTCATTTGTGCTTTTACAACGCAAGCAGCTTATTCTCACTGCCCCCCCCCCCCCCCACACACACACACACAAGTTAGGTTTATTTATTTGACTAAATTTATTAGACTGAATGATTCCTATAATTACTCTTATTATTATTATTATTATTATTATTATTATTATTATTATTATTATTATTATTATTATTATTAACTCATTTTGGTATGGTTCTAAAGGTGTAGTTTGGTAGTAATCTAAATGAACCCAACTAAAATAAAATGCAATATAAGTGAGTACTGCCTCAGTATGAGGTCAGCATGTAGAAAATCAGTAAAGAACTCAAATAATGAAACAGGGGAGAGCCTTAGAGAAGGAACATTAAAAAATTAAATGAGAAAAAAACATTGGAGCAAAACAAAAACAAAAGAACATTTCAGCAGTTTTTAATTTCCTTATTACTACTCCATGTATGAGATTACAGTTTCTTTATTGGTTTACAGTCTCACAGGAAGGCTGTTATTGGCTGTATCATTAATGACACCACTGTCTCTTTCTGCTTTAATGGAATCGTTCCAATTCTGGCCACACAAACCACAACATCAACCTTCCACTTGCTTTGATACATCTAAAGGGAGGAAAAAAAAGAGATTTGAAAAGCTGCAGTGGAAAATCTAACAGTGATTAAATGTTAGTTGCCACCGGACCTTCTTCTGACATCAGCACAGCACAAATTTAAAATTTGAGAAATGATCATTACATAAATGAAATAGAAGCTTGAGAAATGGGGAGAGG
This sequence comes from Hirundichthys speculiger, assembly GCA_018398805.1. Lineage (NCBI taxonomy): Eukaryota > Metazoa > Chordata > Actinopteri > Beloniformes > Exocoetidae > Hirundichthys > Hirundichthys speculiger. Next base: position 4,539,248 of record JAGFBZ010000648.1, read on the forward strand.
GACACATCTGCAGGAGTACTAAGTAATAAAGCCAATGTGCTAGATCCAGCTTTTGACTTTTACATTAACACAGATGCTGAAAAACTTGCAGTTTCTCAAACAGCCAGTAATGCTTTTCTCCAGAAGCAAGTCAATCTCCACTGATAAGACATCCAAGGTTAAGGCAGAAATGAATATATTTAAAATCTGGGACAAAAAATGATTTTGGTCTCTGGGTGAATCGTTATTCACCTCATCATGTAAATTATATAAAACCACAAATTAATAAATAATTGGGAGCATGGTGTTTTGAGTGACAGCTGCATTGCAGTCTATGGTTTCAGACAGCTATGTGTTATCAAATCAAATCAAACTTTATTCATATAGCACTTTTCATACAAATAAAATGCTACACAAAGTGATTTACAAAATAGAATAAAATAGGAACACAACAAAGAAGGACGCGTCCCTCTCACACACAAAGCACACACACGCACCCTCACAGCACAAAGTAAAAAGTTAAGTAAGGTATGGCACTGAGGATCCCGGTAAGGAAAGACCATACAGGCCACAGCCTGCATCCACAGGGGGCGCTGTCCCAGAGACCACCTCAACCCAGGTAGACCAGGGTAGGATCTACACGTTGTGCAGACCCCCCCAGTCCTCCAAACCCGAGGGATCTCCAAGACCACGCCCCCGTGGGCAGACCAGACACAACTACCAGTGTGGAGGGCCCCCATGAAGAGGCCATTTTACCAAACGTTTAACATTTTTGATGCCTTGACAATGATACCTAACAGAGGCTAATCAGTCTTATTTAAAAGATAAGATGGCCTTTTTGTGTGGTACATTGTGCTAAGAGACTGCTACAGCCAGCTCTGGGTTCGGGTCTGAGGATGAACTTAAGCTAACCAGCACGCAGTAAATACATGCCCACAGCCAATGGCTGCTATCAGGTCGAGTTCTGACAACTCTGTGGAACCTCGGGCCATGGTATTAGTTAATGTTGGCTATTCCAGGGTCCTGGTGAAAATCAACTGGTCCTTGGCCAGCCTTTGTTTCAGCTGCGGCAGTACTTGTTTCCAGTCAGAAGTGGGATCAGAAATGAGGATGGATGAAAAGATTTGATCAGGATGATTATAAGATTATGCTAGTTATCATCATAGGTCAGCATGAGCGCCGCCAAACTAAAATAGCTAGCTTGTGATATCTAAGATCAAGTGGACACATTTCAATAAGTTGAAACATTCTAATGATTTCAACAAATCGTTAGATTGCTCAACGATTTGCCAATTTTTTACATTAACTGGGTGGAGTCAGCTCATCTCTATATATCGCCATACACAAGCCCAAAAAGACTGGCTTGATACTGAATCTTCAGAAAGCCTATGACTTCACAGAGGGTTTGTCAAATTCTTTTCTACAGTCTATGAATAAAACAAAGGATTCTTACACACTTGGATTTAATGAAAAAGCTGTATAATAATTTAACAACAACAACAGCAGCAGCAATAATAATAATTCATAGTCGGACAAAAATGAATTAGAAAATGTAGTTCTGGTTGCAAATGTCACCAAGAGGGTTAACCTTCTTGCATGCTCTCCCCATGCTGCATGGGCTTTCTCCAGGTTCTCTCCCTTCCCCCCAAAGGCATGCATGTCAAGTTAATTGGAGATTCTAGACTGCCCATAGGTATGAGTGTGTGTGGTTGTTTGTCTACATGTGGCCCTTTGATGACAACCTGTCCAGGATGTACCCCTGTTTTTTGCCCTAATAGAGCTGGGATAGGCTCCAGCAGATCCCTGTGACTCTGCACAGGACTAAATGGGCATGGATAGTGGATGGATGATCCAGTCTCAACACTGATGGAAACTCCTTGTTTAACCAGTAATGTTTCAACTTTTGTTTGAAATGTCCAACCATCCATCAGTCCACCAATTAACTTCTGCTTATACATATTCAGGTTGTGGGGTCAGCAGCCTAAGGAGAGAGGCCCGGACCTCTCTTTCTCCAGCCACCTCCTCTAGCTCTTCTAGGAGAATACCAAGGCTTTCCCAGTCCAGACAAGAGACATTATTTAATGTCCTAAGTCTGCCATGGGATTCCTCCTGGCTGGACGCCAAGGAGGCATCTCGTGGGCATCCTCACCAGATGCCTAAAAAACATTAGCTGGCTCCTCCCAATATGAAGGATTATTAACTCTACTCCAAGTCTCTCCCAGATGACTGAGCTTCTCAGCCCATCTCTGAGTCCAGCCACCCTGCAAAGAAAATTCATTTCAGCTACTTGTATCTGTGATCTTATCCTTTTGGTCACTGCCCACACTTAATGACCATAGTTGATAGCAGGAACATAGATCGACTGATCAACTGAAAGTCTTGGCTTTTGGCTCAACTCTCTTTTCATCAAAACAGACCGATACAGAGTATGCATGACTGCTGATGCTGCACTGATCTGTGTATTGATCTCCTGTTCTATTCTTCCCTCACTCATGAATAAGCCCTGAAATACTTAAACTACTCCACTTGAGCCAACACCTCTCTGACAACCCAGACAGGGAATTCCAATCATCCGCTCCAAAGGAAGCTGAAGACCACAGCTAAATGTAGCCAACAGGACTATATTATCAGGCCTGTTTCAAAAGCAGGTAATGTTTAAACTCTGAGGATGTAGAAGCTGAGCTCAAAGAATCTTTAATATTTACATTTCACAAAGCAACATAACTTAACTATGGACAAGAGGAAGACCAGTCCGTAAAGACTATTTCAGAAACTGAGGTAACTTATACTTGAAGTCTTTTACCATGGTAGCTGATTATGTGAACTAAACCTGGTTGAGAGCAGGTTAACTTCCATATACCCTAAGCTCTTTATCTCCTCCCCTTTAAAAAGCTGAAACGAGTTAAACTACATAACACAATCGATCATCATACAATTTATATCTGAATGATGACATGTTGCAATTACTTCAGGAAAGCAATGGGGATATGAATAGACAGTTCATTGCAGTCAAGCCAATCATCAATCATATGATTTTTTGCCAGAGTTCAGTTTGTCATTTTTCTGCAGTTATGTAAGATATATACATGATTGAATCCTCTGTGTATCACAAATATCACCGATAGTATGCCAATACCGATAGTATAGGAGTCAACCAGTGATCTTTATTGGTAATTAGTGTGGGTTAATATGTATATTAAGCATAGTGACAAACAACAATATGACTTACATGAGAACAAAAACTAAGGGCAATGAATAGTGCACACATCTCTAAAATTATATACAGCATTGTGTCCTGTGACTTGCACGAACAGATAAATCAAAATGAGTGCACTTGGTTGCAAGTAACAAATGATCATATAATGGAATTTTGCTGACATATATTTAATATTTATAATTTTCTATTGTACATTTACCTCATTCAGATTATCTAAGGTCCAAGATACAATGTAGAAAACTGCTGAAGCAGCAGAACTGCAGTTCAAAATAAACTGAAACCCAAAAGAAAATCTAAAAGCAGCTCATAGATCAATGTCTTGGGAAAGCCAGAGCAAGGTTGAGTCTAGTCTCATCCCTTCGTTTGTAAGAGGCTTTATAACAAAAGAACATATTTTATTTAATGAAAGGAGTCTTAAAGCATCAGTCACTCCTTATTGTTTGACTGGGGTGTTGCAGTATCCAAACCAGCGGGTAAAACTGGAGGGGAGAGACACTAAGAAACTGGTACACCATCTAAATCTAGCAAATGTCTGTTGATGTATTAAAGTTAGCACTGGGCAAGATAATACATTATTATCACATTAACGCATTAATTTATTAACACTGACATTTATTTTATCGCGCATTAACGCATGTTGCTCCCATGCTTTTATTTTGAAAAGTCTGTTACTGGCTGCAGCGGAGCGGGAAGAGAAATGATGGAAAAACATGCAGGAAAGCTAAAACAGACATGGAGAGCAGTAAACTTACAGAACTTTAACATGGACATTTTCATTTTAAAGTTCTCTCAGACAGAGGATTGGACAAAAACAAGGTTATTTGTAACCACTGCCAAGTTTGATTTCCCATTAAATGTTTCTGCTGTTACCTCAGAAATTGTCTGTTTTAATGTTCTGATTGTGGCTCAGGATTTTGTTGGTAGACATTTTTTTTTTATTTTTCATGAAAAAAAAACAGGATGACATTAATACTCTAAAAGTGTTTGCACAACAAACGTTATGGCACTTTAGTTCATATGGCAGCCGAACATTTAAATAAAAGTGCACCTTCTACTACTTTTGATTTCATTATTTGATTTTGTGTACATACAATATGGTTGGGAATCGAGAACCGGTTCCTGTAGAGAACCGGTTTCGTTTCAATTCCATGGAATTGTTTGACAGTTTATCTAGCGATTCTCTTATTCATTCCTACCAGCAGGAATCTCACGTAATTTATGCAAGTTATGCACAGTAAATTCCAGAAAGCACTTACGTGATTAAGTTACCTCGGATTAGCATGTGCATTGCAGTTGTAAACAACAATGGTGCCCACTAGGGATGCGCGCGATTAGTCGTCTAAACGATTAACCGTCCGCCCACTTACTAGTCGGCACCAGAAATATTAGTCGTTTAAACCAATTTGTGTTTTATTCATGTACAAGGCCGCTTAACTGTCATACAGCCGCCCGCCACTAGTCGGGGCTACAGAGCAGTCAGACAGCAGCCCCCTCTCCGCGGCAATGCTCGAGTAGACTGGAGTTTTAAAACGGCACGGTGGGAAGATAGTCTCTCGCAAAACCAGCGCGGTTTGGCGGTACTTTAATCTAGAAAATGAAAACAAGGTAGCATGTAGACTGTGTCAGAAACAACTGGCATACAATCACTCGACTGGAGCAATGCGCAACCACATTTGACTCAAGCATTTGGATGTTAATCTGCACGAGACGACGGCTGCTGATGCTAGCGGTGCTAGCTACACTCAGGCCGATTTGACATTGTTTACCCGGAGACGTGTTCTCCCGTCCGGTCTGAGAGGATAACACAGCTCATCACGATAATGACTTCGCAAGATATGCTTCCACTTAACTTTGTAGAAGTTAAGTGGAAGTGTAGGCTTCAGGAAGCTAATGTTGCTGTTTCGATGTTTAAATAAATTGTGCTAGATTTTCACTGTTTCCTGAGTGTTTTCCTTTTTTTTTAGACTAGTCGACTAGTCTTAGTTAAAATTTTGGTTTAGTCGACAGGGAAATTAGTCGCCAGGAACATCCCTAGTGCCCACCAGGTTCAAACGCTCCAAAGTTTGGCTTCACTTCACCAAAGAAAGATGACAACACGGCAACATGCAGTCATTGCAAAGTGGAGATAACAGAGTCAGGAGGGAACGCGACTAACATGCAGAGACATTTGCGCACACAACATGCGATAATGATAAATGAGTGTTGTGTTTTTGACGCGCTTCGAACTGATAGATCTCAACCCACCAGCAGCGGCAGTAGCCAAGCTAAGATCACTGCTGCGGTTACTACGGAAGGCAACTCTGGTAAGTAGTTATCTCTGCTACTGCCAATGTGCTTCTTTGTAAAACACGCTATAACATTAACGCTATGCTATTAAACAAATGTCTTCTGCATTACATTTAGAAGATGACTGTGATGAGAGAGAGAGTTTGGCTGGTTCAGAGGCTGGCAGACATGCTTATTTTTCTGCAAAAGAATTGTTAATTCTTCATAGTGTCTGCAGATTTGCACTATGCTCTGTTCCGTTGTATTTATCTTTCTTTATTATTATTTTTTAAGTGCTTAGTGACCTCATATATCCTTTTAAAAAGGAGAATTTTTAAAACTTTCTATTAGGAAAAATCTGTTAGTAAAATGTTAACACATTCTTGTGTATTTGCACAGTTACATATTACAACAGTTAACACGTTATCCAGGCTTTGGGCCTCTTTTGACCTCGCCGTGACTTTTAAGTAAAAAAAAAAATGGTGCTAATAAAACTGTTCTCCTTTTTGCCCAAATTAGAATCGATAAGAGAATCGATAAAGAATCGAATCGTTAAACATTATCGATAATGGAATTGGAAAAATCTTATCGATTCCCATCCCTAATATACAATGTTATTAATTGTGAATAATCAGGGGAAATCATGCGATTTATTATGATTCAAAATTTCAATCGTTGCCCAGCCCTAATTATAATTGTTATTATTGTTCAATAGCCACAAAGGTAGAGTACATGATTTAGAAATTGATATCAGTAATGATTTAAAATTATCTTTTAACAGCATCCTGCCTCGAGATATTTTCCCACAGGATTTCCCAAAGTGACTGGATGTATTGACTGCATCCATATTCCCAGTACAGAGTACATCCATCCATTATCTACACCCGTTTCATCCTCTCAAGGGTCACGGGGTACATAGCACAACCAAGCCTTTTCTGTTCAAATTACCTGTCTTAATTATGTCTTTATACTTTATACACAACTGCTACAATTTTGTGAACCAGGATTATATTTATATTCTCTGTAATTTCTCCCATAGTGTCTTTCCTTCACCACTGCTGCTCTCTTACATTTCTGCAGAAAGCCACATCATTGTAATAAAAGCTCAGACTCAATGAAGAAGAGTAAAATGATCTCTTCCATTTACCTGGTATTCTCATAGTGAATAATGGTAATGGGGCTCCCTTGATGATGTCTTTGTAAAATCGTAGGAACTCAGAGTCAACATACTCAGCGTTGACAAAACCAATTCTTTTTTCTTCTTCTTCTTCTTTCTTTTATAACTAATATTACTCTCTGGAAAAATTGTTTATCAACTTCATTACAATTAAAAAATTGTCAGCCACAATAAAAAATTAAATGACAGTTTTGATCAAATTTGGGTCAAAATGAGTCGATCTTTACATCTATAACATAAATCGTCCCTAAAAGATCTGTGACTGCACATTATGCAATTCCTTGACTGTGGGAGGATGAAATAAACACAAGACGTAAACAAAGACTTTTTAAATCTACTCCCACCATAACTGCCCACAGTTAGCTTGATCTTCTTCAGCCTGAGAATCCGTTAATATAAACGTATTGATCCTGGGGGGGGATAAGAATGGGCATACATTTTTACGATGGGTTACTGTCATCATTATAATCAAACCACATGTGCATTTCCCTTAGTACAGTGGTGCACAAACTGTGGTACGCATACCACCAGTGGTACGCAAGCACTCTCTGATGGTACATGAGGGAACGTCATGACTTTTCATATTTTTTCCACATTTCCAAAAAATCGGAAACATAAAACTGGTTATAAATATGTTTCAAACGAAATGTGTAGCTTGAGATAATTAAAATTGTGTCTTTTAAAAAAAATATTGTTGTATATTCATTCGCAGTGCAGATGTAACAACTTTTGAGTGTGTTTATTTTGCTCTGTATGAGAGTATGAGTATGTAAGAAATGTCTGATTCAGTAAAGTAACAATTCAGGTAATAAATAACCACAATAAGGAACAAACATCTCTGTGTGTTTAAAGCTAATTGAGAAGGCATATATGGCTATATTTTAAAACCGGTCATCATGGTGGTACTCAGAGAGCTGAACAGTTTCTCAGGTGGTATGCAGCATTAAAAGTTTGAGAAACACTGCCTTAGTAATATAACATTATCTCGCTCTCCCAGTGGGTGTGGGTCACCGGTGGCCCCATCACTCGGGGTCAGGGTTGATGTGTTGTTGCCGGCGTTCATTTGTCGGCCCTGTTTTGCTGCGGGTGGGGGGTGGTGCATGGGGTAACGGCTACCAGGTCTGAATTTTCTGTGGCGCTTCTGCTGTGGGCTGGGGCCTAGTGGGTGTGGGGGCCGGGGGGTGGGCGGGCCTTGTCGCAGTTTTGCCCCTCTGGGGGCCCTGCCTGGCCCCCTGTCAGTGGACGTATGCCTTGGGGGTGTTTGCCCCTTGACCTCTCAGGTCGGGGGGTGGAGGTCCTCTGGGGCCAGTCTGGCCCTGGGGTGATGGGAGTTAGATGGCGTTTTCTCACCCGTGGAAAGATTTGAGACGGATTAAGATAAGGAGCAAGGCCGTAGCCAGGGGGGGGCACAGGGGGCCCGTGCCCCCCCCTACCAAAATCAAGTCGAGTTTTTTTAAATGTCTTTTTTAAAGAAAAAACCTCTCTCAGCCAAATCTGTGCCCCCCCCCCCCCCCCCCCCCCCCCCCTCTGAAATCTGTGCCCCCCTTCCTTCCCCTTCACCAGTCTGACACCACCTGGCAAAGGTGTCAAATGGGCTTCAGTCAGTCACCCAAGGTGTGAAGTAGACTCCCCCTCCCTCCCTGGGGCCCAGAGTCAGGTGAGCAGCTCTTGTGGAGCAGGTCTGGTAGCCCATAAACAAACATTTCGCGCGCGAAATTGTCACATGCGCCATTTGTGCCCCCCCCCTGAAAAATTCCTGGCTACGGCCCTGAGGAGAGTGGTGATGGTAATGGTGAAGACAGTTTCCTTGTTACATGTGAGTGTATATGAGCATGGACACATTGATGCTTTACACCCCTCCCCCAACAGCTCCCCTCTACTGTCAACACAATCAATCGACAATGTTTACATCAGTTCTCCATATACAGGTCTATAGCTTGGTAAAAGGTGTTCATCCAGTCTTCTCGTTAGTAGTTTCTGCTTCTTACATATTATCTATTTAAGTTTGTTCGTTGTCACAACACAATCCACTACACAACACCCCCCACACTTCACAACCCAGCACACGCCATACCATCACTGTCATGTCTCTTTAATTGTCTTGTCCTTAAATGTTTCACTACTGCTGTTTTTTTTAGTCCTCTCTGACAAAATCAGGATTTAAGATGTTAATAAAAGATGTTAGAATTTACAGGACTGGTGAAGGACACGTTCACCCTTCACACGCCCACAAAAAAATGTCTGCTATAAGATTTAATTGCATATACATACTAGATGGTTTGGCTAGATGATGGCCCTAACCACGAATGTAAATGCAGACAAAAAAAAAAAAACATAACCGATTCTTAACCCCCGTTTTGACATGGGGGTTTGAAAATTCTAAACTCTGGGTTTTTTGACTCCGACTTATTTTTTTTTTTTTTTAAACTCAGTCTGCTGAACCTCCTTTTGGAAACAGTATCCTGTTGTGAAATGTGAGAAAAACATGTTGACACAAACTACAAAAAGGCAAAATTTTGCAGCATACTTACAAACAGCATTTTTGTGACTGGAGTCTTTACTGGGCATCATTTTTACCCCCCTGGACTTCAGTTCTATTGCTTTCTTCACTGCAGAGGCAAGAAAAGAAGAAGGTTATTCACTTAATTATTTATTTAGTTTAATTATAACTCATACTTTATTAAACTTTAATTGCTGTGCATTATCTTCTAAAGTGCCATTTTCTGCATATCACCTATGTGCTCCCACAATTCCCTCCTATTACAAACATAAAAACAAATGCATCAGTGTGAAAATGTAAAAATGGGACAGAAAAAGGGGAGAAAGCAATTAAAAAACAAATTAAAATGGTACGAAAAGGATGGGGAAAAGTGGAGTAGAGCAATATCGAGAAGCAACATTAAAATTTATTCCATCTATGTTATCCTAAGTGACACCACTGCAGAGAATAACAGAAGAGAAAAAAATCTGTGCTACAACCACACAGCATTCCACTGAGAGACAGACTTGGCACGAAATAAACCACACACACACACAAAAAAAGTGTAAGAGATGGATGATTGAGGAAAAGAAAGATAATAAAATGAGATAGGATGAAGGAAGTATGTCAGATATACGCACATATAAACATGATATGGGTCACCAGGTTTTGTGATAGCAGCAACCAGTTTAATATGAGCTGCCAGATACAGATATTTAACGTATACCAACATATACTCAACATACATTCACAAAACCAGTCCACTGAGATGACATGAAAGCTTGTCTAGATATTAACTAACCAGTCTTTGAAAGATGAACAACACTTGACATACAACATCATATTATCATATTATCTTTTGTTCAAATGATAATATGATGTTGTATGTTAAGTGTTGTTGTTCATCATATTATCATTTGTTCAAATGACAATATGATGAACAACAACACATCACATTATCATTTAAACAAAAACTAAACAATGATGCACAACTAATACATATACATATATATATATATATATATATATATATATATATATATATATATATATATATATATATATATCATATATATATATATATATATATATATATATATATATATATATATATATATATATATATATATATATATATCACATAAGTTAACTCTGCAAAAATGTTCCATTCGAAATTGGGTTCAAATGATTTGCAATCGGACTAAACAAGTGTGGATAATGGGTGGATGGATGATTTGCAAGCAATCCTTTTTTATCTTTTTTTTTTTTTACATAGGATGTCAACTTTAGTGGCAACAGTGTTGTATCAAATGTGTAAAAGGTCAAGACAAGCAGCAGGCTGAAGCAGCATAACATACCTTGATACTGAGCACTGAATCCTTTTCTTCTATGATTGCTGTCTGAGGTGAAGTGTATTCGGAGCCAGTTTTTATTTGATATCACTGGTGAGGGGAGGGTTGTTCCAGTCAGCCTGGAAGTAAGCAAAAGAAGCAAAAAATAAAAAATAAAAAAATAGGTCAAAGTGGACACAAAACGAAACATTTCTCCATATTTGTATTGTACGCTTGAGAACACATCACAGCAGAACAACAGAGCTGGGAAAGACAAGATATGATATCGCAACACTCTAGATCAGGGGTCTTCAACCTTCTTTAGCCCAGGGACCCCTTGGATGAGAGAAAAACAGAGCAGGGACCCCTGCTTGTAATTCTTATTTTTTTCCCCCCATTTTTTTTAATGTGTCACATTTTAAGCCTGGCTTATAATAACTTTTAGATGTATTTTATTCTGCTTATTTCACCTTATTAACCAATTCCTGACAGGGTTATTAGCCTACATGTGTTTATGGTTGATAAAACTTTCATGCGTATCATTATTATTATTATTATTATTATTATTAGTTGGTATGAGACAATATTTTCTATTATTGTTATTTTCCAACAATGAAACATTTAACTTCAGGCAGTTATATATTTAGAACTGCCTGCATATATATACAGTCATGGAAAAAATTATTAGACCACCATTATTTCTTCACTTTCTTGTTCATTTTAATACCTGGTACCACTAAACGTCATCAGGTGACTAAAACAGACAGAAAAGAAAACACTGAATGCATAAAAGCAATGTTTTTGGCAGTACAACGCCATAGCTATTGATGTAAAAACTTAAGTGATTTAGGTTATAATCAAGAAAACCATGGAAAATGGTAAGATATCAGCTCTTAAATAAAACTCTTATGAGCAATCTTTGTGGTTATCGTTATGTTTGTCCAAACAAATGTACCTTTAGTTGTACCAGGCATTAAAATGAACAAGAAACTGAAGAAAACAAGGGTGGTCTAATCATTTTTTCCATGACTATATATATATTATATATATATATATATATATATATATATATATATATTAATTTTAACTCTCAAATTATTTTGGTTAAAATTGCCTTTATTTCTTTTTAAGTTGGAGGACCCCCTGCAGTACCTGGTTGAAGACCACTGCTCTAGATATTGTCATCGCAAAACTGTATCTGCCTCTCCTTTTTTAGAATTAGAAACTCCCCCTGAATGCCTCAAACTGAAGCAATCTTCTGATGTGAAACCATATTCATCAGACAAGAATAACATTTTATTTTAATAATGTGATATCAAAAGTTATAAGGATGTTACTTACTGAGCCAACCACATGTTTGTGTGATAAAGGCTGTTCTTGTCATGAATGTACCTACATTTCACAGTATTTTTTTTCTCAGGACATTGACAGTATTATTTGTGGTGTTTAAGAATCACTGGTGAATTTAAACTTTGTTACTGAACACCTGAAATCCAACTTGATTGTTAGCTGCACAAGCCTAACAGGAAACAAACAAACAAAAAAAAAACTTGTCATGAATCACCTTAGCTACTTCAAACTCAAAAGTGTACCTCCCTTTTTTTCTCAGTAACGTGACCATTGAGTTTAGAGCAAGTGAGATGAACAGACATTGAGAAAAAAATATTTACCGTGTGCCTTTTGTTTGAAAAATGGATAGCTGACTTTGAAGACGGCACAAAATATTTAAAACATTTTGTGACAATGGCAATAAAAGACTGCAAGGTGAGCTGTGCTTATTAATTAATAATAATAATAATAATAATAATCTGATAGAATATTTTACACCTTAAGTGGTGACTGATCAGCCACATGACTAGAGAAAAAGCATCCATTGAAGCTGTGACTTTCACAATGAAGAAATAGGGAGGAGTTTAACAGTTTCTAAAATACTGGGTTTGTTATATTCAACAGAGTCAAACTAGGTAAAACTAATAATTAGGGCTGGGCAACGATTAAAATTTTTAATTGCGATTAATTGCATGATTTCCCTGATTAATCATGATTAATCGCATTGTACCTACCTGTGCATATGCACCTTATACACGACCCTGTGAATGTACTGAAATACTTCCAGTGCAATACTCTGTGCAATACTGGCCGAGAGAACACTTTATAGACTGTAAATAACTTGGTTTACATGTTTGTATATTTTTTTTGTATATTCTTTTTAATATTTACTACGTTGCCTTCCTTTTGTTGTATATATATTTAATACGATTAATATTCCTATCTACCTCACAAGTACCCTTTGAAGATGCATGCAAATTTCGTTGTAATGCACTTACAATGACAATAAAGGCGATTCTGATTCTGATTCTATACGCAAAATCAAATAATGAATTCAAAAGTAGTGTAAAATGCGCTTTTGTTGAAATGTTCTGCTGCCATGTGAACTAAAGTGTCATAACATTTATTGTTCAAACACTTTTGACATCAGGACTTATCAGTGACACATATTTAGTGTAAATCTCATCTTAAAAAAAGTCAAAGAAAATAAAGCTTATTGCAACTGCCAGGGCATTAATGTCATTCTGTTTTTATAAAAAGTAAAAAAAAAGTCTACAATCAAAATCCAACAAAATGATTGTGGCTCAGCACGATCAGAACATTAAAATAGGCAATTTCTGAGGTAACAGGAGAAACTTTTAACGGGGAGTTCAACTTGGCAATGGTTACAAATAACCTTGTTTCTGTCAAATCCTCCATCTGGGAGAATTTTAAAATGAAAATGTGCATGTTAAAGTTTTGTAAGTTTATCAATCCATGTATCAATCCAGCCCTACTAATAATGGCAAAAGATCAAGAAGAAAAAAAAACAGCTCATAATATTTTCCAAGTGGTCCAATATATGATATAATATTTCATTATCTTAACGATGGGTTGCGTCTTTCTGACTGATCTGTGCTCAGACTACAACTGAACTGCTAAACTGACAAACCAAACAAGGAAGAGAAAAGTTCAGCAGAGCTGAATAAAGGCATTAAAGCAATAGACGGTAGAGAGGAGTTCACATGTTAAAAAGAGTTTCTCAAGTATCATCACAAAAATGATAAGTTGGCAGCCTTTGGTATATCTTGCATCAGTTCTAGCCTTTTGCACATTTTGTTACCGACGGCAACCAAAGCGGAAAATGGTGCGCTAAGAGAGAGAGAGAGAAAAAAAAAAGAAATGATGTAAGAGACTGCCTGGAAGCAGATGTTCCACCAACTTCCCCTGAAGTATCAAGGGCTAATGTGACTGGCTTTTATTAATGCTGCAACTATACAGTAAAAAGCCATCAATGCAGAGATACACAGATGAGAAAAAAGACAGAAACAAATAATAGATGTTAGAATATTTAGAGAAGTCTTCCTGGATGTTTAACACAGGAGACATTCAGTTCTGACACTGTGATTACAGCTGAGTTGTAAAGCACTGAGTTATTCTTTTTTTTTAATATTTATTTTTTTCAGTCAGACAAAAAAAGGCAAGTCATAAAGCACTGCCTATTCACCTACACTGTCTACAATATAAATCTAAACTATCCACACTGAACAGCAGTGAGCAGAGCAGACTAATGTCTTATCTCTTAGGAGTCAACCAGTGATCTTTATTGGTTTGTGTGGGTTAATATGTATATTAAGCATAGTGACAAACAACATTATGACTTACATGAGAGCAAAAACTGAGGGCAATGATTAGTGCACACATCTCTAAAATTATATACAGCATTGTGTCCTGTTGACTTGCACGAACAGATAATCAATCAAAATGAGTGCACTTGGGTGCAAGTAACAAATGATCAAATAATGGAATTTTGCTGACATATATTTAATATTTATAATTTTCTATTTTACATTTACCTCATTCAGATTATCTAAGGTCCAAGATACAATGTTAGAAAACTGCTGAAGCAGCAGAACCGCAGTTCAAAGTAAACTGAAACCCAAAAGAAAATCTAAAAGCAGCTCATAGATCAATGTCTTGGGAAAGCCAGAGCAAGGTTGAGTCTAAGTCTCATCCCTTTCTTTGTGAGAGGCTCTATAACAAAAGAACGTAGTTTATTTTGTGGAAAAAGTCTAAAAGCGTCCGGATTGTTTAAATCGGGGTGTTGCAGTATTCAAACCAGCGGGTAAAACTGGAGGGGAGAGACACTAAGAAACTGGTACACCATCTAAATCTAGCAAATGTCTGTTTGTTGATGTATTAAAGTTAGGGCTGGGCAAGATAACGAGTTATTATTGCATTAACTCATTCATTTATTAACGCTGACATTTATTTTATCGCGCGTTAACGCATGTTGCTCACAAAGTTTTCTTTTGAAAAGCCTGTTACTGGCTGCTGCGGAGCCGGAAGAGAATTGACGGAAAAACATGCGGAAAAGCTAAAACAGACACGGAGAGCAGTAAAGTTACAGAACTTTAACATGGACATTTTAATTTCAAAGTTCTCCCAGACAGAAGATTGGACAGAAACAAGGTTATTTGTAACCAAAGTGCATTTTACACTACTTTTGAATTCATTATATGATTTTGCATATACAATGTGATTAATCGTGATTATTCAGGGAAATCATGTGATTAATCAGGATTAAAAATTTTATTCGTTGCCCAGCCCGAATTAAAATTAAAACATAGTGTTTTTTAAACTTCAATCTAATGTAATAAAAGAAATATAAGAGCACGTTTGTGTAATAGCAAAAATATTTTGTTCAAATGCCAGTTTTCTCTGAGTAAGCCCTCCCACAGTCCATGTTAGCTCTAAACTAAGCACTTTGGGTGGAGTGTGATGTGCATGGTTGATTGTCTTGCTTGTCTCTGTGATGAATTAGTGACCTAAACGGGATCAAGTGGGTGCAGAAGATGGATGGATGATGAAACAACCCACAGCTGAAAAGTGTACACTCTTTCATGCTTATATTGTCTCACGCTGAAGTTAGTCTAAATGTGAAACAAAGCAGTCTGGAAAAATGATATATTTGTAGAAATAAACTAAAGAAAAAAATGTAATGAGTAATTAAGAAATGATGGAGCACAACCAGTGAGAGGGTTATAGCGTATCGACGGACTGCTCATGCACTGTGGTATGAGCATCGTTTTATTGATTCGGTTTACTGAAGTTCACATAACATAGTAACAGGTTTATAGGCTCCCGGGTAATCAGTCGTTAAATGAATCATATTTGAAAGATTTATCTAATGTTTTGCTCGTGTAACTGATATGCTTGCATAACAACACAGCGCTCTACAACCCCAACTGTACTAAACCCACTTTTTCCTGTTTCAAAACATTTTGGGATACTTACTGTCTTGAAATGAAAACATGCTATATGTTCATAAAAATTACATCCACGGCTTAACAGAGCCACTAAATTCCCTTATTATATGGTGTAAAGCCCGTATCAATTCTCTTGATATGTGACACACATCCACTCATCCTGTATTTGTTGAGATGGGGAAGAATGACTCCTCTAAAGATCTTTTTTTTTTTCCACATGTGGAGACAAGTGGTTTTTATGCAGGTAAACGTGACTGAGATATTGATGCACTGCAACTGTGCCATGAAATATCTTTTATTAATTGTCAACAATCTGTTCTTGACAGTCTGATCTCATGCTGCATCAGCATTCTCAGTCGACTAAAGATTAGCTTACCGTGTTTTTCTCCGTGGACCTAATGAATGAAAGGTCACACGTGTGCCTCTTGAACCATGGACCTTTCATACAACAGTTGCATCATTTTTTAGTTATTTAGACAAAATAAATGACAGATGTGGTGTAACAGTCCTTTGAATAAGCAGCCTCTTACAACAAATATCAAAACAAAATATTTAATCAAAAGTTCAAACCAGGTTCTCATTCAACCTCACCATGTTTATTGTTGCAACCAGATGTAAAACATTAAGAACAAATGAAAGCCTCGAGACTGATGGCAACTCTGTTTTACTCTCTTCTTCACCTGTGCACCTCTGTTCCTCTCAGTTACACTTGATTTCATCTACGAATCCATTTTTCTCCTCCCCATTGCAATCCTGCTCAAAAAATGGTTGTAAAAAAGAAACCAAAGATTCGATTTTGTTTTTGATCTGATTACACAAATTATTTCAAACTTAACTCAAACTTAACAACTATTTCAACACACTTGACGAACCAAGTCTTGAACGTGATAACAGATATATCCGCACATTATTATTATTATTTTTTTTATGCTCTAAGAGCTCAACAACTATTTGATATACTTTATACTTTGTTTGTTTTTTTAATTAATATTATCATTAATTTTTGACTATTTTATTTTTTGCTTCCAAGCACATCTGGATATATATGGTTGTCACTGGACAAGTGGGCTTCCTGCTCATCTCTCAAGTTCAGGACATCATTCCTTCTTTCTATTTTAAGCTGGTTTATATATATATATATATATATATATATATATATATATATATATATATATATATATATATATATATATTATATATTTTTTTTTTTTTTTTTTTTTTTTTTTTTAATGTTAAAAATGTCAGTTTCAATTTCATTTGAAATTGATTAATTGTAATGTAACTTTGCTCTCATTTCCTGGTTGTCTCTTGTGACACCTACTAATCCTTTTATAGCATTATGTCACACATTAGCAATGAGAGACCGAATAAGACTTAAAGTGTCACAAAAGTGACTATCTCCTCGGTTATAGTGGGACACTTTAAGCTCATAACTGCAAAAGTTCCTCTGTGTGACTTTAAGAAAATGAACTTGGTGAGAGTCGCAAAGTCAACAATGGTCCAGTCCATTCATCAAAACCATCCAACAGGATTAAAAGAAAACTATTGAGCCCAACAATGGAGACATTTGTTAATATTACCAAAGTAAACAAAATCAGAGATACTGCAGATCAGATTGCAGTGTGACTAAAACCACTCCCTTTGGACACTGAAGAAAATTGCTCAAATGTCCTGCCTGTGCAGTTCTATTCTAAGTTTTTAAAATTCTTGTTCTTACTTATTCTTGTTTAACTTAATTTTAATCTTCAGGTGTGAGACTTTTTTGTAATAACAATACATTTTTTGGTTCAGTGCCAAGTTCAGTGCACATTCAATATTTTATTTTTGCTCTCTAGAATCTTCGGATTGATGTTTGAACTAATGCTTAAACTAGTTTCCCAAAGTTAATACATTTCAAACTAATAAATAAGATCAGTCGATGGAGGCTACCCGGGTACCGCAGAACATGCCGTATAAGGCATGTAACATGCACCGCAGGTTGATCGGTGATTCTAAATTGCCCATAGGAGTGGATGTGAGAGTGTATGGTTGTTTGTCTATGTGGCCCTGCGATGCATTGGCTGTCTATTCAGAGCTAATAGAATCCCCTTTGTCCACGTAACCCTTAAGAACAGATGGATATTATGGTTTGTATTCTTAAACATTACAATTACATTTATAAAATTGCCATTTCTAATGCAGGAAAAAATATAAAATCTATATTTTTTAAATTTTTAAAAGTGGTTCCCTTAAAATTGAGAAAATGATTGATCATTAAAATAAATATAGTTTATATATTCAATGCTACACTGTTTTTATTTTTGTAGTTTTCTATTTCCTGTTAATATATTGTAACATTATTTCACATTTTGAAATAAAGATTATCAGGTGGATCCTTGGGTAAGGTCCTTTACTCTACATGCCTGCACCTCAGAATAAGTGACACTGATACAAAAAAAAATTCACACCGGCTCTGACGTCGCCTGGGTTAACAGGTCCACGTCAGATGTTGAGGAACAAGGGAACCTTGATGAAAAATGGGCTACTGGAGCAAGACACTCATGGAGCAGAGCAGAGAACATGGTATTACTGGAATGCTATTACTCCAGCAGTCTTAGTGGGAGTGGGTACATCCAGAGAATGTGGGGGGGAACGGAATGCTTTGAAACCTCACATCCACACTGACAAAGGAACAAGTACTAGTTCAGTGTTCTGATGTCTGCAAGAGGAATCTGCTATCCCATTTAGAGATAGATAAAATACAAAGATGCTCAGGGGGACCCAGGTCAGTACAGGGATCCACCACGCCCCCACACACATTAGCTTGCCCCACACAAGCCCCAAAAACCAACCCTAACCTTAACATAAAGGCAGCTGACCTGAGAGAGAATCATGAAGCCCTGAACTCAATAACCTCCTACTTGCCAAGGCTAAACAAAGTACCATCAGAATCTTTGCTGGAGGATATGAACGCAGCACTATGAACTGTCCCTACTCACACCACCACAGAGACTGATCGGCTAATATAAGCATCAGCATCAGTAGTTCTTGAGATGCCTTGGCTACAAAATGAACATCAATACTAGCTGGAAGGAGCAAGAACACCCTCCATGGAAAAGAAGGCTAGAGGCAAAAATGATGGCGACTCAGCGAGAATTCACACCTTCAAGAGATACAGGAAGGTGTGAACATTCAGAAAGAGTTGGCCAAGAAATACAGCGAACTGTCCACAGCTGAGGCACTGGAGACTGAAAAACAAATGCAGCCCTGACCATCCGCCTCAAGAGCTACACCAGAGAAATGGAGACCAGGGGAATAAATACGAATAAGAATAAAATAACCAGAGCATGACCCTCGAGCAGATATTATTAACTGTAGCTAATGTTATAAAATCTTAATTCTTATGCATTGGACTTGCACATGAGCGTGCATGCTTTTTAGGCATCAGGCCCGCCACTGCATGTCAATGTCCACTCAGCCTCCGCTCATTCACAGTGTTCAACCTATCACACTTTGGCCGGTTGGCTGCAGCTCACAGACGCAGAAAACAAAAAAAAAAAAAAAAAGAAAAAACAAGCAGGCATAGCCAGAGGGTAGCAGAGAAATTGGGAAAAACTTTTTTTAATCACCGCTGTGGGAGCATTTTGGTTTTCTGTTGAATACACTGGCAAGGGAGTGAAAACAGTTAACAGTTAACAGTTAACAGTTAACAGAACGCAATCTTCCACCTCCCTAAACCCGGATCTTACCTGTGTAAGATCCAGTTGTTACCAGTTGTGCGTCTTGGCGCATCTGATGTGCTTTTTAAAATACTGCAGAATGTAATCATTGGATGCGCATTTAAAGATCACGAACAATTAATGTTCCTGTCCCTCCTCGACCACCAACAGTTTCAGACATATCTGAAATAAATCCAATTTTTTACAGCTTGACAAAGATCTCCTTGGTTTCCTCCACAGCAGACATCTGAATGAGATCATGCCACAGCTGTACAGACTGACGTGTCTGGCCGTGACTATTCCCACATCCACCACAACTACTGACCAGACATCCTCTGACCTCAAGAGAATAAAAACATATGCAAGTAATACAGTAATGCGTAATCGAGAGGTAGAGCCGTTTGTGCACGTCCACATGTGACCAGGTGGACGCACATTTATTCCAATTGGATGCGCTCTCTTACGCGCCAAGTTGCGCTTTCTGCAAACTCGGTATCTTGCGATCGCAGGTTTAGGGTAGCGGGTAGCAGGTGGTCTGAAACTCTACCGAATCCGTACCGAAACCATGACACAAAAACCGTGGTACGGACCGTACCGTGAGCCACCTGTACCGTTGCACCCCTAATTTTATATATATATATATATAGATATATATCTATATATAATTTATTTATTTATTTTGATCTTCACAATGTTTTTTTTTTTTCAGTATGTCTTAAAATAAGTTGAATATAACTTCAGCTGAAATGTTTAGAAATACAGAATATATAAATGTTTGGAAACATTTGTTTTAATAATTAATATGCCTTGTTACTAAAGTATTTTACCACCAGTGTGCAAGACTAACTGGGCATAGATTCCTCTTCATTACCAATGAAGCAGTACCATGCTGCTGCTGCAGTTAACAGGAAAACAGCTTCTTCTCCTTTCTCGCCAGTATCTCAAAGCAGACAAATGCTTCTAATATCTGCACAGCAACCAAGCTTCCACCTGATGCCAACAATTATCTGCCCAGTGTGTGTACTGTCTCTTTCTCCCACTGTTGTGATGTGCAAAATAGGTGTATGGAAAGACAGATAATGCATGGCCAGATCAGACACATCAATTAGTATCTCTTCCCTGTGATGATCTGGAAGATATTCAGACAACATTCAGGGCTATAGCACTGGATGCCCTGGCCTGATGACATGTTTTGAAATCCCTGCTCACAGGTGTCCTTTTTTTTTTTTTTCATCCAACATACAAGTCTGAACCATTAGGTCTGTCAGACTCTTTTGCTCAATTGTTCTGAACCAATTTAGTTCATGTGTCCCATTTGGATTTGGAGTATCAAACTCATGCTTAGTACAGATATTTCCATGAATAATCCCAGTTATTCTGCTCTATCACCTAATGCACTTGTGTGAATAGTAGGGGTGTAACGGTACATGTATTTGTATTGAACCGTTTCGGTATGGGTAGGTCGGATCGGGACGGGGGCTTACCGAACGAGTTTCCACACGGACGTATTAAGTAGGAGGACCGCACGTTGTGGAGCAGAGCGCTGCAGCCGCACATGCGCAGTTGTGCGCACACCCAGTGTTGCCAACTTAGCGACTTTGTCGCTATATCTAGCGACTTTCCAGACCCCCCTAGCGACTTAATTTGTAAAAAGCGACTAGCGACAAATCTAGCTACTTTTTCTGGTGATTTTGAGACTCACGCGCACTCAAACCGCTAGGTTTGAAGCTGCTGTCTGCCTCGCGGGCCCTGCTTCTCGCTCTCTCTCCCTCTCCCGGGCTCAGTGCACAGCTAGCGCGAGTTTCTGTGTGTGGACTGGGCGCGTGTCACCACATACACAGGCGAGGCGACGCGCGTGCACACAAACACCCTAATCAGTGGTAGAGAACGCTGGCTTCAAACACATGATAAAGGTAATTGAGCCCGGATATCAATTACCTTCTCGTTCACATTTTAGCCAGAAAATCATACCGGACTTTATGAAAGAATAAAAAGATTAGTTTTTAAAGAAACACCCTGAGCCATATTCATGTTATTTAATCTGACTAACAACTTGAAACTGTTCAGTGTTGCAACTGTTCAATTTTGCACATCAGATGGATTATTTTTTTAAGCAAAAGTCTGAGCCAATGTTATTTTTATTTTGTTTTTCAAAATATCTACATTTTAGAATATTGTATTTATATTTTTGAGCAGAATTCTAGCTTTTTATAGGCTAATGTTCCTATTGTTAAAAAGCACAAAAGTGTGTTATAAACAACTAGCACATTTATATTTTGCATTTACGTTTCTTACTGTACCGAAAAATGAACCAAACCGTGACCTCAAAACCGAGGTACGTACCGAACCAAGAGTTTTGTGTACCGTTACACCCCTAGTGAATAGGAATTTACTGACATATTATTTATTGAGCTTCAAATGTATGCAGCATACAACTGAAGCCAAAATTCATTGCTATTATGCAAATCCAGTTTGATTGAAGATTAGATGTCAAGCAGGTTGACCAAGAGTGAAATGGAGAGTGAGGACAGAAAAAGTTTAAAAGAGTTGCTTCACTAATTTGTCATGCAGAATGTGCGCTGATGTGCACACAACAGAAGAGCTTAGATCACTGATGAAAAGAAGGACTACTGGGAACGAAGTATTATATGCTTCATCAAAACATGTTCACACTTATTTTGCAATCTAACACCTCCCTATCCAGTTTTCATACTGGCAAACAAAACAGAAAACTAAAAGGAGGAGGGACTGCAGCACTTTTTAAGAACAGACAGTGTAATCATGGACATGCTAATGTGAAGTACCATCTTTGCACCCCAGATGTTGAACTGTTGGCTGCCAGTTTCAGTCCAAGCTTTCTGCCAAGAGAGTTCATTTGTATTTTATGTGTGACATGTTCAGCTCACATGTTGCCAAGCCAAAAAAATTTGAATAAACATTTGTTTATTCTCAGTTTATAATGTAATAATATTATACTTGGTATTAATAAAGTATTAGCAGTGTTGGGCAAGTTACTTTAAAAAAGTAATAAGTTATAGTTACTAGTTACTTTCCCCAAAAAGTAATTGAATTAGTAACTGAATTACTCCTTTATAAAAGTAATTAGTTACCAGGAAAGTAACTATTGTGTTACTTTTTCTAAAAAAGTTCAAATATGTCAAAGATTTTCTTAGGCCAGTTGCATAGAGTAGAACAGCATAGACAGTACTTCATTTAAATTTTTAATATTTAGTTAAACAATAAAGTGCTTTCAACTTCTTGTTCTGTAAATTCGGAAGGTCAAACTATCACAAAGCTACAGACAACTGGGACATACTGTAGGCCTATTTCAAGTATTTTCCTCACAACTAAAAGTAAACAGTTTAACACTATACAGTCATGGTAAAAAATATTAGACCACCCTTGTTTTCTTCAATTTCTTGTTCATTTTAATGCCTGGTACAATTAAAGGCACATTTGTTTGGACAAACATAACGATAACCACAAAAACTGCTCATAAGAGTTTTATTTAAGAGCTGATATCTTACCATTTTCTATGGTTTTCTTGATTATAACCTAAATCACTTAAGTTTTTACATCAATACCTATGGCGTTGTACTGCCAAAAACACTGCTTTTATGCATTCAGTGTTTTCTTTTCTGTCTGTTTTAGTCACATGATGATCTTTAGTGGTACCAGGTATTAAAATGAACAAGAAAGTGAGGAAAAAATGGTGGTCTAATAATTTTTCAATGACTGTTGTTTTAAATTAGAACTGAAGAGAAAGATATGGACAAATCCAACATTAGCTCCTAAACATTTATTAATTCATCCATATACTCTGAACACTCTTCAACTTCTATTGACTTCTGTTGAAACAGCAGCTCTGTGGGAAAGTGAGTGCATGTGTGTCATTCCTGACACTCATCCTAGCCATTAAACCAGTGATTGTATCTTAAAAGCAGCAGCTTTTCAAATTTCTTATCCGACAGCTTGAGGTTAAAGTAGTATTTATATTTCCATCCCAAAAACGCCAGTTTTCCCTTCAACAGACTGCTCCGGACTCGCGATTCCTGCATCTCAAGTGAGGCTGTTTGTGTCGCGTTTGTAACACCCACCTACCTGAACTCTGGCACTGATTGGCTTAGCATGAAATTGTACTCTACCTTTAGCTAATCATCATCATTTATGAGCCTGTCAGCCCTCCCTCCCCCTCACCAAAGAACATCAATCAGTAAAGGAAAAATAAAAATCTTTTATTTGGAGCTCCTGTGGCTGCTGGGCTGAGTGAGTCAGGTCAGATAACCGCAATTAGATATATCAGTGCATAGTAATGCGCCACATTTGACTGTCTGTAACGGTAACGGCGTTGTAACGCTTGAAATAGTACTTAGTTAGATTACCCATTAATGGGAAAAAATAATGCCGTTAGTAACGCCGTTATTTTTAACGCCGTTATTCCCAACACTGAGTATTACACAAGTGCATTCAATTCAATCTAATGTTGGCATAAGAAAAGTTGAGATAAATAAAAAAGTCATTGTGTCAGACTATTAAAATGAGTGTGAATCATTAAGAGTAGTCAAAGAAAAATTACCAAGTTCAAAATATAATCATAATCACTCATAAAGAGCAGCCAGCTGTTGGCATGGGAGTGAGGGAGAGACAAGAGGTCAAAGAGGATGAAGAACAAGCGCTGAGACTGAATAGAAAAATAAAAAATAAAAGATGACCAGATGGAAGGGTGAATGAACCAGAAGATAAGCATACTCAATAAAAAAAAAGGAGCCTACTTTGCAACACTTGTGTGACAATGAAGATAGAGATGACAGCAGAGACATGAAGGAGAGTGTGGCAAGAAGATAGTAAAGCACCTTTTCATATGTCAAGAACAAATGAATTCGAAACATATTTTAAGAATGTACAAAAGATTAGAGGCTTAAGAAATACCAACTTAAAAGTTTGTAGATGAAGACATGGACTTATGAGTAAAGAAGATATGGCAGGTGAAGGGTGAGGAGAGGCCTGAAGAGAGGTCAAAATTGATAAAAAAAAAAAAAAAAAAAGAAGAGACAAAGAGTCAAACATAAATGTGGAAGGGCATTATTAATGACACACGGCAAAGAACAGAGAGCAATAAGAAACACGATGAAGCTGGGAGGGGGGAGTAATGTAAAAAGCAGAGGGACAGATAAAGAGTAAAAGACAAATTAAAAAATTATAGAAAATTCCCATGAAAAGACCAGAGCTGTCCAGTGAGTGAAATCTTTATTCAAGGTGAATCACAACTTTGTGGATAACTTGTAATAATAATTCCTAAATTTCTACTCAAATGTAATTATATTTACTTTTTTATATATTTTTTTAAACTCAAATTAAAAACCTTTCATGTGTAGAGGCTCCGTGTTTGTGCGTCAGTTCATATGTCTGCGGGTATGTGTGCGTATAAGTGACGGCTAGTCAACATGACATTCAACCTGCCAGCAAGTAGACAGGAACATGTAACAGGAAATTGCTTTTGGGACAGCCAATCAGAGAGAAATCTCTGTAAACAGGAAGAAGTCATCACAATGGTCCTGTCAGGTGTCACTCATTCTCACAATGACCTGACCACATGCCTCGGTGAAAATGTCAGTCATTACTTAATACTTCTTCTGAAGAAAAGAACTTAGCATTTTGTCCCCGTGTGTGTGGCAGAAACTGATTTAAATGATTCCTGTCACATATAGTGTAAGGCTCATAGGGTCTGAGCGGGTTTACAGCCTTTGAATGGTGTAACTGTAATATGAAGCTTTAATCCTGGTTGGGACATTTGATTCTTCCCCTTATCTTTTACCTCTGGATTAGTGGTGCATGTTCAACCAAGTATGTAATGAGAGAAAAATGTGTTATTTATTATTTCACTCACGCGGTTGCTGGAATAAAGTAACATTTGTATGTAGTTTAAATCTATTTGATGGGGGCACATTATCCCACAGGCTGTTGTTGTGATTTGTCAAGCAAAGTGCAGAACCGCAAACCTGCATACTTTGTATTGATCAAATAACATGAAAGCTTACGGACGTTAAGAGGAATAACTTGATATACCTGTTGGCAACCACATTTCAGTTGCTGCATTTTTGGTTGTCACACTTTCCATTTGATAAAATGGTGGGCGTTCTCTTTTTGCTCCACTCCATATTTTCTCCCTGCAGAGGATGGGTTAACAGTGGTCCTTGAATATTACAGTGTCAGAGCCAGTATTTGTCTGTGAGTGGTGTGTAATCTGTCAGAGTCCAGAGAAACGATCAAAAGCTCACCCTGTCAGGGGGCCACTTAAGGCGTGACACAGACAGACACACATGCACACATGCATACACATGGAAACGTGAGAATGCCACGGTTGATGCGTGCAAGTCACGGCACTTAACGTGTAATTATTCTCCATTCCCTCCAATCTCCATATGGCATTATTCCCCCTGCTTCCTTCACTCCACTTATTTATCTGTCAAGTTATCTCATTTCTATTTGTTGAGGATTGTGCCACAATCATGAACCACGTTCACACATGGAGGACATAACTTGCAGTGGTGAGAAAAGGGAAATAAAGTGACCTTTAAATGCCTTCCAGAGATCGTATCACCCGATTTAAATAACCTGAAATCATGCCGCTGTTGTTACATTTTATCGCCTTACTTACATTATCCCACTGGCACATAAATATACAGTAAACCCTCACACTTGGCGGTTAATGGGGGCTGTGACCCCCCTGCGAATGGTGAAAAAGCACAATGTGGAGATCCCCTCAACTTATCGAGAAGTTCCACCTTTTCAAAAAAAAAAAAAAAGTTCCTCCATAATCAGCAGTAGAATGTGCTGCGCCATCTTTTCTCTTAATTGCAATTCCTGGGGAGGTTATAGAGAGTGGTGATGCTGCCATCTGGACGATCATCTGAACACTAACTACAATGTTAAAAACTCTGATATTTATTTTGACCCTCTGCCTAGCAACCCCAGTGACACATATTAGACCCAATTGACGTATATAGACATCAATGGCAGTGAATGAGTTAACTTTAAAACGGTACTAAATTACTGAGATAAGAAAACGATATTCGGAACTGATGAACGGAAACACCAAGTGGATCAGCGTTAAACTCAGCTTTGTCTCACAAGAGTAAAGCCTGGTTTATGCTCAGAAATCAGGTCGTCTGCATGTGTGACACAGATAACGTAGATATGCCCCCCACACCCAAACACTCTGGCGCACCTCCCCAAAATTGTACAGTGCTGCAGAGTGTCGCAGAGAGAAGAGAAAGGAGGCCTCTGATTGGTCAATTCTACATCCGCGTAGAAAAAAGCGCGTCATCAAAGAAGTGAGGAAGTACCCACATCTGTAAGATTCTCCTTCTCCACACTACAAGGACAGCACATATTCTAGTGATTCGTGAAGGGACATTGCGATGAATGTGGGTCTAGATACGGCCGAGACGGTGAGGAAGTGGAAAAATGCAAGAAGTAAGTTTAGCTAGTTTGTGATTGTCCCTCTTGCGTTGTGGCATGGAATAACATAGCGCAGACCGCGCTTCAAAATTGGGCATAAATCACAAAGTAACCGCGGCATACCTGTGACAAGCTAACTGCGACACATTGCTGCGAGAGCATACGCAGCCCTTAAGAGATGGGAGATGCGTGTCAGCCAAACAGCGTACAGACCACTGACGCCACAGTAATGCCCGTCGTAACAGCCAATCACAGGCCTCCATTTTTGTTCATAAGGGCATCCCGTGTAGGTTCTTGTTGCATCCTGAGACTCGTTCTTGATGTGATGTGTTTCGTTTCAGCCTTGCACGCTTCGTTTGATTTTTTTTTTTTTTAATTTAAAAAAAAATTTTTTTTTTGAATATTTTTTTTTTCAATTAATATTTTGTTATGTACTGAGACCACAAACTGTGAGGGTCTACTGTATATGCACTATTTTGTCATGAAAATGAAAATTATGTATGTGTTGTTCTGAAGTTCATTTGGGTAATGTATTGGGTGAAAGTTTATAAATAGTCTGTTTTCTACTTTATCCAAGTGCTGCTTTACAAACATGACACACGCAGCAGAGATGGCTCATAAGCATCAACATGATTACCGTGGAGGCCAAACAACTTTGTTCACTTTCATTACAAGATCTTCTTGGCAACTTGGAACAGAGACGACCATGCATATATAACCATAATGATTCCTCCCCCTCTTGAAAAAACAGGTGTTAGCCCTCGATTGATGTGCGCGATACTCTGAGAATTCCAACAGCGCTCTAAATTTAAAAAGCAGAGTGTGTTCTTGAAGAACAGAGTACCAATTTTCAAACACAGCCGCAGAAAAGGGCTGAGGAAACGCAACAATTTATCACCTGCCTGATGGGACTTGAATATATCAGGAAAATCAACAGAACTCCAGTGCAGCTAATCAATCAGCCGCTGTATCTGTCCGCCCCCACGACATTATCAGTGCCCTTTTGATATGAAAAGTCCCACTTGAAAGTGTACATGTTGGAGAAAAATGAAAATTGTAATGAAAACAACAGCTGTTCTCTTTACTGTGAACAACATCATTGAGGCAAAGGAAAAAGCCTTTCTTTTGGCTACTTAATCTTGGAAAAATCTGTAAGAACAAGCTATGAGGTCCAAATTGTTTTGTATACTTTGTTTGTCTCCCATCCTGTAGATTAAGAACACGACAGATATGACATATAAGCAATCTCCTATATGTGTAGGATGTTTGTGACGCTTTCATTTTATCTATTTACTTTGCATTGCAAACTGTGCACGGAATGTCTTACCATATGCTTGGTGCTTCTGTCCCACTGATTTCCAGGAAGTCATATTTGTCCTCTAATAAGAAATCACTGAAAACAAGAGCTATCGTGTCTCCGGGCTCAGCGAGGATTGACCATGTGCAATCCAGATTGTTGTCATACTCTGCAGGGTATCCAGGGCTGGTTATTGAACCTGCAGTGCCTCGTAACGTACCGCCACATGCTCCCTCCGCTGGTTAGAAATAAAGAGACGAAGACAAAGTGTGAGAAAAATATGAACCCTGCAACATTTACTGTAAATGTGAATCTACTCAAGTTGGTGTGTGATTTTTTTCTTTTTTTTCTCTTCTACTGTTGATAAATGAATCAATTATACTTTTATTAAAAATTCTGTGTTTTCAGTTCAGATTTTTTTTTAAAGAATGAATCCACAATTTTCCTATTGAATCAATAGATAAACATAATAATATAATAGATAATAATAATATAA
Organism: Hirundichthys speculiger; assembly: GCA_018398805.1. Classification (NCBI taxonomy): domain Eukaryota; kingdom Metazoa; phylum Chordata; class Actinopteri; order Beloniformes; family Exocoetidae; genus Hirundichthys; species Hirundichthys speculiger. The sequence continues at coordinate 4,567,945 of JAGFBZ010000648.1, forward strand.
TAGAAAGTATCTCTATGATATGTAAAAGAAATGTAAAAAAAAAAAAAACATCATTATAACTACATCAACAACATTGTCTATCATCATTGAGATTTGTGTGATACATCATCTGGACGTCTGCCAAACTATGAATTGAGCTGTTCAACCATCAACTGCCTCTGATGGGGGAAACATGGGCATATCTGTTCTTGTCTGAGGATGAATGGATCATTAGAGGGGCTTTGCTTCAGGATTTTGGGCTTCATGTGGTTCACAGAGTAGTTTAGGGAGTAATTTGAGTGAAACCTTTCCGTTCCTTTAAAGGAAATCAATACACAAGGGCTTCTGTCTTCCAGCTCACGAACCCATGTTAAGGTCTTTCAATTCCCATGAACTTAGCTACACATTTCATCATTTTTTTCCCTTTTGTTTTATTTTGTTTTCACAGTGGAAAGTACATAGTGATGAGACAGCATTAAAGAAAGAAAGAAAGAAAGAAAGATCCTACCTCTACAAAAAGGTGATGGGAAGTCCCACTGTGCTCCACTGCCAGGTGATACAATGCATGTGAGGATGCTGTGTCCTTCCAGCACAAAGCCTGACTCACAGCTGTATCGGATCTTGTCACCGATGTTGTACCGCGAGCCATGAATGACTCCATTTGGAATGAGTCCAGGGGTGCCACATGTATGGCTCGGCAGGACTGAAATCCAGATAAGAAGACAGAGAAATATGTTTTTGAGTTTCTAAAAAAAAAAGAATGTACTCATGTCTATAACAATAGCTAATTAAAACATCCGACATTACCAATCAACCAAATACAAAAAAAGGTGAGAAACCCAAGTTTAAGGGCAGGATAGGAGGTTGGACTGTCATCTGCCTCCACATGTATTGTTTTATAACCCCCCCACACACACACACACACACAAAACAGGTCTACGTGCTTACTCATGACTAAACACTTCTTACTCCTAAATGTCACATTCTTTCATTCACAGTCAACACAGCTTTGAGAAAGAAAAGATATATACGGTTACGTATGATTAGTTTTCTAGGAATGCCTAAAATATGTCAGTGACTGTGTGATATTTAATTGTCTGGCTGGCGTGTTGGCTCCAACGTGCATCTGCTGTTGCAGATTCTTGAATGACGCAGCTTTACAGTGGGAGCAGCTACAGGCGGCTCACGGTATAACGAGGCCAAAATCAACTGTGACTGTGGCCAACATGCCTTAGCTCCACAGAAGGGGCAGCTACACGGTGGCTGTAACACAACCTGGAAGAACTCCACAGGCTCGAACCCTGGTGAACACCGTGTTATGTGTATTTGTATAACTGGAGCATGTCAACTTGCTGGGTGTGTAATGTGTGCATGTAATAGTTTTTATGTGTCTGTTTATCTGTGGGCATGAACAGCGAAGTGTGTCTGCATGTAAGGGGTATTCAGTGAGTCAGTCTGCGTGTTTGTGTGTGCTCTTCCAATTAAACGCCAGCATAGTAATTAGACAAAGCTTCACCATGAGACCTTGAGATCTAGGACAGAGAGAAAAATAGGGAGGGAGGGAGGGAGGGAGGGGGCAAAAAGAGGACATAAAGAAGAGGGGAAGAGAAGTGAAGAGAAAAGAGGATGAAGCTGCAGTGAAGAGAGAGTAAAAAAGGAAGTGTGGGAAAAACAGGAGAAAGAATGATGGAAGAAAGGGAAAAGATAGGGGAGGAGAAGACAGGAAAGAGGAGAGACGGAGGCTCCTGTCAGCCAGGAAAACAGATGTGAACTAATTTCAGTGGGCCCGAAACATGTATAATTTACTTTAATTGACTCATTATTTGGACTCTATGAGGTCATGCATCAGAGGCATTTTACTCACACTCAACTGACCACACTGTCTTCTGTCCAAACAGGCTGTCTGCTTTGTTTTAATAAGGTGAGACACAAAATTAAGTCCAGGGCCCGAACCAAAACGCAGACTCAAAGGCAGGGTGATAGAAGGAAGCAATAAAAAGAAGAGAAAATGATGTATCCAAGCCAAGTCATTAGTCACACATACATGACTATAGAGACTTGTTGCTGCCAAGCTGGCATGTTGAAAAGAAAATTACCTGCCTGGTTGCACAACAGGTTTCCCTCATTTGGGCCGATGTCTGAAAGATTTAAGGAGCATCTAAGTGCTTACAAGCAATGTTACTGATACACATTCTCTTTTTTTTTTTTGGTGATGCTTCAGACACCAACACCATGTGATCACTAGAGAATGAGGGGACTAGGGACTAGAACTACAGACTAGGGCTGGGCGATTTTATCGATTCTGCGATATATATATAGATTTTTTTATTTCCCCAGGGAGTATCGATATTTCAGCTGCGGGTATCGATATTCTAAGCTCCCTTCAAAACCCCGTGTCCCATACGGGTGCTCTTCCTGCAAAGTTTTGTCCTCCAGGTGCTAGTATCGCTGTAGAGCATTTCTAACAGGTTATCCAAAAGCCAGCGTCTTCTCAGAGCTGAGCCAGTCAGGAGAATGGTGGCGAGTATAAACCCAGCGCCTGCGTGCTTAAAAGCAGAATGTGTGGGAGCAGTTCGGTTTTAAAAAGAAAAAGGAAAGCAAAGATTTAGACAAAACTACGGCGGTTTGCAAGCTGTGTCACACAAACGTGAAGTACTCTGGAAATACCACCAACCTGCGAGCCCACCTGAAACGTCACCACCCGGACAAGGTAATGCTAACTGAGAGCTAACTGCTAAACCCAAGAAGTTGCGGCGCGATCCGAAACAAACCACGCTGGACAGTTTTCATCTACTTCACCTAGGTTGCAGAAAATTACGGAGTCCATTGCCTACTTTATTTGTCAGGATTTGAGACCGTATTCAGTGGTGGAAAACGCCGGCTTTAGGTGCATGGTGAACGCGATGGAGCCCCGCTATCCTATTGTCTTTTATTCATTTTGTCCAGCATGTGCAAGCTGCCTGTCAGCCATATAATGTGTAATTGATGCTTTCAGTTCAATTAATTCAAACAAAGTAAATAAGATGTCACCAAAATCACTTTGTCCCTTAAAATCTTTCGGAAAATGATGTAAATGTATTGTAAGATGAATATCGATATATAGCCAAATATATCGTATCATATCGCGAGATCAGTGTATCGCTACAGCCCTACTACAGACCTGCCAAAAATTCAAGAAAAGGCTGTGGAGAGGTAACCGCAGTTTGCCCTGATCACGTCTGACATACTGACACCAAGTCACACTGCATGTGAAGTTTTATAGAAAAACTAATAATATGGAAGATATATTGTTTTCATCATTAATAAAAATATTTCTGTGAATGTAGAATAGTTTACAAGAGAACAGTTGCAGTTTTATACTTTAGAGTTACCGATTTATATGTGCACATGTTTTCTTTCAAACGCCAGAATTATGAATCACATTGTTGCCAGCAGGGCTTTTACAAATGTTACAACATGTTACACATACTGGTTTTAAAATCTTTTGATTTTTACATGAAACTCGAAACAGACACAAGACAAAAAAAAGAAAAGAGAAAAAAACATATTTCCTAAAAGTCAAACAGTACACATACACACACAAAGGAGAAAAGCAGGGAAAGCATTCTGCTCTCCAGCATACGTGAGGCTGTAAAAATATGGTCCTTATCCAGCAATGAATGGTTAATCAAAGCTGTCAAATCTATATGGAATTAAAAAATGAAAATTAATTTTAATTAGAATACTTATTTAATTCACACATTTCCACTCAAGCCAACGTTTAACCAAATATATTCTCTAAGTTGAATGGTTTAGCCATTAGAAAGAAGCACTAGTGGATGCCACTCAAAAATTAAGACTAGAAATATTTACGTCTGTTCTGTATTTCACATATGTCTGATGCCCATAGCAATAGTTTAGAAACAACAATACATCACTGGTAGTATTAGTTATATTTGTGTTTAACAGTGACGCTGCTCCAGTGATTCACTGGAGCTGTCTGAATCTGCATGACACAGTTGCTGAGACCACAAACCCTCCAGCTGAGAGTGAGATTCACAGCATTTGAATGAATAAATACTTAATGAACAATGAAGGCAAATGTGCTGATGTAGACAGAGGCTGGAGAGTTGGGAGGTGGGGTTGCGTTACACATGTGTTGTAGACCATGGTAGGGGTGGTGTGATGAGCACAAAGCCTGAAAGACTCTAGAGCTTGATTACAACAGCCTAGATTACAAACAGTCATGATGCCGGCTAGCCAAGACTTTCTCTCAAGATATTAAGCTGCTTACCAAATAAATTCAGAACACATAGGCAAGGCCACCTCCCTAAGCATTGGTTTACTAATAGGTGCCTTAAAAACATTTTGTTCTCTTTTCATCCCTTGTCTACAATGTGAAGAGCTGTTCAGATCATAAGTGAAGCTCATTCTAAATGACAAAATACTGTTGCAGGGGGCCTTAAAGCAAACTGTTTAAATTGTAAGTCAAGACAATAAGATGAGTTGTATGCATAATGCTTTGATTTAGTTGCTTTGTTTTTAATTAGTAGTATAAAAACAGTAGTATAGCACACTCACAACAGAGAAAATCAAATTACTTGTCAGTCATTGTATTCTGCTGCATAATTACGCTGATCTCCTCATACAAAGTGACTTCTTTTTTTTTTTTTTTTACAATTTTAATTATTCTGTTTATTCATAAGATGACGTCACTGGAGTTATTCTAGGGAGAAGAGGGAAAATAACAAACCTGGACCACTTAAAAGGGTTTAGACCTGCTAAAGAAGCTACTGTCCTGTCTTTGTGTTCAGCTGTTTTGTTGGCTTTGTAGAAACAATATAAATGATGAACTTTAATCAGGATTCAGATCTCATCATAGTACAAAAATTGCTTTGGTCAAAGTCATTAATGAGCTTCTCATGTCATCTGAAAGTGTTTTTGTTCTCTTGGAGCTCAGTGCAGCCTTCGACACTATTAACTACAAAATTCTTATTAATATGCTGGAGCAGGTTGTTGGAATTTGATGAATAGCATGATTAAAATGGTTCAAGTCATATTTGTTGGATCAGTTTCAGTTTGTCCATGTAAATAATTATTGTCGCAAACGTACTCAGAATGGTTGTGGAGGACCACAGGATTCTTTTTTTGGACGGATACTTTTCTTCTCATACACTGTCAACCTTTCACTGCTATGTGGATGATATTCAGCTGTATTTGTCCTTGTGACCACATGGGGAAAAATCAAATATCCTTATTGGATGTATGCATTCAAAGATGTGAAGACCTGAATGACTGTTAATTTCCTGCTTCTTCATTCAGATAGAACTGAAGTTGTTTTATTAGTCCTAGGCACCTCTGGGAGGCACTCTTGAGCTGTACAGTTCATTTAGATCACATATACTTAGCCTCTAGCTCTACTGTTAGGAATCTTGGTATTACTTTTGATCAAGAGCTGTCTTTCTGGTCTCAGTTTAAGATTGTCCTGGATCATTTCATTACAGTAGCACTGTCTGTCTTCTGTAGTCTCTATCCCTTCTCCTTCTGCAGGTCCTACCATGGTCTTGATGGTTCCTACTGCAGCTGCAACTTGGTTCCTTCTCCTTCTCCTTTACTCCTCATGATGGGACCCCAGGGAACATGTTTAGTTTTTTGTTGTTTTTTTTTTTTTTGTTTTTTTTTTTTTTTGTTTCTTTGGCTGTACTGGAATAAAGTGTAATTGCACATATACTACAGTAGGCGGCAGTGGCACTCTCATTGTCGCAGTGTGCGCACTAGGGATGCAACGGTACTCGGTAAAATACCAAACCGTTCGGTACGACCTGCATGGGACAATATGCTTTTATGTCCTGGGGGATTTATGTTCCAATAACTTTGCATTGGACTTGCATGTTAGTGTGGGTGCCTTTTAGGCAACAGGCCCACCACTGCATGTTAATGTGCACTCGCCTCCGCTCACTCACAGTGACCAGCCTATCACACTTTGGCCGGTTGGCTACAGCTCATAGACACAGGAAATGAAAAAAAAAAACAAGCAGGCATGGCCAGCGGAGAAATTGGGAAAAACTTTTTTTTAATCGCCGGTGTTGGAGCATTTTGGTTTTGCTGTTGAATACACCGGCGAAGGGAGTAAAAATAGTTAACAGAAACTTCACAGTCCGTGGACCCAATCTTCTGCCAAACCTCCTAAAGCCACTATTAAGGGATAGCAGGTAGCGGGAGAGGCGTTCTCCTGCAAAAAACGAAATCTTCCACCTCCCTAAACCTGCGTAAGATCCAGTTGGCACCAGCTGTGCGTCTTGGCGCAGCTGAATGTGCTTTTTAAAATACTGCAGAACGAATCGTTGGATGAGCATTTAAAGATCACGAACAATTAATGTTCCTGTCCCTCCTCGACCACCAACAGTTTCAGACATATCGGAAATATATTCCTGCATCCAACCTTTTCCAGCTTGACACCAGAGACAAAGATCTCCTTGGTTTCCTCCACAGCAGACATCTGAATGAGATCATGCCACAGCTGTACAGACTGACGTGTCTGGCCGTCACTATTCCCACCACATCCACCACAACTGCTGACCAGACATCCTCTGACCTCAAGAGAATAAAAAAGTATGCAAGTAATACGGTGATGCGTAATCGAGAGGTAGAGCCGTTTGTGCACATCCACGTGTGAGCAGGTGGACGCACATTTATGCTATTTGGACGCGCTCATTTACGCGCCGACATGCGAGTTGTGCTTTCCGCAAACTCGGAATCTTGCGTTCGCGGGTTTAGGGTAGCGGGGCGGTTTGAAACTGTACTGAATCTGTACTGAAACCGTGACACAAAAATCGCAGCAGAAAATAATAGAGAAGCACTGATCTAACTAATGTGTGTGTGGCAGTGAGAGAAAGAGGCTTGCATTGTAAAAGCATCTTGAGTGGATTTAAGCACCTTGTTGCTGTTGTTGTTGTTGAAAGTGCCAAGGAAAATACAGTCCTCTTATTATCTCATTAAAGCAGATTTTGCACACTCTTTTAGAGTACACATTTTTGTCGTCACACTCTCCTTTGTTGCATTTGTTCTTTCCATCCCATCAAAGCATTAGGTCTGCGTGGTGCCATGGCAACTCTAAGCCCGGACAATATTTTAGAAGGAATGGAGAGGTATCGCGGAACAGGTGATGAGGGCGAAGCTAAGTGGTAATGACCACATGCTAAGAAGGGTGGGATAGATAAGAATGGAGAGTAAAGACAACACAGTGCTATGAGGGGAAACACAAGTTCTGGCTGAAGGAAAAAAAAAATAACAATCAGTGGGTGTCGGAAACGGTGGGGGCCAATAGGAATAAGGAAGTTGTGGAAAGAAAGAATGGATGAGAGAGGTGTTGATAAAAGCTTTTCTTAAATTATTAATGAATGATTATCAGCATCTTGGAGAATCCTTGTACATAGACAATTATATCTTATTTTCTATTTGATCTTTTTTCTCATAAATGAATACATTTCCAGAGTTCTGAATAATATTTTCCATAACTTTAGTAACTAGCTACTCAAACACAACAATTCTGTAGCAGGATGACAAAAGATAAAAAAAAAAATCATTTTAAAACATGAGGTTTCATTGAGTCATATCTGAGCCACATCTCTATACACTAAAAAAAAAAAAAAAATCCATCTACTTTCATTTCCAACTCAGAACAATGGCCCACTGACACTTAATCAGGAAGGTCTCATCATTTTATTTTAATGCATTCCTTTATCCCTTTAGGACACGTTTTCAGTCTGCATTAGGATACTGACATGTGGTGGTGGCCCTTTCAATCAGAAGAAACACGTCTGAATTCTGGTTAAGACCGTTGTTTATGGATTTATGATGGCGACAGAATAATCTGTTGGACAATCCTTAATTTAAATGATCATGTTAAATGGCTACCCACTGAATCATACTGTGACTCTCAAGGGGTTCTGAACAAATGAGACTGCTCTGAAAAATCACATTTCCATATTTGTGTAATAGCAGAACTACTAAATCCATCACTTTGAGAGGCAGAAGAAACCAATCATGTAGCTCATGTCTAAAAAGAGTTGCTTTCTAAGAGATAAAAAAAAAAATCTCTACATTGCATCAGATGCTATTATTTTTTCATCTACACATTGTAATAAATCAAAATAAAAAAAAAATAGGAACAAGGTTAAGGTAGAAATAAAAATGAAAAACAAAAATCTAACAACATGATTCTATTCTTTCTCATCAACTTGGAAAATTACCTAGTTTCCTTTCAAGTAACAAAACAAGTGAGTGAAATGTAGAAACTCTTTAAATCAAGCATGTAATTTACCACAAGCCACAGCTGAGGCAGATGTATTACCAGACGTACCGTCCAAAAATTACAAACTTTCTTATTAGATGTCCAGGGGGGTTGTAAAATCAAAATCAAGCAGAACCAAAACAATTATCAAATTGTGTACATCCTTCCAAGGAGGGATTTAGACAGATGTTAACATTCAAAGTCAGATCAACATCTGAGAAAATTCAACCACTAAAGAGATTTGAACTTTAGCAGACTACCTATTTGGAAAACAAACAAACAAACAAAACAAACAAAACAAACAAAACAACACCCCCCCCCCCCCCCACACACACACACACACACACACAAAATCCATTTTAACAATAAATGAAATTCAGCACAGCTTTTGCTTGAATGCATCACTGAGAGTTTGAATAAGAAAAAAAATAGAGTTGTCTGTTGGATCACATTATCGGCATGTTCTTACTAAAGATCTCTAGTGAACTGCTATGAAAAGATGATGGCAACATCATTTTACCTGCCAACCTCCAGTCCCCATTTTCCAAACATCTCCTGTGTACGTCTCTGCTGGGACCCAGGGTTAACAATGGCAAACATCTCTTAGTTAGCTCAATCCATAATCCATTAACACCTCTACTCACATCCCACTGTGTATGCATTCTAATAAATGGCAGTTACCATATTCCTGTAATCTGTGACTCTCAATGTGGAGCTGTTGCTGTCGAAAAATGCCAGCGCCCCTGACATTAATGGACTCCCCAGTGCTGCCGGTGCTCCCATAGCATAAGTGTATTAAAGCATCCCTAATGCATAATGCTGAATAACTCTAACCCAACAAATCGTAATGGGGCTCCTGACCAGTTTTGGCCAAGGGCGATGGCTGATCAGAGGCCCCTTCTCCACCTGCTGAGTGTATGTAGCTTAATATGTCAACAGCTAATGTGAAATTCCAGGGAGCTTGACCTTATTAATCTAAGAACATTTGCTTCACCTTTTGAGTCCACCTGGGCTGCAGCCACTTCAACCTTTACACTTTTCCTTTTCACATATTCAGTCTGTATAAGAAGCCCTGATTTTCAAGAAATATAACCTTTTAAAGGAAGTTACTGGCACACTGAAATACAGCAATCATGAGCCATACCTGCGTCCCTTTCTTTTTATGATTATTTATTCATTTATCTATTTAGAAAGAGTTAAAACAGCTGTATGATTTCAAAGTTGCAACATTCAATGCTACCTACATGAATGTAAAAAGGTTCTGAGCAGCAGTGATTAGCTGATGGAGTGATTAGGTGATAAAATCAACTGTCAGGGCTGCTGCCAGCAATTCTGAGCCCCGTGACAAGCTACTGGGCCCTTCCACCACAGCTCAAACAAACCCTGAACATTTGCTACTAACACACCTCCACGGGACATTTTGCGCTTTAAGTAAAGCTAAATGTGTTACATTTATTTTGTTAAACCCCTGAAAAAATACAGGAGCCAAAAGTAAGCAAATATTCTGTATCATACTCAGTTGTGATAATTTATCACTGATACTGGACTGTGCTTCTCTCACTTCCTCTCTATCTCTCTACACATGAAGCATGCAAGATTGATATGAACTCACTGTCCTGCTTTTAGCCCCATGTCCAATAATACACATTGAGATTTTCACATTTTTGAGCTGATTTCAGTTGAAACTGCTCCAAATATTTGCCTGGAAAAAAAAACTGTCACTGCATGAGCTCACCTTGTGCAACATGCTCAGGAACATCATCAACTGTTCAGGGGCTAAAGGTCCACTCCTTCTAATTGTTCTGAGGTTAAAACATCATGCTAAACAAAATTAATAATAAAGTTACATTACATCACAGAGTTGCTATTACACTGGTTTATTATAATTGGTTTAGTTCAATTACATAAACATGAATGCTCCAGATTATCATGGTACAGGGACTTGTTTTTTTTTTTTTTTTTTTTAATTTTATTTATAAATTTAATCCAAGCTGAACACCTGGTTCAACACCAGAATTACTGGTATTATCTAATACTACTAAACTGAAACTGTCTGGGTTGTTGCTGTGCTCACATTTCTCTTGGGGAAAAAAATAGTAAAAAAAAAACTTGCTAAAAGCCGCTTTCTTGTTTTTTTTTCTTATCCTGCCTTTTTTCCTCCCTCTCTTCTGAAAACCATACTTTTATGTCTTGACGGAAGACATAGTGCTGCAGCATCAGTCATTCGACTCTGTAGTGATGCGTTTGAGGTGAGCCCACAACTGGACTGAGCCATTTTTGCATGAAACTGCAGGGATGAAAGAGGCCTCGCAGAGAGGCTCAACGCTTTCCCAACCCCCAAAACCATCCGCTGCTTCGACACATCCGTTGCAAATGGACAGAACATGAACAGACCTGTTCAGATCTTTATGACAAGCTGATGATGATCCATTCATTTTATTATGTGTGTTGAAGAAAAACATCTATACAATAAATATCAGCCTGGTGTTGATCAGATAATTTATCTGGTGATGATCAAGCTTTCTGGCATACAGAAAAGTACCTAAAACTAAGGGGAACCAAAGTAGACATTCCTTGGTTCTTTTCAGTAGATTCTTATTTAAAACACATGCACATATGTTTTGAGACACAGAGTTGTTATTTACTGTGTTATATAACACAGTAAATGCACTGCATGAGAAAATGGGGGCAACATCTCTGGCATTTACTTGGCTTCTGCCTGGATGCTGGAATGTGATTTTAAGTGTGTCAGTCAGTGAAACTTCCAAAACACTAATTCCCAAAGATCACCAGAGAAAGAAGGCAGAAGACAGGCATCACTTTGTTCTACAACAAACAACTCAGAATACACGTCAGCTGAACGGATCACAGACAACACAAACAACAATGAGACATTTAAACCTGTGTGTGTAAGGTTAACATCAAAAACAGAGGCAGGAAAAATATCGACTTGCATCACACGCAAACAAAAAAATAAAATAAAATCATCAAGTCCTTGCAAAATCAAAAATTCAGTTACACTAACCTCAGATGAACAAAAGTGTAGGACATATTCCACCATGCCATGACGTACTGAACAAGACTTAAATTAAAGTACAGAGGCTGTTCATGGAAAAGAAAAATGAGTGTGCCCTGATTGCTTTAATATGACTTAAGAGGGAAAGTAGCAGGGGAGTGTTGCTAATCAAATGCACTTCATTAACTGATCACGGGCAAGTGTGGCCACCATGCAGCGCAGCGCAAATTTGTGAAGTCACATCTGAAACACGCCACCGAATGTTCAACAGCATGACTGTCAAAAAAAAAAAAAGAATCAAGGTGTTGCAACGGTCCAGTCGAAGTCAAGACCTGAAAGTGATTGAAGGATCCTGGGAGGAACTTAAGAGGCTGCGCAGAAATGAATTTCCATCAACCTCAATGAACCGAAGCAACATTGTCAGGAACAGTGGGCTAAACGTATGGTAGTTTTAGATTTTCACTTTTTCATTTTGTCTTTGTCTTTGATTAAATAAAGACAGAAAAAAATGGTGTTATATGTCCCATGTTGTTCATCTGAGGTTGCATTCCTCCAATTTTAATACATAATGTAAATAAAACCTTATAACTGAAAGAGAACACACTTTCTTTTACACACACACGTCCAAGGATCAAACTCGAATCTTTTGAGAAAGAAAAGAGAAGGAAAAAGAAAAAAAGAAAAAAAAACTAAAAGTTACACTTCTGCTCTGCTCCCTTGGAGTAAAGTATTAAAATGTATTAACACTGCCTTGGTTCCTTGGGTGAAATATATTAGCAAGGCAAGCGACATTTCCAACAGGGCTTCTCATCAATCATCAGCTAAACAGAGTAATCACTGTAGCAGCTACACTCTGTTTAACACCAGCTCTCCACATCCTTTACAGCTTGACTATGGAACCAAGAAATATTGGATGTTAACTCACAATATGCCGTGATGGCCAGTACGGTAAAGACCAGCCGCCACAAAGTCACCAGGTGTACTAATAAACACACGGCAGGGATGAACTGTTACACGACAGAATCCCTAAACCAAATAAATTACGGAAATATCACACAAAACTTGCTATTATGTCGCTTCAGTAAAGACACAAAGACCAGTGGCACTAGTGCTGCGCTTTTCTGCTAGAACTCCTTTTTTAACAAGAAATAGTCTTCAGCCTTCTCAGACCTGAAGCAGCATTGGGAAAAGTGAACCAATACTTCAACTCAGAACTTGTTAAATTGAAGCTGGGGGGATTCATGCTTGAGGCCTTTTGTGCTTCTCTATTGTGATGTTGAAAAAAGCTCTGGCATCTTATTCCTGTTCTGGTTTGGACCTGGTGAGCTGGTGCTCAGCTCATGGCCAGGTTCCCTTCAGGGACAACAAAGTTTTTGGGTTTTTTTTTTTTTCTTTTTTCTTTTCAATGACATGACTGACACCACCAGCAGGCTTCTGTTTACCAACTCTTCTAGTGAAATGAAGGTTGAGAGTTGAGAGTATGCCTCCACTGTCAGACATGTGGGATCTGTTCTTGTAGAAATAAATAAATTCATGATGTGTTCTCCGGGTAAACATCCAGTTCATTAAAATGTTAGCATTTTTGTATTTTAGGAGGTTTGCTGTAGACAGACAAAAGTTAGTTTGCAAAAGTTATCTCTAAGCCTCATAGTTACCATTTGAATGATTCATTGATTAATGAGTTGATTACTAAATTGAAGTTTTGCATCCTCTGTCTCTGGTAGTTAACATACACTTTATAAAAAGACAACTTTTTTTCTTTTTTTTCTCACTGCCTCACATTAAATCTGACTAAACCTCTCCTGTTCTTTACCAAAATAATTTCTTTTTGCTAAATGCCAGAATGATGAGGGAGAGAATTTCATTAGAGAATATTTTATTACTTTCTTCAAAGTCATAAGTTTACATACACTAAGGTTATAATGCCTTAAAACAATTTGGAAAAGTCCAGATGATGATGTCATGACTTTGGAAACTTCTGATTGATGAATTGTCAAGATTTGAGTTAAAGGGAGGCAGACCTGTGGATGTGTGTATGAGGTACAACTCAAACACACTACTTCCTTGTTAGACATCATGGGAAAATCAAATGAAATCAGTCAAGAGAAATGTGGACCTCTGCAAGTCGGGTTTGTCCTTGGGTACAATTTCCAGATGCCTGAAGATGCCAAATTCATGTCTTCAAACAATTATATGCAAATAAAAAACACCATGGGAATATCCAGCCATCATACTGCTCAAGAAGGAGATGAGTTCTGTGACCCAGAGATTCACATGTTTTGCTGCTGAAACTGGAAAAAGAGTGTCATTATCCGGAGTGGAACAAGTCCTGAACCAACATGGGCTGAATGGCCACTCAGCCAGGAAGACGCAATTGCTCCAAAACCAAGATAAAAAAGCCAGAGTACAGTTTGTAAATGCACACAGGGACAAAGACAAAATTGAACTTTTTGCCCATAATGATCGTTGTTACATTTGGAGGGAAAAGGGGGAAGCTTGCAAGCCAGAAAACACCATCTCAGCTGTGAAGTACGGAGATGGCAGCACCATGTTGTGAAGGTGTTTTGCTGTCAGAGGGACTGGTGCACTTCAAAAAACAGGTGGCATCATGAGGAAAAAACATGACAGCCAGGAAGTTGAAGCTTGGGCAAAAATGGGTCTTCCAGATGAACAATGACCCTAATCATGCCTTAAATTAGTTACAAAGTAACTTAAGGATAAAAAATGTCAATGTGCTGGTGTCGGGATGCACAATAACTGTTTTTTTTAAACCGAAACCGATAACCGATAACTTTCAGCTCCTGAAGGCTGATACAGATACCGATAACAGATAACACACACATATACCTTAGTTACATCAATACTATGAACAAAATCATAAATAGTTTTGACTTTTTATATGAACAGATATTTATTTTTTCCAATGAAAAACTATTGGCAAGCCTCTCAAACATTTTCTTAAAGCTATCAAACAAACCTATTTGATATCTCACATCAACTTAAGCCGGGCATACACTATGCGATATTTTAAATCGTTTGATTCAGCCCTATCTCAAACTGCACGACTAGATCGCTGAGTTCAAAAGTTCGCAGCCCACGAGTAATGCTCTCACACTGTACGGCCCGATGCTCTGATGCGACTTGACTGCTTACACTATACGTTCAGAATAGGTGCGTTCGAGATGAACGCAGGTGCGTTCGAGATGAGCCAGGCCTGCGCAGAATTGATCACCGGCGGTCGGCGCACAATGCATGCCGGTTATTTTAACTTCAATCAGCGATCGAGGACACTTTATCTAAGAACGTGGTCTGCAAACTACAGGTAACATACAGGTGATCTAACAGGAAGTAAGTGTCTCCTCCTGTATGTGCTGGAAACTGTCCGACTGGACTGCAGCTTTTTGTCTCCACCTCCTGCTGCGGCCGCCTGATCTCGTCTACTCGCCAGGCGAGGCGCAGTTCATCTCAAACGCACCTACTGCTTCTACTGTGAGATACCTTCACGAGGAGCGACCAGGATTTCAAACACGTTTGATTTTCTTGCGAGCACACGACTTGTGATCGGGAGCTCGTCGGGAGGTGTTGATCTCTCGTCGTTACCCCACGTATACTGCACGAAGCACGACCCACGATAGGGTCGAAATTTGGCCCGATCCAAAAAATACTCGCACGACTGGAAAATCGGCTCAAAACGAGCCGACAGTCGCACAGTGTATGCCCGGCTTTAAATAAGGTTCATTACTTACTGATATAAAAAAAATAAAGGCTCCTTGAACTGATGGAAATACATGCATCAAAATTACAAACTGAAAAAGATTAACATTTAAAGGATTTTGGCTTGTGGTTCCATTTAAATTAATATCTTTAATTAAAGTAAAGGAGGTTCAGTAGTTTTTATTGTTTAATCTCATGGAAGCTTTAGATGAGAGGAATGAGGGAGAGGAGAGGGAGGGAAGACTGCTGCTGGCTTGTGCACGTTAGCATTAGCTGCTGTTAGCTAACATTAGCACGATTTCAAAACTCCATGGAAGCAATTGTTATGTTGTAGGTGGCCAATTGGGTTTTACGTATTAAAGCTTATGCTTTGTCACATATTTGTCACAAATAACCACCAAACTATCTTCTTCTGAAACTTTAACAAAGTTCCACACCGCCATGTTTGTTGTGATCAGTACACTGTGCTCCAGGCTGCATTCAAGGTGTAACGTAAATTCCCACGTTCCCTCGTTTGCTAGTCGTTCTTTTAGCCTTTTCTATTTTTTTTCTTTTTTTATGTGTAACGTGGGAGAATACTGCATATATCAATTTAAGTCAGCAGCTACCAAAATTATGACCGAGTTAATGAGTTGTTTTCTGGCATGAGGGGGTATTCTTGATTTTCCTTATTGAGTAATTGCTTTTTTGATTATGCCAACGTTACTTGAACATAACATTCACTGCCGGTCATTCAGGGCTCAGAGGGAGCGACGCACTGCTGTGTTGACAGAAATATAGATGTTATCAGGGCTATTCGTCATGATATCGGACTTATCGGGATATTTCCTGTTATCGGCCCGATAGTTATCGTGCATCCCTATTCTGGAGTGACTACCACAAAGTCCTTATCTCAATCCTAAAAAAAATTTGTGGGCAGAGCTTGAAAAGCATGGTGGCCTACAAACCTCACTGAGTTCCTCCAGTTCTGTCAGGAGGGAGGAGCCAAAATGTTATGTATCGTTATATACAGTGGAGGTAAAATTCTACTGTATGACGAAAGTCGTCCTTTTTTTAAACTTGCTGTTTATCAACCCATTCAAAAATGATGTTGCTAAAAATCTTCACGTTAAAGTGTTTTCTATTGATATAATAAGATATTTCTCAGAAATATTTCATGACTATGGAATGAAAGTCTCACAATTTATGTGAGACTTCCCACTGATCCATTGCTTTATTTTAATTCTGCCCTTCACTTCATTTAAAAAAAGAAAAAAATGGATGTGGAGATCATAATATCGCTCACACAGACTTTCACAGCAGCCACAAAGCATGATAAGTATCACTTGATCCACTCATTCACTGACGGGTACCCTGATGCACCCATCAGTCAGGAACAGGGTGCATCTGGACTCAACAGACCACTTGACCTTTTTCCACTGAGTCCACTGAATTTCTTTCTTTTGATTAACCTCATTGAATAGTGTTTTTTCCTAAGGCTACACAATTTTAGGCATTGTGAGTGAGAAATTAATATACTTCACTGTAAAATATTACAGTAAGTTCTACAAACCCTCAGTTTTATACATTTTAACTTTTACAGGGGATTAAGAGCTAATCAGAGAACTGTGTGTTTGCTACTCAGTCCTTGGAGTACGTATTAAACGTATTAAACGTATTAAACTTTGTGACGACAGTGGCAGATGTACCTATGTTTCTAAAGCAGCTTTTTTTTTCAAACAATTGACAGCAACAACGACAGAACGATTAAATTTTGAAAAACTATGCTCCTGGCCAGTACAGTAGTTGCTATGGAAACAGTGGCGTAGCCGAAGGCTAGACAGTTTTTCAGGGGACAAAAAGAGAGAAATAAACATTACGACTCATTCTTTCATGACATGTGGCCAATTCAGATCGTCTTTCTGAGAACTATATTCAACTTTCAATCAAATCTACAAAAATGCTATTTTTCTAAATTTATGTTTTAACTGACCTTGAAATACAATTACATATTTGTACTTTTGTATATTAAAACAAGCATCGATGGAACAGAACCTGACCAGCCTCAACGTGGATCTTAAGATGACATCATGTCCAAAAGTCTGTTGTTACACGGATGACTGCAATGGGATGGACAGATATTAGCAGGTTGTCTGTATGTCTGTGAGCATGCGTGTGCATGTGTGTGCAAGCGTGTGCGTGAAGCAGAGAGTAGAGAAGTGAGAGGCTGAATGTCAAGCTCTGCATGCAATTCTACAGTAGCAGATTTCACTATTTTGGTCCCAAAAAAACAAGAACAAAAAGCATTAATTAAAACAAATAAATAAATAAATAACCTCATGACAGATGGTTGAAAGGGAAATAGCAACTACACACAAAAATGGCATGTCATTCAGCCACAAAGGTTGAAAATGTCTTAAAAAAGTCCACCCCCCCACACACCATGTTCTTTTTGTCATCTTTGCAGTGACAACCCTAATCGAGCACAGTTATCATAGCAAGAGTTTGCGCCCCTAAGGCTGCGTTGTCCCAGAAGGCACAAAAATTAGCTGAACCAACATGCATGAGCACATACGTGTACGTATGCACTTGGGTGGAAGGCAGGATCATGAAACATGTGGTTTTCCAGTATTAAATCCAGTATTACTTTAACGTTAAAAGCAGAGGCATTGGAAGCATCGGAAACAGTGAAGTAGATGCCATTTCCTGCATTCTGGTGCATTTAAAGAGGTTGTTAGACATCAACTTTTATTTGTAGGTAAACATTTGATTCACAGATCCAGTTACATTTCCTAACCTTAAAAAAGAAGCTTCCTACTAATTGTTAACTTAGTTGAATGTAATGTCAATTTAATGTGACTCAGAGTTAATTTTGAAGTCATGTAACAAAAGAGTATAGTTTTAGCAAAAGCTGGACATTGTGAGATGGCAATGGGGCTGATGTCACATCGTCCAGTTTTGAGCAGTCTGCACTGATGGTTCACTTCAGTTGTAAACTTTATGCTAGAGATGGTGAATGAAACAGGTTCTACACTACCTTTGTTTGCACTTGCGTGCGGTGAATTATTGTAGAAAACCTTGAAAGTCTACTCCAGATTTTTCCAACATTCTCTTATCGATCAAGTGGAATGAATTCATTGGCAAAGCAATAGAAACAGCGCTGGGCAGGCCAATATGTTAACATGGTAAATGTGGGGGAATCCAAATGGATCATTTTGAATGTAGAGGAGACCCATCTCTCTCCAATGTAAAGCTTGCACTGCCTATAGTAAAAAGAGAAATAGAAATGGCAAGTTTAATATTTGATAGTTTGTAGCATTTAAGCATGAGACTGAAAAGTCCCACATCCAGAAGAATAGACCGGATCACAGACATACACAACAATTGTTTAGCAAATTTTTACTAAATTGTAAATATACACAACATTTTTGTTAAACACAAAATGTTTATCAAAATGAAAAAATGCTTACAGAACTGATATCCTGCATACTGCAAAAACATGGTACTTATTGACTAAGAAGAGTACAAAATACAGTTAAATACAGCACGATTCATAGATTCATGTGTTTAAACCTCAGATGTTTAAACTGACATTAATCATAACTGTTTTTATTCTTCTTGACTGCAGAAATTCTATTTCTTTTTCCATTTTATAAATGAACACACACACACACACACACACGTACAGTCTTAATGCATCTTCATTTAGTCTTGCTATCCTCTGGGCGCATTTACATTTGTCAACTCTCCATACTAAATGGTTGAATGGACTTGTGCTTTATGTGTCTTCTTCATTCTGCATATAAACTGGAATTTCATCAGTCTTTCTCAGTGGTTATATGCAGTATATATAAGTTCTATATTCATCTTTGATCATCTTTCAGGGCAAATCTGTCTCTCTTCTCATGTGCACTTATCAGATAAAATGTGATTGTCTCTTTCTCTGTCCTTGTGTACATATACTGAAGCAGGTGTGTGTTTAGGTACGTGTATGTGCATCTGTGAATGCATGCAAGAGTCAATTTCCTTGAAAGGTGACAGTTCATGGTTCCCTGGGCAGCAGTGAATTGTGGAATAAACTCACTGTTAAAACTATCCTCATATATCATCTGAACAATGTGGGCGATGAC
Organism: Hirundichthys speculiger; assembly: GCA_018398805.1. NCBI lineage: Eukaryota > Metazoa > Chordata > Actinopteri > Beloniformes > Exocoetidae > Hirundichthys > Hirundichthys speculiger. The sequence continues at coordinate 4,587,035 of JAGFBZ010000648.1, forward strand.
TCACACAGAGAAAAACAGACAATCCAATGCTTTAATTTCACCATGAGACATTCAATGGGCAATATAAACACAGAAATTATATTTCACTGAATCTTTTCTAAACTCTCAGTGATTGATCTGCTGTTGACAACCACGTTTCTGTCTTTATTATTATATTTTTTTTCTGATAACAAGAATTTACAAGACTGGTAAGCTAAAGCATAATTTTATGTGGTTATGCGGATTGACTTTCTTTTCTCTTTTTTCTTTATTTTGGAAATTTGAAACTCTCCAACTAAAAATAAGTGTTCCTATATTTCTTCATTTTATGTTTCTAAATGAGTTGGGGATATCTCCTGCATCTCTCCAAATGATGTCATGGAGGAAAACCCTTGCAGGAGTGGGGAGAAGATGCTGGAAAGGCCCCAGATGATATTCTAGCAGTGAGGCAGAGCAGCACTGATCATCACACCATGCTGACATATCTAATTCTGCATTTGTCTGTTTACATTGATGTGAGCAGAGGAACAAAATCACCCTTACTCCTCCTCAAATTAGTGAGAGATTTAGACTCATATAAAGTCAAAGATGTTCAATGACTTGTCACTGACAGCTAACGTGGTGGTTTCATCACACAGGAGGTTGGTATTTAAAAGTTTCCTTAGCACACTACAAGATGACAAATGCTCCTCACCAGTGAGCAAAATGAATTAAAAAAAATATATATATATATTTCTTGTAACGTGTAGAATGAACTGAAAATACCCAGCATGCCTGTGCATGGCAGACTTTTTGTCGTTTAGCTGTTAACATGCTTATATAAGTCTATAAAAGCTAATAAGCATAATTGAGATGGTATGATAACCACAAAATGATTAACGTCCCAACATCCCAAAACGTTTATTCCTGAGATACAGGATGACATCAATCAGTCCAACAATGTACGTAAACAATCCAGTTTTGCCGATTCTGTATCAGACCTTCAGTTTGTTGTTAATATTAAGCAGGGTGAGCGCCACACTAAACAACGTATCGACGAACAAACGAACTGTTTCTGCCACTTTCATTCACACAATGTCCCTGATTTCTGAGCTCAGCTGAATCTGCAAGAACTGTGCAACAGCTCACTTTAGTTTGGATTTGAAGAAAAGAAGTATGGAACAAAACAGCTGTCATATGGAGAAGTGTAGAAGTTTTTTCACAGTTTGGATGAAGACCAATATCAGCATAAACACAGATAACTGCAGCTCGCATTAGCATTACACTATCTGGAAGGCTTGTACCTGGATGAGGCTGGAAATCACACACTTATTATATTATTAACAATCTGAGACCACATTTAGCTATGACGACCCACAAAGAGACTCATAAGGTGAAAAAAATACAACCTTTACTATCCCAGACAATATCAGGCCTGTTGTTTGAAGAATGACATATTGCTCCTGAATAATTGCATGTAGGAATTATGCAAATTGTATATAATATGCAGTATGTACATTTGTCCACATTTCCAAAAAAATAGTAGTATTACAACAAAGGCATAGAAACTGTGAGATAGGAATTTCTCATCGTACCTGATGTTTTGTATGGGGTATGTATAGAGTTATATATTGATGCAAATTTGCAACTTTGTAATAATAACTGATGTTAAACCAAAAGCATTATTTTTTAAATTGAATCCTATCCATATATCAATTAATATCTAAGTGTATCCATATTTTTATTTACTTATTCATGTATTTTAAATGATTAATCCACACCAACCATAACTGACTGCAAAGTTGAAATGTCAAAAATGGGGCAAGCGGGGCCCAAATTCAGTTTTGAGGTTCAACAGTCTATGGTGCAGTTTCTTCTGGTGTAAATATGTAAACATTGTACGTTAGAATTTGCAAGAGAAAATGCTGACATGTAACGTTTTTGGAGCCTCTGATTTTTAGATCATATGTGACAGTGTCACATGATGGGGGATGAAGGTGTGTTTGCATTTTAAGATCCACACTTTGCCAGGCAATGTCCCATGATTGTACTGCTTTGAAATTTATAGCTTTTGTTATGAAACTGATATTTTCTGATTGATATTGGACCAGTGTGGCTATTATGGGTGTTAACTGTGTTGTGGTATCAGTACATATGAGTTTAGTTTGATCAATGAGATAGAAAGTTGATGATTAACCCACATAAGCAGATACCCTTGACTTATGACTGAGTCACTTATTTAAATTTCTGCTTAGCTGAGAAAATATGATGTAAATACTGATGTAAAGCCCAGTAATTGAGTTAAGGGGTGCCATGCCCTGCTTGTCAAGGACAAATATCTGGCAGGTTTTTGTTCCCTCATAGTTAATGAGCCGCACTTTGTATCTGAGACTAAATGTGGTTCATTAACTGCCAAGGAGGAACAAATACATGGAGGACACTAGGACTGCAGTTTAGCTCTTTCAGAGGATAAAACCTAATTTTGCAGCTAAAAGAAAGTAAAGCAAAAAATAATTCTATGAAGTGTGAAATGCAATATTGGCTTTTCTTGTCCTCTTTTTTTTTCTTTTCTTACACTTTACTAATTCCAAAAAAAGCTTTGACTACTAGGCCACATAGTTGTTAAATAAATCATCTAATCAGAAAGATAATTTTGGTCCTTGGGATTTCTGAAAATAAAGACAATATCACACTTATGTGAACAATGAGAGTTACAGGCTGAGTTTAAAGGATTTGGATGATTAAGACACATTGAGCTGTGGATACTTTTGACATACTAATTATGTACTTACAGTTATTTTGTACTTTCTTAAGTATACCTTGGCTGAAGTGCCTCTGGAAGCCTGATAAAGACTTGCATTTCAGTGCTTCTATAAATGACTGCAAAATGAAACACATTAATTTGCTAACAAGCAAATGAGATCAAAATAGTAACTCACTTTAAATCTCATTGCGTCACATACACACACTTGAAAAAACAGCAGTGTGCGTCAGTTTTTAGATGCACTTTACTGTCACTTTCTAAAGAACAGCTGTTCTATAGATGCAGATTGCCAGTTATCCTTCTGTGGCTGAACCCACTGACCCACTGGTAATTCTACAGTGGTGGCGTATCGACAAAAACACAGACGGTGTAAGGAGGTCAAAGAGAAGGAGGGAGTCAGCTCCCTAGAATGAGACATGTTCTAGTTCGATCTTTTTTTAACTTCCTCTCTTTCTTTAGTTTGACCTCCAGGCTTTAATTTGACTTTCCTCTGACTGCAACTGCAGACCTCTACTTTTAATGCATTAAAAGGGCTTGGTTATGGATAGGCATTAAAGAAACCATCAGTTTAGATATAAACAAACACTAAAATACATTTTACTGTGGAAGTTATTTTGTTTTTTTTTTCACAGCTATAGACCAACTGTCACGTAGCATAGATAGATAGATAGATAGATAGATAGATAGATAGATAGATAGATAGATAGATAGATAGATAGATAGATAGATAGATAGATAGATAGATAGATAGATAGATAGATAGATAGATAGATAGATAGATAATAAGAGCAATTTGTTTTCAAAACAGTAACAAAACTGAAACTAAATATTTGTCTCAAATAAAGCTCAAAATGATGAGCTCAAACTTTCTACTTACAAGTGCAGTATTAACCAAGATAATAAGTATAACATTAAATGAGCGTGCCTTTAAAATTGCACAGAGGTAGAATTTGATTTTTACATTTGGTTTTGGTCTATTCAGGGACAATTTTCAGCTTTACTGTTACTTTGTAAGTATGTGACTGTTTGTGTGTGAGAGAGAAAGATCCCACAGCTTATCCCTAGCTTTACTTCTCTGTCTGCCCACCTGTCTATGTGCGTATGTGTGTTCCTCTGTGGGTGTTAACCATAAAAACAATGTAAGCCCTCTTAAACCTCCCCATATTTCAACTTTTACACACTCTATCTCTTTTCGAGTTGTTGTGTGTAGGAGAGATGGAATAAGTGATAAAATTTCATCGCGACCGGTGCTCACAGCATTGTTGTGTTTGTGAGTGAAAAAGTGTCTGAATCAGTGTGGTATTGTGGGCATTTTTTTTTATTATTATTTTTGCATTCTGTTGTCTTTGCTTCCAGTTTCTCCAGATCTCAGAATCACTGAACTGGACAGACTGGAGACCTTTTCTTGGACTTGGTGCTTCTGCTATCTTAAAGGTGCTTTTAGGGACCTTAAAACAAGGATCTTAATGGTATTAGGCAGGTTTTGTAACTTTTTGATTATTCTATACATAGATGACATATGGGTTACTATGGTTACTCTACTGTTATGCAGTTCTTTGTTAACTGTTTAATTTTCTGAGTAGTTTAAAGAGTTTCTACTTTTTTATAGAAATCATAAAGAACGACCTTTCATCTGAGATTCTCAAATTCACTCGATTTCAAACTGTGTGGTATAAAATATTTTATTTCTCTATTTATTTAATGCAGATAGAAAAATTAACAGCACTAACATTTTAGGAGCAGCATTGAATGTAGGTCAGTCAGGTTCATAAATTTCTATTTCACTTTGCTGACATGATTCAAACAAAGAAAAGTAGATCTAAAAAAATAAAAACATGCTTCAGCTTGTGTGAAGGGAAACATAGCTAAAATGTAGTAAGATCTAAGACAAGAAATAAATGGAGAGTTTCACTCTAGGTCCAGCACCTAGTGATATGCAATCACCAGTTTGTCAGTTTGGATCTGGAGGTCCCACAGGATTTTGACTTGCTTGTTCTCAATCACCTTATCTCATATCAGCCTTACATAGTGGTTCTGGATAAACATATGAGGACTGCAGTGGTGGTGGGTGTGGCCATCCAAAGTGACAGCATCATCAGAAAGAAGGAACACGAGAAACTTGAGAAATGCCAAGGGCTGAAGGATGAGGTGGGGTCTGAAGGCAGCAGTAGTGACAATAGTAATCAGGGCACTGGGAGCTGTGACCCCCAAACTGGTTTGGTGGCTCCAGCAGATACCAAGAACAACATTTTGAGATTTCTGTCCAGAAAAGCATAATACTGGGAACAGCTGAGGTCCTTTGCAAAACCCTCAGGCTCTCAGACCTCTGGTAGAGGACCTGGGCTTGAAGGAGACAATGCCCAGGTGGGCTGGGGAAAGGTGTGTATATATGAGGGTATCTGTGTCATATGACTTGGACTTTAAACTACCCATTCAACTGGCTTTTTCAGGTACTTGGCCGTGACAGACTTCCTCATTGATGCCATTTGCGCCTGCAGAATCCCAAGGTATTTATAGCTGTTCTGAATGTCTCATCTGTTCCCTTCTGGTAGTGTGACTCTCCCAGTTGTAGGATCCCTTTCTTCTGATGAACCACTCATTAACATAAAAAAGAATAAAGAGCTGAACACGCTTTCTTCAACTTGTGTGTGTGCTGGCTTCTCTTTTATCTGAGAAGCAAGGAGAGATCCGAGACATCTCCTCCGTCTCGGCTGCTTTCGGAATACACGTTTCAGACCAAAAGGTCACAGCAGGCATGGGAATCTAATTACCTAAGAGGAAAACAACACCGTTTTTCTCTGAGGCCAACAGGTAAAGTGTCACTGGACTGTCTCAGAACAAGTTCTAAAAACAATAAAGTAATCTCAGACCAAGGACCCCTGCCAGCGTAAATCCTGTGTTCCTGACACCTATTGGATGTAAATTTTCACTGGAATGCAGATAAAGGAGACTCCCTTCTGTGATTCAGTGCCCCGAACAATAAAAACCCTGTCTTTTCATCTTGTTGATTGAAGCCAGACGGAACGAAACCCACGGGACAACACTGCCATCTGCCGGACGAAAAAGGGTACTGCAAACGGATGTCGATGGACTGGATTAATTAAGGAACCAAAATTAGAATAGTAACCACTTACGTTGTTGTGAAATAAAACAAAACTTTGTGTAATGTATTGGTATCATACTATGTCATTTTAATCCAACAAATGTGTGTATACAGTAACTGTGTTTTTTTATTAACCGTAGCAAAGTTTGCAGGTTGGTCAGCCAAACGTATAATTTGGGTAAACCCACAAAGCAGACTGTCCGGTTGGTCCGTCCAGACCCACCCCTGTGCTCTGTTGAATATTCAGAAATATAAAGAGGCAGCGCAGCTTTGTCTCTCTCTCTTACGCTCTTACGATTTCTTGACTTCCTGACCTTTTTGAATCTCTCTTTGTTGCTATCTTTATTTTGTACTTTGGCCAAGTTTTCCCTTTGTTATAACTTAAGAGTTTTCAGCCTCTTAGTCTTTGAGTTAGAGTCTCGCCGACCAACATATTTTTCCGTCCGGCGTTCCCACAGCAACGCAGGACGCTTTTTTGCAGAGATCAACACCCGCTGATCTCCGCTCGATTTTTGAATTTTTGCAACTTCCTTTTGCCGCAAAACTTTCTACGGAAAGTGTTGAGTCACTCATCTTTTGGCCGAGAGATAAAGTTCGTGTTGCACCGAACTTCGTCCGACTGCGGTCCAGCAGCTCCGCCACTGGCAAACCAACCGACCCACGTACCGCCAGACGTTAAGCTCGCCGGGACGTCCACAATTCTGCTGGCAGAATTGTTCCCATTCGTCGACCTCAACGGAGATCGGAAGAACCTGGTGGCCGTTTGTGATCGACCAACGACCGGCACGAGCTGAACTCCACCTGGTAGGTGAACGGGCGTGATTGGGGATCTCTGCTGGTTTACATCTGGCCTTTCTTGTAGCTGACTCAGCCTAGCTGGCATTATTCAATAGTTAGTTAAGCCTAGGACCTTGTTTTATTTTTCTTATTGGGTCAACGGTTTAGAAACCGTTCCCAGTCCACGATCAATAATTCTGTTCGGCAGTGAAGCCACAGGCCACCCTGCCTGTGCTTTTATTTTATTTTTGATTTTATTTTATCTCTTTTTTTTACCTCCCTCTATTCCTTCTTCCGTGCGCAGCCTCTTCCGGTGTCTAGCCAATCAACAGACTTAGAATTACGTTGCTGCATTTATAAACTGTCTGATTATTACTCCTTTTCATATAAGTGCCTTATATGCTGTGTTTATTGTCTGTGTCTAAATAAATGTTGTTAAAGCTGGTCGGACTCTCCTGATTAATTTTTCCCAAGTATTGGCGTGGTACAAGAACCCACAGAATTCTCACCACAGTTATTCATTGATAAGAATTTTTCCGCCTTTTTAATAAAAGCCGGTGGCACCCTGATTTCTATTAAGATCTTGGTAGATCGAGTGAGAAACCCCTACATATTATTATTTTTGGCACGTCCAGATGGGACCACTAGTTGCTGGGAAAAATTTAATCTGAGTTCACGCTGAAAAAGCAACCCCTTTTATTGCACAACCTCCGGGTGTCCCCCTGCTCCACAGTCTGCCGTTACAGATACGCAGACGCGTATAGCGGCAATTTTGAACGAAAAATACTTCGAAGTAAAACCGTAACCGGGAGAAATAACGCTCCCCAAGTTAACGCATGCATTTTAAGATTTTGTTTTAAGGGCCCAAAGCAGACAAAGTTCCGGCGTGTTCCCGGGTTTTGAAACTGCTCTGAGCTTGGAAGATCAATCGATCGCGGAATCCGACGTTGATTTGTCCACTCAGCAGAGCAACATTTCTGGCCTAGCTAACCAGAAATTTGTTGTCTCAATTTGCGCGACTGTCGCCATAAGAATATTGCTTTGCAAAAGCACGAAAAGCAACCCACAGTGTGTTGAAAATCTTTTCCATTTGTAACGGTGACATAGACCGTGAAAACCAGGAAACGCGCCTGCGGGCCGTCCTGCTCTGCACGCCCGAAAGGCGTAGAACATTTTTGCTTCCCAGACTAACGTCTGGAGCAAAAGTATTTATTTGCTGCCAGTAGTGAAGTCCCGATCTCTAGTTCTGAGAAACTAGGGGACACGATCTGTGATCGTCGGCCAGGAGCCTAACTTGTGAGCCAGGCACGTTCACGCGTCGGTGCTCCGCTCCGACAGTACAGCAAAACACTTTACTTGGCGCAACTGAAGTCGAGAGGACTTCTAGGCGAGAAATTAAAGTGGACTGCTGTAAAAGTTCGGGTCTGTGTGACAAAAACTAGTTGGTGATCACTTTTTGAGAAAGTTAAGTGGCGATCGGAGCCAAGAAATCCGAGCTGAGGAACCGGGAACGGTTCCCCGTGTCTGTGTGTGCCGACAGAGTGCACGCGCGGGAGCGCGCGTCGTGTCTCCGGCCGGGGAGACAGGCGAAAAGTGCTCTGTGCAACAGTTTGAAAAAACTTTTTAATCGAAGCTTAAGTTGGGAACCCGCCGCTGGTTCCGAGTGTGCAATTGTGTAATCAGTGTGGGTGAACTAACCAACGTTTCTGATAGTTGAAATTTGTGTCACATAGAATCAGTCTGAGCAACTGCACCCCGCCACGCGTGGGTCCTGTATTTGTGTTTGTTACTGGCCGCTGGCCAGAGAGAGAGTGACTCGCGTTACACCGCGGACCCTCGCGGTGGGCGGAGTCAGGGCGTGGCGTGGCGACGTCATCGCGTTGTTAACACCCTCTCGTGACGCAGACCCCTGGGAGTTTGCCGGTGAAGCAACACTACCCTCTGGTGGTTATTGCTGAGACCACCAAGTTGGCGCTGGAGATCACGTGTGTTTTTCATTGTTAAAAGTAGGAAGCAGAGGTCAAACCCAGCCTTGTTATATGCGTGGCAGAACAAGTCTGCAATAAGTAGTGCTTTATTGTTTCAAAGTCATTGACCATTGATTGAGAGATCGCATAGACAGATCGTTGCGATTAGCAGTCAAAAGTAGTTACTTGTCCCGACCTTTACAGAAAATTAACCTTAAAGGTGAGATAAGCTGAGAAACGTGTGCAGCCCTGAACCGGTAGCTCTGTTGTAGGCAAGCAGTGACAATCGATTGGATTAAAAGCTGTGGAGAAACTGTCAGCTGAGACTCTGAGCTGGGATCGAGGTGTCTGGCTTTGGTACTGTGAGAGTGTTAACTCTCGGTTCTGAACCAATACGTGGACACTGTGCGGATCTCTAGCTCTGAATCTGTCCGGCTGCGTCCTCACCCAGCTGCAATCCATCGTAACCACTGTAGGAGACAACAGACCACCTGCGGTTCTTGAGTGACACCTTCCCCTGAATATAGTTGATTGAGTGGTCTAACCCGAACCTGAGACCCATAGGGAGCTGCAGGACTGAGGTGTGACCACTAGGGGTCAGTACAAGCTACACTGGTAGTTAGAGAAGCTCAAGCAAGCCCTCAGCCAAGCTAAAGGCTAACTGGAGCTAGCCAGGTCGACTCATAGCTTATCAAGCTAGGTCAGGCTAAGCTAAGAAGCTAAGCTAAGAGGCTAGGTGCTAACCAGAGCTGACTAGTTTGTGTTGTAGCTCATTTAGCCAGAAGGCTAAGTGCGAGCCCAGTCAGTTGCAGCTAGTTGAGCTAAGTTAGGCTAAGCTAGGTAGCTAGGCTAGAAGGCTAAGTGCTAACTGAAGCTAACTAGGCTGCCGTGATATCAGGCCAGGAGGCTAAGCTAGTTGAGCTAAGTTAGGCTAAGCTAGGTAGCTAGGCTAGAAGGCTAAGTGCTAACTGAAGCTAACTAGGCTGTTGTGGTATCAGGCGAGGAGGCTAAGCTAGTTGCGCTAAGCTAAGCTAAGCTAGGTAGCTAAGCTAGGAGGCTAAGTGCTAACCGAAGCTGACTTGACTGTTAGTGGCTCATCGGACTAGGTGGCTAAGCTAGTGAAGCTAGGTCAAGCTAAGCTAAGTGGCTAGGCTAGACGCTAAGCGCTAACCGAAGCTAGGTAGAGCGGATCCGAATTAGGCTTAGAAGAAGTGGAACAGACTAGGCTACGCCAGAACCCACGTTCGGCGAGCTAAGTGACCCCCAGGCTAGAGAGTAGGCGCCCCGCCAGCATAACTCGCACAGAGGTAAAATGGCAGGTGCCAATCCTTCTGAGGCGTCCAGCCCCGGAGAACCCCTTGATAGCCTGGAATTAGCCGTAACTGAACTTACGGAGAAGCTGAATCCTGGCTACCAAGAAGAGGTGGAAAGGTGGACGACCACGGAAGTCGAAGCTCGCCTGACGGAGCTAATAGCTGAAACCCTTAGCAACCCTCCGAAAGACAAGGCTCTGATTAAGACGTTGGGTAACATGACGATTTTGCTAACCACCCGTTTCCGAGCAGCACAAGAACTGCTGGGAAGGGCGCGGGCCTCACTCGAGTCACGTTCCCAGAAAATAGACCAACTGCTGCAAGACAACGCGTCCCTTGAAGCCCGAGTGGCACAGTACCAATCTAAAATCAAAGAAACAGAAGCACAAACGACCCGACTTATAGCCGAGCGTGACGAGGAAGAAAAAGGAAAAGAAGAGTGCGAGGACACCATTGCAACACTAAAAACCGAAATATGTGAACGCGATAAGACCATCGACAACCAAAGCGTCGTTATCAAGGAGTTGGATGAGGCATGTAAAGAGGCCTACAGCGAACTCCGAACAGTCAAAGAAGTGGCTGCAGCTGCGCGGGAGGCGAGCGAGCGGTTGTCTCCAGTAAGCGACTTGACGCCAAACAGGAACAGGTTCTACTGTTGCAGGCTCAACTCGATCAGACTCAGCATGAGCTCACAGAGGCCCATCGCCAAATTACGAATTTGGCCGATGAGGTAGAGAAAGCCAGAAGAGAGCTGAGGAGCGCCCTCACAGCCGGAGTGGCTGGAATAGCTCCGCCCTCTCCTGTCGAACAAAAGGTTAACCCTGACATTCCAGGAGCTGGTGGTGGTGGCACTCCTCCACTGCCATTCACGCAACCATTACCAAACTTGTATCAACCTTTCGGGTCAAGCCCAGACACGATACGTCGAGGGCCGGCGCCCTCCCCAATGGTCCGCCAGTTGCCCCGTGGTTTCATCGACCGGGAATTCGAAAAGATAGCCCGACACATACCCAAATTTGAACCTGCCCCCGGAGGCATAAACGATACTCGCTCGTACCTGGAAGACCTCAGGTTTTACCTGCAAAAGTTTCCAGAGGCTTCAACCCAGGACAAAATCTATCTGATCAAATTAACAGCAAGTCGCGAGGTCAGTCGGTTTGTCGATCGCCAACCTGACCCCATTAAAGGAGATTTCGACAGGTTGTGCCAAGCTTTGGAGAGAGAATTCTCCGATAGCGCATCCCAGTGCGGCCTAACCACAGCACTTGTGATCAAACAGGGCCGACAGGAGCCACCCCAACAGTACTATTATAGACTACTCCAAGCCTATTTTGGTACCCGCAATGAGCCAGGGATGGAAGAAGAGCTGAACTTCAAGTCGCTTTTCATTCAAAACCTCCATCCCGCGCTACGAGCCACCACCTTGGGGTCATGGCAAACCCTCGTTCCTCCAACATTGGGCAGCTACGAGAGTTAGCTGTCCTAGGTTTCCAGAAACAGAAACAGTCACACGCCAAGTTCCATGACAACGCCGTACTCGCGGTAAGTCGGGAACCTGGAACCATGGAGCTCGAAGGAGCCCCCAAAGCGAAGGTGGCCGACTCAGGCCCTGCGCCTACTGTCACACACCGCACTCAGGAAGGGGACAAACCCCCTCCGCATAACCACATGCGGCAAAGTCGCGATAGAAACCAGGTCAGACCACACTGGCCTGACCGAGAGCCACGGCCCCCACGTAACGAACGAATGGGGCGCGATGGATATCAGGGAAACCCCCAACGGGGTAGATATCCATCCAACGGATACGATAAACCAGCCGCCCACAATACCGACCGTGGGTACCGAAGCCAGAATCAGGGTAGATACCAGGCCGAGTGGTCGCCAGCTCCTTTCCGCCGACCACCACCAAAGGGGGAGGACTCGGAAACGAGAAACCCTCGGGCGAAGGCAGAAGGAGAACGAGAGACCCCGCGCCTGAGCAAAGAGGACATAGAGAACATAAAGGCGTTATTGCAGAAAATGGAGAAAAATCGTCTTAAGAAAAAGGCTGACCTGCTGACGATTTCTACCATTAATCCTGAAATAACAGAGCAAAACGATGCGGGCCTTCAACCTCAGGAACCCATCGAATCTGTCAGTCCTGAAGACGCTCACGTTGAGTCTGATCCTCCTAACGGAGAGAATATGAACCAGGATGACCATCTAGATCACACCGCAGAAGGAGGTGAGGATGCTCCCCCTCCAAGCGCTGTTCTAGTTGTCCAACTGGACAAGAAAGACAAGTTCCCTAACCAAGGCGATTCATCTGTCCAGGTCGAACCCCCGGTAACCCAGTTTATCTGTCATCTCACCGAAAAGGGGTTCGCTCGAAAATTCTATTTGTCGCTGACATTAGAAGAAGTAGTAACCTGTGATGCTTTGCTTGACACTGCAGCAGATATCACCATCATGTCAACCTCGCTTTTTCAACAACTGCGTTCGGCCGCGAATCAAGCCAATAAAGACTTGAAGCTGCACCCATGTTCCTTGGAGGTAAGACCTTTCTCCCATGAAAACACCACCTTGACGTCGGTCTCACTTGTCCAGTTGTCTATTGGTCCAATGACACTGGTTCACCCAGTCTATATCTCTCCTCTTGACTCCATACCATTTCTGGTAGGAAAGGACTTGCTCAATCGCTTTGAGCCTTTAATCGACTTCAGACAACAAAAGCTCTGGGCCCAAGTTCGACAGCCTCTGACCCTTCCGGTCCACGAACTAAAGGAGACCCAGTGCTTCTTCATTCACACTCAATCGGGTGAAAACACGGAAGCAACCAAACTCCCTTGGTCAGACCGTAACCACCCATCCGGTTCTAAGAACCCGGCGTTGGCTGAACAGACGCCACCGAAATCACCCGAAAGTGTCCCCTCTGTACGGGAGAACTTTTTATGTTCCTTTCAGGCAGCCAAGACAGACAACCCATTCTGTCCCCAGGTAACCAACGGCATCGAATGCTACGGACACCGCGTGACAGACGTCCGCCTGTATCTGTGGAGCGACCGATCAGCCATCAACCGAGAGCTGTTCGATGCGCTAGCGGTAGACCACCCAGATATGCGGTCAGTGCGAATGTCCTCTCGGTTCACCTTGGACCCTTTCCCCAATGACGTAGTCAGGTCCACGGGGGCATGCTCCCTAGACCTTCAATGGAACCAAAGGAAGCTGACACACAACTTCCTGATCGTACCAAACCTTCCACATGCCATTTGCATTGGAAGTGAACTACTCGCACGGTTAGGTGTCCAAGTCGACACCATAAACAACACCCTGTGGGCTTCCACCCACGCTTCGAGCGGCCCGCCTGATGAAAACCAACTAAAGGGGGGTCAAACCATTCCAGAAGTCTGCCGAGTGATAACGTCCGAAAACACTGCAATACCTGAAAGGACCTGCAGCGTCGCCATACGGCTGCATGTGTCACCAGGACAGGGTTTGGATCACACACAGGCATTCTTCCAGCCGTCCCCACTCCTAACCGACTTAGGACTTACCCTGGATGCCATGCCTCTGGTAAGTCTAGAGTCAGGCACCATTACCATAACAGTAAACAACCGCACCGCGGGTCTCATACAGGTCCAACGCGGACTCCGACTAGGCTGGCTCGTCAGCACAAAATTCCACGATTTTGAGCTCACCGTGCCGATAGTGGGAGAAATCCCATCCACGCTTAAGGGTGACCATCCGGCCGCAGAGGTAGTTTATACTTTACCCTCCAAACTGGTCACCCTCATTCCAGTCTCCACGCTCCAAACGGACTCGGTGGCAAGAATTGATCTGTCGCAGAACGATCAACTACTTGTTCAAACAATTGAGGTCCAAACCAGCTCCAGCGAGCATGGACAACCGACCACCGAGCCCTCAAACTCTAACCCTAATCCCCAACCAACAGCGCACGACGACATAAGACGAATAATCGAAAAAGCCGACGCCCTAGTTAACGACGACGAACGACAAAAACTTCGCGAAGTGTTAAATAAACACCAATCGATCTTCTCGCGAGATTCATTGGATTGCGGACTCACTGCAATACACTCCGTGCGTATCCCCACACCTCCAGGCGCGCCTCCGACATTCGTGCGACAATACAAAATACCGTTAGCGTCATACGAACCAGTCCAAGAGATCATCGACGGTCTCTTGAAGAGTGGTATCATTCGACCGTGCAACAGCACATATTCGGCGCCGGTTTGGCCGGTCCTCAAACCAAATGGGAAATGGAGGCTCACCATAGACTACCGTCGGTTGAACCAACAGGTTCCCCTGTCTCGGTGGCCCATGACCCAGTTGGAACAGGAACTGCCAAAAGTCCGCAATGCCAGATACTTCTCAACCATGGACGTGGCGTCAGGATTCTGGACCATTCCGGTCCACCCTGACGACCAACACAAACTAGCCTTCACGTTCGCCAACCGCCAATACACCTTTACCCGGTGTCCCTTTGGCTATGCAAACTCACCAGCCGAGTTCAACATCTTCTTAAACAAAGCCTGCCCGGACGCAGGACAACGAGGTACGCTCATCTTCGTAGATGACATCCTCATGCGTAATGACACCCTAGAAGCGCACCTAAAAGAAATCGACCACGTCCTCCAACAACTAACAGAAGCTGGAGCCAAAGTCTCTCTGGCAAAATGCCAATGGTGCAGGACCAAGGTAAACTACGTTGGACTTTTGGTAAGCTCAACAGGGGTCCTACCCCAAGCCAGCCGAGCACAGGGCGTAGCCAACATCGAAGCACCTACCAATGTCTCCGAACTGCGGAGCTTCTTAGGTGTCTGTAATTACTCACGCCAGTTCATAGACGGCTATGCCGACATCTCGCAAAACCGCTAACGGATTTGCTTCGTAAAGATGTCCCATTTGCTTGGGAGGAACGCCAACAACAAGCGATGCAAACCCTCAAGGACAAACTGTGCACAGCCCCATGTTTGTCCTATCCCGACTGCGATAAAGAATTCCACTTAGACGCAGGATTCTCCACCCACTGTCTGAGTGCAGGCCTTTTTCAGTACCACGACCAAGACAAAAGAGTGGTGGCATACGCCAGTAAAACTTTCTTTCTGCTCCGGAACTTAAATATTCGGACTGCGAAAAAGCATTGCTGGCTACGGTATGGGCGGTCAAACATTTCTCCAACTACGTTGGTGGCCAAAAGGTGATAGTGGAAACTCATCACCAACCAGTCACATTTCTGAACAGCCAACGCATCAGAGACGGCGTTGTAACGAACGCTCGAGTGGCCTCATGGCTAATGGCGCTGCAGAGTTTCAACATCGAAGTGCGATATGCCCAAAACAAAAAGAGTCCCTTGGGCACCGATTTAGCGGCGTGCCACCGGTGCATCGACGATACACCCCTCCACCATAACCATTCCGAGCGAACCAACACCGACCGCCAACCCGCACCCCACCACCACTACTTCGAACACGATGTCTGCGAAAACATGGTCACGGCATACGTGGATGGTTGCTCATACCACCACGAGCAACACGTAAAAGCCGGGGCAGGCGTGGTATGGCTCAACGACCAACCATGCAACCCCCAGGGATTTCAGCTTGGTCCGCAAACCTCGCAATACGCCGAAATCGCTGCGATCCTCATAGCACTGCAAATAGCGGTGGATCACGACGTTCGCACACTCCTCATATGCACCGATTCGAACTACGCTCGCATGAGTTTTGTGTGCCACCTTCCGATATGGAAACAAAACGAGTTTCGTACCTCCAACCACAAGTCGGTGAAACACAAAGACCTATTCATGGCCTGCGACCATCTGATCACAACCAATGGGATGCAAATCTATTGGAAGAAGGTCAGAGGCCACTCCCGCATACCAGGTCGAGACAAGGAACTAAACGACCGCACGGACGCGGTGGCCAAACAGGGCGCCTTACAAGGCACACCCTGGCACTTCGAACAGGCGGGGCTACCTATTTCCCGCCCTCCCACCCGACCCCGATCGCGTCCGTTTGCGCCGTGACTAGGGCTGCTGCCGCTGATACAACCGCGGATCGCCCGCTGGACTCCTTATCCGTCGAACCTACGTTCCGACGACGATTTGATCGCTTGCCAGGCCCAAGACCCTGCCACTTCCTTTATGGTCGCGTACCTGACCAATGGACCCGATGCGCACCCTGTGCCGGCGAATGTCAACGACATCCCTGACCTTGCTGCCTTATTGCAGATACGTTCTTCACTTCAATTGGTCAAGGGCATCCTGGTGTGTGTTTCCGTGGCACACCCTTCGCCAGCGCTCGTGGTTCCACGCAAACAAAGGGGGGTGATGCTAGTACACGCCCATGACATCCCTTCGGCGGGTCACAAAGGCATCAAGGCAACATACAAAGCGTTAAGACAGGTTGCGTTCTGGCCAAAAATGAAACGGGACATAGCAGACTACATCAAAGGCTGCTTGGTCTGCGGCCAGCACCAACCCGCAACAGCAACGCACAGAGCTCCCCTGCAACGACGGGGAATCTCTTTCCCTTGGTCCGATCTCCAGATTGACTGGGTGGGACCTCTTACCAAGTCGACACGAGGGGTAACAAATACTTCTTGGCGGTAACTTGTGCGTTCACCAAATGGATCGAGTGCCTCCCAGCCGCCAACGACACGGCCGAAACAACAGCCTGCCTGTTGATGAATCACGTCTTTTCGCGATTTGGGCTCCCAAGCCGCGTCGACTCCGACCGGGGAACACATTTCACCGCTGACGTGATGCGAAAAGTCTGGCAGACATTAGGGGTGAAAGCAAAGTTCCACATCAGCCATCATCCCCAATCCTCAGGCCAGGTGGAAAGAGCAAACCGAACCGTAGTCAACATCCTTAAGAAATATGTGGCATCCAACCACAAAGACTGGGATGTCAAACTACCCCTAGTCTTGATGGCTATTAGGGCCACGCCACATAGATCGACTGGCGTCTCACCCTTCGAGATGATGACAGGCAGACAAATGATCTTACCGTTACACCTCCTTTACCAACCAGGAGAAGTCAGCGTAGCTACCGCATACACTACGCACCAATACCTCGCTGATCTGCATGCACACCTACGCGAGACTTTCGCCTATGCGCAAAAACAGTTAGAGAGCTCAGCTAAGGGCCGGAAAGCCTACTACGATCAAAAAGCCTCGCACGCAGAACTTCAGGTAGGTGACAGAGTGTGGTACTACCGGTTCATACAACACACCGGATCTGGTGCCGGACGAGGGAAGCTCACTCGCAAGCTCCTTCCCCGTTGGACAGGACCCCATCTGATCACCGACAAACTGTCACCAGTGGTGTATCAGATCAGGGTAAGTCAGGGCAGAAAGGACCCCCTTTTTAGATGGGTCCACCGCAACCAAGTCAAGTTGCACCGAACCCCCATGGGACTCGCAGGGGACCACTCAAAACCCAATAGTAATTAGAACCATCACATACTTGTGTTCCCAGAGATAGTCAGGCAATTAGCACTCCTGTGACGGTAGCTGACCGCACAGACTGGTAGGGCAATAATTGTGAGTTGACTTCTCTGTGTAGGGTAAGTTGAATAGTTGTGTCAAAGCAAACTCACCAAGTGTGGGTACTGGCCCACGAAAAATTTTTTTTTTGCAGGATTGGTACATGATGATTGTAAATAACGCTTGCCCCAACTCGACTCTAACGATACTTATGCTCTCACTCCCCACTAGAACGATGACCATGGCCCTAGCGATCCTGACGCTCATCCTCATGAGCACCCCCACGAACCCTGAAGTCGTGGAACCTGGCCCAGAGTCTGGGATTGTGCTTAAGGAGCAGCCCGGACTACTAATCACCAACTGTCGTTGGCACACCCAGAGGATTTTCGTCAGGTTCAGTCCTGACGCTGTCCGCCAAAAACATATAACAGCGCAGGCCGATATGACATCTTGGGCTGGCACCATGTGGGTCAGGAATGCGGTCCAACACTCTGAGGCCGACATTACCCACATGTTGGAGCAGCTCCAGAAGTTCGTGATCACACAGCACGAACTCGGCGGTGTCAACCGAAGGGAGAAGAGGTTTCTCGGGGGACTGCTGACTGCGGCCTCCGCGGTAGCTTCTCTTTTCAGTCTCGGAGCCTCGGCTGTAAACGCCGTCAGCCTGTCAAACCTCAAACGACACGTGGCGGATTTGCAGGCCGAGATCCCCGAGATCCAGAAGCAGCTCGACACACAAAGTGCGCAGTTGCAAACTGTGGGAAAAACCGTAGAGGGGACTGTTTTAGTTGTGAACTCCCACAGTGACGCCCTGGGACAAATGGCGAAAGTTTTGAACACACTAGTGGACATTACCCGAATTGACCATGCTCGAACGGAACTAGTGATGATGTTGATGTCCGACCTGCAGAAGGACATCAGTTCATCCATCGACACTCTGGTAATGGGTCGTATTCCGCCTTACCTGGTGTCCCTGGATTTAGTGCAGGAGATCTTGTCGACGGCCACCAGGGAGCTAGGGACCCCCCTACAAGCCCACCTGGCCTACACTCTGGGCAGCTCGGTGCCGATTTACGTGAACCCAGAGGCCAGGGAGTTGGCATTTATTATCCACCTCCCAATAGTGACCATCGACAACATCTACCGGCTCAAGGATGTCATCAACGTTGGGTTCTGGAAGGACGACACGCACGTGAAGGTCCAGACCCCCCCGATCGTAGCATATCACGACAATAACCCGGAGTTGTACCTCGCCCCAAACCTGCGAATGTGCACCATAACTCGTGACATCCATTACTTGTGCCCCAGCAAACCCTTCGTGCGCGACGCCACTGGCGGCATTTGTGGTCTTAAGACCCTTACGGGCGACTCCCAGTGCCCCACAAAGCTGACCCCTCGGCGCCAAATGGTCGATACCGCAGCCGAAGTGGTGGGACAGCGCTGGCTGATAAACACACCCGCCGGTTCTGCGACCATCACCTACGACCAACACGACACTTCCACCCGCATAGAGTTGCCCGACAACACTATGTGGGTCGAAGTCCCAGAGGGCGCTATCTTCCACATAGAGGACTTAGCCCTATACCATCTACCTCCCGCACAATACGACAGTGAAATCGAGATCTCCGATTTCTTCTCCAAACACCCCCTCGAACTGGACCCGGATACACTCACCCGAATCCAGTACGAGGGGTCTCAAACCATAGATGTCGGACCCATAGACGAGGTCTTGAAGGAGATCGAGGCTTCGAAACGGCGCCCATATCAGCCCGTGGCCTACGCATGGTCCACACCGGACACGGTGATAACCGTCTTCGTGGCACTCAGCTACCTCTCTGTGTTCACCCTAGGTTTCCTTTACTGCAGGCGCACTCGCTCGATGCAGCTCCAGCTCAACCGCTGTAGTGAGCGGCTGAACAGGTGTACTAAGCGAAAAAGACCTGAACCTAGCACCGAGTGCGGCCCCCGTTTAACCCTCGATGAGGAGGTGGAGCTCAGGGACACCCGAGAGTCTTACTCTCCTGCGATTCTCGAGTTCACCAACGAGCTCTGAAGAATCGCAGGACTAACATAGCCCAGCCAACCTTCACCGTCTCGCCATCCATGGCAATTACCTGATTCCCTTCGGTCACCCTGTGTGCCGGAAGCCTTCCCTATTGTCCCCGTTAGGTTCGATTTCCCTTCCCTGTGTGTCAATTTAGGATTGTTTCTCCATTAGTACGTAGCGTGTATTATCGATTTTTGTTCATTTTTTTTATGGTTTAGCAAAAGAAATGTGTATCTGTTTTATAAGCCTGATGGGTTAGCCATCCTGTAGTCCACTCCCCGTAGAGCTAGTGTATGTAGGCTCTCATTATACCGGGTCATATGCTCCGGTTAGTCACTGTATGTTTATGTTTCGTCCCGTCTTGCATGCTTGTAATGATTTTCACCATATAAGTTGGACAAAGAAATAAAACCCCATAAAAGTAAAGCATGGAGTCCGTGTAATGTTTTTACCTAGGAATAGGATTGCTGTTATAGGATCTCAAACCAGTAGACCAAAGGCCAGATGTAACCATGTGAGATACCGATCTAACCCTGTTCAGACCTTCCTTCCTCAGACTGGATCCCTGGAGTGATCGAAGCCATCTATGGATACGACTTCAATCAAAGGGGGGAGATGTAGGATCCCTTTCTTCTGATGAACCACTCATTAACATAAAAAAGAATAAAGAGCTGAACACGCTTTCTTCAACTTGTGTGTGTGCTGGCTTCTCTTTTATCTGAGAAGCAAGGAGAGATCCGAGACATCTCCTCCGTCTCGGCTGCTTTCGGAATACACGTTTCAGACCAAAAGGTCACAGCAGGCATGGGAATCTAATTACCTAAGAGGAAAACAACACCGTTTTTCTCTGAGGCCAACAGGTAAAGTGTCACTGGACTGTCTCAGAACAAGTTCTAAAACAATAAAGTAATCTCAGACCAAGGACCCCTGCCAGCGTAAATCCTGTGTTCCTGACACCTATTGGATGTAAATTTTCACTGGAATGCAGATAAAGGAGACTCCCTTCTGTGATTCAGTGCCCCGAACAATAAAAACCCTGTCTTTTCATCTTGTTGATTGAAGCCAGACGGAACGAAACCCACGGGACAACACTGCCATCTGCCGGACGAAAAAGGGTACTGCAAACGGATGTCGATGGACTGGATTAATTAAGGAACCAAAATTAGAATAGTAACCACTTACGTTGTTGTGAAATAAAACAAAACTTTGTGTAATGTATTGGTATCATACTATGTCATTTTAATCCAACAAATGTGTGTATACAGTAACTGTGTTTTTTTATTAACCGTAGCAAAGTTTGCAGGTTGGTCAGCCAAACGTATAATTTGGGTAAA
The DNA here is from genome assembly GCA_018398805.1 of Hirundichthys speculiger. Classification (NCBI taxonomy): domain Eukaryota; kingdom Metazoa; phylum Chordata; class Actinopteri; order Beloniformes; family Exocoetidae; genus Hirundichthys; species Hirundichthys speculiger. The sequence goes on from JAGFBZ010000648.1 coordinate 4,607,783, forward strand.
CCCACAAAGCAGACTGTCCGGTTGGTCCGTCCAGACCCACCCCTGCGCTCTGTTGAATATTCAGAAATATAAAGAGGCAGCGCAGCTTTGTCTCTCTCTCTTACGCTCTTACGATTTCTTGACTTCCTGACCTTTTTGAATCTCTCTTTGTTGCTATCTTTATTTTGTACTTTGGCCAAGTTTTCCCTTTGTTATAACTTAAGAGTTTTCAGCCTCTTAGTCTTTGAGTTAGAGTCTCGCCGACCAACATATTTTTCCGTCCGGCGTTCCCACAGCAACGCAGGACGCTTTTTTGCAGAGATCAACACCCGCTGATCTCCGCTCGATTTTTGAATTTTTGCAACTTCCTTTTGCCGCAAAACTTTCTACGGAAAGTGTTGAGTCACTCATCTTTTGGCCGAGAGATAAAGTTCGTGTTGCACCGAACTTCGTCCGACTGCGGTCCAGCAGCTCCGCCACTGGCAAACCAACCGACCCACGTACCGCCAGACGTTAAGCTCGCCGGGACGTCCACAATTCTGCTGGCAGAATTGTTCCCATTCGTCGACCTCAACGGAGATCGGAAGAACCTGGTGGCCGTTTGTGATCGACCAACGACCGGCACGAGCTGAACTCCACCTGGTAGGTGAACGGGCGTGATTGGGGATCTCTGCTGGTTTACATCTGGCCTTTCTTGTAGCTGACTCAGCCTAGCTGGCATTATTCAATAGTTAGTTAAGCCTAGGACCTTGTTTTATTTTTCTTATTGGGTCAACGGTTTAGAAACCGTTCCCAGTCCACGATCAATAATTCTGTTCGGCAGTGAAGCCACAGGCCACCCTGCCTGTGCTTTTATTTTTATTTTTGATTTTATTTTATCTCTTTTTTTTACCTCCCTCTATTCCTTCTTCCGTGCGCAGCCTCTTCCGGTGTCTAGCCAATCAACAGACTTAGAATTACGTTGCTGCATTTATAAACTGTCTGATTATTACTCCTTTTCATATAAGTGCCTTATATGCTGTGTTTATTGTCTGTGTCTAAATAAATGTTGTTAAAGCTGGTCGGACTCTCCTGATTAATTTTTCCCAAGTATTGGCGTGGTACAAGAACCCACAGAATTCTCACCACAGTTATTCATTGATAAGAATTTTTCCGCCTTTTTAATAAAAGCCGGTGGCACCCTGATTTCTATTAAGATCTTGGTAGATCGAGTGAGAAACCCCTACACAGTTGTGATCATTTCACCCCTCTTTGATGACATTTAAGTGCATCTGCCTGAGAGCCGGTGTCCTGCAGGTTTTGCATGTTTCCCTACTTTAACACACCTGATCCTAATTAATGGCCACCATCATCTTGTCATCAAGGTCAACACATGTCTGTTAATGACATAGCCACTTGTATCAGGGTGTGTACAAGGAGGGAAACATCTAAAACCTGCTCGACATTGGCCTATGCAAAACAGCTGCGTGGACAAAGCATTTCCTTGGGATGTTCCATTCTTGATGGTAACCAGCTTTAGATTACCTTCTAGAATTGTCTTCCATAGTCCCATGAAGCCTCTCAGTGTCCTGTTGATGGTGTGCAGCTCCAAGCTTTCTAAGTATCCACGAGTGCTGCATTGAGTCACAGGCTTTCTTATAATCTATTCATGAGTGCACAGATTTGTCTGCCTTCTACTACAGTCTTTCGCGATTGTTCTGTCGACCAGTAACTGGTGCTTGACTCCTCTGGTGTTACTTGCAATGCTCTTCTGAGCTGAGCATCTGAGCTCATGTGTGGTCCCATGTGTGATTACATATGCCCAGACCTCTCTCTGGCCTCAGGGGGATACCAAGGTGTTCTCAAGCCAGCCAAGTGATATTAACCCTGTAGTGTGACCTGGGTCTGCCCTGGGGCCTCCACCTGGTTGGAGATGCCCAAAACACCTTTCTGGGAAAGTGGCCTAATCCTAACCAGATGCCTCAACCACCTCAGATGGCTACTCTCGATGTCGAGAAGCAGTAACTTGACTTTGAGAAACTCCAAGATGACTGAACGTCTCACCCTATCTCTAAGGTAGAGTCCAGCCACCGTATGTTGGAAATCTATTTCAGCTGCTTGCATCTGTGATCTCATTCTTTCAGTCAGTACCCACAGTTCATGAGAATAGGTGAGGTTTAGAATATAAATCGACTGGTAAACAGTCGAGGAAGTTTTCATTTCAACTTCCTCTTCCTTACAACAGACTGTTACAAAGTCAGCATTACCGCAGGCACAACTCCTGTTGATCTCCTGTTCCATTCTTCACTCACTCATGAACAAGGCCCTGAGAAACTTGAACTCTTTCATTTCAGTCAAAACCTCTTTTTCTCACTTGATCTTTCCCTCTGTCTCTTTACTTGTAAATACTGCAAACATTCTAACAATATCATATAATCCTGTGAGACTTCTGACAAGAACTAATGTAACTCAAAATACACAAATCAGGCACTACAGTGTGAGATTTAACGCATGACTTACAATCTGAATAACTCCTACTGAAGAGTTCCTAGAGACTATTGGTACTGATTAAATAAGTTGTTCCATTAGTCATATTAACTGACCTTTAATTTACACACTATAAGTTTTTTTTTTTTTTTTTTAAGTGAGGTGCCATCAATGCTGTTACACTATGCTAGTAAGCATACACCACTGCTAGGAGATATTTAAACTTTCTCAATTCTTCAGTTGCAACAGTCATCTTTATGTTTTACATGTGGGACTCAAACTGAGTCCAAGTGTGTGTCAAATTGAAGCTTTTGATGTCTGAAAAGAGATTGTTGTTGTTTACGCCATGACTCTGGCTAGCACAAAGACATCTGAGATTTTTATAGACATCCACATACAGCACCAACATGGAGGTAAAATCCATACAAGCCTACATACATATACACAAATGAAACATACACAAGTATGTTTTTCAAAGGACAGTGGAAAATGCACATAATTCAAAGAGTGCAAAAAAAAAAAAAGAAATGGAAAAATTGAAGTGGAGGGGAGCATTACCACTCATGCCAATCAGTCTCTCCTTGTTCATCTGTCTTTCACTCTTTTTATCCATCCTTTTGTGTCATTCCTCAATCTCTCCTCTTTCATTGTTGTCTTCTATCTTCATTTATTTATTTTTAATCCAAACTTACCTTTGATAGCTTTACTTTAGCTTCTTATTCTTTTGAATGTCCCATCTTCTCTTTATAAACTGTCTCCATGTATTAGCAGGAACTTGGTATCCATCCATCCATCCATTATCCATACCCGCTTAATCCTCTGAACTTGGTATCCTTGTATTCATATTACCTCTCCTTTAATTCTTACCTTTAAAGGATTTCTAAATAACCACGCTCCGAGCACCATCTCCTGGGATCCCATTCTCCCACCTTTCATTTCATCTAGTCTTTCATATCATCATTTGGTGTTTTTATTTTCTTCTTTCAGAACCATATCCAAATATATATATTTTTTTCAATCTCTCCATCACCTCAGTAAATCACATTTATTGACTTTTATTAACAATGACTTCAACTTCTGTTTGTGTTTTTGTTTTTTTTTTCTTTCTTATCAGTTTTCAAATAATTTTAATGTCTCATTGATAATAAAATTCTGGGGTACTGCCATCAAAGTCAAAATGAGCTTTTATTTTCCATGAAATGGTAAAATTTACATTTTACACATCGTCCCAGCTTTTTCTGGAACTGGGGTTGTAGATTTTATTTTTATATATGAAGAGTATGTTTTTCTCTCTTTTATACTTAGTTATACAGCTATCTACTCTGTCTATGTCCCTAAAATATCCATCATGGCAGTGACTATTATATATTGCATATAAGATAAAATCCACATTTTGCTAGACAGAACCCTAGCTACATAAAATACTTTCCTCAGTTTTTACTGGATCTAAATTTGGATTTTTCTAATGTAGCAGAAACTTTCCCCTCATTACTTAAAGCCTTCATCTTAACAGGACAGTCTAAACTGAGACTTTAAATGATGGTAGTCTGTTATTTGTCTTCCTAACTCATAAATATGACTGGTTTCTATTAGTGTGTGTGTGTGCATGTGCTCATTTAAATGGAACTCCATAGCCATCTTGTTGTTTGTTGTTGTTCAAAAGCATGTCGTATTGATTAATACACGCTATTCCCCCTTGGGGAAAATGTTTATGTAAAAGTGGAAGACTGTGTTGTACACAAACAAAACAGGCCACAATGATAGGATTACGAAGATAAAAGCGTAATATAAAGGCATATTTCAGCAGAGCCATTATCAGCACATACTCAAAGTGAAAGGTAAGCTATTTTGCATGAGCGTGTTTGCTTTTTTTTGTTGTTTTCGAAACACACTGTAGCAATTAACTGTTACTGATTTTGATTTAAAAAGTGCTAAACCAAAAGCACTGATGAAGGATGATGAGATGACACCACTCTCAAGTACTTGCCTCCCAAAACTAAACTTCAGCTTTCATGACTAGCTTTCCCTGGAGCTGTTTCTTTATGTGGAACATTCTGCAGACATAATAGTGTGATTAGTATTTGTGCCCAAGTCCCCATTCATGTAACAAAGATGACTCCAATCCCTGTATTACAGCACATATTTTATTGTGATATATTAAGTGTTCAATTTACAGTCATGGAAAAAATTATTAGACCACCATTTTTTCTTCACTTTCTTGTTCATTTTAATACCTGGTACCACTAAACGTCATCATGTGACTAAAACAGACAGAAAAGAAAACACTGAATGCATAAAAGCAGTGTTTTTGGCAGTACAACGCCATAGCTATTGATGTAAAAACTTAAGTGATTTAGGTTATAATCAAGAAAACCATGGAAAATGCTAAGATATCAGCTCTTAAATAAAACTCTTATGAGCAATCTTTGTGGTTATCGTTATGTTTGTCCAAACAAATGTACCTTTAGTTGTACCAGGCATTAAAGTGAACAAGAAACTAAAGAAAACAAGGGTGGTCTAATAATCTTTTCCATGACTGTATAAAGCATGTTATTATTATTAACACTATAAACGTATTTACAAAATTTATCAATTAAAAACAGGGCACCAACTAATTATAAGGAAACAATAACTAAATGACACCATCAGTCTCAAAATGTCTGTTGTTCAATGTGTGCCAGCCTGTCACCAGGTGTAGCACAACACAGCAACAATGAAGAAATAAGCCTGAGCACAAACCTTTTCAACCATCAAATTTAAAAAAGAACTAGGAAACTGAAGTACAGACTATTTTGTGTTGGGGGCTTTTAAGCTTCTGGTACCCCCAGGTGCTGACTGGCACCTGATTCTGAGCACCTGTGAACCTGGGCCCTGCTACAGTGGTCAGCTGGTGTCTGCTCCAAAAACTGGCTTGCCACTTTTGACGGATCTGGAATTATTTGGAGTGAGCTCGATTACCATCTCCAAACTAAAGGCCAAGTTCTATGTATCAGGGGAGACAGAGAGAAAGATCCTTATAAGGACGTTCCAAGAAGACAGCACCAGAAGAAGACCACCTCCTCATCCTCTCAGCACTTAGGAACCGTGGAAAGTCTCTTACAGATTTGCAGTCAAGGTTTGCAGGACAATTGACCTTTCGGTAAGCACCGCCCCCTCCCTAGTTACTATTGCTAGTTCGGACATTCTCGCTGCTTCTCCATTGTAGGGGTACTCGTGTGACTTTATTAATATTTTAATAATTACCTAGGGTGCCACCGGCTTTTGTTAAAAAGACGGAAAACTTACAAGAACAAATAAGTCACAATTTGTAGTGGGTTCTTGAACGAGTTGGATTGGCCGTGGAAAATCAGTCATCAGAGTCGCTAATACGTTGTACAACATTTATTTAGACAGAGACAAGAACACAAAACATATAAGACATTCATATATATATATATATATATATCTAAACAGGCACATCAACATCGCGAATTCTTCATATTTGGCTATAGCGCATGACAGGAAGTGACGATAGAGGGGAATAGGAAGGAAGAGAGAATCATAACAAAAAGATGGCGGGTACGAACGGGTTGCTAACAGCTAATCTGTTATCAAAGTGAACAAATTAATAAAGAGGGGCAATTCTCGAACTAATTAGCTGCCGAATAATGGGGAAGTGTAGTCCGGACGTGGTCCGTGACGCACGGACCGGTCGGAACCGTCAACACTGGGAGACCACCAAATCTGATTCTCTGTCAGCCTTACCCTGGGCGAGTCTGGCGGCTTACTGTCGTAGGCGCATCGGTTTTGGCACGGTTCGCAGTGGTGTCCTCCGGAAACCGTGTCTGGTCGATGGCTCTCTTTGAAGTCCCTGGAGTCAGGTCTCCGAGACGTAGCGCGTGACTCGGGTCGTGGGCGACTCGGAGCTTTCGCGGTCCCGCTTTCCTCCCGTCTGGCAGGCGAGTTGGTCCCGTGGCCTCTGGCTTCGGTCGACAGGAGCCGGCAGTTAAAAGTTCGATTTGCACTTTAAAGTTGACGTGCGGCCCCAAAAGAAAAGACGGGCAACAAAAATCCAAAGTTGTTACACTAATGCAAGCTCTGAGGTTTCGGCAAAAGTTCTAGGCGGGCTTTCGGGTGTCAAACGTCGCGTTTGGACACTGCAGCCGCACGCAAAAGGGTTACAAAAGTTATCAACTTACAACTAACTTCGTTAGTTGACCATTCAGCGATTGCTCTATAAAAAGGTCAATGCTGCACGACTATAAGCTTCTGTAAAAATGAGGGCTGGAAAAAGGGTGCCGACAAGGTAACACTTAAGAAAATTAAGATGGATTTCAGAGTCTTTATCGTACCACAAAGTTTCAAAGAAAATAAAAATAAAAAGGAGGGAAAGTTTCAGAATTAAGAGGTAAGAGACAAGAGCAAGAATAAGAGGACAAAGAGCGAAGAGAGAAGAGCGAAGAGAGAAGAGAGACAGACGAAGGAGTCTCGTCTTATTTGTACTGATGAATATTAATGAGCGTTTATGCAAAACAAGAGGGTTTGGTCGATGCTTCGTCCAATCAGAAGATGGGGAATTTTCCCGCCGGAATCAGGCGCACTGAATTCTGGGAGACGGAGTCCTTGACCATTTGTAGTACACAAAGTTTAAACAACATTTAAACCGTTAGTAACTTAATTATCAGGATGAATAAACATCACAAATATCACAGTCATGTCACACAGAATAATAACTTTTAACCCTTCATTTAACAAACTGTCCTGTGGAAGAGAGAGTTATAAATGACGGGAATTTTAACACACAAAATTAACCAGCTTAACTTCACAGTCTTCGTTATATGATCTTGAGTCATAACATTTTAAGGAAATCAGTGATAGTTTTGTTTGTCCTGTAAGAAAATTGTTTATATATATATACTTTTTATCGTCTGTTTCAGAAGACGAGAGGTGGGGGTTGTACAAAACTTCCCGGGGTGCGCTCTCCTGCACCAGCACGTCTGATAGATACCAGACCTCCTTTAGGAGTTGGTGTTTGCAAAATACCAACTGTCATGAAATGATGTTTAATGGCTTCTTAAGGTGGTCTCAGGGCGAGTTACCATGGCAACGTGGGTTTTATGGTTCCCAGATGGGGTCCGGGACAAGAGTTTGCCATGGCAACGGCATTCTTGAGTTTTATGGCTATGCCTTGGTGCTTGGTCCGGTTGGTACCAGAGGTGAAAGGTTTCAGGGCTGCAGAGCGGCTTTACTTTAATGAAATACACTCCGAAGAGGGATCCTACACCATTAAGGACTGTGTTAATTCGCTATTTTTCCAAAGTGTATCATCAGTATTAATATTATACTATACTAACTCCATGGTGAAATATTGCTGCTGGGGACCTGCAACAGTGACTCGAGGTGTCCAGAACGTTTGGAGGGACATTTTTATTCTCTTTCCCAAACCAAAACAAACGCTGGAGAATGCAGGCTGTGGTTCAGTTATGTGACCGTCCTCAACTGAACGTGGGGAAAGTTACAAAACACACCATGGACAGAAGGGAGGGTGATGAGTTCTCTGTTAGCATTAGCATTATCTCTGGTCCATAGTGTCAATGGCTTCTCCATTATGGACCGGAGCTCGCGAGCCAGCTATAAGCCTGCCTTGTTGTCTACAAATATATATGACCCTGGATATTTATTTTGATAGGTATAAGGTGAGGCTAGTGATGTTAACGTCACTTCATTAATCATATTAATACAATGCTGCGACTGTCTGATGTTAACATAGCTCTGGTGTGGGATAGACCTATGGACCAAAGCTAATGCTAACAGAGAACTTATCACCCTCCCTGCTGCTAAATCATATTAATACTTTTACTAAACAGTGGTTAAATCAATCATCTAATAAACAAAGTAAACTTAGCTTGGAGTAAATGTAGGTGTGTTTTGTAACTATCCCCACGTTCATTGCTGGTGTAGACGGACACATAACTGAACCAACAGCTGCATTTTTCCAGCGTTTGTTTTGGTTTGGGAAAGAGAATAAAAATGTCCCTCCAAACCTTCTGGACAGCAATATTTTACCACGGCGTTATTCTAGTGTGATATAAATACTGATGATAGGCATTGTAAAAATAGCAAATTAACATTGTCCTTAATGAAGAAGCAGCGAGAATGTCCGACCTAGCAACAGTAACTTGGGAGGGGGCGGTGCTTACCGAAAGGTAAATTTGCCCCACAGTTCTCTACCCAGAAAATTCAGATTAGACTGCATGCTACCAATCTCCATTCTCATGCGGCTGCCAGGAGGCCTCCCATGACTACCCTTCACCATCAGGCTCATTAGCACTGATGTCAGCTACACGTGCACATGGGGTCAAAGTGAGGAAAAGATTTGGAAAAATGCTTTGGTGACTGCTGCACCAACAGACAGACATCTTTTGGTGGAGGCAGTGTGATGGTGTGGGGTGGCATCTCTTTCAATGGAAAAATTAGGTTTGTTGTCATTGGAGGCAATCTCAATGTAAAAAGATATCAAAATGAAGTGCTGTAACAAGTGGCAATCCCATATTTCCATAGTCTGGGATCAAACTCCTCCAAACTGACAAAGATGACAAAACTCCTCCAACATGACAAAACTCACCCCCAAGAGGGGGGGTTTATCAGAGACTACCTCCAAAATTTGAGAGTGGAGAGGACTGAATGGCCTACCAGTTGTCCTGAACTCAAAAATTTAATTTCCCTATTGAGGATCAATAAAGCATTTTTGAATTGAAGTTAAGTGAATTGAATTAAATCATTGTGGGATCTGATTGGGCGTGCTGTTTGTGCCTGGTCCGGTGACTTGCATCAAATCCTGGTTGAAGAATGGGATGTGATCACCCAGCAGTGTAACCAGGCTGGTGACCAGCATGAGGAAGAGGAGGCGCAGGCATTTGTGGCTGTGTATGGTTCTTCCACATGCTACTGAGGCTTCTATTTGTTAAACGAATAAATTGAAATTGTTAAATTGCCAATTTACCTTGTCTTTCCCATACACCAAAGTCAACAGCCAAAAAAAAAAAAAAGAAGTGTTTGGTATTCTAGAAAATCTTTGATGGGTGCAGCCCGCATTCTCAGCTCTGCTGGCTCATCCCACAGATGTATGTTCCTTAGAAATGTAGCACCATTTAAAAGGAAAATAATCAGGCTTTTTTTTTATTGACAGGTTAAAATTACTTTGTGTGAGTTCCAAATGCTTTCATGTCCTTCCTCAACCCACTTGTGTTTGTCTGTGATTTCATACACTACTAGCCACAATGTAGGGTGATTTTTTTTTTTTCCATCAATTTATTCTCCCTGGATATTATCAAAGAAAAATTTGTGAAGGTTGAAAAAAAAAAACCTTTATTCTGTTTTATAAACACTGAGAATGGGAATGATCTGGACACCCTACAAGGATATAAAGGTCTTGGAAAAATGATTAAATGGACCTTGTGAGTGGTTATTGTGTGAACACACAATTTCTGCACCATTTCTACACCTTTTGATGTATAAAAAAATAAAAAATCATGTGAGACTAGCGAAATATCTGAGTAACACCCTTTTAAGGCTCTATATCATTGCCATCAATAGCTTCACCATTGAAGCATATCATATAAATAGTCATCACAAGTTATGTTCATGTCAATTAATATTACATCAAATACTTAATATTAGATTACAGTACTTGTTGTCATTGAAATGTATGCAATCATGGTACACCTTGACTTTTACACCAAATTAAATCAAATCATTTAGTCCGTTCTTTGATAGTAGTTCATTGCATTGCTTGCTTTCTTATGTCTCTTGGAACTTCCTGTATTTCTTTCTCCGTGTCTTACCAAGTGTCAGATGACTTCTGAACAGACGAACAGAATATTAACTGCATCCCTAATTCATGTTAATTTATGTTAATCTACACACTCATCTACTCTCAATGGGCTCGTTATCCAGATTGCTTAGAGCGGCCAGGAAGAGATTCAGACTAAGTGACCCTGAAGGTTGCCAGTTCAGTTACCAGTGAGTTGAGCTAGGGGACCTTGGCATGTTGATTTGAACCCAAATGAACTGTCATTCAGCTCAAAAAATAAACTTTTTCATACTTATGCAAAAATATCCAAATCAGCTAGACACAAACAGTGGTCAGCAGCACGTGTGCTGAGGATGACCAGGGGGCGGGAACACATTAAAGCAGTTCTAAAATCACTGCATTGGCTCCCTGTGTGTTTCAGGATCGAATTTAAGGTTCTTTTATTGGCTTTTAAATGTCTTAACGGTCTTGGGCCATCTTATTTATCTGACCTGCTTTTATCATATCAACCCTCGCGGACCCTGAGGTCCTCTGGTACTGGCCTTTTAATCATCCCAAGAGTTAGAACAAAAACCCACGGTGAGGCTGCATTCAGCCATTATGGATCTCATCTGTCTCTCATCGGGGTGGGGTGGGGGGGAGCTCTGCACAATGTGTAGATCCTACCCTGGTCTATCCGGGTTGAGGTGGTCTCTGTGACGGCGCTCCCTGTGGTTGCAGGCTACGGTGCCTCTCGGTGTGGATGGCCTCCCATAGCTGGTTATTTCCTAAGCTGGATCCTCAGTGCCCTGCCATGTTACAAAACTTTTTACTTTGTACTGTGAGTGTGCGTGTGTGTGCTTTGTGGGTGAGCGTGTGGGTTCATATGTGGGGTTGAGAGGGATGGGTTTTTAGTATCTGTTGTGATCCTGTTTTATATTTTCTTTTGTGAAGCACTTTGTGTTGCATTTTTAATGTATGACAAGTGCTATATAAATAAAGTTTGATTTGATTTGATGTAGAACATGACTATAAATAGATGGTTCAGTAAAGACTTTATATGAAAGTCTAGGAAATCTATAAATGGTGATTTTTACTTCTCATATGGAAGCTTTAGCTGCTGAGAAAAAAGTGATTAGTTCTCTTCTCCAATAATATGATTTAATTGTTGTTATTGTGTTCACTGATATCTATGAAAGTACTTAAACTAAAACAAGCTGACATTTTCACAGGGCTGACCACCTCCTCAGTCCTTTCAGCAGCCGTGTCTCCACTGACAGTGGCAGGGCCATTGCACAAAAACTATCGTTCCAAACCACATGGTGGCGGTAGTGTACCGGTTTGGCTGTATGTCAACTGCCAAAAGACAAAAAAGAAGAAGACGTCGGCAAAAACAAAGAAATAAAAAAGAAAAATAAACCAAAATTCTATCCAGGCCCTGAAAAAAACTACCTTGAAAGCCTGAAGTGCACCTTTTATTAACTCACAGAAAAAGAAAGAAAGAAAACTGCATATTGTAATGATGCAAGGTTTTGGCTCTTTTGCATTTTGTTTTGATGATGTGGTTTCAGAGTGGTTTTTATTTTTTCTTAAGTAGTTTTGATTTTTCTTCCCTCATTAAGACTCTGTTTCTCTGTGTGTGGTAGTTTTGGATGACTCCTCCTGTTCTTGTGTTTGTCCTGATTGTTCACACCTGTGTCCCATTATCCCCTATGTCTATGTCTATATATTGCCTTTCCCTTTCCTTACAGTCCTACTGGTCTGTTGTTCCATTGCTTACCCAAGCTGTTTGTTCCATTTCTCTCTGCTGTCTTTTTTTTTTGGTCGTCAGGAATTTCCAGCCTGACTGCACTTTTTGTTTATTCAAACAAGCAAACAAAACTAAAGAACTCTTTTGTTTTAAACTCCTGCCTTTCAATCTCCTGCATTTTCAATCAAACAATAAGTACAAACTGGATCATATGCAAAGAAGAGGTACTTCTGCCCTGACTTGATCATCTTCAGCTTCCTGTACTCCATCATATTTGTGTGATCACATCCATGTGGGCAGTTGTTCACAAGCCAGTTTGCTTGCTTGGGTACAGTTATCTTTAACTGTACAAAATTTGACTGCACCAAAATGGTCAGTCCCACAACTGTGGGATTCTGTTTTACATTTCCAAACAGGCCAATCTAGACCCAATTTTCATTTTGTATAAAGTTATTACTAATATAGGTGCACTCAGATTGATCTGTCTTCTTTCTCTTGGTTCTGGGGTGACCTAATTTCTCTGCACATTTTATTAAAGTTTCATCTTATCTTAGTCCTTCCCTTCTGTTAGCAGAATGAAGGTATTTAATCATTTTTCAACACAGTGTGACTGGGAAACAGGTGTGACAAAGACTCGTTGAAAGCCTATAGTCAAAAAAAAAAAAAAAAAAAAACAGCCACATGTTTTTCATCTGATCAAAACTCAGAGCAAGGCACAGATGCACAGTGTGATTTTAATTACTTGAGAAAAACTGGATTAACTTTATCCTTATACAAGTGAACCCGTATGGAAAATCTGGCGACTAGACCGATGTATGTTGTTTACCTGATTTTTGTAAAGTTCACATCAAGAGCAAGAGCGTGACGTTGCCTTCTGTAACAATAAGATGTGCTTAACAGACAAGGGGCATGTGTGTGTGTGTTGTGTTTTTTTTTTTTTTCTTTTGTTGACTTGCTAGTCTGAACTGTCAGAGAGAGATTGGAAGATTTAGATGTTGAGTTCAGCCCAGCGATTCTGAGAGCAGTTGGTGATGCGGTGTGGCCAACTCCAGCCCCAGAAGACCTTGGATCATCTGAACATTCAGTCTGAACACAGATAAGACACATGCACTCTTTACCTACCTGGGTAGTGGTATTCCAATACTGAACATTGAAAAGGCACGTGCATACACATACATGTGAAAACTGAAGCTACTGGAGCACTGAATTGCAGAGCTCAATTGCAAGGGACTCTTGGTTTATTTATTTTTTTATTATTTGTGATGTCTTTTTTTTGTAATTGTTATTGCAGAGGTATGAAGATTTTTTTTTCTGTGTTTTCAGCATTTAAGTGTTCAACAAACTCAACACCCACTCCTTCTTGTGAGCCTAGTTAAGGTGTAACCTCTATATGACCTAGAGTGATGTGAGCATCTCCACTAAAGGGGCAGGACAAAGGTGCTATACAAGTCCTTGTTTTATAATATATTAATCTACCTTATTAGGAATTTCTTTTCTCATCCAAAGAGAACTCAAATATATTGGAATGAAGAAAAAGAAGAGGAAATATATTTAAATTACCAAGAATTCCTTAGTTCCGTACTCGTTTGTTTGAGTTTGTCATGCATTAATCGCAGAGGCGTAAGAAATCAATTTTGTTCTTAATAACAGCTGCAGTGGCTCTAACAAACACAACCGCCAGATCAAAGAATAATGGCTGTTTTACATTAAGAATAAAAGTGTACAAGTAATACTGAGGCTCCCAAGAAAAATAAATAAATGAATAAATGAAAAGCACAAAGAACACATGCAAAAACAAATACCAAAAAATAATAATAAAATTTGCTGAGAAAACAAGTGGATTAATGTGTAGGAATCGTTTTTTACAGTGTTCAGCCAGATTGCCTTGTGTAATTGCTCTCAGTTTTTCTCATTTGACAGTAAACGCCAGAACCTAACCAAAAACAATTTTACTTTATGTTTGATAACAATTGGGGTATCGTGCTTGAGGTTTTGACCATTGAAGGGCAATTATATGAAAGCATGCTGGCTCTCTCGCAGCAGGGGCACAATGGGTTTCCATAATTACCACACTGACATGCTGATCTCAAAAACTCCCCTAGTTGTAGGTGTAAAAGTTCTTTTTTCTATTACAGTCCACGAGTTTTGACTATAAACCCCCCCCTACTGATTTTTAAATTTTGACATTCTTTTAAAATCCTCTTCATCATGTATCTTTGAAGTTTTTTCAATTCTGAGGAGGAAAATATGTAAAGTCCTAATTAAGCCCCGTGTCATCTATTTTTCAGAAGATTTCAGTGTGATTGCTGCATTGATTTGATTGAAGAGACCAGTGCTGTCCAACCAAAAACAACAAATAAAATGAAGTTTAGTTCTGTTTTTGATCAGATTTAGTGTTAAATGATAATCTATACATGAGGATACCACATTTAAATGAAATTCTGTCTTGTTTTTCCTTCAGATACTTTCCTATTTCCATCCAAATGCTTGAATTCTGTTATAGACTGCTTTTTTTGTCCATTATTTGTCAACTGTTAATAGAGGCATTGAAGATTCGTGGCTAAGCACTTTTCATTTTTTAATTGCAGTTAATTACATACCAAGCTACAGGAAGAACACGCTGTAGTTCGGAGTCTTTTTAACATTATGCCTAATAAACATGTGGGAGCAGCTAATTTAGCTTTCTGTCTGGAGTAAAATGGCAAATCCAATGGGTAAAAAAGAAGACACTGAAGACAGGATAAGAGAAACAAAGCGAAAGTAGGAGGAGAATTAAACAATTTCTTCCCTTAATCATCATGAAGAATATGAGAGTAAACAAAATGGATGAGACTAAAGCAGTGACAGGGACAATCCCTTTTCTCAAATTCAAGTATGACTTGGCAGAACATACACTCACTGGCCACTTTATTAGGTACACCTGTCCGACTGCTCGTTAATGCAAATTTCTAATCAGCCAATCACATGGCTGCAACTCAATGCTTTTAGGCATATAGACATGGTCAAGATGATCTGCTGCAGTTCAAACCAGTGGCCTCCACAGTCACCAGATCTCATCCAATAGAGCACTTTTGGGATGTGGTGGAACGAGAGTTTCATATCATAGATATGCAGCCGACAAATCCGCAGCAACTGTGTGACGCTATCATGTCAATATGGACCAAACTCTCTCTGAGGAACATTTCTAGAACCTTGTCGAATCTCTGCCATGAAAGATTAATGCAGTTTTGAAGGTAAAAGAGGGTCCAACCTGATACTGGTAAAGTGTACTTAATAAAGTGGCCGGTGAGTGTACATTTGAGGATGGATGCAGTTGGGTCTTCATGCAATTAGAACAGCAGTGTACTTGATTGCATCACAGCCCAGACATGTATTTAAAAAAATGGCTTGAATTGAACTGAACATAGAACAATCAGTCTGAACATAAATATGGCTCAAAATGGACCATGGTCTCCCACAATTTTGTTTTTGAAACTGCATGGTACACTTCTACGGCATACTGATCTTGGAAAAATGTAAAATTGATTATGCAGTGTGGCATACTACTGCAAATATTAACACAGTGTGCAGTATGTCAGAAATACCCTAATGGATTACTACTTCTGGAAAAATTGAGTGTGCAACTTACCAGTCTACCTCCCATACAATATCCCATAGTGCAATGTGTCACTAGAGTTGAAGTCCTTGAGAGGAGTCACATGACAGGCTCTCATACTGACTAGCAACGACTGCTGTAGGCAATACACACTCTACATTTACATACTGTATGCACAATACTGAGTATCAAAAATGATCTCTGTCTCAGCTACAGTTACAACTTTCCATCATTTTGTTGAATGACTAACATATTGGTTTATACTGCAAAAATGTCATTCCTCTTGAGCAGTAGTAAAGTGCTAAAAAGGTGTGTGTGTGTGTGTGTGTGTGTGCATTTACTCCTGAAGCAAGGGAGACTTCTAATTTATAACTTTCTCCACCTTGGGAGATGGTGTCACCTCACCATGTGTATCATGAATCATAGCATAGAGCCACCTAATCAATGATTACATTTTCTCCCAACTATTAATAGAATCAATCTTCATCACAGGATCACCATTTGGAAATTACAGGAACACCAACTATTACTCCTTCCTCCTTTTCTGAGTGTATATACAACATTTGCAATTGTTGCCTCCTGCTACTTACCTCTCTCTCTGTCACTCTCTCTCTGCTTTCTCTGCTTAAGGAGAGATTGTAGTGGAGCCATGCAAAGTTTCAACCAAAGAACATCAACCAAGCATGTCAGATTAACACAAGCCTGGCTCCACCAGATAGAGCGCGCACACACGGAGTCAGAGAGCCGAACACGTATAGTATGCACACATATGTATCAAACACATATTCCCGTTATTGAAGACGCATACACTTTGATTTTCTAAAACCTTGACTGACTGACTGACATGTCAGACACAAATGGATGAGAGAAACGGGTAGAGTGTGGAAATAGGAGAGTTGGATTTCTGAGTGAAAAGTCAGAGCAAGAAAATGCAATATCAGAGTAAAAGAAATTTAATAGCACTGCAATTGCCATGCATCAAACCTTTTATTCCATGTCATGGAGGACTTTTTGAGTTACTGAGCTAAAAGAATTTGGCAAATTCGAACATTTCTTTAGCTTGTGGTTTTATGAGCTTCAGCTTGTGTAGAAAAAACAGCTTTATGGTTCATGTTTTATGCTTTTGAATAATTGAAAACTTGGATATCAAAGCTGTCAGTGGAAAGCTAAATGGGAATAGGACTATAAGAAGTAAGTAAAGCAGTTTTACCAGATGCACTGAAGTTCCTATATGTGCGACATTATATGTAAGAGGAGGAATGCTTGAAACAGCTGAGCTACCATGCTCGGCCACAAGTATAATTTGTGGGCAATCTCCAGCTCAGTGAATCACAAACAAGTCCACATGATCCTTATTACTGTTTGGTGCAAAAACAGTCATTAGGGAAAAGTGATTTTGGCAGCTAATTTCTCATTATATCCTGTCTATGACTGTGTGAAAAAGGTCAATGTCTGGATAATTAGGTCTGGATATTGTTCATAGCCAATGTTTGACACAGGAATAAGCAGTATAGTCAAGAAGATTTCAGTTGACTATTTTTAGACAGAGTAAAAGTGGCAATATAAATTTTTACGTCTTGGCATTGTCAATGAATGTTTTCAAAAATAACAATAGTACAACTGAACACAAAGTCAGTGAAGTATCAGCAGACTACTTCAGGTTGCTTCTTTCCTTTGCTCTCATACGTTGCATTTTAAAACAGCTGAATTCCTAATAAATGTGCTCTTACTTTTTTTTTTTTTTTTCAATAATTTTGGTATGTGACAATACAGTGAGTGAGCAATAGCAAATGAAATAATAGGTTTTACCCAGTAATGGCCAATTTTATAGATGTCACATATTTTGTTTGCTTTTAGTTGTATTTACATGTAAAATGACTCTGAGAATAGAAGTCACAAACAACCCACAGTAAGAGTGCTGCTGATCAGCTGGGCAGGACAATAATGCATTATGAACTTCAAATTAGTTCACAAAAGATGTGCACGTTCATCAATACAAAAACCAAGTCGAAATACAGGAATGAATGATTTTCATGACATTCCATCTGAAGTTGTGACATCTTCACTGAATCATAGTATGTTTACTTGTTCCTTTTTAAAACATTTAATTCTTCTTGCTCTTCTACAGAGCAGTCTAACAGGTGTGCATTAAGTGCTTACAAATGCAGAAGAAATATTTGTACATCCTGGCAGATGTGTTTTATTACCAAATAAATTTGTATATTAATTGAATGTTAATATTCCTAATAGTCAAATAGTTTTGAAATGCACCAAGTGCTATTTTAAAAATCCGAGACGGTTGGTTTAGAATTGTACAACTAATGTGTCCCAAATTTACAAAAGGAAAATAATGACTACCTAGTGCAGGGCAATAGAAAAAAACAGCAAAGAAAATAATTTCTGCATGTCTCTTCAGTGTCACAGATGACCAAGCTGCAGAGAGGCAGAGCCACTGCTTTGTCTGAGCAAGCAGAAGAAAGCAGAAGAAAAATGGCCAGGCCAATTGTAAAATATGACATTGGAGATGCTAACCGTTATAGATTGATCCAACCAGGTTGAGTACAAGTGAGGGGGACTTATCAAGATTTAAAACAATGACTTTTCCAGTGCTGAATTGTATTTGGCCAGCATCACAAACCGACTTGATACAACTGCCTTGTCGTGCCGTCCCTTGCCACAATGGTAGCAAGACACGGCACAGCAGACCTCTGAAAGAAAAAAGACATTTGACATCCGAGTGTTCTGAGCTTTATCTTGTTTTGACACCAAAAATGAACCAGGATGTGATGATCCACTCAGCTGCGTCAGACTGACAACGAGAGAGAAATTGAGTTCAGCTGAGGCTGTACAGCAATCGAAATCCACTCTCAGGAACGAGACATTGTAAGTCAGATGCAGCGTAACTGAAATGACTTTAGACTCCAAATAGGGAGTCCTGCACAGCACAAAAAAAGGAGTGCTCAGGCAAGAGCACTGTTCTACAGCAATAGGAGGCACACGACTGCAACAAGGCAGCATCAGAGTCTAAATAAGGCTGGTGCTGTAATCAAAAAACCTAGAGCAACAAAAAAGCACATGAATAGATCTTTGGGTAACTATGAAATGTTGAACTTGTTTCTGTTCTTCACAAGGCCCCTGACACATTCAACACTCACATTCACTGTGATCCCAATAGGTCTTACAGTGAAGTGAAATGCCATTGAACAAGCGCAGCGCTGTTACAATCAAGTGTATAGACGGTGGCAGTGGCATGGAAAGTTGAGATCTAATAAATTACTGGATGGTCTATCTGAGCACTTATCCACTTAACACATACTCAGACATACATTATACAGTAGGTCATCTGCAGCACAGTGGCTCAGTCACATATCGATGTCTGTCCTAATGTCAACTGACGGTAATTAATGAATTTGGGTTGTTGACTATGAAGGAAACTGTGATAACTGTTAATGAGATCTTTGACAAGAATGTTAACAAATTGTGTGTGTGTATGTTACTCGACATAGATCACACACACACACATCCACGCACAAGGCCATAGAAAGTAATCTCCACGGTGAGCTTCCACACCACTGTGTTGCAGGTTCATTCCAGAAAAGTTTAAGACCTAAAGGTAGAACCAAACTTGCCCTGACACAGAATGGTTGCAGCATTTTCAAACCCCTGGTGTTTACTTCTTCAGCTTGAAAAAAACTAATAGCTAAAGCTTTCCTTTTTCACAAAGAATTGCATTTTGGCCCCAGTGGCTCTGGTGACGGAGCTCTTTTTCGATAGACATCTCAGGTTTCCTGACTGGTCGTAAATGGATTTGTTGCATGGGCGGGCAGAAAACAACCTAACTACTGCTGGCAATCTATTGGTTTGGTTTCCACATGTCTGAAAAAAGTAATGTACGCAGGGTCACAAACATGCAAACACAGTTGAAGCAGAGGCCCTTGATTGAGCTCAGTTTTCAAATTGAAACCCATCAACACAAACCATATCTCCACAATCTAACCAGCAGGAACGAGTCAGTGAGTTATGTGAGAACATGCTTTTGAGGCTGTTGTGGTCAGTTATTGTGTTACACTTCAGCTGCTGAGAGACTTGGACTGCTGATTTGCTCATCACAGCCCAGAACAGGACAAGTGTGTGAAGCTGTGTGTGTTTTATTTGTATGACTGATTAGTGGTTGGATAAAGTAACATTTGGGTAGGCAGGAAGTGACCTTGTATCTGCACCAGATACAACTGGTGACTACATACACTGATGCCATGTTTTTGACTTGCCTCATCAAAATTTATTTCACTGGGAGTCGATGCTCAAATGGGGTGCAAAATATCAGCAGCAGCAATGTAGCACAAAGAGAGAGGGGGAGAAAAAGAATCAATCTAGCTTGGTTAAGAGGGCCCAAGAATCATCATCCATAATGTTCATACATAAAAACTGATTTCTTAAAAAGGAATAATCAGTGATTTGTGCGACGTTAATGCCCGTAGCATTGATGTGCACGCAGTCAAAACGACTGTCGGAAGAGATCTGTGAGCTTCTAAGAGGCATAGACCGATTCCTCAGGTGAACTTAAGCTGTCATGTATAGATAAATGGCTGCATTGTTTGAAAAAAAAAAAGGCCCTTTGGTTTTGTCAGTCTTCCGTGAGCTGTTTGACTGAAATGCCTCCCGTGTAGAGGCATTGACTATGTAAACAAAAAGAAAGGAAGTCAAATCGCCCACATTCTACTTGAGTCGACTGTCACCTTAAGGTCGTTTTGATGGATCCTCTGTTGTTGCCATCACTGCTCACTGCTTAATGTAACAGACTGACACAAGGGAGAAGCAGAGTATGAGAGATAACAGCGAAGGGAGCGGTGGAGAGATAGCGGTACCTGTCTTTGCCTAGTCCCATTCTGTGTCATTGCCTGTGTGTTTGTTTGGATCAGTGTGTAAGGTTTTCATGCAGACTGGCTTCTTGAGTCGCACTAAGGGATAGCCCTTAAGGCAGAAGTAAGAAATGATGCATTAGCAGAGGAAAGAGAGGGAGAGAGTTATAGGTTTCTTTGGGATCCTTCATATTCCCAAAAAGGCCCTTTTTCCAGAGTTTAATCTAAAATCGATATGGACACTGGCCTGCACCTGACCCTGAGCAGCCCCTTCCATGTTGTTTAACATTAAACTGACTAACTCCACAGTTGCTGGTTAAATGGACTCTCGTGTTCCTTGACAATGATTCAAGAGTGCCTTTTTGTTTCAAAAAGTATTCAGACTAAGTTTTCTAAAAAACATAAATCCTTCACAGAGAAATATCAGATAAGTCTTAAACCATTTCCATTATTTTGGTATCAGATGCAAAAACATATTTACTAAGATCATCCTCTCTGAGAAAGAGCTACCAGAGATTCTGTTCACTTATTGAGAGCATTACACACCTTGAGCTTTCAGACTGCCTGCTGGCCAGGCTACACAGCAAAAAAGCTCAAATTGCACTGTAGAAAATTTTGTTAGAGTAATCAGATAAAACTAGATGGTGAATAAACCGTTATGCTGCAATGGTGGAAATGGAGAGCACAGAGCTGCAGTAGCAGGAATCCATTCACACTTCTACTCTCGGTTTGTGACATCCTAGAAAATGTCTCAGCTCTTCTGATTAACAACAAAAGCCACAATTAGAAAGCTCAAGAATATATTTAGGGAAAAGAAATTGCTTTAACAAATTGGTGCAAATGTTAATGGGTGTTACTGTCTGTCACCGTGTATCACCAGGCAGAGTGGTCATCATAGTTCCAGGTCAGCTGTTTATTTTAGTTTGCTTTGTAAAGAGATACTAGTATACACTCAAAAATTATCAAGATGCTGTTGAGGAGTGGCCCCCATTTGAAAAGCTTCAGTGATGATAATGCTTATGGCTACATAACTACATTAAGAAAGATTTGGCACTGGAGGTGCTAACACTACTTACATAGGTGGTTGAGCCAAAAAGATTAGTAATTGCTTGATGTCCAGGTCCACCTGGAGCTTTTGCCAGATCCATTTGTGTTATGGATCCAGCTTTGATTGGTAAATGACGGGACACAATGAGAGCTGGATGTGATGCCTGGTTGACTGGCTGTTGGGGGGTGTCCAAAGCTAAATGAGAGCGTAAATATAAAAAGGGGATAAGCCTTGCTGTCTTTGTTCGTTTTTTTTCCCCCTCCTTTAAAAAAAGACACATACAGTCTATAATCAGTGTTAATGCCATGATCCAGGATTTATTTGTTAATTTAAAAGAAAAGCCCATGAAGATAACACATAATTAAATTCAATAAATATGTATGAATAACACTTGAGATCATACACATATTGTTTTTAAGCTTTCAGTTAAAGTAATGAAAAAAGATTATACGTAATATGTAACAGAATACAGATTCAAAACATAGCTCATTGTCAGTTAAACTTTAAAAACTTTGTGGCCAGGTTTTAGGTGCAAAATATAGGTTATACATGTAAAATAAAATATAAGTAATTAAACAGGACTGCACAATATATCAGAAATATACTGTGATAACAATCTTAACATTCTCGACATCAGTACTACAAAAGATTTTAAATTCTGTGTATTTATTTAATCCCAAATTTATTGAAAAAACTATTTTGTCTGATTGTAACTGCAATGATGCTATGCTCTGCTCTACCTGCTGCACTGAAAACACAATTCTTACTATATTTTCCTGAATTATAGATCAGTTCAGGACAATAAATATTGAATGCTGAGCTAGTAATATTTCCAAAAAGTATTTAATGCAACACATCCTCATTTTTTTTTTAAATGCCACTGAGTCATAATCCCAATGTCATATCAGTTTGTTGTAAAAAGAACATTACAATTGCAGTGACAAAGTTACAGTCACTTGGCAAAAATATAACATCAGTTACATTGAAAAGAAAAAAAAAGAAAACTGCTGACTGGCTATGAAAGAGACAGAACCAGTGAATAAAAGAATTTGCCATTTTTAGCTAAGCAGCGCCCCGTTGGCATGGAAGTCACTTTTAAGACACTATCCATGATTTACCCCTGTTTGGTCTTTGCTCATCAGTCTCATTTTCTCTGTCATGTGTAATGCTATTAAACAACACACAGTTGTTGCGAGAGTTGAGCAACTGGAAGTCCAAAGTTATTTTGGCTGTTTTTCACTGATAGTTGTGGCAAGAGACCATGGGAGCGAGATGATGCTTCCTAAAAGTAGCCAAACATTCATTCATATGAAAATAGAACTGATATTATAATGTGAAAAAACCTTTTTTTTTGGTGCTTTAAAATAAACAAAGTTGTTATTTGATATGGAGTTTGAGTGGCGCCCCAGTAGTTCTGGCAATGCCATATAAACTAAATTACATTATTTCTGCTTTATATTTCTGCTTGTACTGACCATCCACATTCATTTTTCAGGTTATCTGTGAAAAGGTCAGGAGTCTGAGATTTCATTTGCAGTATCTCAGGCGTTTTTTGACTCCATTTTTCTATACACAGATTTCCAACTTTTGTGGGATCTCCTGGAGCGACTTTTCCAGTTTGTGGGTCAGCGCCCAGAGTGCTCATATTAGATTAACAAAGCTCTGACACCATGACTGCGGGACTGATGATGACTGCTGTGTTTCCAGATGTTGGTTTTATATATAGCTTGACTGATTTGAAACATCAATTATATTGTCTCACTTAAAAATGTCTCCGATCAAAATCAAAGTGTGATATTTATAGTGCAGGGAACAGTGTCGACAAGCTGCTTGCTCATGTTTCCAAATCCATTTTATGTGTTCCTTTTAAAACTCTTTGTTAATTAGAAGCCAGGTCTCCAATAATGAGACTTGTAATGTGTATGTTTGTATTATCTGTTCCCACTTGAGCCAGTCCAGATTATCTGGGGCTGGAGTGTGTTCCAGTTGTTATTGGTCAAGAGGCCACTTACACCATGCCAGTCATTCACAGAACAAACCCCGAGAAAAACGATCATGTGTGCGCTCATTGTCTACATCCCATTTAACCCTTTTCCATTCAGGACAACACATCCAGTTAATAGTTGCATTTGATTCATTCATTCTGATCCACTTTGCTTTCTCATTTAATGCCTCCCAGCTGTTGCTCCATTCGATAACCCTGCAAATGTTCCACATAAAACCATAAAAGCTTCCCTATGAAAAGATATGCTGTCTGCAAAGCTAGAGACCAGTTAATGTGAAACAATTGCATGTGGAGTTTTGCACATAAGTCATCATGCAGAAGTTTTTTGTCTTTGTTTTTTTTTTTTCATATCGGCACACCGAATCAGTCACAATTAAATCAACTCCATCTAGTATGACAAATGAGGATGTGTCACATCTGTTCTAACGCTGTATATTTAAAGTCATTGCCTTACACCCATAGAACAGGCAATTCATGAGATATGATCTGTGAAAGTAAATAGTCCCTGGACTGACAGGATCAAGACACTGGTAATAAAGTAAGTCGGCTATCTCTACATCAAGAGCCATTTGTGATAATGACAGATAAAAGCAAGATCAAATGACATACAGAAATCAAGCTACTATAAAAAGGGTACAGTGGGAAGAATGTGGATAATCATTGAAAACAGCAAGTGTAACTATGAAGATGACTCAGAATAAAACCATGTGTGTCAGTGTCAGGGCCAGGGTCAGTATGTCACGATCACAGACTGCTCTCTGCTACCCGAAAGGTTCAGTCAAGCCTTTTAAACAACCTAACCTTCATAAACGGGGGTTACAGAAAATGAACCGAGACATTTCATTAGTTTGTTTTTTGTTCTGTGTTCCATGTGCTTCTACACAAGTGGAACAGTCGCCGCTGAATTGGCTGGCTGTGATCAGCTCTGCCAGGGGACCAATCCTCCAATAGACCTTGGTTCATAAATGAATGGATGAATATATTACACACAAACAAAAGTAGAAATGAAAAAAATAAATGTCTAAATTATTAATTAAAAAAATACGTATTTATTTTCCCAATAGGGGCCTTTCTGTTTGAAGCTTGCATGTTCTCCTCATGCTTGCATGGGTGGTCTAAGGGTACTCTGACTCCATCCTACAGTCCAAAAACATGCATGTCAGGTTAAAGGGTGATTCTGCATTGCCCATAGGAATGAGTGAGAGTCTGTGGATGTTTGTCTACACATGGCCCTGCGATGGACTGGAGACCTGTCTAAGGTGTACCCCTGCCTTTTGCCTTTTGGATTTAATTATTATTCACCTTTGTAAAGTACTTTGAGTTGCCTTTGTATGAAATGTGATACAAAATAGTATCCCTTGCCTTTAACAGATGGTTTTTTGTTTTCGTTTCCTCTTTGTGTTGATTTTTGTAGTCTTTAGTAAAAGGCATGGCAAGAGATGGAGGGACATGGGGTTGGCTAATAGGCATAGCAGTCAAAGGCAGCAAACCAAAAATAGCAAACTAGATTTGAAGTCTGAGATAAAATGAGGAAGAGACAAACAAAGTGGACTTCATCAGACTGCTTCAAAGCTTTGTAATATTGCAATAATGTGCAATGCCAATGTTGTGATGTAAACTAGTTCAAGGACATGCTGGAATTGCTATCAACATACAGTTGACTGAGAAACAGGTACTAAAAAGACACAGCCTCGATTTTCAAACATGCATGCACAAACAGCTGTGCTGTGATTACCGTAAAAATCAAAGTAAAGTGTTGCTTCTGTAAACACCAGAGATTATACAGTATGATTCAACTTTTCTTATGCAAAAAAATAAGTTTAAGATGGAGATAGCCAGGTGTCAGAGTGATATCTCTAAATATTTTATCAACTATTAAAACATCTATAGTTTAAGATGAATGAGATTGTGGTTTTATGCACCACTGCTTGAATGAATTCACATAAAAGTCACTATCTAAATAAATACACATCAGAATATATTAAAGAGGAACTTAAGACTGAACTTAAGAACATTTAGTTGTGTGTCTGACATCACTGTTGATTCCAAAAATCAACCCTGTGACTATATTTTAATGCCTATTTGCTATACCTCGGAAGTATACAGTTTAAACGTTTTTGTGTTTTGCTGTTAAGAGAAAATTGTCATTAGCATATTGAATGCAATGGGGTGCTAAGTGTCTCGTCCAAAGACACTTCAACACATGGCAGGACTGGAAATCAAAAAGCCATTCGTCCATTCCAATCTACTCTTCCCACTGGTTTGTAACCCCCACCCCAAGTCTATGACAGAAGACCGGTAACAAAGTCTTTTAACCTTTAAGTGTGATGTGCTTGTATACTTCTGATCCTGCACTTAAGCAGACCTATGTTTATAGGTCCAGTCCTGCCGGTAGAGCAGCAGCCCATTATTTGGAGTGAATTTGTGTTGTCTGTCTTCGTCAATATCTCTCT
Source organism: Hirundichthys speculiger (assembly GCA_018398805.1). Classification (NCBI taxonomy): domain Eukaryota; kingdom Metazoa; phylum Chordata; class Actinopteri; order Beloniformes; family Exocoetidae; genus Hirundichthys; species Hirundichthys speculiger. The sequence continues at coordinate 4,633,709 of JAGFBZ010000648.1, forward strand.
TTCCCTTCTTCATTTTCTCCATAAAGAGATTAACAAGTTGTGGTGGTCCATTAATGTGGGACAGCGTGATGTCTTCAGGCTGTATATGTTTGTCTACAGCTTGTCTGCAGAGTATTTGTCTCAGCGTGCATGACAGTGAGTCCACCCCAGGGACTTCTATGTGTCTCTAAATGTGTGTGTGAGACTCTTCTATTTTTAGACACTTTTCAAACAGAATGCATCTTGGGAAAAGGTACGAGTTCAGCCAAGCAAATATGATTCATAGAGTCAGTTCTCTATTTCGTCTTTCTTACCTCACCTTTACTATAATTTTTCATTACTTTTCACCTCCGGTTATGTTCCTATATCCCCTCCTTCTTCCTTTTGCTGTTTCAAAACTGTAACGTGTTTTTGCAAAGCATCATAGAAACAAATAGCACTGTCATTTAAACTTGTCAAAGAAAACACAAAAAAGTCTGTACTTCTAGTTAATTTAAACTATATGTGTCTATTTTTAACTACCTGTGAACGCTTGGGAAATTATGTGTAAAGAACTTGAAAAGCCCTCTAGCATTAATTCTGTCTTTGGTATTCTGGGGATGCCGTCTATCTTTCACTGCCACCCCTCTCCTTCCTCTGCTTTCTATCTCTGCCAGTAAAACGCTTGGTATTCCAGGGATTCTTTGCTCTTCTTTCCTCTCTAGTTTTCTCTTCTGCTATTCAGCTCTCTTTCTCTTGCCTTCCTGATTAACCTTCTTTATTTCCCTCATCTGTTCAGCTTCTCCGTGTATCTGCATATTCTATACTGCTGTTTTTTCAGAAGAAAGGGGGAAAAAAATCATATTTAATAAAGGCAATATTATGTAGCCAGTGTTTTGTCCCATATGAACAATAGCCATAAAAACAAACCAAGATCACAGTTAAATTGAATAAAAAATGCAAACAGTCAGTACCATGGACATGGAGAGAATATAAGATGGTGTAGCCTTCATGAACTTTTTCAGTTTCAGATATGCGCAGCCTGAAAGAGTTGGAGCAATGGCGCTGTGCAATTACACTTTAAATACAAACAAAATTGTCCCTTTTTATTTATCAGTAACTGTAGATGAGATAACCAAATTCTTTATGCGAGTCAAAAATGCAATACAAAAAACGGCACCGTAAAACTGCTCAGTCGAGAGGCAAAAGTTTTTAATGCGCTGCTTTTCTTCTGCAACCCGGTGCCATCAAATCACTTTGAACTCTGGGAAATGCACTCCCAGCTCTATCAATGGATACAATGTGATTCTGGTTGAAGCTGCGTAGCTTCTGCTGAGACATGGTCTGTCCGTCAAACACGTGTCACACTTTAAGGTATGGAGCAACTATTCCCACAATTCTTCACCTGTTCACCTCTACTCTGAAACCTCCAGGCTGCCAGTCACTCTCCTCCATGCCAAAAGCTAAGACACACTTCTTAAAAAGAAATCTTACCTGCACAAAGCTAATGAGTGCTTGCGACACGCAGTTGTGAAGTAATAGCAATACGGCATACTGAGCATGATGCTGAACTTTCTTGGTAACGGCCCCAAGGTTGGTGTCTCGTTTTCACAAAACAGCCCTCGGTGTGGAGATTCCAGTTTGAAACCACGCTCTACATCTCAGCTCTGATTCCTTGTTGTTAAAGGTTTAAATTATTGTTGCCCATTATTCTAACTGATGTGTTTTCACTGGCTGGACCTCAGCAACTGACTCATTTGGTATTTCTTTGTATTTGATAATAATACAATCTAATCTCCTCCCAGATGTATTAGTAAGCCTCAATGGCTTTGTTGCTCACTTGATATTCAATAAAATGTTTTTTTTTTCTTATTCAGTGCAAAAAAACAAAAAATGCATAATACTAGCAATGTTTTATAGAAACAAAAATATCAAATAAAAAAATGAATGATGTGGGAAATGCACATTAAAAACAAAAAGGGAAAAATGGTGATTCTTACATGTGAGTCTCAGTCTTTAACACTGACTCATTAAAAAAAAAAAAACCCTTTTTAACACTGAAAGATTTTTTTAGAATGTCTTCTAACATTGAGTATACCAAGAGATAAAAGATTTTAGTTGCTCTCTTGAGGTGTGGAAAAATGCGATGCCATCATTCTTAAAGCATTCTCTAATAGGGACAGCTGAGGACTGCAGGCTACCAGTCCTGTACCTTTTTCTTTCTCACTTGTGCCTCCATCATGTCCAGAATGTGGTTTTGCATTATCTTGTTGAAAACTCCATGTGTGTTCCTGCAGCATATGTTGCACTGAAATCTCAGATTACTTTTTTGCACAAAACCTACTGTTACAGATGTGTAAATTACTTCTGCCCAGGACACTGACGCAGCCTCATCCTGGCTTTTGGATGCGTTACTATTAAAAGCCTGGGTGAACCTTTTGCATGTTTGTTCTAGAGCACAAGGCACCAATTTCTTCCAAAAATTAGTTAAAATACTATTTTTTTTACATATTTTCACCCTGTGATGGACCATCCCTGGTGCTCCATGAAGTCAGCACTATCTCTGGAAAAGGTTAACATCAGGTTACTTAGTTGCAAAATTTAAAATGCAATTTCCAAATGCAGCACCACATTGTAGAACTATAATTTTCTGAAGTAATCTCTTGTTGATGTGGCTATTTCAACTATTGATGACAGCTCTATGCTGCGCCATGTGAGGGATTGGGTCCAGTTTAGGTTTGTGTTCTTGCCTTTTAGGTACTGAGAGTTATCCAGATTGCCTGAATCATAGCCACCCAAACATACCCCTGCTCCAAATTTAGAATGGTCTTCATGCCTGAAATGCAGGAGTGGATGTATATTAACAAATGAAATGAAGATAAACAGACTGAACTTGAAACATACTGGTTCCATAAAATATGTAATAAAAGTTAAAGATCCCAAATATCCTAAATCTCTGCCTGCTTTGTGTATTTGCTTGCTTTTATTTTTGCAGTTGTAGATATTTGATAGAACAATTTAACAAACCATACCCAGAGTTTGATAATAATTATCTGCCTTTTCCCCATGAATTGCACTGTCTGTGTGAAAGACAGAGTATAAGGTCTGAGACAGTCAGAGGTCGACACTCAAACATTAAAAACCCGGCTGAAGCTGGAAACCTGACTGAGGTCTGGAAAGAACCTTTGTAAAATGACAGTAAGCAAGAACTTTCTCTTACACTGGGCACATAGAAATAAAAAAGCTTTGGAAAATGTATATTTCTGAATTTAATTCACTTAAGGATAATACACTGTATTTCTTCTAAACTGAAATGTAGACAAAGACAAATTATCAGATACGCACCCATGAAAATTTAAATTTACGTGTCCTGTGCCATGTTATCAGAATCCAATACTTCATAGTTTATGAAATGTATGTACAGTCAATGCACAATTGTAATGTGAAATTAAGATTGCGGTTCCAGGAATGTTATAAACACATTCAAGAACTGACTTTTTGTGCATTTGTAGTGACCTACACATTCTGATTTTGCTAGGAGATATTATTATAATAATTATTATTATTATCATTATCAGAAAAAACAGGAATAAATCAAGCACTGCTAAAGGTACATGTGATATATGATAGAACTAAAAATTAAAGGAGACATCTAATAGAGGTGGAAAAATCATATACAAGACTCTTGATGACCAAATACACTGTATTTTAAAAAGTCATAGTTTCATGGTTTTCCAAAATTGCATTTGACCATCAGCAGGCTTATTTGTTGTTCCTAAAGTTACAGCAGGTAAGGTTTATAGCTAGAGGTAAAGCTTATAGAGCTTTAAAGCTTGTAGAGGAAACCCTTAATCATCCCTGAGTCATGCTGTGAATAGGGCCAAGCTGGTTTACATTGATGTACATTTATTGCTCCACATCTATTCCTATAGTAGTTATTTGGTCTTAATTTCAGGTGCCATAAAAAATGCAGTTAGATTTTTGGTCTTTCAGATATTGTACATTGCTGTTTTCTCCAGTCATGTAGCCATTTATCTTTTGAAATGTTTTTTTCAAAAATGTGTTTTTCACCAGGTATTCTGTATTTCTTTGAATTCCAAGCTTAATAACTTACTCTTATTTAAATTCCAAGAATGCCTTATCTTATTCATCATAAATCATTTATTTAATTGAAAATATGCAAAGAAGTCCTCGATGTTTAGATTTTTTTCTGCTTCACAGCCCTCACACACCATATCTTTTGCAGGTCTAATTTGTGTATCAAATACAGGCTTAATTTTACAATGAATTGTCATACCTACCAAGTCCTCATCCCCCGAGGCAGGATTTTCCTGTCCTCCCTTCCCTCTGCTTAATTTTCACGACTGGTGCGCAGGTGACAGGCTCCACCTGCCATATCCACAAATCAGATTTTTATGCAAGTCTCCTATTTCCAAATGCAGCCAGACGAAAAAACTCTATTTTCATTCAGTCTTGTTTGAGCCAGTTCCTTCTTCCTCGCCTCACTCTAACTGTGCATCCCAGCCTTTTTAAAACCACTTCTTCTGCAAACTACCAATACCAATAGCATTATTAGTATGGCCTTTTTAGTGGAGGTGAACTTTCTCCATTGATTTTTTTTTTTTTTTTTACGGCTCTAAGACTTTAAGGAGGCAAAAGTTGGTGGGAAAAAAAAAGCACCAATTAGAGTACTGTTTGTACTTTTTTGGTATATTGAAATAGTAAATGGACTGCACTTATATACTACTTTCTCCACACTCTCAAAGTGGTTTACAATGGCCTTTCATTCACCCATTCACACACACACCAGTGGGTGGCTGCTGCCATGCAAGGCACTGCCAGACCCACTGGGGATAAGTTAGGGTTCAGTGTCTTGCCCAAGAACACTTTGGATTGTGGACAGTTTGAGCCGGAATCGAATCACCATCCTTACAGTGACTGGCCGACCCGCTCTACCAACTGAGCTACAGCCACCCCTGGCTGGTATATTTGGCACATTTATTTGGTACACTGTGAGTAAGGTTATAAAATACCTGCATAAGGCTGAGATCATTTTGCATATGCAATGGCTGATTGCAAACTACAAAGCTTTGCTTCAAGTCGGCAAGATTTGGAAGCTCCTACAAGTGTTTCTGTATGGATTCAACAACAGTCAGCGTAACAGAGAGGAAGAGAGAAAAGGAAACACTGGGACTACCAACACCAAAGGGAATGAACCTTTGTCCAATTTTACACATATTCAGGTCACGATCCACATGTTCTTATCAAGTGTAAAATTGACACACACTAACGTGAACATGCTGGGTATTGATCCAACACCCGGAAATTAGGGAAAAAATGCTTTGATCTGCTTGAACTTGTAAACACACAGAATAGAATTTATAATTAATGAAACCTATGAATTAAATTAGTTCTCTTTTTTTAGACATGATTTGAAATTAATTTTATTAAAATGTAGTTTATTTTTCTGTTTAATATGTGAGGTCAGTAAATGTGCAATAAGCAAGAATGTGAGGCCACCGGTCTCCTATTACAGGTAAAAATACTTAACACAAACTGAAGGGAAATTCTGGTGGTGCTCTGAGTTGCTAAGTGACAACTATAAAGCAATTTAGCATTTAACTTTTACTTGGCATCGAAGTTATTATACAAGCCTTAAAGTCATAGCTACGACAGAAATGTGCTTAGAGACATCTTTTCTTTTCAAAAAACACTAGATGTGGAGTGATGGCTCTAGTAGATCTAAAACTTAGACCTTCATCCATTTTATTCCAAACATATGTATATGCTTGCAGATACAACAATGAAGCAGCTGCAATTGTATTATTGTGTAATTCAAGCCTTTGCATGCTTTTTACCCATTTTTTTTGTCACATGTAGAGCAAACTGTTCAAAGGATGTTTATCCTCTTGAATAAACTTGTGATGATTACAACAAACTAGAAATAAAAAAGTATCTGATCCCCACCCAACCCCTATTTACGTCTCTATTATATTCCTCGTCATCTCTCCACAAACACTTCTTCTCTGTTCTTCTGTCTGTTTTGCTTTCTGCTGCAGACCTGAGTAATCAATAACTATCTTGTCTGTCTTATCCTGCAATTTTGTTGTTTTGTTTTTGTTTGTTTTTCCTTCCACCATTCGTAGCTTGATTTGGTTCCTCAACCTCTTTCATTTTTTTTTTTTTAATTATGATATGTACTCAGTCTTGTGTGGTTTCTTAAAATAGAATATTAAATTGAGCAAAGATTTGTTGTAAGAACATGTTTTTTGCCTTTTTGTTAAGAGGCAGGTGAACTGACAGGGAGACTCTTACGGACAATAAAAAAAGATGGGGCTAAATAAATTTCTTTGTTCGGCTGAATCAGTTTAACTGAACAAAAGTTAAAAGAGTGTGAGGATGGATGAAGATGATAAAGTGAAAAAGACAAAAGACTGAGAAAGAGCGTGGAACAGAAGCTTGTCTGTTCATTTAAAATTTTTTCTTGAAAACATGTATTCATAAATGCAAGAAAATAGTTTGAATTGCAAGGCTGTAAATATGTCAATGTCAATCATGTCTAAAGGCAGGTAGTGGAAATAAAATGCAATGAGGTTGGATGTAAGGTCTCAAATGGTTGTGCAAATATGGTAAATATGTTTCTAGAATAGCATTAGGTCCTATACAAACTGTGGTAAAAGTTCATACATATTTAACCTCTGCTCTCTTGTGCTGTTATAAAGGGCAAACAAAAGTATAAACCTTCCTGTTAGTTTGTTAGTCTGACCAGGTACACTGTGGAGATCTCCCTGACATACGCAAGACCCATTAATATTTAATCTTTAACCATATCCTATTCATAACACATACAATTACATTTATGTACATTTATGTAATATATTTAATATTAAAGTTCCTTGAGATGAGCTGAACAAATTAACTAGATGAAATGGGAGTCAAAATGGTGCTATTGGATACATAAGAGCAGTTTGTGTTTTTACATGTACAAGTATCAGTTTAACTTAGCTATGACACTTTAAACTGGTAAAATATAATACTGAAAAGTGTCATCATTGTGATCAAACTTCATTATCTCTTTTCTTTGTTTTCTTTTGTTGTTGTTGTTGTTACAAAACTTCAACAGTTTGTCATAACAATACACTATGTATCCAGAATAATCATATGGCAGATGTGACACAAAAAAACAAAAGATTATATATTTATATATGTATATATTTTTCTTTACATGCATGCACAAAGAGATTAGTCAATATCTAATGATTCTGGTGAAAAGAACAGTCACTGGAGACTGCCAGATCTGTCGGATGAATGTGTTCACTGCTTGGACTGAGGATAAGAAAACCTATAACTCCACGCTGTGCACGTGACCACTGGAATGCTTGGAACTCTGCAAGATTAACACAGTGCTATAGGAGCTTTCAATACAAACTTGTGGTAACACAAGTTAGCATGGAGTGTGCTATACACAATGGTAATGCTCTGTCCCAGTGGCTTTTCTACAGCGGCCTTAACCCCTTCAACCAGGTCATAGTGAAGAGTTGCCTCGGAAACGCTTTACAAAGTGCTATCATCAGACACCTTCAAGATAGATGACATATGGTGCTATGAAATAACAATATGCCTCACTGACTCACTGATCCACTTCACCATGGCATACAACAACAATATTAGAATGTCATTCAGGTCAGATAAAATAATATCATTCAGAAGTAAAATGATCCCAATGCTGTAATCGTAGCACCTATAGCGGTGCTGCAAGTAGGTCAGTCACATCCAAATGCCTAAAAAAGGTGGAGCAGATCCTGAAGAGCAAGCACGATGGAAAGAACAAAGTCAGAGCCACCAACACAATATGCCCTGCTACTTTTAAGATGCCCTGCTGGAGTAGCAACCATCATTATAATGCATTGAGGGTTTTAACTTTTGTCCAGTATCCTGAGAATATACACTAAACAAAAGGAGGAGACGATGTGGACAAGTGAGAAAGGCCACCATGATGAAAGAACAAAGATCCATAAGTAATGTTTCCAGGGAGCTCTTGATGAATTGCTAATTAATAAGTATTTGATTAATTAGTTAATATCTCAGGCATTAGAAAACCCATGAGGAAAATCAAAAAGTGGAGGAACCATTATGGAAGGGGATGTCCAGAAGTGCATGAACAAAAATTAGTTAAAGACATTACTCATGAAATTAATATCATTAACCTTTAACCTTATTACATGTAACATTGCATTACATGAGAAGCTAGGGCAATGTTTTGTTTCCAACTTAAATAGGTTTCATTTGTCCTGGAAGCCATTTAACTCGTATATGTTTGCTATCAGTACATTTTAACTTTTAAATGGATGATGTACTGTGGCAACACATAAAATGAAAAGCCAAAAGAGGAACAAGAGCTTGTCAGAGTTTCCCCTGCCACACGATACTTGCATCACTCTTACCAGAGCATATTGTCTTATTGACTAAATTACTGGATGTGTTTTAAACAACAGCTCTAAGAGGTTAATAGGCTACAGAAAGAATCAGAAATGTGTTACATTTGGCTTTGTCTCTGAGTTGGCATTTTAACACAAACTGTGTAATGATGTTATAAACGCAGCTAAAATAATTTTGATGTCTACTACATTTTGTTTTGCAGCAGAACTGGTTTGTTGAGCGCATAATGCCCTAAGAAGAAGGTACCCTAATAATAGCATTTGTAGAAAATACTGGTAATCTAGTCTTTATCCTTTTTTACTGGGCAGTTTTTCTGACAGCCATTTATAGTTTTGTTTTTTAATAAATATAGGGTATATTTTAGTGACATTTTGATGGTTATTTCATACACTGCTCAGGTCTCAGAAAACTAAACTGCTGCTTTATGCCCTGATTTCTGTTTTGTAACTGGCATCTTATGCTGACAAGAAAGGGGGGAATGTGTCACATGACCTCTCGGTTGCTCTACAGGCCGGGGACCTAGCAATAATACAAGACCGTATGTAAAAAAATGAAGCTCTCATTGCAGAAAAAAAGAAGGCCACATCAATGCAGATCTACAGTATTCCCAACTGATTAGTAGTCTACCATGGCAACACCTCTGAGCTGCAGGTCAAGACTGGCCCACAAAACAGAAGTTTATCTTTATCCTTCATCACAATGACTGTCCGCTATCTTGCGTATCAAGGACTAAAAAGTGATACATCCAACTGAGTAAACTAAAAAAAAAAAAAAAAAAAAAAAAAAAATCTCTATAAAGGCATTAGATTCAGTACTGATCGAATAGAGTCTTGTTTTCAGGTCCTCACACCAACAACAACTGCTAGCATCCCTCTAAACATCGTCAACCACTCCTGCTATTTTTGAATAGAATGCTTCTTCCCAAACAACAACACTAGCAATCATCCTTTTAATTTAAATAGAACAATGTGTTAATGTTTCCTGAAATTGCTCTGTCTTCTGGAATACATTTTCAAACTCATTTCAGTCAGAGGTCAGATTTGTCACTCGCAGCTCAAAGGGACCTCAGAAGGTTTTTGTACATCACGGCCAGCAAATCACTCACCATTATGTCCACTGAAACTTGTTCTTACCTTCATATACAGCTTTGAAGCCCTGCGCACTCACAGCAAAGTCTGTGGTAAACCACAAGGCCAATATGGATCCGCTGCTGACGATGGGAGACGGAAGCATGAATCCTGACAACCTGCAAAAGAGGAGCTCATGTAAGTCCAGGGACACATTTCTATGAAAGAACAGCACTGATTTCACAAAGAAAACAAATTTGATGTGAGAAATTATCAAACTTGAAATTCTGAGAAACTGCATGTGACAGTAATATTTAAATTTTCTTCAGGGTTTGTGTGCATTGTGTTTAGTTTAAAACTCTAACCATAAATATCCCTCCTAGTCTGAGATAAGGTCCCTCCATGGTCCTTCTTGAAAGAATGACAGTGCCTTCAAGAAGACTGGAGTTCACTCTAAGGGATCTAACAAGGGCTCTGAGAAGGATCACAGATTCATCTTATTGACCCAGGTGAGGTGGTCGTGCTAGGCAATTGGATCTGAATGCCTGCAGATCTCTCCCCAGAGAGGTAATACTGTCATTTCTGACTGAGTGAAAGCCGAACACAAGGCAGACCCCAGAAGACTATGACATTATAAATAGTATGAGTCTCTGGCTATACTGTGCAAGGCTGCAATACTAAGACCTTTGGATGCAAAATTTAGTATCTTTGATTATAACTTATATAATAGGAGGACCAGTTCAGACATAAAATGTACACAGTGGTAACAATGTATATTAAATTTGTAAAATGCATTTTTCATGTAAAAGATCAGTGACATCCATGAAGAGGTGGCCTGGGATATCACAAATAGCAGGAGGGAGTTGAAAGAGGAGACATTAACGAAAAGGGTTAAAGTACTGTTATGATAGATATGGGTGTCTGGGACTGCAGCCACAAATAGCCCTTGATCTTTTAAAGGGAAAGACAGAAATCAGAAAATGCATTAAAGACTCATAAAATAATGTGATGTTCAAGAAACACTCTCTGTCTGAGAAAAAAGCAAGATGTTCTTTACACCACCAGGTTTTTGTGCCTTTTGCAGATGTGTTCTATAACAAATGAGAAAAAATGTGTTGGTTAAAGCTACAAAGACAAAAGCCGACTCTACAAGGTCAGGTTGGTAAAGAGGAAAATTTCTTTTCACCTAGCCATATCTATGATTCCTAAATGTTTCTGTCATGAGGCATATCAAAAGAAGTATTTCCAAGTTAAAAGTGAAATAAACTAACTTATTTTATCTCAAACAGAAGTGTTTTTGTTTACTCAGATGAATATAAAGATAGCAATCAAATAACTGCATGAATAAAAAAAATGGATAACAGTAATGCTGCGGATGCCATTACGCATGAAGAACAATGATCGGAGAGACTGTCGGACCACACTGTATGGTGGATTAGAGATTTCCCAAAAATTAAAAAAAATCACTTTTTAATAATATTAACATGAACAGTATGATTCAAGCAATTTAAGCAAAAAGATAAAGGAATGCATTAAAGGTAACTTGGATTGTCTTTATAAGATACAAGCGCTGATTTGACTCTATCCCTGTTTTAATAGGTAATAGAAAAAGGCTGGTAAATATGCAGAGAAACAAGATTCACCCAACATATTCAAATCTTGTGTTCGTTCCTCGCCAGCTTGCCCATAACAAGAACTGGACAGATAATAATCCTAGCACGCTGCGTTACTAAATGTTAGATCTTTGGCAGGAAAAACATTCCTAATCAATGATTTTATTACAAAGCACAAATTAATTTCTTGTTTTTAACAGAAACCTGGTTAGACAGAGAAAATGATTCAGTAGTTCTTATTGAAGCAACCCCTCCAAACTTCAAGTTTGTGAGTGAAGCTAGACTACATAAGAAAGGTGGAGGAGTGGCTGTTTTGTTTCATGACTCCTTCCAATGTAAACAGATGTCTTATAAAAACTTTACATCTTTTGAATATGTTGCTCTCCAGATGAATTCCCACTGGCCGTGTGCTGTTTGTTAACATATATAGGCCACCTAAAAACCCTACAAGCTTTTTTGAAGACTTTTCTTAACTTCAGTCAACAATCTGTGTTGATTTTGATTGTGTAGCTGTTGTTGGAGATTTCAACATTCATACTGATAATGTCCAGGACAGATTGAGCAAAGAGTTGTGTTGTGTTCTCGATAATTTTGGTCTATCTCAGCATGTGAAAGAAAAAACGCATAACAAAGGGCGCTGTTTGGATCTAGTCATCTCCAAAGGTCTGAATATTTCCAAGGTCATGGTGATGGATGTTGCTCTATCTGATCATCCCTGTGTTTTCTTTGAGAGTGCTGTTATTGTCAACAAGAATGTTCAAACAGAGGTTGTCAAAAAACGATAGATGGGTGAAAATGCCAGTGAAATGTTTCTACAAGCTTTCTCTCCCTCACCCCCTCTCTCCTGGCCCTCAGTTGATGAGCTTGTGGATCATTTCAATGGTAAAATTAAAAGCATTATTGATGTCATTGCTCCTATCAAGGTGAAAGTGATCGCTGCCAAAAAGAGAGCTCCATGGAAAAATGCCACGCTGGTAAGAGCTGAAAAACAAGAATGTCGGAAAGTTGAACGCAGGTGGCGGAAAACAAAGGTTCACTATGAGATCTATAAAGAAAGACTAAGAATTTATAATCTGGAGCTGAGAAATGCAAGACAATCATTCTTTTCTGAAATCATTACTAAGAACAGTAATAATGCTCGTTCCCTGTTCATTACTGTTGACAGGTTAACTAACCCTCCTGTGTCAGTAACCCCAGAACTCCTGTCCAACAAGGCCTGTAACGAATTTGCTTCCTTCTTTACTGACAAAATTCAGAAAATCAGGCAGTCAGTACGTGCTTCCACGCCAGGGGCAGCACATATGTCACCACTGTGGCCACCTAAAAATATCAACACCATGACACACTTTTTTCCAATCAGCCCAAAAACCCTGGATGAGATCATTTGCCATCTGAAAACCACCACTTGCTGTCTTGATACCCTGCCAACAGGGTTTTTCAAGACTGTTTCAGGATGCACAGCCCCAGATATTTTACTGATTGTAAACACCTCCCTGCTCTCAGGAGTCTTCCCTCAGACCCTAAAAACAGCCGTCATCAAGCCACTCCTGAAAAAGACCAGTTTAAATTCATCACTCATGAGCAGCTACAGACCGATATCAAGCCTCCCCTTTCTTAACAAGATTATAGAAAAAACTGTTTTTCAACAACTCCACAAGTTCTTGATGCTAAATAACTGTTTTGATATCTACCAGTCAGGTTTTCGGCCACATCACAGCACTGAGACTGCTCTAGTTAAGGTCCTTAATGACATTCACTTGAACATAGATAGTGGAAACATTTCAGTCCTGGTACTACTGGATCTCAGTGCTGCATTTGACACGGTTGACCATAACATCTTACTAGACCGGCTGAAAAACTGGGTAGGGCTTTCTGGCACTGCATTGAATTGGTTTATGTCCTATCTAAAAGACAGGGACTACTTTGTGTCTATAGGTAACTATAAATCTAAGCAAACTAAAATAACTTGTGGAGTTCCTCAAGGCTCCATCTTGGGGCCACTGCTGTTCAACATCTACATGCTCTCACTCGCTCAAATTATGAAAAACAACAAAATATGTTACCACAACTATGCTGATGACACACAAATCTACATAACCATCTCACCAGGAGACTACAGTCTGATCCAAACACTGACCAGATGCATTGATCAAATTAGAGACTGGATGTGTCAGAACTTCCTTCAGTTAAATGAAGACAAAACTGAAATAATAGTTTTTGGAGCCAAGGAAGAAAGATTAAAAGTCACCACTCTGCTTCAAAGAGCTAAATTAGAAACCAAAAACAAAGCCAAAAATCTGGGTGTTGTTATGGACTCAGACCTGAACTTCAGTAGTCACATCAAGACAGTTGTTAAGTCAGCTTATTATCACTTAAAGAACATATCCAGGATTAAAGGACTGATGTCTATGCAGGATTTAGAAAAACTTGTCCATGCATTTATCTTCAGTAGACTAGACTACTGTAACGCTGTCCTGACAGGTCTCCCTAAAAAGACCATCAGACAGCTGCAGTTAGTCCAGAACGCTGCTGCTCGAGTCCTCACTAACACCAGGAAAGTGGATCATATAACTCCAGTCCTCAGATCTTTACACTGGCTTCCTGTTTGTCAAAGAATTGACTTCAAAATCCTGCTGTTAGTTTATAAAGCACTGAATGGCTTAGGGCCAAAATACATTCAGGATCTTCTGGTTCGTTATGAACCCACCAGATCCCTCAGGTCATCAGGTTCAAGTCTACTTTCTGTTCCCAGAGTCAGAACTAAACACGGAGAGTCAGCGTTCAGTTTTTATGCTCCTCAAATGTGGAACAAACTCCCAGAAACCTGCAGGTCTGCTGACACTTCCAGCAGTTTTAAATCAAGGTTAAAAACTTTTCTATTTGCCACATTTTATCATAATAATTAACTTTTATTTCTTGCATTTTATCTACATTTTTAATTCCTAAATCAAAAACAACTGTTGGTTAACTTTTTGCATTTTTATTATTATTTTATCTTTTTATTTCCTCCTGTTTCAATGTAATGCTCTGTAATCCTTATGTAAAGCACCTTGAATTGTCTTGTACACGAAATGTGCTATACAAATAAACTTGCCTTGCCTTGCATATTTTGGAGAGTTTCATCTTCTGTGGCTCTCTCTCTTGTTTGTACCTCAAGGGTCCATTTTGGGCACATAACTGTTTTCTATGTATATCCTTTTCATGCTTTGAGAAAACACAATATATCCTTTCCTTTCAATGAAATATGTTTTTCAATAAAATCTAGAAATTCCAATTTATTGCAGCCCTTGTTAAACAACCTTAGTACTGTACCGTCCATACCGTCTTCTTCCGCTTATCCGAGGTCGGGTCGCGGGGGCATCAGCCGGAGTAAGCCCAGACCCCCCTCTCCCCGGCCACTTCTTCCAGCTCCTCTGGGGGGATCCCAAGGCGTTCCCAGGCCAGCCGAGAGACATAGTCCCTCCAGCGTGTCCTGGGTCTTCCCTGGGGTCTCCTCCCAGTGGGCCGTGCCCAGAACACCTCACCAGGGAGGTGTCCAGGAGGCATCCTAACCAGATGCCCGAGCCACCTCATCTGGCTCCTCTCGATGCGGAGGAGCAGCGGTTCTACTCTGAGCACCTCCCGGATGACCGAGTTTCTCACCCTATCTCTAAGGGAGAGCCCGGCTACCCTGCGAAGGAAGCTCATTTCAGCCGCTTGTATCCGCGATCTTGTTCTTTCGGTCACTACCCAAAGCTCATGACCATAGGTGAGGGTGGGAACGTAGATCGACCAGTAAATCGAGATCTTCGCCTTCCGACTCAGCTCTCTCTTCACCACAACAGACCGGCGCAGCACCCGCATCACGGCAGATGCCGCACCGATCCGTCTGTCGATCTCCCGCTCCATCCTTCCCTCACTCGTGAACAAGATCCCGAGATACTTAAACGCCTCCACTTGGGGAAGGACCTCATCCCCAACCCGGAGAGGGCACTCCACCTTTTTTCCGGCTAAGGACCATGGTCTCGGATTTGGAGGTGCTGATTCTCATCCCAGCCGCTTCACAACCGGCTGCGAATCGCTCCAGCGAGAGTTGTAGATCATGGCTCGATGAAGCCAACAGAACCACATCATCTGCAAATAGCAGAGACCCAATCCTGAGGCCACCGAACCGGATGCCCTCGACACCTTGACTGCGCCTAGAAATTCTGTCCATAAAAGTAATGAACAGAATTGGGGACAAAGGGCAGCCTTGGCGGAGTCCAACCCTCACTGGAAACGAATCCGACTTACTGCCAGCAATGCGGACCAAACTCTGGCACCAGTCGTACAGGGACCGGACAGCCCCTATAAGGGAGTCCGGCACCCCATACTCCCAAAGTACCCCCCACAGGCATCCCCGGGGAACACCGTCGAACGCCTTCTCCAAGTCCACAAAACACATGTAGACTGGTTGGGCGAACTCCCATGCCCCCTCCAAGACCCTGAAGAGGGTGTAGAGCTGGTCCACCGTTCCACGGCCGGGACGAAAACCACACTGCTCCTCCTCAATCCGAGATTCGACTATCTGACGGACCCTCCTCTCCAGGACCCCTGAATAGACCTTCCCAGGGAGGCTGAGGAGTGTGATCCCCCTGTAGTTGGAACACACCCTCCGGTCCCCCTTTTTAAAGAGGGGGACCACCACCCCAGTCTGCCAATCCAGCGGTACTGTCCCCGACGTCCACGCGATGCTGCAGAGGTGTGTCAACCAAGACAGCACCTCGGCATCCAAAGCCTTGAGGAACTCCAGGCGGATCTCATCCACACCCGGGGCCCTGCCACCGAGGAGCTTTTTAAACACCTCGGCAACCTCAGCCCCAGAGATAGAAGAGTCCGCCCCTGAGTCCCCAGACTCTGCTTCCTCATTGGAAGACGTGTCGGCGGGATTGAGGAGGTCTTCAACGTATTCCCTCCACCGATCCACAACGTCCCGAGTCGAGGTCAACAGCTCCCCATCCCCACTGTATACAGTGTTGATGGAGCACTGCTTCCCCCTCCTGAGACGCCGGATGGTGGACCAGAATCTCTTCGAAGCCGTTCGGAAGTCGTTCTCCATGGCCTCTCCAAACTGCTCTCATGTCTGAGTTTTTGCCTCAGCAACCGCCAAAGCCGCGTCCCGCTTAGCCTGCCTATACCTGTCAGCTGCCTCCAGAGTCCCACATGCCAAAAAGGCCTTATAGGACTCCTTCTTCAGCTTGACGGCATCCCTCACTGCTGGTGTCCACCAACGAGTTCTGGGATTGCCGCCACGACAGGCACCAACGACCTTACGGCCACAGCTCCGGTCGGCCGCCTCAACAATAGAGGCCCGGAACATAGCCCACTCGGACTCAATGTCCCCTGCCTCATGATCGAAGTTCTGCCGGAGGTGTGAGTTAAGCTCCTTCTGACAGGAGACTCTGCCAGACGTTCCCAGCAGACCCTCACAACACGTTTGGGCCTGCCAGGTCTGACCGGCATCCTCCCCCACCATCTGAGCCAACTCACCACCAGGTGGTGATCAGTTGACAGCTCCGCCCCTCTCTTCCCCCGAGTGTCCAAGACATGCGGCCGCAAATCCGACGATACGATTATGAAGTCGATCATCGAACTGTGGCCTAGAGTGTCCTGGTGCCAAGTGCACATGTGGACACTCTTATGCTTGAACATGGTGTTCGTTATGGACAGTCCATGACGAGCACAGAAGTCCAACAACGAAACACCACTCTGGTTCAGATCAGGGGGGCCCTGCCTCCCAACCACACCCCTCCAGGTCTCACTGTCGTTGCCCACATGAGCATTGAAGTCCCCCAGCAGAACGAGGGAGTCCCCAGATGGAACATTCTCCAGTACTCCATCCAAGAACTCCAAAAAGGGTGGGTACTCTGAACTGCTATTTGGTGCGTAAGCACGAACAAGGGTCCTGACTGTCCCCGGTAAGTTAGTGATTTTATCAAAAACTCTCCCTCTTTGTCCCTTGGGGTTGCTTATTCATCAGTTTCTTAAAAGCTTGGATGTGCACATGTTGATTTAACAAACAGATAAGTTCTGTAACAAATAGAAACTTTTTTCCAGGTAAGACTGGCCAAAGTGAAGCATTCCCTGTTTTATAATGATTTTTAAAGAGTCATTCTTGCTTTTATATCCACAATTATATTCTTGCATTTATCACTCTGGTGCATGGGCTTCCTTTATATTTCAGCATTTTAAAATCTTACTGACAAAGACATACTGAGAAAATTTAAGGAAGTGTAAAGTGGAAGTTATAAAAACTAAAAAAAAAAAGAAAAAATCAAACGTGTGTATATATATATATACATATATACATACACACACACACACATACATACACACATACACAGACAGAGAGACACACAGAGAGAGAGAGAGAGAGACACAGAGACAGACACACAGAGAGAGACAGATAGAGACAGAGAGAGAGACAGAGAGAGAGAGAGAGAGACAGAGAGAGACAGAGAGAGAGAGAGAGAGATACACAGAGAGACAGAGAGAGAGAGAGAGAGAGAGAGAGAGATACACACAGAGAGAGACAGAGAGAGAGAGAGAGACAGAGAGAGACAGAGAGAGAGAGAGAGAGCAGAGTAGAGACACACACAGAGAGCACAGAGAGAGATACAGAGAGAGAGAGAGAGACAGAGAGACACAGAGAGAGACACAGAGACATACAGAGACAGAGACACAGAGATACACACACACAGAGAGAGACACACATACAGAGAGAGACACAGACAGAGATAGACAGAGAGAGACACAGACAGAGAGAGACACACACACACAAGAGATACATACATATATACACACATATATACATACATACATATATATATATATATATATAGATATACACATACATATATATATATATATAGATATATATACATATATATACATATATATATATATATATATATATATATATATATATATACATATATATATATATATATATATACATACACACAGACACACACACACGGATTGGTCCCCTGGCAGAGCCAATCGGTCAACCAATTCAGCAACAACTGTTCCACTCAGAGTATAGAAGTTGCACAGAAAACAGACTAAAGAACACATTTCTGAAGTGTTTCAGTTCATTTTTCTGTCTATGAAGGTTTGGTCTGCTTCCCTTGAAGTAGCAGAGAGCAGTTTCTTTTAGTGACATACTGACACTATGACAACATGTTCAGAAGCAATGGGGGAAGAATGCCCTAGGAAGGCTGGGGTTTAAAACCAATGTAAACAAAAAAAAAGCTTGTTTTAAAGGTTTGAAATGGATTGGTGTCAGCTAATTTGACCTTATCTGGCCTCATGCTCCTTTCAGAGAACTGAGGTTATCAAACCAGATGATCCTTGACGTCTCCAGATCAAGACTCATGCAGCGGTGACTGCTTTTTCAGTCACATTCCCCAGTCAAACTGTTGCCACGTTAAATCTTTGCTCAAACCTCATCTCTACTTGCTTCCTGTCAAATCAAAAGCACTTTGGTTGTTTTCAACGTGCTGTTTAAATGAATTTGACCTTGATCATACAACAAGGCGTTCAAAAGTAGAAACCTACTCACTGTATGGCAATAGAGTTACCTCTGCAGCACCTCCCACCAACCCATCCCCCTGACAGAGCCAAAAACTAAGCATCCAGACTACAGCCTTTAAACAAAGTTGAATCAATACATCAACAGTTTAAATGTAACTTGAAAAAGAAAATGATGACCCCTATAAAGACAAAGACAGGCTTCTTGCTTACATGTTTTATTGAAGGAAAGGGATTTTCATATTTTACACTGTAGAGGCCTGATTCTCTGAATTGTACTTAATTAGCATTTTGCTTATTTGTATTCAGATGTCTTCCACTTTTTCATCTTGTTTTTCACATTTTCTGTGCATTCACTGCTTTGCTCTACTAAAGAGAATTGGTTCATCACAATAAATTACCTTTGTGGCTCAAAGGGGACAGCAGTTGAATTCTGACAAGAATATTTCAGCACTCATCTCAGCACTATCCAACAGAAAATGTATGTGTGCCTGTGTGTGTGGTGGTGGTGGTGGGGGACAGAAGCATGTTTTGCTCCTTCATTTTTAATTTCATGGACATCTGAACTTTGGAGGACTTTTTCATCCAGGCCAGATTGTTTTTTTACCTCTGGTCAAAGACTTAAGATAGAGTCTGGCTACGTATGGGAGTTTTATTGATCGAAGAGGCATGGGATATGTTATAGAGCTGCTATCGCTGGTATTTTTTCTCTCTCCCTCTCTCTCTCTTTGAGATGGTTTCAGCAGTCTCTGTTGCTGACATAGATAATTTTTTTGCTAAAACGGGTTAATATTAAATTGAGTATTGATCAGGAGTTTCTGTGACATTGCAGTGTTCCACACAGATATAAATATCACACATACAAGAGACTGTAAATCAACATCCCCTACAGGTAAAAAGCAGGCCGCTGTGCTGCATGTCTTAGATGTTTCCCTGACACAACACACCTTATTCAAATGAATGGATCACCATCAAGCTTGTCATACAGGTCTGCACAAGTCAGTTAACAACCCATTCATTTGAATCAGGTGTTCTGCTGCAGGGACACATGAAAGACCTGCAGGACAGCAGCCCTCCAGGACTGGAGCTGGGCATTCCTGCATTAACCTCGAGCATTATCTAGCCATCCCCCTGCCCATCCGTTTGTTTCTCTGTCTTCTGTAATTTGTGCCTTAAATTGAGAATTGACCAGGTGATGTATGATAAAATTACACACTTCTACAAATACAAAGACACGACTGTTTGTCAGTGAGTCAGTTAGTCAGTCGGGTAATAAGCAATTGCTGTTGCTGCACTGAAGGACAAAATTCAACTATGTACAATATCATCAATAATAATAATAATAATAATAATAATAATAATAATAAGTAGTAGTATAATGAAGAAGAAGAAGATTTGACTGTCAGCTGTCCAGCCAGTCAACTGTCCTACATAATCAAACAAGCACTCAGTGATTTCAGCCAGCTGGTCTTTACAGTCAACTCATCAACCAGCCTGTTTGCCTGTGCAGCTTTCTACTGCTTTGTCCATCTGCCTGATTGCTCATCTGTATCCATCTGTTTCAACCTCCTCCCTCACTATGGTCACAATTCTACCAGACTGTCAGCATATATATTTCTATAATGCTAAGATTACTGTTTAGACTAGATGGCAATGTCACAGTATTGGAAAATAGCATTAGCACATTCATTCCCACATGACCACCCCTTAATAAAAAAAAGGCAGAAGCCTTGGAATATTTTGGCACTTCAGATTTGTAAGATGTGGACGCAACAAATCCTGCAAAAGCTGGCTGTAAGATCTCCATATGACAGCTAAGGACTGCAGCTCAAAAGTTATAATCCTATCTTGAAACAGAGGACCCTTAAACTGTCAGCATGGTCTGAATCCAGAATGTGTTATAGCCACATAGATCTACAGCACAAAATGTAGCAGTTTCACAATGAAGAATAATATATATATATACAGTCATGGAAAAAATTATAGACCACCATTTTTCTTCATTTCTTGTTCATTTTAATACCTGGTACCACTAAACGTATATGTGACTAAAACAGACAGAAAAGAAAACACTATATAAAAGCAGGTTTTTGGCATACAACGCCATATATTGATAAAAACTATATAGGTATATCAAGAAAACCATAAAATATATCAGCTCTAAATAAAACTATGAGCAATCTTTGTGGTTATATGTTGTCCATACCTTTAGTTGATATAGAGAGAGAGAGAGAGTAGAGAGAGAGAGAGAAGAGAGAGACAGAAGACAGAGAAGCAGAGACAGAGACAGAGACAGATGAGAGACAGGAGACAGAGACAGAGACAGAGAGACAGAGACAGAGAAGAGAGAGACAGAGACAGAGAGAGACAGAGACAGAGACAGAGAGAGAGAGAGAGACAGAGACAGAGAGAGAGAGAGACAGAGACAGAGACAGAGAGACAGAGACAGAGACAGAGACAGACAGAGACAGACAGAGACAGAGACAGAGACAGAGACAGAGAGACAGAGACAGAGACAGAGACAGAGACAGAGACAGAGACAGAGACAGAGAGAGAGAGAAAGAGACAGAGACAGAGAGAAGAGATACAGACAGAGACAGTAGAGACAGAGACAGAGGACAGATAGATAGACAGAGAGAGAGAGACAGAGAGAGAGAGAGACAGAGAGAGAGAGAGAGAGAGAGAGAGACAGAGAGAGAGACAGAGAGAGAGAGAGACAGAGAGAGATAGACAAGAGAGAGAGAGAGAGACAGAGAGAGAGAGAGAGAGAGAGAGAGAGAGAGAGAGAGAGAGACAGAGAGAGAGAGAGAGAGAGACAGAGAGAGAGAGAGAGAGAAAGAGAGAGACAGAGAGAGAGAGAGAGAGAGAGAGAGGAGAGAGAGAGAGAGAGAGGAGAGAGAGACAGAGAGAGAGAGAGACAGAGAGAGACAGAGAGAGAGAGAGAGAGAGAGAGAGAGAGAGAGAGAGAGAGACAGAGAGAGAGAGAGAGAGAGAGAGAGAGAGAGAGAGAGACAGAGAGAGAGAGAGAGACAGAGAGAGAAGAGGAGAGAGAGAGAGAGAGAGAGAGAGAGAGAGAGGAGAGAGAAAGGAGAGAGAGAGAGAGAGAGAGAGAGAGAGAGAGAGAGAGAGAGAGAGAGAGAGAGAGAGACAGAGAGAGAGAGAGAGAGAGAGAGAGAGAGAGAGAGAGAGAGAGAGAGAGAGAGAGACAGAGAGAGAGAGAGAGAGAGCAGAGAGAGAGAGAGAGAGAGAGAGAGAGAGAGAGAGAGAGACAGAGAGAGTAGAGAGAGAGACAGAGAGAGACAGAGAGAGACGAGAGAGAGAGAGCAGGAGAGAGACAGAGAGAGAGAGAGAGAGAGACAGAGAGAGAGAGGAGAGAGAGAGAGAGAGAGAGAGAGAGAGAGAGAGAGAGAGAGAGAGAGAGAGAGAGAGAGAGAGAGAGAGAGAGAGAGAGAGAGAGAGAGTAGAGAGACATCTTATTTTACATAGTATAGATGATATATTATATATATATACACATATACATTATATATATATATATATAGATATATATATATAAATTCTTCATTGTGAAACTGCTACATTTTGTGCTTTAATGTATGGCAATGTATGTATATGTATCATCAGTCAATAACATATAATATATTTTATATAATTCTTTATCATATATTTATATGTATCAAACAGCACAAAAGTGATATGGCAAAACTATAACTATATATTCTTAAAAAGATGTAAGAAAGGATGAGAGGTGATGTTACTGCTCTGCAACAAAACTAATTTATAGCCTCATCTGATCCAATATCATTCAAGGACTTGTCCCTTTTATACCATGCTGTCAGGTGTGCTTAGTTAGGATTATGGATAAAAACGGTTGGGCCTAGATACTGATAAATGAGATGACTCAAGAGTTAGTACTGGCACACACAATGGAAGCAACATTCTGTGTCTGCATACACTCGTCTCCATAGTTCATAGCTATTGCACTCTTTATTTCACTAATCTTTTAAGGGGGAAAAAAATGTGTCCATGGTGCCTTGCCAACAGATACACAGGATGCAAAGTTGGATGCTGTTAAAAAAAAAAAAAAAAAAAAACCCCAGTGTCCACCCTTTAGGTTCAACTCTAAGAATCAGGACTGAGGGATTTGGTTGTTGCTGATCTGCTTATGGCTCTGAATATCTGAAAATAGGCACTTTCTGTAAGAAGTGATGTGATGTGAGTCTAAATACCAAAATATAAGCATTGTTAGGAGTACACTCTGAGTGTGAGTAGTATCAGAAATATGTTGTTCGAGGTTGATGTTACATGAAATAAACACTGACCAGAACAAAGGAACAGAAAAAATATAATACCAACTCACAGTTTCTGCATTTTTATTGTAACACAGTACTAGGGATTTAACGATATGGAAAATTTGATATTTCAATTATAGTGACCAAATTATCACGGTTTACGATACTATCGTAGTATTCTTAATTGCTGTACAAATGTCCAAAAACACATACATTAAAATAATTTCACAAAATCTCATGATTTTCTTGTCATACTAAAACATTAGAAGCCAAAATCTTATCAAAATGAAACTTTCACATTAAAAGGGCAAACAACTGGCACAGAGAGAGAATTTATTCTAAATGAACAAAATAAATAACAGAAACAAAGCTTATTTGTCTGGTGCAAGTTTAAATGAACATTTTAACAACCATAGTAGGTCAAAATATGCAAACAGTTATCAGGAATAAAAATTATAGTGCAACTTCAAATGAAATAAACTTTGGACTTTAAGCTGAATCTTAAATAAGTATAAATGTGCAAATAAAGAAACAGTTACTTGTACAAATTACAATAAAATGGAAACAAGTGCTCTGCAGACAGGATAATTGTCCTCCACCAGTTGTTCCTCTGCATTCTTTTAAAAAAAAAAAAAAAAAAAAAAAAAAATGCCCAGACCTCGGATTTCGTCCTTTTAGTGGGTTAGTAAATGTTCTGCGTGCTATCACCAGTTTCCGCCATGTTTACATTATGATGTCAGTGTTACAAGCAACAAATTCACGAGTCGCTCGCGAGACTTGAATGAGGCTGATATTACATATCCCTGGTAATCAACTGCAATAATGAGATGAAGTGAAACATAAACAGTTATCATGCAAAGTTTTACCGCGCTTTACCATAATACCGGTAACCGTTCCATCCCTACACTGCACTACTTTTACTATTACTGTTATTATGACTGTCTTTTTGGAAATGTGGGCAAACATGCCTATTGCATGTTTTCTTGGCTGAAACTGGAAAGAAGCTGTTTCTGGCCCATGAGTTTAGCACTGAAACCTTTGGTTTATTACATGAAATGCATAATGCAAACTCAGTAATTACAATTGGTCAGCAATATGTAGACTAAATAAAGTTGGTAATTTTTTTAAAAAAAAAGCACAAATGCTGGAAGGGAAATAAAAATGGCAAAAAAAGATAAATATTTTGATTAAAATGAGTCAGATGGAAAAGTGATGGTGGAAAATGGGTTACTTGCAAACAGATGACTAAGGAACACATTGTTTTTCATCTCAACACTATCCTTCAATTATTGATTTGACACACTCTGGATGCTGGTTTTTATACAAAAACAGAAGTCTGGCTTAGAAAGGCCCTACTGGCTGATGCAAATGTGACATTAAAATAGACTCTCGCAATGGACTTACATCTTGGGGATATCCTTGGAATATTGTGTATTCATTGTCCCTATTTAAGAGTATTTCAGAGATAATTAAAGCTGATTCTAAGTTATTCTATTTAAAGTTACCTTTTCTATAAGAACTTATATTGGAAATCAGTCCAAATGTAGAAGCAGAATCGGAATTACTTCATAAATTCCCAAGGGGAAATTCTTATTGTTAAAAGCTTCAGAACAGAAAAAAATAGAAAATAAAAGTCTAAGCAAATAAAGAAAAACATCCCACCCTTCAGAGTTAAATATATAGATCCTAGAAAAAATAACATATTTACATATTGTCAAATGACCCGGAGAGATAGTTGGAATCAGCTCAGCTTCTAATCAATAATCACTATTAACTCTGTGTGTTAAAGGAGAGACGGATGTGACATGAGGTACATAGGCCAGAGTGGAGTAACAGAAAAAGTGGTAATTGATGTGATTTGGAATCAATCTATAAGCAATGACATGGGTGATTCAATAATTCAATGATCAGAACCGATGATTGATCAGAAAGATGTATTGTAGATGTATTCGGTATGATTTGGATCAGGACTGTGAGTCTCTGCTGCAGTGGCTGAGGTAAGCGACCGGAGGTCACTGTGTACCCAGGGGAATAAAAACAACGGCTATGTTTATCAAAACAAGGGGGAGAGATCTTGCAGCAGCTGGGTGATGTAATCTAAACAAGTGAAGTAACAGAAGGAGAGGTGATTTACGTGATTTGTAAGCAATTCCTAATCAATGAAATGTATGAAATGTGTGTGTGATTCAATAATTAATGATCAGAAATAAGGGGGGATAGATCCATGTTGGCTCTGTGTCGTAATTAACTGTGAGCTGAGGTAAGCGACCGGAGGTCACTGTGTGCCGCAAATGGAATGTAAAACAACCCATATGTTTATCAAAACAGGAGAAGAGATCATGCAGTAGCGGGTGATGTAATGTAAACACAAGCCAGTACTAGTCTAAACAATAAAGTAACTTCGCCATACACAATACTGGGGCCAGGTGTCTGGGTCAAATGGCGATGTCATCAGCTCAGCTCAGAAGGGCCTTGGCGAGGTGGGGCTGTGTGTTTGATACAGAGCGGTACATGGGCTCCGGACTGCAGACGGAGGTTTGTTACCGAATCTGTTATTAAACACGAACCAATCAATCAATCAGTTAATGTAACGTTGGAACATACATTGATAAGTAGATCGTTAGAAAAAGGGTTAGCGTTAGCTGATAAGCTTTAGCTTAACGGGCTGTATAGCCACGTAAACAAGGTAACCTTGGGGTGGTGGTGCCATGATGTCATGATGATTAATGTGAACGCCCCTGCCAAATCTGTAAACATGTGAAGTCATTGTGGGACGGGGCCTGTGGAATATGAATGATGTAATCGGGATATGTAAAATTATGCACGCCTCTGTAAATGTGAATAACCAATCGGAAGTGTCATGTGAAGTTTGAGGGAAATTATGTATGCATATGCAAAGGTGAGAGAACCAATCAGATGAAGGCTGGTGCAGGGCGAGCAAGGAGAGAGAGAGCGCATAAAAAGAGAAGGCAGAAGGACTCGGTGTGGATTCCTGGAGCGATTTCATACGAAGAAGGACTAGCTGGGGACCTGGACGAGCAACCCCCATCTGGAGGATTAACTGGAAGGAATTACTTCAAGAAAAAGAAGACAGAAAGACGCTTGGAACAGGATCTACGAATTTTTCCCAATTCTTGAAGGAATAATTGGAGCCTTTTTGGTTAGCCTAGCTCACCGCTAGCAAGGAGGAGGGGCCGGATCAGCATACCTGCAGGCCTGATCGTTTGAGCTCTCTCTCCCCCTCCCTGCCAGCGGCCTTGAACCCGCATAGTGGCCACATGCGTCTCTCAGCCTGTCCTTGACCAACCAGATGAACTGATCAGTAAGCCACAGCTTTAATTTGCCTTTTTAGAATTATAAATTGTATAACCAATCAATGCTGTTGCTTAACCTTTCTAATCTGCTTTAATAAATATAAAAACTGTCATAAGACGTCGTTGTGGACATTACATCTGTATTCAGAATTTTGAAGACTTGTTTATGCCTCTGCACTAACACACAGGTTCTTATGGGTTATTTTAGCCACATTTTTGTCAAATTGTCCCTGAGGCTCGCTGTCCGAGCCGCTAAAGTTTCCTAGCCTGTAACAAGAGCCCAGATCGTGAGAGAAGAGCTGCCGTTAACAGACGTGACCGATAGCTGGACTTCGAGCCACCCGGCTATTCCTCTGAAGGACAGTTATTGGAGTGAGCGGGGCATACGTTTGGAAGTAGGCAGTGAGAGCTAGGCGTATCTTCTCGACACCAGCTTAAATAAGTTGAGGAAATCTAGTGAGGAACCTCTCCTAGACCGCAACTTCTTACCCGTAGGATGGAGAGCTGGTTCCGGTGACAGACTCTGCTAGTCAGAGACTGAACCAAAACTGGGGGATTTTACAATATGCAAACTAAGTACATGTTATTTTAAGATAAAAATGCAAATGTAAAATTAATGAGTTTAACCAGTATACGACGTCCAGGTGACTCTCACACCTCAGAGTTAAATGAGTTTTATGGCGACAGGCAGGAATGGCCTCTCCTGTCTCTCTGTGGTGCAGCATGGATCAATCAGTTTGTTGTTGAACAAAGTCCCGTGACTAATCAGCACATCGTGGCGAGTGTGAGGGTAAGTCCAATGTAGTTTTAATTCTGGACAACATTGATCTCTCCAAGACAGCTGTCAAACAGCTTAGGTCCCTTCCAACAACATGGCTGGCCTTCCTGATGATCTTATTGAGTCTGTTGGTGTCCCTGACCCTCAGGCTGCTGCCCCAGCAGACAATAGCATACAGGATGGCACTGCCCACCACAGAATCAGAGAACATCTGCAACATCACTCAGCAGATGTTGAAGGACCTCAACTGTCTCAGAAAATAGAGCCAGCTCTGGTCCTTTTATATACAGCATAAAAAGGTCTGGTTTGTCCAGTCTGTGATATGCGTATATGTGTGATAAGTGTAATGCTTAGTATTTTAACTCAACCTTCTTCCACCACCTCTACACTGAGACCTTGAATGTCAGTAGGGGTTTCTGGAGCCTCAGTCCTCTTCAGGACTGCCACCAGTTCCTTAGTCTTTGTCACACTGAGCTGTAAATGGTTTCTCTTGCTACCATTATAGCATGTCTGTCTTTGAAATCTTCTGCTAGATTTGCCTCAGAAATGGTCTACAAAGCAGAAAATTTACTTTTCAATAAACTTTAGGGTTTTAGAGTTGGTGCATGCTGCTTTCTGAAAGTCTCTCTATTTCAGTCTGCCAACACAAGTGGAAAAAATATGTGAATGTAGAAAATAGAGAGCATTGATGTTTGATGTCTAGGCCTTGACCTCTTACTTCCCAAAAGGAAGCAAAGAGAGGATAGTAGACTTTTCACGTGCTACATGAGAGAAATGGCTGCAAGCATGCAGCAACAAAAGAGTGAGCAGAGTAGTGATGGTGAAAGCACATACCATGATAGAGGTTTGGATTAATTTTTTTTTCAGTGAAAGGAGCACATCATGGATTGGAGTAGCTGAGCTAGCTCACAGGTTTAATCGAAATCCATTTTAATCCAGAGGAGGGAAATAGAACATAAACAAATTACTTAATAAGATAAACCCTTTAAATTTCTTCTCACATTGCACATTACAGGATAAAGTAGTATTCCTTTTTTTAGTGTTCATGCCATTGGTGAAATAAAACCTGCCATGGTGTTTGGTGTTGGATTCCTGCTTTTTGTTTGACTTAAAATGCTTACTTTCCTTTTGTCAAAGTTATACTTACCTTTTCACTTTGTGTTTTCACTACCTTGTTTTTGTTGCCTGCCTTGCGCGTACACACACACACACTGGCCACTTTGTTAGGTGGACCTGGTTAACTGCTTGTTAACGCAAACAGATAATCAGCCGATCACATGGCAGCAACTCAGTGCTTTTAGGCATGTGGACATGGCCAAGATGACTTGCTCTCATCAGAGTTCAAAGCTCAAACCAGGTATCAGAATGGGGAAGAAAGGGGATTTAAGTGACTTTAAACGTGGCATGGTTGTGGGTGCCAGACAGTCTGGTCTGAATGTTTCAGAAACTGCTGATCTCCTGTAATTCTCATGCACAACCATCTCTAGGGTTTAGAGGGAATGGTGCTAAAAAAAAAAAAGAAAATATTCAGTGAGCGACAGCTGTGTGGCCAAAGATCCCATGTTTATGTCAGAGGTCAGAGGAAAATGGGCAAAAATGGTTGAAGATGATGGAAAGGCAAGAGTAACTCAAGTAGCCAGTCTTTACAACAAAGGTATGCAGAATACAATCTCGCAATGCAAATTTTGGGCCCCTCTGTACCAATTGAGCATCATACACCACAGCCTACCTTAGTGTTGCTGTTCACCTCTCTATGATCACAGTGAACCCAACTCCTGATGGCTAACTTCCAGCAGGATGATGCTCAAATTATCTTAAACATGACGATCAGTTCATT
Source organism: Hirundichthys speculiger (assembly GCA_018398805.1). Taxonomy (NCBI): domain Eukaryota; kingdom Metazoa; phylum Chordata; class Actinopteri; order Beloniformes; family Exocoetidae; genus Hirundichthys; species Hirundichthys speculiger. The sequence continues at coordinate 4,662,558 of JAGFBZ010000648.1, forward strand.
GTGCTCCAATGGCCTCCACAGTGACCGGATCAATCCATTATGGATGTAGTGGGAAGGGGGATTTGCATCACGGAAAAGAGACCAACGAATCTGCAGCAACTGTGTGATGCAATTGTGTCAGGTAGTGGACGGTGAGTATTTATACGTAAATAGCCTCCAACCCAACTGTTCTGTTTCAGTTAATGACTGTGCTTCAGCCAATTAAACTGATGGTCATTCGTACCTTTTGTTATAAGTTGTCACACACTTGACTATGATTCTACAAATTCCTTCACTTCTGCAAGTGTAGGTCAATCATACCAATTTTACAGCTTAAAAATCACACATCAAAATATTATTTATTTATAACCTCGACTGATGATTTATTAACAGGAAAATCCCAGATAAGAAAAATCAGAATCACAGATTGACATTCTATAAGTCTGACTGATTAGATTTCATACCATGAACATTAAGTATTTGAGCATGGAAAATAGAGTACAGGCATTAGTGGGTGGAATAGAGTTTCTGGAGTTTTCTGTGATTTGGTAAATGTACTGCACTTAGATAGCGCTTTCTAGACACCGTCATGGTGCCCCCAAAGTGCTTTACATTGGCCTCTCATTCACCCATTCACACACCAGTGGGCGGCTGCTGCCATGCAAGGCACTCCCAGGCCCACAGTTAGGGTTCAGTGTCTTGCCCAAGGGCACTTTGACATGTCGACAATTGGAGCTGGGATGGAACCGCCAACCTTACAGTGACTTGACAACCGAGTTGATGGAAGAGTGAGTAACAGTGAGTACCAGCTATTCTTAATGGCTTGTGGATGGCAACACTGACCAAGACCCGGGAAGCAGAGCTTGAGGTGACAGAGATGGAAGGTATTTTATTTATTTATTTATTTTTTTTTTTCATTTTTGTTGTTTCACTCGGTTGCATTTTAAATGAGGTCTCTACCTCAATGTATCTCAGAATTTAAATAAAAGTAATAATAATATTGAGATTTTGGAAAGGACAAAGATGGACAGGATTGAAAATGAGCACATAAGAGGAGCAGCTAGGGTTCGATGTGTTAGAGTAAGTAAGAGGCTAAATTGAGATGGCTTGAACACGTGAACAGATGGAATAGTGAAAACATTGGTACAATGATGCTGGACACTGAGCTCCCAGGCAGGACAAAAAAGTAAAGGATCAAAAAGGAAATTTCTGGTTGTAGTTAAAGATGATATGCAGTCGATTGCTGTGACAGAGGAAGATGGAAGACAGGGTAAGACAGAAACAGGAGAGCCACCGTGGCAAGCCCTAAAGGAAAAAGCTGAACCCTGTAAACCCTGTAAGCTGAAGAGTCTTCTTTCCCAGAAAAGACCTCAGAACACATCTAAATAAAATGCAACAGTAAAATGCATGCACAACCTGCAGGTTTTCTTGACAGTGATATTTTTTTCATTTATCTTAAGTATTGTATTGCTTCTAAATCTGTTGTATTGCTCGATGAATAATTGATACAGATTGCCAGTGTTATGAATGGATTTGGAAAAAGTATACAAAAGGGGAAAAAAATGATAAAAGGTCAATATCTACCAGATGAAAAATCACCATTTAATCACACAAACACCACATCAACAGTGATGTTGGTAGCCAGGAGGCTTCAGGGGGTTTTGTTCACATATGTGTTTTTAAAAAAGCATGTGTGTGAACAGATTTTTGTTGTTTCTCTCTTTTTTTTTTTTTTTTTTATCATGCCACCTGAATGTGAGAGGTAACCAATTTGTGGAGCTTGAAATTAATTCATTTACTCATTTCTTAATAACTCCTTCAAGTCTACTCTTTGGATGGCTGGAGTCTATCCAAGACAAGGGGCAAAGACTGGACATGTCACCAATCCACTAAAAGGCCTGAAAACATTTCTAGTTAGTAAATCTATGAGCTGAAAGACTTTCAGAAGACTGAAGTTGGACTCGATAGTACCATAACACAGATCCAGTAAAATACATGAGCGTTGAAGCTAAAAAAAAAAAAAAAAAAAAAAAAAAACCTTAAAAACCCCTTCATGGAATATAAAGCAACATGACAGTCCACTGGAAAATATGGCCCATTATCTCTCCAGAAAACTGACTTTTTTGAGAGATAGCAGCAGTATGTATCTTTGGTTCCCATTTTTTATTTTTTTGTGCTGGGTTTGACATCTAGAAAAAATCTGTCACACAAGCCAGATGAGGCCAGCGTAAACTCACAAATATTATCATCTGCCTCAGTCTCTCAGAATGTTTGACTTCTATTTGCCAACAAGTCACACTTGTTCAGTAGATGCACGCTCCTGGCTGAAACTATTTGTTTCAAACCGTCATTCTGGGGCTCAATCCATTTTTTAGGATTGTGTAGTGGAACAGTAGTCTATCAGTGACACAACGCAGCTTGGAGTAAAAAGACAGGCAAGATGCACTTGTGGAAAAGACAGAGACAAAGTGAGCACTAGAGCGAGACAGAAGTGTAGATGACTGAAGAAATCCTAAAACAAAGTGAGCACATTAAAAACAAATAATTTAATTTTTGAGTGGTGGAGAATTTTTTTTTTCTCCCTGACATAAAAACAGCAACAAAGAAATTGCAGACAACAGTGTGAGGATGAATGAGATGTGAAGATTTGTTTTAAAGTACATTTTGAATTGTAAAAATTAAAAATCTGTGCCAATTGAACTAGGAATTTATTCAGCCAGAAAGTGATGCGTTCATTTTTTTTTAGTTTGTTTTTTGTTGTCTTTTTCTTTTTTTTCTCTACAAGCTGCCAAAGTTCCAGAGAAAAAGAAAAAAAGAGAGCAAAAGTGAGAATGGCTTTAGGCAAGATGTTTTCTTTTTCCTTTTTATTCTAATATTAAGTGCAGAAAAAGAACGCACCAGTGTGTGATGTTGTCAATAAAACATAACTACACAGCCACTTGTAGTTTTTTTAAATTCTCTGATCTATTGAATTGACTTTTTTTTTTTGAATGCTAATCGGCACAGCTTTTAAAGCAATATATTTGAGTCAGATGTGCAGTTTGCATGTCGAGCATATTTGTGTTTAGCCAAAGGAAAAGGTTTCATGAGCCAGTATGAGGAAAAGGATATTTTAATTGGATGTGTTATTACAGTGTCTGTTTTAACAGCAGCCATGATTTTTTTTTTTCCTCAACCATATATTCTGAGAAAAGCAAATTTGGAGATTTGTATGGAGACATTTTATATATTTATTTGTCAATAGTTTCTTAAAATGGTAAAAGACTGGGAACTAGTTTATACTGAAGGATTTTTTTTTTCAATGAGAACTTTGCATATTGAACAGAGTCAGAACCTTCAGCATCCTTTTGATATCTTATAAAGACATCTACATAACTGCCACTAGCACTAACTATTTCAAGGATGTTGTCACTGCCCTAGGTAAAGTAAAACCGCCCACACTGTTTTGTAACGTATTTAAAGGTTCAATGAGTAAACTATAAAGTTGCCCTAGGATGGAACAGCTCTGCCCTATTCCATGCCTCACTGGGATTGGTCTGGTGAGACCACCTCCTACCTCCAATAAATACTCTGCTAGCTAAGTTCACCTGCTGCTATTTAAATGGAAGTGCTATGTTCTTTAGTACTGAGACTGTTGAACAGTCACTGTTCTGTAACTAAATGTGTTTTATAATAATTCTCCCAAACAAAAAAGAAAGAAAGAAGAGTGTTTAAATAAGTTATTGTTCATTTTATGAGATGATAAAACCTATTAATCTAAGCTTGGATTAATGTACACAGGAAATAAAATGCATGGGATATTAAACTCTGCCCACTCAAAAAAAGTGAAATCGGATCGGGAAAAATCGGGAATCAGCCGATCATCAAAATTAAAGATCGGAAATCGGATCGGGACCCAAAAAATGTGATCGGGACATCCCTAGTTAGATGTATCCAAAAACCACAACTAAAAGAAAAATGCTTGACATTACACAAATCAAGTAAACATCTGATGATTAAAGTACTGCCCAGTGTATTTCTCTCCAAGCATGGTAGGTCTGATCCATATGAAACTCCAGACAAGTTGTAAGTCTATCAGCCAGTGCCTCAGATACCACTTTACAGTATGAACACAATTGAGCCACAATTCTCCCTTTTGTCAAATCTCAGCTTTCTGGAAGTTGAGGAAAAAATAAAATAAAATAAAAATAAGAAAACAGCTGTATGACAGGATAGAGTTTCCCACTTTCAAAGCAGTTTATGAAAACTCCATGCAATTCAATTGCATCACAAAAGTGCTTAATAAACTCCACTGTGAGTCCATTATCCAATTACGGAGCCATCCTACTCAGGCTGTATTTATCTTCTTGAAAGCAATTCAATTCAATTCAGGTCAGTTCAATTCACTTTATCTGCATTGTGCCAATTCACAACAAGTCATCTCAAGGCACTTTACATAAAAATAATTCCAAGTGGACAAATTATTTTTTTCTTCAACAGCTGTCTGCATATATAGCAGATGTTAGTTTTCTTATGTGTATTGTATGTGTTAGTGAGACTATGGACAGTGTGTATACACTCACCGGCTACTTTATTAGGTACACCTGTCCAACTGCTCGTTAACAAAAATTTCTAATCAGCCAATCACATGGCAGGAACTCAATGCATTGAGGCATGTAGATATGGTCAAGATGATCTGCTGCAGTTCAAACCAGCATCAGAATGGAGAATAAAGGTGATTCAAGTGACTTTGAACGTGGCATGGTTGTTGGTGCCAGACGGGCTGATCTGAGTATTTCAGAAACTACTGATCTAATGGGATTTTCACGCATAACCATCTCTAGGGTTTACTGAGAATGGTCTGAAAAAGAGAAAATATCCAGTGAGCGGCAGTTCTGTGGGTGCCAATGTATTTATAACCCGTTAGGTGTCACAGGACTGGGTTTGGACTAGATAACTAGGTTCGCTACTGGAGGGTAAAAGGTGATAAGCACAATGAAGAACTAGAGCCACAAGGTGGTGCTAGCGTAACTGTATTGAACAGAGTAGTATAAAAATATAACCTACAGAAAAAATTTCCACCACCTGCTGGCAATGATAGGAATTGTCCAGATATACACTTAAGGTTCAATACTCAATTGAGTCCATTAATGTCCATGAGCACTCCCAAAAAAGAAATAAAAATCCAGGGGTAGAAGATTAAGTGCAGGGGATTGTGTAATGTGGTGGTCCTACCACACTGGAGTTCCAAAAGCTGAGTGTGAGAAAAGGGTTTGGGTCCTCTTCTGGAAAAACAGAGGTCTGGATCAAAATCAGTCTCACTGGGGGCTCGCCACCTCCCTCTTCAGGAAGAATTTCAAATCCACTTCTATGCAGTCTCTGACGGAATCAAAAACCTAGCCTGTATTAAAACAGTGCTATTACTCTTCTTGAATATAAAACATATGTTTAAACACATGTTACAATATGACCATATTCTTAATCAAAAGTGTCAAATTGCACACTATTGCAGCACAATAGTGATGAAATTATAAAATCATTTCTAACTTGTACAATATTTTTTTTTAACCACATGAAATGTTTTAACACCATTTTCACCAATCAAGAAATTATGAACATAAACTTTAACTCATTACCCATGAATTATATTTTAGCTCTCCTAATTAAAAAAACAAAAATCCAATTTTTTTTTAAGTATTACACATATTAATAAAATTAAAACACAAATTACACATTCCAAACAATTCAAAATGATAAAAGTCAGGACTTCAGTGCATTCAAATAGTCGTTTTCAACCATTACATCAGTTATTACTCAAAATAAAGCTTATCCTGTAAAACTCTTTACAGCCAATTCAATTACCGGCGCTAGCTAAACTCCGTGAACTCACCAAGACGATGATAATAAAACGGTGCAACTCCTGGCACACGCTCCTCTCCACCTCGTTTGCTTCACAAACAGGTATTTAAAGATCCGAAATAGCAGAAATGCAACTATTATTTGAAGTAAATTGTTTTATGTCCTCTCACTCTCTCAAACTCCATCAGCATCAATTCTGCAGGTGGTCTGACCTGAATCACACAGCGGCCAACCGAACTCTGATTAAAAATGGGTGGGACTAAGTCTCATCCGTCCAATCACACTACTGCATTGGCTAAGGCAGCCAATGAAAATAAATATGTACCCAGTCATCATGAATAACAACCTAATTAACAAACAGAAAATTATTGTTAGACATTAAGGGATTACAAAGATGTCAAAAAAGGAAAATAATATGAAAATCTCAGGAGGAGATCATACTGAAACAAAACAATGGACCCACTTCTCCACTGGGTTACATCTTGTTGATGTCAGAGGTCAGAGAAGAATGGCCAGACTGGTTTCAGCTGATAGAAAGGCAAGTGTTACTCAAATAACCACTCCTTACTACCGAGGGTTGCAGAAGAGCATCTATGAATGCACAACACGTCAAACATTGAGGCAGATGGGTTACAGCAGCAGAAGACCACACCAGGTGCCACTCCTGTCAGCTAAGAACAGGAAACTGGACTAAAAATCACACAGACTCACCAAAATTGGACAATAGAAGATTGGACAAACGTTGCCTGGTCTGATGAGTCTCAATTTCTGCTGCGACATTCGGATGGTAGGGTCAGAATTTGGCATCAACCACATGAAAGCATGGATCCATCTTGCCTTGTATCAACGGTTCAGGCTGGTGGTGGCCCAAAGTGTGGGAAGTATTTTCCTGGCACACTTTAGGCCCATTAGTACCAGCTGAGCATCGTGTCAACACCACAGCCTATCTAAGTATTGTTGCTGACCATGTCCATCCCTTTATGACCACAGTGTACCCATCTTCTGATGGCTACTTCCAGCAGGATAACACAACATGTCATTAAACCCGAAAATATCTCAGACTGGTTTCTTGAACATGACAATGATCTTACTGTACTCAAATGGCCTCCACAGTCACCGGATCTCAATTCAATACAAGCACCTTTGGGATGTGGTGAAACGGGAGATTCATATCATGGATGTGTAGCCTACAAATCTGCAGCAACTGTAAGATGGTATCATGTCAATATGGACCAAATTCTCTGAGGAACATTTCCAGTAGCTTTTTGAATCTATATCACAAAGGATTAAGGCAGTTCTGAAGGCAAAGCGGTCCAACCTGATACTAGCAAGGTGGACCTAATAAAGTGGCCGGTGAGTGTATGAACATTAATACATACTCACTCACACATACACATAAATGTATACACATGCCTAAACATACGCATACAGATGTATACAAATTAAGCCTGCATGAAAAGAAAAAATAAATACAACCTCAATTCCAAAAAAGTTGAGACACAGTGTAAAACTATAAAAATAATAATAAAAATAAAAAGAGAGCTATATTTTGAGGAAGAGAACATGGCAGATGTTGAAACTGAGACATTTTACCATTTCATGAAAAATATTAGCTCACTTTGACTTTGATGGCAGAAACTGATCTACGAATTGCATATTCAGAAATGGAGGACAAATTCAGGAAATCACTGCTGTCAGATGGTGTTCAATTTTGACTGGCTAATGCCAGATAGCTGTTTTTGTTTTGCTCTGTTTTTTGTTTGTTTTTTGTTTTTTAATCTGGAAATCTTACCAATCTTTTTTCTCCTTTAATCTTGCTTTTACAAGATTATTATTTTTATTTTTTATTTTTTCCCATCAGCTGCACGCCCAACCCAACAGCGTGGACGCAGGCCATTGTCGTGCCTCCAACTTCTGTCACACCAGACACTGGATCCTGGGGTAACTCATTGGTTCTGACATCCAGAAGCCCACAGAGTTCTACAACCTGGGCCCTTGATTACCCGGACAAACTCTAAGTGTAACTATGCATTCACGTCCATGTGAGGGGGGCAGAGAGAACAGGGGAGACACGCGACAAAGGGTCGACGAGCCGGGAGTTGAACTTGCGACCAGCCGCACGAGGACTGTAACCACTGTATATGGGCGGGGCGGCCCAAAAAATGTTTTTTCTTAAGTAGAAAGGTTAGGGTCAGCCTAACCCTAATGGAAACAATATTATTTGTGAAAATACTCATGAAGTCATCCAACACTTAAAGGAATACATTGCTCAACAGAATAAAAAGAATTAGTCAGTCTGGCTGAATAGAAACCTGGGGTAATTCTGTTTCCTTCTATTAATGTTGAAGTTATTCTACCATTGTGATGAAATCTTTTGTAAGTTAAAAGGGTATCTTTCCAAACTGAATGAGATTCCTCCAATTTATTAGAAGGCCATAATCTGTCCAACTTTCATGAGGTCTGCTTTATGGTACGCAGCTCTGAACTGAAACAAGCATTTGTCTTCTCCACTACAAGACCATCCAACAGTTCAGCATAATTGAGGGCAACAGGCTTCTGCACCAAACAAGCCAGTATGAAAGGAGTCTGTTGTTACTTTCAGGACATCAGCTTGTTTCTTATTATAGTCTTCTTCTGAATCTCTCACAAAAAAGGAGCTCTGCAATAACTTTTTCATTGAAATGCCAGAAAGACCTAATATTTTCCTTAGAAGAAGTTTAAGCTGATGCTTACTAAATGATGCTCACTAGAACCAGATGGACACATGTCACTGTTATCTAAACGTGATCTAAATGTGTCTGATATGTTTAATCTCTACCATTGTAGAGATTAAACTTCACAGCCCTTACTCAGCGTCACCCTAACCAATGCATATGAACTTCCTTTTGCGTATTTCGTTTAACCGTCAAACAATTCTAAATTTCTTACTGTCTTTGTGAGTTTTATCAAGAATAAAATCAGTAGTCCTGTTCAAATCTCCACCCAGGATTAGCCGGTCATTTAAAAACTTAAAAATTAAAAATAAAAAATAAACATAAAACAAAAAAATAGAGGGAAAAAAAACAGTTATTTCCATTGCTGCAGTTGATGCATACACACTGGCATCACAAAAATAATACATGGCTGTATTTCTGCGAACAATAATGTTCCCTTCACCATCTTGAAATGCAACAAAGTACCCCCATTGACCCTTTGAAGTGAGACTGGCAACCCTCTAACCTACAATTTGACCCATGGCTGAGGGACACGTGAGCCATCCCACCACTGTTGCCAGTCAAGCTTATGCCCCAGTCAGTGGTGTTTCCTATAAAACACTGAATTCAGCTTCATCTTTCTCTGCGAACAGGTCAATCAAAGTTCTCATGTTCCTGTCCCTTTTCACCATTTATATTTAGACAGCTCTGGTGAAGCATGTGCATTAAAGGGGAAGAAAAGGGCCAAAAGGAAACATAAAAATGTTCATATCCATCATTCATTACAACCCTGATGCACATAGCTTTTAGTAAGGAAAGAAGGGAAAGTGAAAGAGCTTGACTGGCTTGCTAGTTAGTTAATAAACTCACTTGGTAAATTTCAACATGTGAAGTTGATTATTTCATTTAACCTCGCTAAATAACTGTTGCTTAAGCAGCCTTTTTTCTGTCTGACTTACCATTCTCGTCAAGTATTACAATAAAACATTAAAACCTTATTTGTTTTTTTCTTTCTTTTTTTGGGTGAAGTCACTATAATAGGCCACAATAGATTCACCAAGGCTCTAGAAAAACCCAGTGGGACCAATTTGTCTGATCTGTGGTACGGAACAGGAGTAGTGAGCAGGCAGCTGGCATGCAGCCACATTGCACTGGGTTGTAGGAGCAGTCCTATTTCTAACTGTGGATCTGATCCGAGCATGCACAACTGTTTGAAACAAGCTGGCTCATGGAAACCTTAGAAAACATTTTACTTAATGTGTAAATCAGGTCAAAACGAGGAGATTGTGAATGGAGTTTCCATGTGTTTAAAGCGCAGATTGATTCCATAATGTTAGGATAAGGGAGTACATTTTAGTCAATACACAATAAAAAGGTGCCTCCTTATATGAAAAACAGGACAAAAACATTCTTCCAGGAAAAAAAATAAATAAATAATATTGTCAACAGAAAATATCTAAGGTAAATAATCCTATATGGAGGTACACAAAGTTCAAATGAGGCAACAGAGATTGGAATGTGTTTTAGATAATTCATTCTGCCTAGCAGCAGCATCAGCAAAGGTTTCTGGGTAACCAGACAGCTGGCTGTTTGCCAAGTCCATGGATCTTTCAGCCTAAAGTATTTCTCTTTCTGGCTCATATCAAAGGCACTGAAAACAAGTTTGTTTTTGTTTCCAAGACTGGATTCAGTTATATAACAGGTATTGGTCAGCACTGTCTGATCTGATTTTATTACAGCAAAGAGCAAGAAATCCAATTGGAAAAAAAGAAAAAAAAGACACAGCATGCAAGCTTCTTACTGAAAGCCACTGCAGGTAAAAAAAAAGAAAAAAAAGCTTATTACTGAAATGAAACACATATAAAATAAGAATTAATATAAGATTTCAATTCGTGTTTGTTTCTTTGCAGTTTTGATTTATTTGCGCTTATCTGCTTGCCTGTTTTTGCGGGTCAGCCTAGCTTCATGGTCAGACAAAACATTATCATTTCACAGGCGTCTTCAGCACTCATGCTAAAATACTATTCCATTGCCATTTCAGAAACGTTGGGAAAAAATCCCATTGTTACATGCTATGGTGGCCTCTCCACTCATTTCTTATCAGTCATCAATCACATGCTACCCTTTCTGATAAATGCATTATTTTGTATTACATTAAGTGGACAAATGACATCTAAAGGCCGTCAAACAAAAAGTATTAACATGTTTAACTCACTGTGACACATTATCTCTGTACAGAGTACTCTGTACTTTGCAGTGGTGGAAAGCAGAAATGAAATCTGGCCCAACGCCTGACATTGGCTCTTTTCCATTAGTGATGTAGCACACTTGGAACGAAAACAATCTAAAAGGTGCAAATGTGAGTGCCAAACATAGTGACTTTTGGCAGATTTGTTTACCCACAGAACAACAGACAAGAACAACTAAAACAAATATATCGACAGACATTTATTGTGCATAAATGATCTAATTTAGTTGTCTGTATTAACACAGTAAACAGCTGGTGATGAATATATCAAATCAAAAGCCACACTGCTTTCTCCTGTAAAGGGTCTTGGGGGCTGCAGCCAGTCTTGTCTGACATTTGGCCAAAAACGCAACAGAGCTTGGACAGTCCATTACAAAGATGACCCAGCGAGGCAATGCATCTTCACATTCATGTCTTCAGCCAAATTAAAATTCTAATTACACAATTAAGCCTTTGAAAACTGGTTAAGCTGCTTTCCTGGTGTTTGGCTAAACCAGGCAGCATCAGTGTCTTCAAATTCTGTGTAGATCACCTAGTGCTCCCGTATACAAAGATATTCAACCTCTCTCTACCTCAATGTGTCATTCCCACCTGCTTTAAGAAGTCCATTATGGTCCTTGCAGGGGCGCCGCTAGGGATTTTGGGCCCCATGAAAAGAATCTTTACCGGGCCCCCCAACACAGCGGCGAAATTTGTTGATGCTATTTTTGATCATCATTAGGGGCCTCTCTGGGCCCCCTCAATCATGGGCCCCTATAATCCGTATCCTTTACCCCCCCTTTTCGGCACCCCAGGGTCCTTGTCACAAAGAAACTTCATCCCAGCAGTCCCAGTGTCTACAGGCCCACAAACAATTTGGCTACTTTGTGCAAATTGCACACATTGTATTTTTAATAATCTCTTTAAGATCTTTTAGACATATACTCTTAAAAGGGCAACTTAGACTTTTGTCTTTTGAAGCCAAAACAGAAGTGCACTTCCTCAAATGACCACTAGTGGCTGGCTCCAATTGTGAGTGAATTCCCACTGACTATCAGTTTAAATTGAATTACTTCATAAATTATTATTTTTATTGAATCACAAATGTATGTATAATTAGGAATGTTATTGCAGCTGTTGTTGTTTTTTTTATTATTTGACAGCATCTGTGGTATCAAACAGCTAGCTATCACGACTTTAGCTAAGCACATTTTGTTAACTTGACTTCTGAGCTGTCAATACAGACCTAACAATAGCCATTTTTATTTCAAAGATAGTGTGGCTTGTCCTTGTTTTAGCTTAGACAGTCCTCACTACAGATGTCATTTCAACAGCAGGTGGGTGGATGGATCTGATCAGAAAGAATATAAGGTAACATTAGCATCGTTGTTTAGCACAACCTACGCTAAGCTAAGCTCTTTATTTCCTGCTCTCGGTAAAGAACGCTTTCTTCCCCCGCTCCCTCCCTCATCTGTCATGCTGTTGCTCGCTTTGCATAATCTTCTAATTTTTAAACCATGGATCTGGTCAGCTGGTCTCTGAACACAATTGACAAAATTTTCTCGAAGAGAAGACAAGGAACAAGAGAGCCCTCTTGCCCCGATGGGACACTAGCAGCCGGATAAATGATGGATTCCTGGAATAAATGGAAGATCTTATACTGGCTACTTTGTACATTGAGGATACAGAAGATGTATACATATTCAGATTTCTGATAACAATATTTCTGCTGTTTAGAGTTGGTGGTTACCTGGTGTATCGACAAATTTGGAAAACGTCAGCAGCTATTCTGGTCATTGTTAAGCTGCCTGTCATGTGCGAGGAATAGGCCAGGCAGCAAACACTCAGACTGTGCCGCTTAGTGAAATAAACCGCAAAGTGGATGTGATTCTTGAACAGAATCATAAGCTAGCTGTGGTTCTCAAAATCACCAGCAGGATGGATAAGAACTTGGAGAAGTTGTAAGCACAGCTCGGCGAGAACAAACCCGAATTCGGCTGTTTGGAATTCCACTCATTGAGATGAAACCACAGAGATTCTTAAGCAGGTCGAACAACATCTAAATGCAAGAACTGTGTGAACTATGGCTGGGACTAACTGGGGCAGATGTTCACTGGCTCACTTACACTTACACGCACACACACATACATAGATATGCTACATACACACCCCCTTGACTCACCGTTTTCTAGCTGGGCCCTTCTCTTTAAACTCTGTACTGGGACCCCCCCTTCAACCTTGGCATGTTGTCGTCGAGTATGCTAGGCTTTGTTTATGCTGAGGTGTGTTTTTTTATAATATCACACTATGTCCTCCACAGGACACAGTGTGAGATTATAAAGAGTTTTTTTCCTCCTCTCTCCCTGTGTCACCCCTTTCCTTATCTAATGAAAGGCAGCACCACTACCTGGCTGCAGCCTCAGTGCACCGTCGACCTATGTCCTACGCTATTTGTTTGTTTCTTGTATGTTTTCTTGGCCAATGTACTGGGAAGTAATTTCATTGTGCTGGGACACTGGCTCAATGACTAATAAAGCAATCTTGAATCGAAAATGCCATGTGATAATCACTTGGTGTCAGCCTTGTTCGTTCCACCAATTTGCCCATTTTTGGATTAAAAAAGAGGCTTGGCAGAACCAGGTCCTGCAATGATGGCGACGACCAGAGCTCAAACAATTGTGCTTTAGAACCAGTCTTTAGATACCTATGGATGAAGTCAAGGTAGGGTTTGTCCTGCTCGCTTTATTACAGTCTAATATTAAGAGCAGGCATGGATTGTCTCATTCCTTATTCAAAAGTGCAGCACAGACAGAATGCATCAGCTGACATGGTTGGCAGTAAATAAAATAAATAGATATATAAATAAATAAAGTCAATTTACCAATTAAGCTAGTAAAGTATTGTTTGGCTTATTAGGCCCTGTAAGACCATGACTGCAAAGCCATTAACTCATGGTTTATGTGCTCAAATTAAATGTAAATTGCATAATTTCTGGTGCAAGAAAATTGTTCACCTTCCATTTCTGACCAATAATCAACAACTCCATTGTTAAAATATTTAATTGAATCACTCATTTAGGTGTTTATAGTCTGGAAAGTATTACAGCACAGTCTAGTTGTGCTGTAATTCTTACATGCTGATTCATGTTCATGTTTACTGCACCTGCAGAACTACATACATTTCAACTAAGCCCTTTACATTTTTTATGCACAATTATTTTTTCTGTCTGTGATAGAGCAGCAACCTGTGGAGGCTGTTCTCCCACCCCCCAGCACATCCACAGCTGCAACTGGGATAGATTCCAGCAGACTTTGTGACCCTGAACACGGCTGAAACCAGTGTAGAAAATGAATGCATATATGAATGATTTTTACTCTTTGCACTCACTGAGACTTGTATGTTTTCAGTGAGAAAAGTTAACTGAAAAAACGAAACGTTTTACAGCCTGGTCAACTGAGATGAAATAAAAACAAAATCTGCAGTTGAATACAGGAAAACTGCCCAAATACACATGCTGAATGTTTGTCTTTTGCACCCATTAATTAAGAGTTGATGACCATTTGAGTCAATACCTCTTGCTTCTCTCTCTCCGTCTCCACAAAACTAACGCTCTCTCATTTTTGAGTTGTTGTAGTAACATAGTCGTTATATACTTTTCAGTTAGAAAATACAATTTGCAATCACGTGAAGTTATTTTTCCCCTTTTTTAATAATATATCCACAAGCATGCATGGATTTACTGACAACCGTTTACACTTGTCATACTGATTATTTATTTTGCAGTTTAATGTGATGAAGGACTTCCAATGCAGGTACTCGAAAAGGTAAAGGTTCAAAGGCTACCGGGTGTGAAATATTAGCAAACTGTGAAAGTGCACTGGACTCACCCTTTGAATATATGTTTGTTGTCTGCATGTGTTTCAGTGGTGTCTGTAAACAACTTTCCTTCCCTATGAGTGTTTGCATTGTCTTGAGAACGTTTGTGCCAATTCTGTATGTGCATTGTTTTGCAAGTGTATATGTGTGCTTGATTGCATTGAAAAGCATATAATCCGACGCTATGGGCAATATCAACAGAGAACACCACTGGGCTAAAGTAGGCCAAGATTCCCTTTAAAAAGCACACACTCACACACCCCCACACAAACACACACAAACAGCTAGATGCTCCCACAGCTACACAAACACGACTCAACCAATCCACTGTGGGGGAGAAAAGCATTATTTGACAAACCATTAAAACTGATTCTTTATGCTTCTGAGAGACAGTGAGAAGGAGAGAAGGGGAGAAATGGAGAAAAGGGGTGCATTAGAGAAAGGAAACAAGAATTAGGCGAGACCATCCCCTTCCCCCCCAACACACACGAACATGCTTCACCCCTTACTCCATTACTTCCCCTACACCATCCCTTTCCCCATCTGGTCCCCCCCATCTCTGTCAGGATTGCTTAGGAGCTCATGACATGTGTCTTCAGGATGCATGTGTGAGTGTGAAGTAACTGAAAGAGTCCTGACAAGGTGTGAACATTAAAAGCTTCTAGAGTCACATCTATGCAAAGGCCTGAGGGAAAGACACCTACACACTACTTAATGCATATCCATACTCACTTGCTTCTCATATGCACATTGAAGCATATACTGCACGCTCACACAGACACATGCACACTGGTGGAACAGAGCATCAGGTAAAATCATCTAACCGAGTCTTACAAGTCACACAGCTGCAAGGCCAAGGTGATATGACCATTTAAAGGCTAGACAGTACAACAGTTGATGAGCACCAAAGGTATAATTTAAGTTGCACGCTTACATAAGTTTACCTTAGTGTTAATGAAAATTCATCCATCCATGACATCTTACATTTTTGCTTTCAAATTACAAGTGGGCACACAATATTTACAAAACAGGTCAATAATGAAGGCAATATAGTAGGAAGGCTATCATTTGTAAGCATAAGGCAATTATCCATGTCAAAGTAAAACAGTTTGCATTTACCAAAAGGCAAAAATAAATACAGAAATTATTCAGCTAGCACAGACATTTTCCTGACTGATTTAGTTGGGGCTGTCTTTCTGGCCACCCTGAGACATATAATCTAATAACTACACTTTTGATAGCAAGAGTCAATGTTGATGGGATAGCAATAGAAAATGTTGATAATTTAATAACAAATATCCAGGAAAAGACATCCTGAAAGATCATTGTTTGAATGAAGAATCATTTTGAAGGAAAGATCATTTAAACCAAAACAGATGACAGTCAAAGTTTTTTAAGATTCTTTTTCTGCCTACATGTCCCAAATCTGTAGCTCTTGACACAATGTTTACATGCCTGCAGCCAGAGTTTGCTCAGGTGTGATTGGTCATTATGGCTAAAACAACAAAAGAAACCACACCAAAATGTTTTTGAAAATGCAAATCTTTCCCCCTGCCTACAGACTCTGTCTACTCACATACAGATATTTGTTAACAAAGATGAATCTTCTGGGAACTCAGTAATTAAAAGTAAAGCAAGGGTGGTTTACATGTGGTCCCATGTGAGAACAGAAGTGGATAATGTCAAGTTGTTAGTCAACATATTTATTTAAAGTGGAGCTCAGAAACAAGAACCTAGATTAGACATCAGACTAGACACAAGAAAGATGGCGTAATTAAGATGCAAAGTGTCAGTAAAAAGCTGGTGTTCCTGCAATCACTGCTGTACTGTCAGTTGAAAACATTTGAAACAAAGATACTAAACTGTTGCTGCCGTAAAATCAGTAGAAGAGAGTAATCCCAGCTATTAACTTAGAGCTAATGAATCAGTGGCTTTGTCCATGTGCCCTTTTATCACTTTGAAATCATCTTGAAGGAATGCTTAAGATTTGTTCATGAAATTCATATTCCACTGGTCTGACTTGTTAGGTTTCCCTGTGGTTAGCTTCCATATCTATTTTCTATTTATTTCCTATCTTTTTTTGTAATAAGTCTCCATGAAAATTGCAAGCTATTCAATCCCTCACACATATAACCAAATTGCAATGCACATTGGGATGTCACTTAATAATCCAGCATGAAAGTATCCTGAGTGTTCATACCAATACTCTCAGAAATATGGCCAGGCAGGTGGTTAATTGGCTGATTGCTGTGCAGCATCACATAACAATGAGCAATATGCTTTAAAAAAAAAGGGGGGGGGGGGGGGGGGCTATTACATTGACATGGATAATTGCTGCAGGATTCCTTGAGTTCACTCAGTGTTGGACTGATTCCTGATATTTTTTCTGTCTCTCTTCATAATGCAGACTCAAAGAAATGGAAAATACATTTTTCAATTTTACTTTAAACACATCCCTTAATAGACTATGCATCACATAGCAAATCTACTCAATACATGTATTAAGTAGCATTAATGCATTAATTGCATTACAGTAATAGAGAGATGTTAAAGGTACTATACAGTTATCTTTTAATAGGGTAAGATGAAAGTAAGAAAAGTGTAGACTATTGCAATCTCCATACTTAATTGTTTATGACGAAGAAAATATTTCCAGATCATAATCACAATATAAGCAATAATAAGTTGATCTGCCCCTACTTCAGTCCCTCCAACTCCACGCCTGCCTTTGGCATTTCCTCAGCAGTTTTAGAGAAGTCTTAACCCAAATTATTTAATTAGTAGCTCATCACAAAAAATATGAAATGGTATGATATGATATGATATGATATGATATGATATGATATATGATAAGAGCAGACTAATAATTTCTCAAAACTTTGGTTCAGCAGTTGGGAGAGAGCACTTATCTTTAATTAAATAACTGTTTACACTCTTATGTAATTATTGCATTTATACTTTTTGGAGGAAAGAAAATCTATGGTTCCACTTATTGCAAATCTAGCGTAAAGCTCAAGTCATTTCTGAATGCAATCTTGCAGACTACTATTATTGACTTAATCGACCCATCACTGCAATGGCCTCTATGCAAGTACAGTCAGGTGTGGTGCATGTGGATTTCACAATTTATTGTGTTGGCGATAAGAATCTGAAAGTCCAATGTAAATAAAGACGGTAGCAATAAAACATAAAAAAGGAAAATTTGATTCTGATTCTTGCTGAAGTCACTCTGTGTTATAGCATAGCATATGACTGACCAAAGAGAGATTCCCCTCCTTCAAACTCTAATTCTTCCTTTTGTGTTTGATTGCCACCCTACTGTCGCAAATATGATCCTTTAATGAGCTTCCAACCAAGAGAAAGATGCTGGACTGGCCAGATTCTTGTGTCACAAGAGGCTTAAAGTAAAAGTATATATTAAAGTATATATATATATATATATATATATGTATATATATATATATATATATATATATATATATATATATATATATATTAGGGCTGGGCAAGTTAACGCGTTATTATCGCGTTACCGCATTCATTTATTAACGCCAACAATTATTTTAACGCGCGTTAACGCACATTGATCACATGCTTTTGTTTTGAAAAGTCTGTTACTGACTGCTGCGGAACCGGAAGATAATTGGCAGGTAAACGTGCGAAAAAACCTAGAACAGACATGAAGAACGATAAAAATCTGTATACTTAACAGTTCAGGTAGCAACTCAGGTAACAATATTAACAATTCTGTCTGAAAAAGAAAATTCTGGACAGCAACAAAACTTTCACGTCATGCCTCCATGTTACATTAGGGGCCCTATCTTGCACCTCCTGCTACCCAATACCCAATACCCTTTACCTGCAAATCTCAGATTTAGGAGCCTCTGCCAACCGAAATGCAATCTTCCACCTCCCAAAACCTGCTACCCATTTTGCCGACTCCCTTACTCACATTGTGGGCGCGGCAATGGGCGTGTCTCTTGCGCTTTCCACGAATTCGGTATCTTGCGGTACCTGTATCTCGCAGATATTGGGTATTGGGTAATGGGTGGTCTGACCACCCATTACCCAATACCCAAAATCTGCGAGACACCAGTACCACAAGATACCGAGTTTGTGGAAAGCGCAACTGGCATGTCGGCGCGTAAAAGAGCGCGTCCAAATCCTGTCATTGCGCGTCCACCCAGTCACATGTGGACTGCACAACCGGCTCTACCTCTCGATTATGCATCACTGTATTACTTTCATACATTATTCTCTTAAGGGCAGGTGATTTCTGTACAGCTGTGACATGATCTCATTCAGATGTTTGCTGTGGAGGAAACAAGGAGATCACGAAACTCTGTTGTGAAGTTTCTTGTACTGTGCTCGTATCCCTCTGACCCTCTCCTTGTGCACTGGAGCACCCGAGATGCGCTCAGTGGTAGAAGGTAGATGTCATCATACGTGTTCCTCTGGCTCAATGCTCATCCAATGATCCGTTTTGCAGTATTTTAAAAAGCACCGCTTCCAGCGGCTATGCGTCTTTGCGCAGGGGATATGTTCAAGATAACTCAAAAAGTTATGGATAGATTTTGATGACATTTTCAGGAGTTGTAAGAAATGTGAAAAGGAAGAACTGATTTTATTTTGGGTGTGATCCGGAAGAAATCCTGGATTCTGGATCACTTTCAAATTTTCAATAACATTGCGCTGTTTAGTTGTTTCTTGAACCCTAAAGCAACCACAATGGAGACAGGAAGGGAGTTCTGGAATTTTAAGAGTTTAATTCTCTCAGGTGTAAAAAAGGAGGATTCGAGGGTTGGCAGCCAAACCAACAATCCAGGGGACGACGAAGGCAAGGAGGTGGCACTGCGAATGGCTGGATCAGGCGTTTCTATGTGAAGATCTGGAGACGAGTCTGGTTGAATGATGACTGAATAGGTACAGGTGTGCAGTGCCACACCTGGGCTGCTCGTCGGATGGGAAGGTGAAACATAGGTGGATCTGAGTGTCTATGTAGAGGATTGAAGGTGGCGCAGTGGGTTGTGTTCAGGGGCCCCAGAGGTGGAAGGTTGTGGTTCACAACCTGGCTTGAGACCGTAACACGCGCTCAATGGGGCCGGAAATTTTGTTTCTCAACATCTCCGTTAATTATTGCCCACAGCTCATTAAATTTCACTCAGGTATTGACACTGAAACCTCTATAAAATTTCAGAGGCTGATCCGGATCTGATCCAGAAGGCGGATTTTATCGCAATCTGTAAATCTCTATATGGGAGAACTGTTGTGCTTGGCGGAGGTCTGCGCTCTCTGAGTGCTTTAGAAATGCTTTCCTGGAAGTTCACTGGCTCTATTTTTTTCTGAGCAGTTTGTTGGAACTTCTTGGAGTACAAAAGAAATGATTGAATCATTTGCTCCACATTAGTTAGAGCTAGTTATGTATATATCAGTGCAGAGGAGGAGGAGGAAAAAAGAGGAGGAAGCTCTACAGCAGAGTCCCAGACCAGCTGCCCATGAGAGCTGCTCTGATCTGGGTGAAAAGACGCTCCATAACAGTTTGCAGGTAGCGCAACCTGCTCTTAAAGGCAATGGCTACTGACGCACTGATTGGTTAAACAGGTGGAACGCCCTAACCACCCCCATGCATAATGTGTGCATAATATAGTGGTTTTTGCAGGTAAGATCGTGGGTTTTGGGAGGTGAAAGATTGCGTTCTTTGTGGGGGAACGCCCCTCCCAATACCTAATATCCCTTAATAGCAGATTTTGGAGGTTTGGCGCAAGATAGGGCCCTAGATCTCTCCATGTGTTCACTGTCCTGCTGTTCTCTTACTGGTTACTTCAGTGCGGCTCCATCTAGTGGCACAGATGTGTAATGACAACAGAAAGTACAGTCATTGATTATAAAACAAATTCAGTCCTGTGGACCATTTTTTTCATTTCGTATTTTTGATCCAAGTCTAAAATTGAAATATATAAAAAAAAAAAAAACAGGAATTTTTTCCTTTTTTTTGTTAGATTAAAAAACGAAAAACATATTGAAATGTCACTTTTTAATTTTTGATTGACAATTGAAAATGGAAAGAATGAATGATACACGAATTGGTAAAGTTACTGAACTTTAACATGGACATTTTCATTTTAAAATTCTCCCAGACGGAGGATTCAACACAAACAAGGTTATTTGTAACAACTGCCAAGTTGAACTCCCCCTTAAAAGTTTCTGCTGTTACCTCAGAAATGACATGTTTTGATGTTATGATTCTGCTGAGCCACAATCTTTTTTTTGAATTTTGTTTGTAGACTTTTTTTTATTTTTTATAAAAACAGGATGACATTAATGCCCTGGCAGTGGCTGTAAGCTTTATTATATTTTACATTTTTTAAGATGAGATTTACACTAAATATGTGTTACTGACAAGTGCTGATGTTAAAAGTGTTTGAACAACACATGTTATAGCACTTTAGTTCATATGGCAGCAGAACATTTAAATAAAAGTGACCTTTACACTATTTTTGAATTGATTATTTGATTTTCCGTATACAATGCGATTGATTGTGATTAATCAGGAAAACCATGCGATTAATCGCGATTAAAATTTTTTATCGTTGCCCAGCCCTAATCTCAAGTTGAAAAAACAGTATGTCTTTAGTGTTATGAGGCGGTGTCAGTCGTGAAAGAGTATAATCTACGTCAGCATTTTGACAGCAAACACTGAGCTAAGTATGCTAAATTTAGTCCACAAGAAAAACAGAATCATTCCGCTTCTGAAACCAAGGTAATGGATAAACATCAAGGTAAACATCACCTGTGCAAGAACAGGGTTACAACCACAAACCCTGAGTATAATATAATTTTACTCTACTTTTGAATTCATTATTTGATTTTGTGTATACAATGCGATTAATCGCGATTAATCAGGGAAATAATGCGATTAATCGCGATTAAAAATTTTAATCGTTGCCCAGCCCTAATATATATTTTTCGCACGTTTACCTGCAAATTATCTTCCGGTTCCGCAGCAGTCAGTAACAGACTTTTCAAAACAAAAGCATGTGATTAATGTGCGTTAACGCGCGTTAAAATAATTGTCGGCGTTAATAAATGAATGTGTTAACGTGATAATAACACGTTAACTTGCCCAGCCCTAATATATATATATATATATATATATATATATATATATATATATATATATATATATATAAATACAGTATATATGCGGATATGCCCGCTGCCACTTTATTCATTACACCTTGCTAGTACAGGGTTGGACCCCTTTTTGCCTTCAGAAATGCCTTAATCTTTCGTGGAATAGATTCAACAAGGTCATGAAAACATACTTCAGAGGCCTTGGTCCATATTGACATGATAGCATCACACAGTTGCTGTAGATTAGTCCGTTGCACATCCATGATGCAAGTTTCCTGTTCCACCACATCCCAAAGGTGCTCTATTAGATTAAGATCTGGTGATGATTGAAGCTACTGGAGTAGTGTGAATTGTCAGGTTCAAGAAACCAGTTTTAGATGATTTGAGCTTTATGACGTGGCGCGTTATTCTGCTTGACGTAGCCATCAGAAGATGGCTACAATGTGGTCATAAAGGGATGGACATGGTCAGCAACAATACTCAGGTAGGCTGTGGCGTTGACACGATGCTCAGTTTATATTAAGGGGCTCAAAGTGTGCCTAGAAAATATCCCTGACAGCATTACACCACCACCACCAGCCTGGTGGACCCTTGATATGGTGTTGTTTATGTCAAAGACCCAATATGAATCGAGACTCATCAGACCAGGCAACATTTTCCAATCTTCTATTGTTCAGTTTTGGTGTGCCTGTGCAGATTGCACATGGTGTCATCTCCTGTTGCTGTTGCCTATCTTTCTCAAGGTTTGACATGTTGTGCTTTCAGAGATAGTATCCTGCAAACCTTGGCTGCAACAAGTGGTTATTTGAGTTGTTCTTGCCTTTCTATCATGTCCAGCCAGTCCTCTGACATCAATCAAGACATTTTCGTCCACACACCTGCCGCTCACTGGATATTGTCTGTTTTTTGGACCACTCTCTGTAAACCCTAGAGACTGTTGTGTGCGAAAATTCCAGGAGACCAGCAGTTTCTGAAGTAGCCTCACCAGGATCCACAGCAGCAAGACTAAAATGTCATTCAGACTAGAGAAATGAATTGGATTATATCAAAGACAGGCTAAATTATCACAACTAAAAGGATCAAATTACCAGAGGGCAACACAAAAGATGTTCAGAACAGCTACAAATCACTTAGACTCCAACAAGCAAATTGAAACTATCAAAAGGCTGTAAGGAAGTAATTGGTTAGGAAGCCACAGGTTAGGCTGACTTAAAAAGTTAAAAACAAATTGATTTTAGGTTCATCCAAAAGAAAAAGGAAAAATCCAAACTTAAACAGAATTATATGAATTAAACTAAAAAAAACAGAATGTTTTAATTGCAAATATCTACGAGTTGCCAGAGCATCAAATAGATGAATGAAGCGATTCCAAACGGAAAAACAAAATGTAAAAGTACTAACAAAGACAAGGCAAAAACGAAGTAAAACTACAAAGTAGAGAGGAAGAACTTCTGACTAAATGACAAAAAAAAAAAAAAAAAAAAAAATCTATTGTAAAGAAAAAAGAAAATCTGGCTAATGGAAAGAAAGAAACACAAAACTCTTCTGGAGGTAAGGAAAGAACTCTTCTGTAAAAGAGGAAAAACAAAACTCTTCTAGAAAAAGTTGAATGACGTTCATTGAGTCAAAAAAGAAAATGGGAAAAAATTGAATTGGGGTATGACGCGAGGACAGGAGCCAACAAATTACTCCGTAATACTGGCGGCAGATTCGAATAAAAACAGCGTCACAGAAAAAATTGATGAAAATAAACAAATCAAATAACTAAATGAGAGGCTGTTTGTGGGCAAGGCCAAAACTGAACGAGAGAGGGAGCAAATAAAAATTTGAAGAAAACATTTGGTACCCAAAGATACCCAAAGCGCAAAAATAAAAAATAAAAGGGAAAAAAAAAAGAAAAAAGAGAAAGGGTTAGAGGTGAGAAGAGAGGGTAAGAGAGTGAGACAAAGGAATATCTCCTGTTTTATATGTTTGAATTTTCAAAGGTTCTTTATGCATACAGGGTTGGGCTAAGAGACGACTGGCCACAACCGGTGATCGTCCCTGCTCAGCACGAATTCATGTCCTGATTGGTAGGAAATTTTATCCCTTGTTCACAAGTTAGATATCTTTCTGAGGCACCTTTTAGACATTTTAACAAGATTGCTTGATTCCCCAATCGATGCAATTCGGCTTTCATCCTTTTGGTCAGAACAACCATTATCTTAGGTTCTTGATGGCTGAGGTTTTGACACCTCTATTTAACATCTGCTTGTGCCCAGATGTTGATTACCCCCCCCTCTTGGTAGAGGAGAGGTCACTTGAAAGGAATGTTATTTCTGAGAAGACCCAGGCCTCTGCAAATGGGAGAGAGACGTGGATCCCTACAGAAGTCAGCCACAGCCAAGTACCAACAAAGAATTAGGCATATCCTGAACAGCCAGCTAAATGGGGGGGGGGGGGGGGGGGGGGGGGGGGGGGGGGTAGTATGAGCCATCATTATATGCCCTATCAGTAGTCAGATTACCTACTGGTATAATAACCTGGCTGCCTGAGGAGATGGAAACCACTGATGTTAAGAAAGAAAGCTCCTGACAATGCATGGAGAGTTCTGGTCCAAGTCGAGCCCTCTCAGACTGTATGCTAAGCAGAAGGTGGGAGGCTTGGAACTAATGAACATGAAAGCATGCAAGTGAGTGAAACAACAAAGATCCAGAAATACACCTGGAACTTGGCCCCTGCAGCTGTGTTTTTAGGCTGTGACAAAGGCTGCGATGAGAAATTACCTCTGCTTGAGGCATAACAACAATTCAACATTTGTCACTGGTTGTGTAATTCAGGCATTCACAGATGAAAAATGAGTCAGTCAGATCCCACGCACAGTGTCTAGCATCATATAATACTGATAGATAATAGAACTAAGAACAAAACATGGGCATGACTTGAGGCAAGCAATTAAATATCTATCCATCTATCTACCCATCTATCCATCTATCCATCTATCCGTCTGTCTGTCTGTCTGTCTGTGTATCATCTGTAGCCCTCTACGCCTCTTTCATCTCCTCAAACCATTTGCACTTCCTTCTCTCTTATTCAGCTTCACTCCTCATTTCCTCTTAGTTTGCCTCCCCCCTCAAATTGTCTCTCTTGCCTACTTCCCCTCATCATTTTCTGTCTTTATTCTCATCGGCTACTATCATCAGCACAACCCTGCCATTTTCTCTCGTCAACTCCCACTTCTCCGACATTGCATCCTTTTTTTTTCTGAAAGCAAAAGCAGAGGCACGATTTGATGCAGGGTAATAAAGAGATAGATAGGGGGAAAAAAGCAAGAAGCAGAGAAATAGATAATGACCTGGCAACGGACAAAGAATGTAATATTCACAGACACATCTCATTGGTCAAGTGAAAGTTTGCGTTTGTCCATTAAATGATGCTCATCTGGCAGATGTGACCAAGTTGCTTTAATGCATATTCATAAGTATGTAACTGGTTGCACCAAATTCCCTCATACGGCACTTGGATTCGAACACGTCACATCTGATCATGTGTCGTAGGCAAAACATTTTCTAATTGTTTGGTATGGTTGCTGGTAGGTTGCTGTTTAAGATAATATACCTCAGCTGATGTGTGTCTCTCAGAAGTCCATAAAATGAAGAAAGGCTTTTTTTTTTTTTCTTTTATTAAAACACTGAGGCTGCAAGTATGCCTGCATGAGCCCTATTCATCAATGAACCAAGACAAAGTTAATACAGCATGAACACGTGTACTTTGGGGAACATAATTAAAGCATCACGTTGCCTGATGATGCAAAAAAAAAAAAAAAAAAAACTGTTGCAGTGGTGCTGCTTTCAGATGCTGATTGGTAAATCAAAAGCAAAGGGAATCAAGCTCTAAATCTCAATTTAAACTACACAAAACTACACTTTATATATAATGATTATATTTATATATAAAATAATGTGTATTTCTTAATGTTCTGTTGTTTCAAATACATGATTCATCTGGATACAAGCTGTAACTGTTTGAATAATGTTTGCCGGGTTTTTACAACAGATATTTAGTTTTTCTTTCTTTTGTATCTGACAATTTGGCAGACACAACATCTGAGCCGAGCAAGTAGAAGTCTTATCTGAAGCAGCAGATGCACACAACAGTGGACATTGGAAAAGGGCTTCTGAAACTCAAAATGAGTTGTGGCGATTTTTTTTCCCTTTCTTTATTGTTAACAATGAAAGGTAAGTTTGTTATGTCTATATTTAATTATATTTATCATTATTATCTTTTTTTTTCTTCATTTGAGACTGTTTTTATTTTGGGATCACAAGTACTACTTTTCTAAAATAAATAGTTTCAACTGTATGCAGTTTATTGTGACAACTCAGATTTGAAATGTTTGTTGTAAGACTTGTCTTGTATTTTTTAATTAATTAATTAATTTATTTATTTAGTTTGTTTTAGATGAGATTGAGACTGATGAGAAGCTGTTGAGAAGTTGATATACCTTCAGCAGAAGTTCAGTCTACATTGAATTTTATGTGGTTTACAAAAATGCTAACTATAAATGTGAGTTTCATTTGAAAAAATAAATAAAATAAACGTGCATATATATATATATATATATATATATATATATATATATATATATATATATATATATATATATATATATATATATATATATATATATATATTATATGGAGAGAAAGAGACATTATTTTCCACTTTCACTTGTGGAATTCTGTGTTTCTTGGAGAACTCCACAATGTTACTTCTTGTTATTTTTTTTTCCTTAATCTCTTTGAAGTCTTGAAGTCTTTGGACAAATGTTTAAGAAAATAGAATCAAAGTCAGTCTCACAAATGTGTTCTAACAGACATCAAAATAGACAGACAGATGGACATAAGGTAGGAAAACATATTGGATGAGAAAAAGATGAAAAGCCTGAGAGGAAACTATGCTTTTTTTGGTTACTATTTCTGTGACAAATCATCCTGAAGCTGATCTGTCAGCTGTCAGTCCTCAGTCACTATTCATCCACAGTTGCTATAGAAACCTTGCAATCTTCTGGAGGAAGGAGAAATAAATAAATAAATGAAACATTATAAATTCAAAGTCCAGCTAGGTTCTGTGCTCCGCCACAGGGCTAAAAATATGCAAAGCATGCTGACTCACTGAATGGTGTGACTTCAGTTTTGTACTATTTTCTTCTCTTTATCCAAAGAACCCATCTTTCCATGATTCAGCAGGGATTTTAAAGACATGGACACTAGTAAGAAGAGTTCATTTGACAGTAGAGAACTTAAAAAGGAATAAATCTTTTCACTAAGACAGAAATCTTGTCAGTAACCTTGGTATTTGCAAGGTTTTTTCTGTTTTTAAGATCATTTGAGCATCTAATCATGTAGTAGATAAAACACAGCAATACACATGAGTAGGGTTCTTTGTGGGGATGTTCTACATGGATTCACTTGGTCAGATTCGCACAGAAATTAATTTAAATCAATTATTATTATCATTATTATTATTATTATTATCATATAAGTATTTTTGAACAAATTAGGTGAGAGGGAAAAACTAACATGTGTAGACATGTGTAACTCAACCACACACATTAGAAGCAACCACAGAACCGAATGTTCCAAATATCCCCAAATGGCAACCCACACAAGTAAATTTGACATTTCAATACTCCCACAATATTGTCCTCCTTATGCAAAACATTGCAATATCTAAAAAATAAACAGTTTTTTGCAAGCAAAATCTTCATGTGCTTGTCTCTTTCTGTTAGGGGCTATTAAAGGACGTTTCTGCTAGACGGGTAATAAAATATCTCTTCTTAATCTCTTTGTGTTAAAATCCTATAAAACCACAGGATGAAAAGCAAAAATTGAGGCTTTTGATAATATATTGTGTTCACAGCAGACATTTTCACCTGTCACATCTTTGTAAGCATAGCTGGAATCAACCCAGTAATGACAGGCTTTATTCCATCAATATCTTGGTTAAACCACGACGGTATGACAAGAAGAAGGGTAATATAACCTGCAAAAATATCATAACTGTGTCATGGCATACAGAAAATTCATTTTGATGTGTGACACATTCTACTGATTAAATAAGTTTTTTCTTTTTTTTAAGTAACAGCCAAGTTTTTCCTACTTTCAAATTTACAGAGTCTGCTGTGGATTTCAAACTTTTTCTGCTGCTTTTAACCACACTCTTCACTCTGTCAAAAAGAAGAGATCAAAAGAAGCAACTAATAGCTCCAAAATAGTACCTGACAATGACTAAGTCCATCAAAAGTGTTTCTTGTAGGTTGTCTGACGGCAGCATTCAGACCAGCTGTCAGATCACCGAGCCAAGTGCCAAGAAAGCTAAAGACGCAGTGAAAAAAAAAACTCCCTCCAAATAGTGGACCTCAGCAGTTAGAGAGGCAGAGATCAGCTGGACACACTGCATTATACTCTTTGTGAATATCTACTGTTCAAACCCTGTTTCTGTGCTTAGCAACATGGAGGAGCCTCTGCCAGCTGAAGCCAGGCCATCAGTTTCCTCCTGCAGCTGTGGTAGCACCTCAAACGGCAACAGTAATGCAGAAACAGAGACCACTGCTGTGTGTGTCCCACGGGAACAATGAGATAGAAGCTTTATATTTTTTCATTAGCTTTTATTCAGCATGCCGCTTTATTTGGTGTCAAATGATTAAAACGGCCAGCAACCGGCGAAATTAGGGACTTGTCGCTGACTTTGGCGGTAGACGAAAGCGATCTTCTTCAAACAGCGAAACACCTCAATGGAATCATAAATATTGCGACTTTGTCGGATCACTGTGAATGCAGATCTGGAAAGTGGAGGTGGAGTGCAGAGGAATCTCTTATATCTTTAAACAGTGGTAACTGTGTGAAAGTGACTATAGAATACAAAGAGAAACAGAGAACATTATGGCTATAGCAAGTTGCAGTATTAACAGAAGACATATTAGTCCTAACTGAGGCTAGCAAGTCAACACTTGAGCTACACGTGTCTTCTAAATAATATGTATTTTACTGTTTTGGAAACTATGAGATTGTGAGACTATTTCTTCTGTCCAAAAATGTCTGTTATTATGGTATGATTACATGTTGTAGATGCAACTCACGATGAGAGAGTTTGTACATTATAGTAGTGCTGATTAACAACTACAGAAACTGAGTAATAATACTTTGCTCTGTAATAATTAGTCTAATGATCAAATGTGATGGAATGGCAAATAATCTTTTATTTTTAGTCCATGTATTCAAGGTACTTTAATTCAATAGTCCCAGTTGCTATATTGTCACAGTTGTTAATCTTAATGTTTTGTTTTCAGTATGTGTAAAACACTGTCTAACACCTCAAAGGGATTGTACACTGTGTATGCTCATAGAACCATAACGCAACCTCAAGGGGTCACAAGACAGTGACTTTTTGAGGCGGTCACAAGTCTGGGTATATGCAGAGGGTTGTGTCAGGAAGGGCATCTGGCGTAAAACCTGTGCCAAACTAACCACATGTATCATAAGACCTATGAAACCCATTCCAGATCAATCGAGGCCCAGTGATGAGTCTAAAAATAGAGATTGGAGAAGTGTTGTTCAATGTAGTTAGTGGTTATGCCCCACAGGTAGGATGTGAGTTCTGGAATTCTGGAATGAGGTGGATGAACTGATGCAGAGTATCCCTAGAGATGAAAGAGTGGTGATTGGTGCAAACTTTAATGGTCATGTTGGAGAAGGCAACAGGGTGCGTTGGGGAAGTTTGGTATCCAAAATAGGAATGCAGAATGTCAGATGGTGGTAGACTTTTCAAAAGTCTTTTGGAGCACACAGGTAGACAAAATTTTGTGTAGACGATGTAACCTGCAGGAGATCAGTGACTGCAAAGGAGTGGTAGGTCGTCTGCTCTGCCTTCATCTTCCTTACCACCAGAATGGTGGAAGCTGAAAAGGAAGAGTGCCGTGTGGCTCTCAGAGAGGAGTTGAGACAGGCTCTTGGTGGTCAGGAGGTGCTTCCAGATGAGTGGATGACTGACAGCTAATGTGATCAGGGAGGCAGGTAAGAGAGTACTTGGCATGTCATCTGGCAGAAAAACAGACAAGGAGACTTGGTGGTGGAATGAGGAAGTGCAGTATGTAGAGAGAAAGAGTTTAGTTAAGATGAAGAGAGAGAATAGTCAGGAGTACAGGGAGATGCAGTGTAAGGTGAAGTTACAGGTGGAAAAGACCAAACAAAAGGGGGTGTGATTAATTGTATGCTTGGTTGGACAGCAAGAAGGGAGAGACTGACTTATACAGGTTGGTGAGGCAGAGAGATAGAGATGGGAAGGATGAGCAACAGACTCGGGTGATTGAGGATAGAGATGGAAATGTATTGACAGATGGTAGGAGTGTGACAGGAAGATGAAAAGAGTACTTTGAAGAGTTGATAAATGAGGAAAATGAAAGAGAACAAAGAGTAGAAAAAGTGTTGTGGACCAGGTGGTAGCAAAGTAAGGCTGAAGTGAGCAGGTCAGTGAAAAGGATGAAGAGCGGAAAGGCAGTTGG
Source organism: Hirundichthys speculiger (assembly GCA_018398805.1). Taxonomy (NCBI): domain Eukaryota; kingdom Metazoa; phylum Chordata; class Actinopteri; order Beloniformes; family Exocoetidae; genus Hirundichthys; species Hirundichthys speculiger. The sequence continues at coordinate 4,692,847 of JAGFBZ010000648.1, forward strand.
TCCTGACAATATACCTGTAGAGGTATGGAAGTGTCGAGGATAGGTGACGGTAGAGTTTTTGACTAGGACATTCAACAAGATTTTAGAGAGTGAAAAAATGTGTGCTAGCACTGATTTCTAAGAACAAGGGAGATATGCAGAGTTGTGGTAACTACAGAGGAATAAAGCTGATGAGCCACACAATGAAGTTCTGGGAAAGAGTAGTGGAAGCTAGACTAAGGGCAGAAGTGAGCATCTGTGAACAGCAGTATGGTTTTATGTCAAAGAAGTGTACTACAGATGCAGGATTTGCTTTGAGGATGCTGATAGAGAAGTACAGAGAAGGCCAGAGGGAGCTGCATTGTGTCTTTGTAGACCTTGAGAAAGCAGATGACAGGGTGCCAAAAGAAGAGCTGTGTTACTGTAAGAGGAAGTCTGGGGTATGGAGAAGTATGTTAGAGTGGTGCAGGACATGTATGAGAGCTGTGAGACAATGGTGATGTGTGCTGTAGGTGTGACAGATGAGTTCAAGATGGAGGTAGGACTGCATCAAGGATCTGAGCCTCTTCTTGTTTGTTATGGTGATGGACAGACTGACAGATGAGGTTGGACAGGAATCTTCATGGACCATGATTTTTACAGATGACATTGTGATCTGTAGTGAGAGCAGGGAGCAGGCGTTAGAAACAGCTAGAGAGGTGGAGGTATGTCCTGGAAAGGAGAGGAATGAAGGTTAGCCGTAGCAAGACAGGATACATGAGTGTGAATGACAGGAACCCAAGTGGAACAATGAGGCTACAGGGAGCAAAGTTAAAGAAGGTAGCAGATTCTAAGTACTTTGAGTCAACAGTCCAGAACAACGAAGTGCGGAAAAGGAGAAGGGGGGAAGAAGTGTGTTGGAGCAGATTGGAACAGGTGGAGATGTCAGGTGTGATGTGTGATAAAAGAGTTTCAGCACAAATTAAAGGAAAGATGTACAAGACAGTGGTGAGACCTGCAATGTTGTATGGTTTAGAGACTGTGGGACTGAGGGAAAGACAGGAAGCAGAGTTGGAGGTAGCAGTGATTAAAATGTTAAAGGTTAAAATGTTACAATGTTGAGGGTTAGATGGAGGCAAGCCCTGAAGGGAAAAGCTGAAAGGAAAAGAAGTATGCTCACAGCACATATCACATATCACATTCATTCATTCATTCAAGAAAAATGAATAAAGATGCCCACCAGGGATAAAGATGTTTTTAAAAGTTACAGTTGAAGGTAGAAAATGATCAGTCAGTCGAGAAAAATAGAGAAAATTAAATAGAACAATTATGAAAGAGACAAGAAGGCATTGATAAGTGCTTGTAAGTATTACTTTGAAATTAGAGTGTTTTTTTGTTTTTTTTAGTGAACCTGAGAGATAGAGATAGAGCCATGGAAGGGGAGAGGTTCACAACAGTAGCAAAAAATGGAGGTGAATTTGAGCAATGGATAGAGAGGAAGAACTGTTCCATGTTTTTGAAGGTCTTTAAGAGAAGAAATGAATAACAAGAGATTTTTTTCTCTATCTATACTTAAAGGTGGGGTAGGTGTTCTTTTTTTGCAGCACTTTTTACAATATTGCCTGAAAACCTTTTCACATTCCCATTGCACCCACTGAAATAAAATGTTTGCAAAAAAAAACTAAACGTTTTGGTCCGGTCTAGAGGGTATAATCAGAGAAAAACTCTGACCAATCAAAATAGTGATCATCATTACTTTCATTGGCTGCCTAATATGTCCATCAAATATCAATGCACTCCCACCCACCCCTCCCACCCCTCCCTCCCTCCCTGCGGTTCATGTAGTTGTGAATCGTGTGAAGGCGTGGTTTCGAGGGGTGAGCTGAAGAGGAGGAGGCAGAGCCTTTGGGAGGAGGGAGGGAGTGTATATTTTCAAAATCTCACTTGAGTTGGATTGATGGAACCGTTTTTTCAAAGAACACCTACCCCACCTTTAAATACATTTAGGTGGAAGAAAAGTATATTCCGCACCTACTTGTAAATGCTTTAATTGCTACCATAAAAGTCGATATTTGAAGGCAGAAAAAATATTTTTCCTGTCAAATCAAAAAAAAAAAAAGGGATTTTGTGGAAAACAAAACTGATTCTGAATGAGTGCCAGGACTCATATCAGAATGCCTATACTTTATGGAGGCTGAGATCCACAAATGTAAAATATAAATCAACTGTCATGCCTGAGGAATAAGTTGGATTTGGAAATTCTTCTAACAATAGACATGACTGTTGTGAACTCAAAACATTACACATTACATCGATCAGAGATAACTTTTTGCCAATTAGTTTTAGAGGAAACGCTCATATTTGATATGGTAATTCTTTCTGGTAAATAAGGCTGCAGGCCTGTTATACAAAACAGCCTTATGAAAACCACTGTTTAAAAAGGATGACAATAATTAGCATCATGACCTTGTTAGCAGCAGAGCCACTTGTTTAGATCTATCTATCCATCCATCCATCTATCTATGTATATACACACATATATATCAATCCTTTTTCTGTTATGAACTTGGAAGTCTTGCACGAGTCATGATGCCAAACAAGGTTCTTTTTGAAGGATAACTTACTACTTACTACACATTTTCAACTATGAAAACAGCTGTGATATTAAAAATAAATGAAATGAAAGTCCATTAAAAGCAGTACTGTCAAAAAATGTTAAAGCTAGAAACATGAAAGGCAGAACTGAAACATTTAAATGTCATTTAAATGGTGGTAAACATCAGTCAATAAATGTATGCTTCATGATTTATAATCAATATGGAATATGCTTGTTATTGCATGTGTCTTTTTTTTATCCTTTTCATCATGAAAACAGAGCAGTTACACGTGTTTTTAAAACACGTGTCTCGATCATGCATCTTGTTGCTGGTAACTTATTTGTCACATATTTTAAGTTACAGGAATTTTAATTCAAACAACTAAATGCAAAAAGCACAGTAGTAATATAAAATAAAAATAAAATAAAATATGTAAAAGTATGTTATTTTACTTAATTTCCCAAAACACACAAAGTCATTATAATAATGTACAAATTGATTTATTTATGCATGTTTACTATACTATGTTTAATGGAGAGAGGAGGAAGGACACAGAGTGGGATGGAGTCTTCAGAAAACCAGTAAGAGTAGGAAAGATGGTCAGATGGTAGAGAGAAATATGGTTATGATGCTAAAACAGCTTCTGTTTCACCCACACTCACTGCAGAGGATTCCACAGTGATTTCAACCACCAAGCAGCTTACTGAAACAATGGTGCAAATCATATAAAATTATGGAGGCCATAGTTCATTAGCTTCTGTAATTTGGGTGTGGAAGGAGAAAAGGGAGCAGGATGCAAGCAGAGAGAGAGGACAGTGGATGAACTGACAGGAGAGAAACTCAAAAAAGCGAGAGAAGATATCACAGAGAAACAAAATGAGCGGTTTTGTTTATTTATTGCGGTTGCTGATATTTTTTTAATTGGCTATAGTGGGACTTTCCATGTTTTGTTGCTGTGACTGGAGGTGAGGTTTTCAGGGAACTGAGAATGCATCCTTCTAGAAAGCTTTTTTCTTCATGGGGATCGTTGGCCCTCTATGACATCATGGAGGGTGGAAATTACTTTTTGGTCATATTCTCCAGGCACTGTGCAGAGTTAGAGCGTTATAGAGCCACTTATGACTGCAAGGAAAAGTTGGTTGATCATAGCTCAGTGGATGCAATTTGTTTTTCTGGGTCAGCATTAGAGCAGATGTATTTGTTTTTTGGAGACACTTCACGGAGGACTGCTTTATGAACAAGGCCCAGAACACTGCTGGATTTGCAGAAAGACTAAAGCTGAAAGCCTGTGATGTTCCATTATTATTAGGTTATGAGTCTGAACCATAAGTGATAAGAAAACTGTGTGTGTAGTGTTGGCAACAGGCATGTTTGTGCATTGTAATCCAACCATAAGTACAGTTACCACAGCTGCCAGGTCCCTCACTTTCATGCTCTGCCTCGCACAAGCAAGAATCAATCATTTTGATGCATCTACCTCAAAACAGATTAATTTCACTGATTTTTGTGCCTCGAAAGTGGACAGCTATGCAACAGTATCTTTGGCTATTCTGTTTTTTGGGTGCAGATGTCTAATGCCTTTGTGAGCTTTTTACCGCATGTTTCACATCTGACTAGAAGATGACATCACCTGTCATGTTACACAAAAGCAGGTAATGAGCACAGCAGTCGTATAAGACTATAACATCTCATTCTGTTTGATTTGCTTTTGCTCAACCTCAGGTACAACATCCAGAAATGTATTTACAAGCTATAAGATGAGGAGCCCTCTTAAATTGAAGGCTACGACTGATATGTAGATGTGGACAGATATAGATACTGACCGAAATTTACATCTTGTAGTCTTTGGTCACAAGACCAGTTTGATGGCTGCTGTCAAACTGCTGATATTGTAGGATATAGGACAGCCAATTTTGACGAAAGACCAGAGATATCCCCATGATTCTTTCACCCTGCGACAGCCAAAATCATGCAATGTGTAGGAGCCCTAAGTCATGCTGTCCACTTTCAAATTCTGAATTCAATTGTTGCTTGAATACATATGGATGGATTTGAGGAGTAAAGATCATCATAGGAAATGCTGAAAATCTAGCCTTTTTAGTTATGCTGGGTGCAAAGCTATTTTAGAGGTGCCAGAAATTATAATTAGAAGGCTGAAAATGAACAAAAATAAAATCGCCACTTTGAATAAATATGAACATATACATATTTCATATTTCTACCTTTACAAGTTGTTGTAGTTTTAGCAGCAGCACAGTAATAACAGTGAGAGTGAAAGTAATCAGGAAGTTCATGTAGTATAATGCGTTGTTCATTTCATACACCCAGAAGCCATTATGATGAAAATCTGTCATTTGAGACATGGATTGCATATGGTCCAGTAAAATTTCATACCAAGCAATGTCCCTGAATTCTACACTAAAGTCTTTAATCAAGCAGCAGAGGGATATGAGTACAGTCAAAGCAGGTTTCAGGTGGGCACGCAAGAAAAGGTCACCAGTTCAGTAACTGAGCTTATCTGACATATGGTCACTATCCCCATTTTTGTTCTTGAGTTATAGGTTGACTCCACAGGATGTCTAACATGAATACTGAGCATCCAAAGTATTTACCTCACAGCCTGTGAGGTAAAAAAAAAAACAAAAAATCCTGCAGACCAGTGGCAGCCAAAATGTTTGGGTCAATAAACTTAATCCACCCTGCTCAGTATACCCAATGATATGAAGCTAACAAATGCAAAGGAAATTAAAAATAAAATAAAATGAAGCTGGTAGAGTACAAATTCTCTGTTATTTTTAAGTGATTTGTTATAGGTAACCGTATACGTTTTATTTTTGTTCATGGAAAGAAATTGGAATCAGCAGCTCAGACTTTAGAAATTATTATGAAATGTATGACCAACAACTTTTAAAAAATATTTTATTTCTGTACATTATTTCAGAACTGAGACCCCAGGACAAAACACGTCTCAGTGCACATCTGGCAAAGTTATGCCTTGGTAAAAGAGCATATCAAACAGAAAAATGTTTCTATATGCAAACCACTATATCAGATAGAAACATTTTCTATGCATTTAGTCATGGATAAAAAAATGTGTGTCCAAATCAAGCTTGTGCATGAGCGTAAATATTCATGATGATTGTGATTTGTAAAAAAGAGCCACACTTACAGCAAGGGTTAGGGTTGGACCAGGGTTACAGCAGGTTATTCTCTGCGCTGTTCTTCTATCTGACTCCTGCAGCTCATCGGTGCATTGCAGCCTCAGGAAGACCAAGGGCAGGCTTTTAACTGAGAGGTGCCCCAGCCCTCATTAAAATTATGGTGGAATCTTAAGCTATGTTTAGAGCAACACAGCCAGAGCGTTAACATTCAAGACTGGTGCAATCCGGCTGTGATGGTGCTAAATAAAGGCCAGAGGTGTTTTTGTACACCATTGTGATTTTTTTATTCTTTTGGCATTAAAAGTTATGTAAGGTTACAGAGACAGCTACCACCTGACCACCAAAGTTAAATCAGCCTTTCAAGCAATATGGTGCTCATAAGAAAAGGATGGAAAACACGGGCCGACAGTCAGATAGTTGTTCCAAGGATACATATGGATAATAATGACTATCAAAAGACTTTTTCTGTTTTCTGTTTTCTATTTTCTCCCTCAGATATCCTTTGCTGGTGGCAATATGTTTTCAAATTGTCTGAATATCTCTTTTTCTGTACATGAAAACCTGTTTAACTTTGTTGTCAAAGCAATATATCTCACAGGCCTTGAGGGGACTTTAATTTTTTCAAAATATTCCCCAGATTTTAAAACATTAAATCAAGGAAATTTTGTTGCCACTGTTATTTAAGACAATTAACATTTGCACACAAAGAAATTGTTTTGTGAAATAAAAGAAGGAAAAGAGAAAAACAACAAAGTTTTTTTTATGTTTGGTTTCTGTTTTCTCATAAGAGTTAAACCTTAGTTTTACTTTTGGACAAGGCCCGAACTAAATCTATGGCGAATTAAACTATGACTGTGGATTTCTGAATAAATGTGACTATAATTCAGGTCAGTAGAAATATTACATATGGGTGCACCACTGAGCCTCATTCATGAAATAAATCTGTGAGTAGATTTACACACAAACAACTCCTAATAAAATACAACTACGCATTTATGTATGGAGAGTAAAACTCCACTTGTTTTGTTAATACTGTACGTTCAATAATTTAATTTCATTACAAGCTGGTGGCGTGCTCACGAAGGTCATTAAATGATTTGCGTAAAATTTCCACCCATATAAAGAGGTGCGAAGGTGCATGCCTACCTTGCCAAATACACCGTGCATGGCACATGTTCAAGTTAAGAGAGAAAGGCAAAGAACTTTTTTCAGATCTGCAATATAGGTAATTCTAAGTAGAGCAAAAAATAAGTATTTTATTTTTCTCTGTTAGTAGGCTACAGGCGTGACAGGGGCCAGCGAGGCATAAACCTGGAAAGAGGTGACTAATGCAGGTAATGCTTTGGCATCTATCCAATTACCCATTCAAGAGGGGAAGTGAAAATAGTTTGATATGAATTTAGACGCAAGAAAAACAGGTTTCTTTACATGAAAAATGCTGCTGCAAACAAACGCAGTGCTTCTGTAATTGCAGAGACCGCCTTATTAGGAATAATACCAAATGGAAACGGATGCTTCTCCAGGACTCAACGACAAACTCCAAAGGAAGCTCATACCTTTAATATTTTGTATTACATCACTACACTGTGGAAACCAGGCTATGCTTTACTTTTAAAACCCATTAAAAAAATGATGGGTTAGAACGAAATTTATAGCCATTCATTTCCTTAATTGTACGTTTGTTGGCTCACGAACTTGGTGCTCGTCTTGTAGTTCCAATAAATCTGTCTGAAGGAAACAAGGACACATGTTTTACCTTTTATAAAACTACTTCCAATATTTCCATAGCCTACCAGTGCTGGTCAAATGAAGCCTCTTACAGTAGAATAATTGCACTGCCGTGTCCAAGTCACCTCATCTGGGCCTCATCAACCGGCTCTGCAGCACTTCCATGTAGAACTCTGGGACACAGCAAGCCAGTATTATTTCCGCACACCTTGTTGGACTGGAGCCTCTGTACATGGGCTGCCTGCCCTACCCACTGTGGCCCCTCATTTTGACTCTGACTACATTTTCTACTTTGATTTGTTCATTAACTGATCTATTTTTTTTTTTACTTATATATTACTTATTTGTTTATTTATGGATACTCTAATCTTTGCACTTCCTGTTCCTGTTTATTTATTTTATTGCTTACTTATGTTTTTTTTAATGCTTTTTAATTGTCAATCTTCAGTCACATCAAATCAAACTTTGTTTATATAGCAGTTTCTGTACAATAAAATGCAGCTCAGAGCGCTTTATAAGGTAAGACCAAAGTAAAAACGACCTCCTCATAAACGTCAGACAATGGATGAGTATCTGTCCTTGTTCTGCTGGATCTCGGTGCTGATTTTGATACCATTGATCACAGCCTTTTGCTGCATAGATTATAGCACACTGTTTAAATTAAATTGCATTGGCACTTTACGAAACAGAGTCTGAAGCTTATATACACAAAATGCACATGGATGAAGGTAAATGTGCTATTTAAAATCGAACCACATGTTTTAAAGGATTCTGCACACTAATAATAGCAGTCCATATAACACATCGACAGTGTAAGGTCTGAAAGTGGAAAACCATATTTATGTGCACTCATTTAAGCAAGCTCCACACATGGTAGGATGCAGGACTTTGTTTTATTTGTACCTCGTTGAAGACTACTCACATTTTCATGAATGCTGAAACACATGTTCATTTCACGCTGATGACATTTTATACACAAATCTATTCGTCTCATGTTTCATGAATGAGGCCCACTGTGTGTGTATGTGCATTGATCTATGTATATGTAGACTAGTGATCAAAATGCATCATTTGTAGAGCTCAGCTCAGCATAGTTTGCATTGCTTTTCATACTTCCACTTTGTTTCTCACTTTCCCCACATACCCTCCCTTTGTTCAGCCCCATTTCTTTGTTTTTTTTTCTTTTCACTTATGTCTACCTGTTTTTTTCTTTATATTGCTTAATCTTTCTTTCTGTATCGCCTCACCCCATGCTGTGTCTCAGCAGTAACAGGTGTTTGGTGAGGCAGGGGGCCTGCAGATCTAAATGTTCTTATCAGTCCTACAGTCCAGCCCAACAGCTGAACTCAGCATCAGTCCACTGCCTGCTACAGCGACCACAGCTCCTTCCAGCCGCTTTCATTCTTGACAGTAATAGAGGTTCATTTTTGTGCTGTCATACTTCAAGCTCTTTTGGAATCAGGGGAATAGGCTAGGGTGGTTGAGTCCTGTAAAGAACACCAAAGGGCTCTTATGCACCAGACACTATTTTATATCCAGAGAGAGCTTGGTGTAAAATAAAAAAAAAATAAAAAAGGGGTTAGGGTTTTTTTTGTTTTGTTTTTATCACTGTCTTATGTTAAATCAGACTAAACTATTCCTGTTTTAGGTAATTTAGGATTACACAAATTATTTCTATGTGCTATATGCCAAATTAATGAGAGAGAGAATTTTTTTTTTAGAGGTTCTCTGAATAGTTTGCTGGAATTTGACCCATTCCTCTTGACAGAAATGAGGTAACTGAATCAAGTTTGTGAGCTGCCTTGGGGCTCCTCCACACTGCACAAATTTGGAGAGTCACAGAGAAAAGATCAATATGATGAAATGATTGTGGAGATGTCTTTGGTCAAAATCAGTGGCTGTCCTACAATATGAGCAGTTTGACAACCGCGGTCACACTGGTTTTGCAACCAAAGACTACCAGACATAAATTCCTGACAGTGTCAGAAATTCTAAGACTGTCTACTGACTAGCCAATTCAAATGCAGCTTGAAATGATGTATTGATTATTGCAACCTAGTGCCATTCCAAAGACAAATAAGAGTTTCTTCTAACCATGACCAGGAACACATTCTTCTCCTTCACTGCTTTTTTAAAAAGCATTTTGGCACATCTAAATGCTAGAATACAACATGCTGTTTTCATGTCTTGTTTGTTTACTGTCAGCATATATGGATCACACAATTCTACATCCTTTTCCATCCCTGAATCAATAGTAGTCTACAATTCAAGAGGGCTCATTGTCACACAGTCTGCGCATACCAAGATGGAGAAAATGTCTGAAAATGTCTATCTTGCAGTGTATAGGAGGCCTTACTCACACACACACCTGTTGGGGATATAAACTGCTCGTTTAGTTATTAAGGGGTCATTGATGTGTCCAAAGACAAGTTATTAATAACACAATAAATGTACTGACAAAATAAAGAATCCTGATAAATAGATAATCAGTAAACAAAGACTAAATGACACAGTGAGTCTCTAAATGGCTGTTGCTCTATATGTGCCAGTCTGTGACTAGGTGTGGCGCTATAGAGCAACAGAGAAGGAATGAGTTCAAGCACAGACCTTTTCAATCAGCAAATGTAACAAACATGTGCAAAATAACCAAAAACAACTTTCCTCATTGGAATATATCAGAATGCATTAACACAAGTATTAAAGAGGAACAAACACTTCAAGATCAAGATTCTGATATCTACTACACTAAATGACAACTAAACTAACATAAGCAAACAAATGTGAAATAGGATAAAAATGTCAGTATGTGTACCTATGTGTCAGGGAGAATGCAGATGTATGTGTATGTGTGTGTGTGTGGGTGTGTGTGCATTTGTGTATGAGTAACAAGATGGCTTCCAACCCATGTGGTGGTGGTGGTGAACTCTAACAATGGCTGTTCTGCACAGTAGGAGCCACAAATGGCTCACTTGGTGGCCTTGCCCCCATAATCAAGATAGGTGCCAACCCACATAGCAACTACAGGGGCAGACAAGATCATCTGGTGACTAGTTGCGCCCAAGATGGCTGAGGACAAAGCAGGAGTCCTCTACTGCTGATAATTGTAGTGTGGTTAGTAAAAGAGGAGAAAAGTAAGAACGGAGAGTAAAATCAACAAAGCCTGAATGTTTTCTAGTAACCAGTAACAGCTACTCTGCTGTTTCCCCCACAGAAGCATTGATGTGAAGCCAACTTTGCAATGCATGCTCTAATCATTGAACTAGGAAATGGAGAGTCGAGTTGCTTTCCACTCCAAAACAATGACTTTGTTGTCCTCAAGCCGTTTTGTAACTTGGAAGACTTATTTGCATCAGAGCTTTAACTTTCTGGCTGATGTCTTGAAATGTTGCTTTAACATTTCCACATAATATTCTTTCTTCATGGCGCCAAGGAGTTTTGTGAAGTGCACCAGTTCCAGAGCTAAACAGCCCCACAACATGATGCTGCCACCCTCGTACTTAACAGTTGGGATGGTGTTCTCAGGCTTGCAAGTGTCCTCTTTTTTCATTCAAAAGTACTAATGGTTATTGATTGATTTTAAGGTTCTTTTAGTTGTTTATAAATGTCTTAATGGTCTTGGGCCTTCTTATCTATCTGACCTCCTTTTGAGGTATTAGCCCTCGGGGACTCTGAGGTCCTCAGGTACCGGCCTTTTAGTTGTTCCTAGATTCAGAACTAAAACCTATGGTGAGGCCTCGTTTTATGATTACGGCCCCCGACTCTGGAACAGCCTACCTGAGGACCTCAGGGCTGCAGAGACTGTTGATGCTTTTAAAGGGAAGCTCAAGACCTACCTATTTAATTTGGCTTATAGTTAAAATCTATTTACACCTTTTATTTTTTTCATTTATTTAACTCTAATTTTACTTCTATTTATTTCTTACTTATTTACTTATTTATTTATTTTAAGTTATTAATTTAATCATATAGTCCTTCATTTATGTATTAGCTGTTCTTATTGGTTTTAAGTCTGTTTGAAATTGTATTTTCTTTATCTCCAGTGTTCTCCTCATGGGGGTCCTCCACGTAGGGAGCTACACCTGCCTGGTTTAACGGGCAGTTGCCATGGGGACTGTTTGTGTTCTGGGTGGGCGGGGCCCTAGCCTGTGGCTGATGTCTGCAGTGCAGGTCCTGGTTCGCCTGGGTCTGGACGGTTCCTGTGGCAGCAACCTCTGTGATTATGTTTGTGGGTGGGGCACTCTTGACGTGGACTGATCTCCAAGATATCGTTTTCCTCACCTGGTTCATTGGTGCCAAGATGGACGTCTTAGAGTCTTTTTAGAGTGGGGTCAAAGATGGTGGGGGGCCATGTCTACTGAGTGTGTGTGCATGTGAGAGAGAGGATGACTGGGTGATTTTTACTACTGTAACCCTGGTGTGCAGGGGCGCCGCTAGGGATTTTGGGCCCCATGAAAAGAATCTTTACAGGGCCCCCCAACACAGCGGCAAAATTTGTTGATGCTATTTTTGATCATCATTAGGGGCCTCTCTGGGCCCCCCTCAATCATGGGCCCTATAATCCGTATCCTTTACCCCCCCCTTTTCGGCACCCCAGCTGGTGTGTGATGGCTTTTAAGTTGTTTTTGTTCCTTCTTCTTCTTGTTTAATTATTGTTATTATTATGTAAAGCACTTTGTGTTACTTGTGTATGAAAAGGGCTTTATAAATAAATTTGATTTGATTTGATTTGATTACAGCCAAAGAATTCAATTTTAGTTTCAGCAGACTGCAGGACATGCCTCCAAAATGATGGTCTTGGTTCCTGTGTACATTTACAAAATGCAATCTGTTTTTTTTTTTTTTGTTTGTTTGTTTTGTTTTGTTTTGTTTTTTTATGTTTCTTTTGGAGTAATGGCTTTTTCCCTGCTGAGTGGCCTTTCAGCCCATGTTGGTTCAGTACTTGTTTTGCTGTGGATAATGGGACTCTTACTAGCTTCATCCAGCATCTCCAGAAGGTGTTTTGCTTTTGTTTTGGAGTTGATAGGCACATTTTGTAGGTAAAAATAGTAGGTAAAAAGATAGAAACAAAAACATAAGCCCTATAAAAAGTTTAGACAAAGGCTAAATGAGGCTAAAATATAAGATGGAGCACAAGCATTATAAAATATAAATAGGACTGTGAAATAAATACAACATAAATAAGATAAATAAAACAGATAAATGCCGCAAATGATTACTAAGTCAAAACTAAACTAAAAATAAATATCAGTTAAAAGCTAGACCAAAAAGGGGGATCTTGAGCCTGCTCTTAAAAATGTGAACATTCTCTGCGTCCCTGAGGTCCCTGCGGCAAGTTGTTCCAGAGTTTAGGACCATAGAATTTAAATGATATCTCACCTGAGTCTTTAAATTGACCTCAGGAATTTGGAAGAGATGCTTGCCACAGGAGTGCTGGGTGTGCGAAAGTTCATAGGGTAAAAGCAGTTCGAGAGATAAGGCCCAAGACCATTAAGACACTTAAAAACCATTAAAAGAACCTTAAAATCGATCCTGAAAGATATGGGGAGCCAATGCAGCGATTTTAAAACTGGTGTAAAACTGGGCTTCATCAGGACAGGAGCAGCTGAATTTTGTAAAAGTTGTAGACCTTTAATGCTCTGCTTCGGAAGACCAGAAAGCAGGCCATTGCAATAGTCAATGCGACTGGTGATAAAAGCATGCATGCTCTGTGTTGGCCTGAGAGAGAATAGGGCAGACTCTAGCTATGTTTTTTAAATAATAAAAACCAACTTTGGTGATGTTCTTGATGTGTTGGATAAAATTCAGCTCAGAGTCAAAGATCACACCTAGGTTTTTCACTTGTGGTGATGGATTAAAAGAAAATTCTTGTAGTTTGGGTAAAATATTCTCTCTCAGGGCCTCAGGACCAATAACTAAAACCTCAGTTTTGTCTTGGTTAAGCTGGAGAACGTTTTCTGCCATCCAGGATGTGATATCTAAAATGCAGTTGAAAAGTGCATCTATTGGCTTTGTGTCATCAGGAGACACGGAGATGTACAGCTGTGTGTCATCAGCATAACTGTGAAAGTTGACTCCGTGTCTCCTGATGACACCGCCAAGAGGGAGCATATAAAGGTTAAAAAGTACTGGTCCTAAAATCAAACCCTGGGGGACACCACATGTGACCCCATGGACCCTTGAATAACAGGTGTCCAGACTCACCAAAAAAAGTCCCGTCTATGAGATAAGATGTAAACCATTTGTGAACAGCGCCAGAGAGGCCAATGTACTTTAAACGATTTAAAAGAATGGTGTAGTCTACTGTATCAAACACAGCGCTTAGATCCAGTAGAACCAACACTGTAAGTTTATGTGAATCATAATTTAATCTAAAATCATTAAAACATTTTAAAAGGGCTGTCTCTGTGCTGTGGTTTACTCTAAATCCAGACTGAAATTTCTCTAGGACATTGTGCGTGCTGATAAAATCATTAAGCTGAATAAGAACAAGGTTTATAAAGTTTTGCTTAAAAATGGTAAGTTGGACACCAGTCTAAAATTGTTAAAATCATTAAAATCTAAAATGCTCTTTTTCAGCAGAGGCCTCACCACCGCCCCTTTAAAGACGGCAGGAAAGACCCCCGTCGGAAGAAAGCAATTCATCATGTATAAAAGTTCATCTCTAAAAGAATCATAAAAGGATTTCAATAATTTGGTAGGTACAGGGTCTAAAAGACATGTGGTGGGCCTCAGTGAGGAGAAAACTTTATAAAGAGTCTCAGCATTAACCAGGACAAAACTGTCCAGTGTTTCCTCTGGTGAAGACAGACACTCAGATGCATTTAAACCATATTACTCCAAGAAGATTAAATATTGCATCTGATAGTGTCTATCTTCCTCCCAAAGTGGTCTGCAAAAGCCTCACAAAGAGAGTCAGAAGGTTTAAAAGAGGGTTTGTTGGAATCAGGGTTGGTTAATTTGTTGAATGTTGAGAAGAGAGTTCTGGGGTTATTCTTGTTGTTATTAATTAATTTTGAGAAATAGTCATTGCGGGCATTCCGAATGGCTTTATTGTATATTTTTTGTTGTTTAGAAATATTTGTTGATTTATGGTTATTTTGTTTTTTCTCCACCTCCTTTTCACCACCCTGCAATTCTGTTTGAGTCTCTTTAGTTTAATATTATTTATCCACGGAGATGTAGGTTTTATTTTAATGTTTTTTTTTGTTTTCAGAGGAGCAGCTGTATCTATAGCCAGCTGTAATCTACTGTTAAAATCTTCAATAATTAAATCACAAGCGGCGGGTACTATGGAGGGAGGGAGCCTGTTAAAAACCCCCTTAAGATTTGCAGCCACATCAGGAGTTAGGTAGCGTTTCCTCACTGTTCTGACCAATGTCTCCTGTTGAATAAAAGCAGTGATGTTAAAAACACACAGTAGTGGTCGGAGATAACCAAGTCAACAATGGAGGTCACATCCGCAGACAGGCCATGTGTGATGACCAGGTCCAGGATGTGACTCTGTGTCTCCAGAGTGAGTCGTCCAACCAGTGTGTTGTCTAAAATCCATATAATTAAGAACATTTAAAAATTCAATTGAGTTGGTGTCTAAAAGGTTGTTGATGTAGAGATTAAAATCACCGGTTAAAAGAATCCTTTCATAAGAGTTGTATAAAAATGTAAAAAAATCAGAGAACTCTTTGATAAAAAGACGATGTTTAGGTCTGTCCGGCGGTCTATAAATAATCACATATAAAATCCTTGGGTTACTAAAAACAAAAGCGTGGTATTCGAAAGTGGTAAAATGATCAAATAAAATGGATTTAGTGGCCAGTGTAGTAGAGATGATTGATGCTGTGCCCCCGTAACCCTTATCACTGCATGTTGAAAAATAGAAATTGAAATTGGGAGGAGAGGCCTCGGTGAGAAAAACAGGAGCATCTGAGCCCAGCCATGTTTCAGTTAAAAACATACAATCCATTTTTTTGTCTAAAATAAAATCATTGACGATAGAAGACTTGTTCCGCAGGGAGTGAACGTTCCACACAGCCATATTTAATTTGATTTGAGACAGATTTATGGAGGAGTGCGACGTAGCTATTGGAATTGGTTTAAGGTGTAAGGTTTTGTGAAAAGGTTTGTGAAGGAGACTGTGGAACGTCCACACCCTGCGGAAAACAACTGGAACGTTTTGTGGAAGGACATTTGTTAAGACAGAGGTGTGTGTTGTCGTTGTGTGTGATGGGACATGAACATACTGAGAATCAGAATCAGAATCAGAATCAGAATCAGAATCAACTTTATTGCCAGGTACGATTTTACACATACGAGGAATTTGTTGTGGCGATGATGGTGCATGCGATTAAGGGAAAAATACAAACAATGTAAATTAAAAATATTGTGATATAAATATAAATATATATACACAAGCAGTTTTTAGCATTGAGGGCATGTAGTCCAGACTGAGCGTTAATGTAATGCATAGTGTTCTGAGTTCTGTCAATGTGACAGCAGTATCAGAGTTAGAGGTGGAGAGTGAGGGGTGTCGGGGGGTTCCGGGTCTTATTGATAAGGCTGACAGCAGACGGGAAAAAACTGTTCTTGTGGCGTGAGGTTTTGGTCTTGATGGACTGCAGCCTCCTGCCAGAGGGGAGTGACTGAAAGAGTTGGTGTCCGGGGTGGAAGGGATCAGCCACAATCTTTCCTGCACGCCTCAGGGTCCTGGAGGAGTCCAGGTCCTGAAGAGGTGGGAGATTGCAGCCAATCACCTTCTCAGCTGACTGAAGGACACACTGCAGCCTGCTCTTGTCCTTGGCGGTGGCAGCAGCGTACCAGATGGTGATGGAGGAGGTGATGACGGACTCAATGATGGCTGTGTAGAAGTGCACCATCATTGTCTTCAGCAGACTGAATTTCTGCAGCTGCCTCAGGAAGTACATCCTCTGCTGTGCTTTCTTGATGAGGGAGCTGATGTTCAGCTCCCACTTAAGGTGCTTGGAGATGACAGTTCCCAGGAAGCAGAAAGACTCCACAGTGTCAATAGTGGAGTCACAGAGGGTGATGGGGGCAGGTGGGGCTGACTTCTCCCTATAGTCCACAACCATCTCCACTGTCTTTAGAGCGTTGAGCTCAAGGCTGTTCTGGCTGCACCAGGTCACCAGGTGGTCAACCTCCAACCTGTAGGCGGACTCGTCACCATCAGAGATGAATCTGATGAGGGTGGTGTCATCCGCAAACTTCAGGAGCTTGACAGACTGGTGACTGGAGGTGCAGCTGTTTGTGTACAGGGAGAAGAGCAGAGGAGAAAGAACACAGCCCTGGGGGGATCCAGTGCTGATGGTCCGTGAGTTTGAGATGTGTTTTCCCAGCTTCACATACTGTTTCCTGTCAGACAGGAAGTCTGTGATCCACCTGCAGGTGCAGTCAGGTACGCTCAGCTGGGAGAGCTTCTCCTGTAGCAGAGTTGGGATAATGGTGTTAAAAGCAGAGCTGAAATCCACAAACAGGATCCTGGCGTAGGTTCCTGAGGAGTCCAGGTGCTGGAGGATGAAGTGGAGGGCCAAGTTGACAGCGTCGTCTACAGACTTGTTGGCTCTGTAGGCGAACTGCAGGGGGTCCAGGAGAGGGTCAGTGATGGCTTTTAGGTGTGAGAACACATGGTGCTCAAAGGTCTTCATGACTACAGATGTCAGGGCGACGGGTCTGAAGTCATGAAGTCCTGTGGTCCTTGGCTTCTTGGGGACGGGGATGATGGTAGAGGTCTTGAAGCAGGCTGGCACGTGACAGGTCTCCAGTGAGGTGTTAAAAATGTCGGTGAACACTGGAGACAGCTGATCAGCACAGTGCTTCAGGGAGATGGGGAATTAGAATCCGGTCCAGCTGCTTTTCGGGGGTTCTGTCTCCTAAAGAGTTTGTTGACGTCCCCCTCATGTACGCAAAGAGTTGTCACTAGGTGGGGGGGGGGGGGGGGGGAGTGTGGGGCCATTAAGGCGGGCGTAGGTGGAGATGACTGGAGCTGGAGCTGTTGGGAGGGGTTGTGGGGGTGGATGGTTGCAGGACTGTCCCTTTGTTTTTCAAAATGATAGTAGAACTTGTTCAGGTCGTTGGCTAGGCGTCGGTCGTTGATGTAGGGGGCTTTAGGCCTGTAGTTGGTGATCTGCCTGAGCCCATTCCAGACAGACGCAGAGTCGTTTGCTGAGAACTGGTGTTGGAGCCTCTCAGAGTACAGTCGTTTAGCTTCGCTCACCACCTTGCTAAACCTGTATTTTGCCTCTCTGAATCTGTCTTTGTCCCCACTCCTGAAGGCCTCTTCCTTTGCCAATCTTAACTGTCTTGAGTTTGGCTCTGAACCAGGGTTTGTCGTTGTAACTCACCCTGGTGCATGATGGGACACAACAGTCTTCACAGAAGCTGATGTATGACATCACAGCCTCTGGGTACTCATCCATATTGTTGGTAGCAGTCCTGAAAACATTCCAGTCAGTACAGTCCAAACACGCCTGGATATCCTCCACTGCTTCACTGGTCGACCTCTTTGAGGTCCGCACTACAGGTTTGCAGAGCTTTAGTTTCTGCAAACCTGAACTATCATTGACCAGGGTAGTTTGTGGATTTGTGGTGGAGGCTGAACATCAGTTGGATTTGTAATATGTGGACTCTAATGTTAGCTGAATATTGTTTGAAAGAAGTTTTGATCCGAGAGCATTTGGATGAAGTCTATCTTCTGTGAAGAGCTCAGGCCGACTGAAGAAATATAAAAAATTGTCCACATATGGGATTTTATTGTCCAGGCAGTATTTCTTTAAAAATATATGGAGTGACCGGGGTCTGCTGTACAATGTCATGCAAATAAGTAGTGTGTTTGAGGTGTGCCTCACACGCACATCCACAGGTGTGCCTCCAATTAATGCAAATCTTGTTAATTAACCAATCTGAAGCTTCCAAAGCCATGACATCATCATCTGGGCTTTCTCAAATCGTTAAAAGGTATAATAACCTTTGTGTTTGCAAACTTCTGACTTTGAAAAAAGTAACAATTAAAAAAATCACTAACAAAATTATGCCTCTTGTTATTCTGGCACTTTGCAAATAGAAATAATTTTGGTAATCCTGATCAAAAACAGGAAAGGTTTGGCCTGATTTAATATCAGATAGTAAGGGAAAAAAAGGTTGTATGTCTTTTTATACAGTGCATGTTAACATCATTTATAGTTTTAACTATAAATAATGGATGGATGAGTGGTTCAAAAAAACTACAGCATGTGATACATCATCTGTAATTCTCATTAAACCATACTGGGACCCATCATTCCCCTTATGATGGAGACATTGTCATCTGTGATGAGACTAACCCCATCAAGAGCGGCTTCATCATTACATACATGGAAACTCAGGCAAACTCTGAACTGACATGCGAACCGCCTCTTTTTAAGGCAGTATTCTTCAACACTGGAAGGACCTGTCAGGTAATACCGCCAATCCACCCTCACACCCTCAGCCTATACCCAGTAACAGGGGTGGGTAACCAGTTCAAAAATATAAGTGATATCATGATAAAATGTAACATGTTATGTCAGATCATGGTATGAGAGATCATAGTTTTACAATAAATGCTCAAGGATTTTACCCTACCTTTTATCTTCTTCCCTAAATGGATGCAGTTTAATTTAGTTTCTTGAGGTTTTGTCCCTTAATTTTTTTCCTACCTTATTTTGTCCACGTTCTATGTTCTTTGAATGTCTATTTATATTTCACCTGTAAATATTTAGGGTTAGGAGTCTGTGACTAGGGTCACGTGTCACAAAATAGATTTCATCTAGGGAATTGTTACACAAAATTTAGCCCAATTTTCTATTGCGACACTACTTTGTTCTTGAAAGAAAAGAAGCAAATTTTCTTTTGAAATTTTAATGAACATGGAGAAGATCATCGTGTTATGGTTAAACAAATCACACGATGTACCATCACAACAGTCATAAGTCGACTACTAAGTACACCAAATTCTCTGCGGCACAGACTGGCCAAGCAATGTAATGTGATGTCATAACACGTAGCCAGTGATGGCCAAGCACAGCGTGTCTTCATGAATCATATGAGTCAGGTGCGTGTCTTGACCTCCGCTGACCCCCTTAGATTAACTCACCGAACTCCTAGAGTTCGATCAAGCCCAGGTTAAGAACCACTGTTAAAAGGATGGAAAAAAAATCCATCCATTATCTTCTGTTTTGTCTGAGATCGGGTCACGAGGGCAGCAGCTTCAGCAGAGAGGTTCAGATCTCCTTCCCCCCAGCCGTCTCCACCAGCTCCTCTGAAAGAACACCAAGGTGTTCCCAGGCAAACCGAAAGATATAATCATTCAAATATGTCCTGGGTCTGCTTTGTGGTCTTCTCCCAATTGGACATGCCCGAAACACCTCTCCAGGGAGGTGTCCAGGGGACATCCTAACCAGATGCCCGAATCACCTCAACTGGCTCCTCTCAATGTGAAGGAGCAGCGACTCTACTCTGAGTCTCTCCCGAATGACTGAACTTCTCACCCTATCTCTAAGGGAGAGTCCAGCCACCCTGCAGAGAAAATCCATTCCAGCCGCTTGTATCTGCAATCTCGTTCTTTTGGTCACTACCCACAGTTAGTGACTATAGGTGAGGGTTAGAATAAAGATTGACTGGTAAACAGAGAGCCTTGCCTTTTAGCTCAGCTCTCTCTTCACCACAACAGACCGGTACAGAGTCCACACCACAGCCGACACTACACCAATCTGTCTTTCAATCTCCCGCTCTTTTCTCCCATCACTTGTGAACAAGACCCCGAGATACTTAAACTCCTCCACCTGAGGCAGAACCTCACTCTCAACCTGGGAAAGGCATTCTACATGGTCTCAGATTTGGAGGTTCTGATTCTCATCCCTGCTGCTTCACACTCGGCTGTGAACCGCTCCAATAAGAGCTGAAGATCCCCAGCTGATGGCACTAACAGGACCACGTCATCCATAAATAGCAGAGACGAGATCCTGAAACCACCTAACTGGAACCCCGCTCCTTGGCTGCGCCTAGAAATTCTGTCCATAAAAGTTCTGAACACAATATGTGACAAAGAGCCCTGACCGAGACCAACTCTCCCTGAAAACAAGTCCGACTTACAACCGGTAAAGGGACCAAACTTTTACTCCATTTGTACACAGACTGGACACCCCGTAGCAATGGGCCCAGTACCCCATACTCCTGGAGTACCCCCCACATGACACCCCGAGGGACATGGTCAAAGGCCTTCTCCAAATCCACAAAGTCCACTGGTCCACAAGTCCACTGGTTGGGCAAAATCCCATGCCCCCTCAACGACCCTAGTGAGGGTGTAGAGCTGGTCCAGTGTTCCACAACTAGGACAGAACCCACATTGTTCCTCCTGAATCCAGGATTTGACAATCGATCAGACTCTCTTCTCCAGCACCCCTGCATAGACCTTGCCAGGGAGGCTGAGAAGTGTGATTCCCCTGTAATTGGAACACCCTCTGGTCCCCCTTCTTAAAAAGAGGAACCACCACCCCAGTCAGCCAATCCAGAGGTACTGCCCCGATTTCCACAAGATGTTGCAGAGACGTGTCAACCAAGACAGTCCTACAACATCCAGAGCCTTGAGGAACTTCTTAACTACCTTGGCAACCTCAACTCCAGTAATGGACAGATGCACCCCGAAGTTCACAGGCTCAGCATCATCAATAGAGGATATCTGTGTGTGTGTGGTGGTGGTGGTGGTGGTGGTGGTGGGGGGGGGGGGGTTCCACCACCATTTCAAACACCATCTCCGACATCTCCAGTTGAGGTTAGCATCACAACCCTGCTCAAAGGCCGTAACAAGAGTGAGGGAGGCGAGATAGTCGGTACATACAGTATACGTTTATTTTAAAAAACAATCACACCACAACAACAACCACAACGACCCCAACCAAACCATCTGCCAGCCCTGGTCCTGCCAACTGTACCTACAGCCCATCAGCAGTTATCACAGAGCAGTGACACAGGATCAGCTACCCAGAGCAGCCCTCATCACAGCCCCCCGCAACAGCCAGAAGATGGACTTCTTAAAGGGGAGGAGAACCACCAAGCTCAGGTGTGTCTCCTCACGCTGATGACTCTCCACCTGCAACACAACGAACCCAAAACAACAAACACCACCATCTGGTGTACAGGTGGAGGAGTCGTCACATCAGCAGCACCCCACCCCCATTATACACAGCGTTGGTGAAGCACTGCTTTCCCCGCCTGAGCCACCTGACGGTTTTCCAGAATGGTGGTGGAGCCAACCAAACGTCATTTTCTATGGCCTCACCGAACTTGTCCCACACCCAAGTTTTTGCCACAGAGACTGCCAAGGCTGCAGCCCGTTAGGCCTGTCGATACCTGCCTGCTGCTTTCAGAGTCCCACAAGCGAACCAAGCCTGGTAGGACTCCTTCTTTACCCTGGGAGCTTCTCTTACCTGAGGTGTCCACCACCAGATTCGAGAATTGCCACCACGGCAGGCATCAACAACCATACAGCCACAGCTCTGGTCAGCCGCTTCAGCAACAGAGGCACGGAACATAGCCTATTCAGACTCATGTCCCCCACCTCCCTCAGGATGCAGCTGAAGATTTGTCGGAGGTGTGAATTGAAGATCTATCTGACAGGTTCCTCTGCCAGACGTTCCCAACAAACCCTCACTCCATCTTTGGGCCTACCAGGTCTAACCAGCTGATGCCATGTGTATTGATCTTATGTATGAACATGGTGTTTGATGTTCTCAGGTTCTGATTAGAGAGGCCATTCCACCCAATCACGCCCCTCCAGGCACCACTGTCATTGCCCACATGGCCATTGAAGTCCCCCAGCAGAGTAAAAGAGTCCTCATTAGGGGCACTTTCCAGCACCCCCGCCAAGGACACCAAGGAGGCTGGTTACTCTGAACTGTCACTCGGCCCATAAGCGCAGATGACAGTCAGAGCCCGTTCCCAGACCCAAAGGCACAGGGAAGGTACCCTCTCATCTACTGGGGAAAACCCCAATGTACAGGCTCCAAGCTGGGGGGCTAAAAATAAGCCCATTCCAGGTGGTGGGCACCGTGGGCACCGTGGGCAACTCCAGAGTAGAATAAAGTCCATTCTCTCTCGAGAAGATTGGTTCCAGAGCCCAGGCTCTGCGTTGAGGTGAGCCAGGCTATATCTAGCCAGTACCTCTCGACCTCACGCACAAGCTGGCACTCCTTCCCCACAAGAGAGGTAACATTTCATGTCCCAGTAGCCAGTTTAGTCAGCCGGGAGTCAACATGCCAATGCCCATGCTTTTTGGTGCCGCCCAAGGCACAACGCACTTGACTCCTTTGACCCTCCCTACGGCAGGTGAGCCCACAGGGAGTAAGTAAAAACAAACAGTAAAAACAAACAACTCGCAAATAACCTGCTGTACAATGAGGAACTTTGAGATCATTCAGATACATTCAGATAATTGTACTATAGAAATAAGCATTTGCTGTTTTCCAATGAAAACATAACAATCTTGCATAAATTGCCAGGATACACAGCTTAGCACTGTGGTAAAGAAAAAGCTCAATACGGAGGCTCATTTTGCATAGTTAGCTTGAATTGAATGCTTATATCATCATGAGCATTCAAGCAAACCGTAAAGAGGTGGATTATGATGCAGAAGTAAGTGTCATATAATTCATTTTAACTCCCGTGTTTCCTTCTGATTGCGGCTGCCATTCTCCAAAAGGCAGCTATTAATGTGCCTTCTAAAGTATTCTTTCAAACCTATAGAAATGGGAGCGTTTGATAAACACAACAGAAGCTTTCAGCGAATTATTTTTTGGAAAAAAAAAAGAGAAAAGCTTATCAGGTGTAAATCAGACAAATTTTCTGAGTTTCAATGCCAGTGCAACTCATATCACAATGGAAAAACTGTACTCAACTTTCTGACGTGTTGGTGACAAGTCGAAGCAGCTTAGAGAATTATCAAGAATACAAGAAGACACAGACAGACGGACAGATCTACCAACCGCAGAGAGACTTAGTTCTAGTAGCTTTAGTGTCCTCCCTGTGTGTATGTGGTCTGTGTGTACATGTGTTTGAGTCTTTTTCTGCTCCTGTGTTACTTTCTTTCCCCCAGCCATGCTAACCTCATCCCTCCACCATATTCTTTCTCTCTTCACTTCTTTCCTTCCTCCCTTCCTTAGCGGTACTTGTGGATTAGTTCCATTGCCTGGTTATCTACTGTTGGCCTGTTTTTCTGAGAAAACTGCAAAAAGTGAGGTTTTCACAGCACTGGGAGAAGTTTGTGCATGCATATGTCCACATGATAATCCATGTAATAACATTTTGTGAACAGATGTAATCCAATTGGTAAGTGTCTTTCAGCTGTGGACAGGATACAAACTGTAACGATGGGTTTCTTTTTTATTTCAAAGCCTGCACCATCGCAAAAAGATTTTCTTTTTTCTTACTGTAAACCCAAATATTTCCTGAGTTTTTTTCCTGCATTATTTACCTTGGTAAGATTTATAATCTTTTAAAATGGAACACATCCATCCCTCTGCATTCCTAAATTGTACTTATCAGGACATAATTGTAACAATTTCTCCTCTTAAAAATAGATAAATACCATACAACAGGCGATTAACAACAAAGTATAAATTACATATTATGCTTAGCTACCATTGACTTGAAATTAAAAGATAAAAGTTAAAATAATAATAAAATGTCAGAGTGAATAAGGATGCATTGATTGGTTGTCTCATAATCATGAATGAACAGTTTTCTAGCTTTACTATGTCCAGTTACCAGCCAGTCAGGAACTGGACCTTTTTTTTCTTTTTTCCACACCTAGCAGCTTTTACTATCAGGTTGAAACAGAATGAAGGAACTATAGGCACAGATATAAAGTTGTTTTTACAATGCTGTCCAAGATCACTCTTGTTTGGTCTCTTACTTGTTCTCCTTTTCTCTTTCATCAGTACTTTCTTTACCCTCTTAATAGCCATGATGTACACTGTTGTTCTGTGAGCTAGTTTCATGTGAGGCATAGAGTAAGTAAGTAAGCAGCCTGGGACGAGACTGAAACTGTTATGTTAACAATATAAACAAAAATAAAAAATACATCCAATAGATTGGTGGCCTTCAGGGTGTGCCCCTCCCAGTTCTTGGTCATCTGGAAAGATATCCTTATTTTTGAAGCTGAAAACAATTAATAATTTGCATACATTTTACATTTAATGATAATAATAAACATTTAACCAAACTTTTTTTATTGAGAAAGAAAAAATAAATAAATGACTGAGGGAAAGAATATGTGAGACAGGATAATTAAATCATGAAGTTAAAGCTAATGGCCAATGAGGCAAAAAATTATACAACACTGGTGGTTCTCTTCAGTGTGTACTTATGTACAAGCAACTCACATACACTGCTGTACAGCACAAACCTTAATTTTGCCTTTCCCTTTCTCTTTGTATTTTATTTTTTTTAGCTGTCTCCATCTCTATGAAACAGAAACACAACATCTCAAATGCTAAGGTTTTTTTTTGTTGTTGTTTTGCTTGTTCCTCTCTTCTCAGCTGAGCAGACACTGCAGATAACTGGATTTTACAACACTACCCAACCCTACCCAAATGCCTAAACCATCAGCATACCAGATAGCCCTTTTATCTCTGAAATATTTATGTGATAAGTTGCTGAGTCATTAAGAAAAACATTATTTTATAGAGGAGCATAAAGAAATGCCTTTGATTACCAAATATGAGTACAGCTGCTAAAAAAAGAAAAAAAAACCCTTGACATAAATGTACCTTCGGCCATAACTCTGCCTGCATATGATAGCTACTAGATACTTTTTAAAGGTTGTATTGAGTTTGCATATGTGCTTCAAGGGGTCCTGAGCTTTACTGCCTTGTCTTTGACAGATGTTTAAGTCAATTTTAAGGAGACTACTGAAAGTAAGTTTTAAACACCACCAAGGCCATAGAAAAGGACAAACATGTCCTGCAGTCCCCACCACCACCACCTTCAAAAGGAAATTTTTTAGGGCCAAAAAATATGAACCAACCTATATTAACAGTATATATAGTTGGGTCCAAACACCCTTTAGGGACCACACAGAAAATCCATAGCCAGAAATAAGGTATATTACTACAGGTTGCATACTTGTCATATATATGCTATATGTGTATATATGTGTATATATATATATGTGTATATATATATATGTGTATATATATATATATATATAGAGCTCCAGTTTGGAGCTGGCCCCTTCCTCTCCCAACATGACTGTGCACCAGTGCACAAAGCAAGGTGCATAAAGACACGGATGGCAGAGTCTGGTGTGAACTTGATTGGCCTGCACAGAGTCCTGACCTCAACCCGACAGAACACGTTTAGGATGAATTAGAGCGGAGACTGAGAGCCAGGCCTTCTCAGCCAACATCAGTTTTTGACCTCACAAATGCGCTTCTGGAAGAATGGTCAAAAATCTCCATAAACACACTCCTAAAGCTTGTGGACAGCCTTCCCAGAAGAGTTGAAGCTGTTCTAGCTGCAAATGGTGGACCCACATCATATTGATTACCTCCGCCAAGGAGGTAATGTTTTCACTGGCGTTTATCTGTCTGTCTGTCTGTGTACAAGATAATTCAAAAAGTAATGGATAGATTTTGATGAAATTTTCAGGAGTTGTCAGAAATGTGAAAAGGAAGAACTGATTTGTGTGATCCGGAAGAAATCCTGGATTCTGGATCACTTTCAAATTTCTGATAACATTGCGGTCAAAGGGGCCAAAAATTTTGTTTCTCAATATCTGTTAATTATTGCCCAAAATGAAATTTGACTCAGGGATTGACAATGGGAACCTCTATCAAATTTCAAAGGCTAATCCGGATCTGATCCAGAACGCAGATTTTATCGCAATCTGTAAATCGCTATATGGAAGAACTGTTGTGCTTGGCGGAGGTCTGCGCTCTCCGAGTGCTTTTCTAGTTAGGAATGGGATGTCACTAAAGCTCATATGTGAGTCAAGGCAGGTGAGCAAATACCGTTGGTAGTATAGTGTATGTATATGGCACTAATCAAGTGAACTTATTGTAGGAAAGGTTATATTTCCTTGAGTTGTGCCTTTCCATTGAGTCAGTGTTCAGATCAAACTCAGGCCTTATCAACATGTATTTATTTGTTTTTTTTAAACATCCAAACAACACTGTATTTTTAACAATCTGTCCAAATTATAACTCATTTAAAAGTGAAATGCTATTAAGAAGAAGCCACAACAACAAGAACCTCCTTCTTTTTCTTGTCACTATCTTTTTTTTAGATCTCCAACTCTGTGAATACCAGAGGAACCACAATGGCATACCCTTTAGGTTCATCTCATTTCTCTATGCCGTTCATCATCTTCCTTATCTGTCTGTCCATGGTCTGAAAATGATGCCTTAATACTGTAATGGACCTGGAGGAACAAGGAGTGAGGAGACGACACTTGCTGAAGGAATTATGAGCAAGGATGCGCAGGTGTATGCTCTGATAAAGTGTTTCCAGCATCCATTACATGTAAAAAGGGCTTGAGAAATTCTCAGCCATAGGGTTTGTCTGACAAATGATGTCGCCATCCATCACCTATACTTGAGAGGCATTATGATGAGAAACCACTAAAGTGAGACAGGTGGTCCTGCCACACACAGTATGTTTAAAGTAGCACAGATGTAAATAGAAAGACAGGCTCTACTCTGGCATTTTTATTGCATTTGCGTAGACAGGAAATTATTATGTAAAGGAAGTGGCAAGTGGAAATGCAGCTAAACAAAAGTTGCAAGACTAATGACATTCAAAGGACATTCATCCATTTCTCGAAAACCTGCTGACTTTAAAGAATGATTTGGAATTCTATGGCTTTGATAATACCTACTATTTCACCTGCATTCATTTCACTGGTGTGCATTGACAGTAGAAAAAGTTTTTTATTCTCCTTGTGGCTAACTGTCAGCAACTATGTCCATCTACCTTACAAGGCGTTTCGCTTTGGGAAGAGTAAAAAAAAGAGAAAGTCTTAAAACTGATATGAGATTAAGTGGTCCTTGCCCTCCGTGTCTCACAAAGAAAATTACATACATAACTGTGTCTGTTCTGTAATCCAACACATTAACTTTGAATAAAAACATGTTCTCCTTGCGAGAAGTAAATTTCAAGCTATTTTCAAAACATTCTTGTACCATTATTTCATTAATTTTTGAAGTATGACAGAATATTTGTACCCTCTCTCAATTAATATGTTAAGAAATCAGTGATCTGAAGAACTATTTCATTTTGTGAACAGTTAACAGAGCACAAAAAACTCCCTACTCCCTACAATCTGAAAGATGTTTTTCTGATTAAACTCTAGATTGAGATAGCCTGATGCACTATTTCTGCAAATACCTTTTGAGTGTTGCTGCTGCTGCTGAAACATGCTGAGCTGACACAAGGCCTGCAGAGATGCTACATACAAACTGGCCCCTCTGGCATCAATAAATTATGACTTTCTGGTTCTGTGGAAAAAAATGTTTCATTGAGGAAAAGATTCTTGCAGATTTTCAGAACAAAATCTGTAAGTGCTTCAAAGACTAAAGCACTATATCTTTAAGAGCACTGATCCAATTGATGGTCAGAATAAAGAAAAAAATTCAACTACATGGATATTCTTTTTATAATTTATTTTACTTAGTCTGGCCTATTATGACAAGTAAAATACGTTCAACCATGATTTTTATGAAGGCATATAGTCATGTTTTAGGGCTGAGCAGAGTAAAGGGACTGCCTTCATCAAGGTAACAAATGGCTTCTTCAGTGCAGTAATTCTGGTTGTGTTAGCAGTCTTGTTCTACTGATGAATCCTGCTGCATTTGGAACAGTGTGACAAAAAAAAAAAAAAACACCCTCCGCACTTGCATCTCTAAATAACTAATCTCAATTCATGCTGATAGGAAGCAGTTTGCTACAACATGGAACTTTACACCAATTGTAGTATTTACCAGCTATGGGATACACAAACACGCAGGGCTTTGACCTCTTTGTTGGGTCATTCATGCTTCCTCTAGGTAGCATAATCAGATGTTGTGGACTTACCTCACCTGTGATACTCAGGAGTATCTTCAACCAAAGTCTTCACTCCAACTCATCATTTGCCTTCTTTACCTTTTTTAATTAACATAGCTTATTGATAGAGGAAACTCAAATACTGCAAAAACGGTATTCACTGGGTGGCAGCACTGGTCCAAACTGGTCGTAACCGCTGCATTCGGGGATTTTGTGAGATTCATTAACTTCTGGTTTTGAAAGAGACTGTGCAAAGTTCCACTGCTTCGGAAGGTGCTGATTTAGTGCCAGGATAAGGACAAATTGGGGAAGATGGCTGTTTTCTGTTGCTGCGTTTGGAAGTTGGCACATCGCGTTTGCCTGATGCGTTGGTGCGATTCTAGCGTTGGATTAGTAGCCGTGGTATTACGGGCCGGGCTGCTGAGGTCCCGGGGGGCTTCCGGTTAATTTCCGGGTTGCGTCGCCTGGTTGACAAGTAAGGCATAAAATTAAAAAAAAAACAAAAAAAATATATAGATAAAAGATGTATAAAAATGACAAAAAAAGAGAGATGAAACAGCAGTAAAACCGTCCCGGTGACGACTGGGGTAGATGGATAATTCGAAGCTTCGTAGCCGCTGGTTTTGGGATTTACTGATCGTGGAGCATTATGAAAACAAAATAGTAATAACAGCTGGCGACATAGGACGAGCTCAGGACGGGACATCTCGGCTTGTTGTTTTAAAGGGTTTCGTTAATGCTCTGTAACGCTTCAAATGTTTTATGTAAAGCACCTTGAATTGTCTTGTACATGAAATGTGCTATACAAATGAACTTGCCTTGCCTTGCCTTGCCTTGCCTTGCCTTGCCTTGCCTTTGAATCATAGATAAAATAAGTTTTAAGTTTGCTGAGGTCTGGTCAAATGTTAACAGCCAAGAAGGAGGTTTATTGAATTTGCTCCCAGCGTCTAATATTTTCCCAGTCTGAGTGTCAGAGCAGCAACAACGAAGGACGTGTAGTGTGCATCTGGGAGATGCCACAGGCTTTTTCAAGAAAGCTGTTTGATGACCTGGTAATAAGAACGTAATACTAAAAAGAAAAAAAAAAAGATTTATTTATGTATCCTCTGTTCCAAACAGACAAGATATAAAATGTGCTATATAATATGTCTGAAAATTGAATTATCTTTAAAATATTGGTCCCAGTCTAACTGGAAAATTAATTAAAAAACAAAACTCTAAAAAACCCCTTATATGCATGTCTTCTAGTGTACAAGACACTTGGATAGATAGTAATGCCAGTGAGAGAAACTCTTCAACATTTGAGATAAATATTTTCACACTGCTGACATCAAGCATCAGAGTGAGAAGATGGAGTCGAGCGTCTGTAGCTGATGCAGAGCTGGGACTGGTGAGGAGAGGCAAAAGCTGGTTTAACTCGTTTGTTCTATATGATAATGCAGGATTTCCCATAGACAAGTCTGAGCACAGTTGGAGGAGTGTTTGTCAAAAAATAAATAAAATAAATAAAAAATATATAAAAATAAAGTTGGGACAGTACATTTTTCACTTTGTAATTCCTGCCTTTCCTTCCCATGACACTCACAGTAAAGAGCATTCTAGCATAATCTCAGGATTATTTTGTCACAGTCTTTCAGAAAATATGTTGAAAGTTTTTCAACAGCTCAAGGTAACTGTTGATGCATTTTTGGCTTCAAAAATCTTCACACATTCTTCACAGGTCAGTACTGCAGGCGGGTCAGTACTGCACCCATGTGCTCTTCTTCCTCACTTTGCCTTTGTGTTGTGTGAAGGTGTGGTTTTACAATGTCTCACTGAAAAATGCATGAACATCCCAGGAATGTTGTTGAGCAAAATGTGTCTATGGTCTAAGACACAGCTGCCATTTCAGCCAAAAACATTCTTGAATTTTCGATTTTCTGACAGTTAAATAAACACAAGAAACTTGTACTCAAAAGAAGGGTAAATAGTCCATAAAGAACCCTTGCACCATCTCTCCATGTAAGCCTGGAGCAGCAATAACTGACATATCAGGTGGGAACCTCCTTTCACCAGTGTTTCGTTTAGTTCATCCTACCACTCCTCCAGAAGGCTAAACAGTGATCCCAGAGTCACTCCCCTGACGCCAGGTCTCACTGTTCCCCACTAACACAACTAAACCTGCAAAATGGTTACCATGAAATAAAAAAAATGGAACAATTACTACATTTGTTTTTTTCTGTTTTCTGTATTGCCCAAACTTTTTCTGATTTGGAATTGTAGGTTAACTAGCTCACAACTATATTGTTGCCCATAAAGTTGGAATAATTTTGTTTTCAAACAAGTTTTCTGTCAAGAACAGATCACATTGTCACAACAATTTCATGAGAAGAAGTCAAAAATACTTCATCCCAACTTTATAGGTAACAGTAGGGTTAAATATCACAAAAAAGCTGATATCCTAAAAACAAACTGCATGGTGGCCATGTGGCTTTTGACACACAGTCTGGGCTGAAGCTGGGCGAATGCTTTGTCTGCAGTGACACAAATCAGGGAGACCCTCAGGGCACAAAAGAAGGAAGATCAGTGATCTCAACTCAGCATTATGTTGCCAGTCTGCAGCAATAGCTTCAGAAAAACGCTAACATCAACAGAAGGGCTATGCTGAGAAGAGAGTGATCCCACATCTCTAACTTGATTTAAGTAGCTGTGGGAATGAATTCACTGCAAAAGCTCACCACTGTTAAAGCCAGAGGTTCCTCAGACACCTAATATGCCACCTCTTTACTGATCGTTTACAGTAATGACTTGCAGGGGAAGAAGCATTTTAATCCTTCTGGCCTGTTTGAGTTGTTCTACAATTATGTGGGTGGAAAATAACATCAGAGCCAATTACCCCATATGACAGAGCCACCAGGCTGGCAAAAGGTTGCAGCTGCTGCCTTTTGTTAGCTCACTTGCTGGGTAAGTTATCTATAGCACTATTTTTTTCTTATTCTTTCCCCCACTGGTAATAAATTGATAGGTGTATATTCAGTCACAACAGATGTTGGCTCTGTCGTCTGCTAAAGGCAAGAGAAAGCCTCACACACTGAATCACAAGATCTTAAAATCTTTAAATACATGAAAATGTACCAACCAAACACACCAAGTTAAAAGTGAGGCCATTTTGGTTAAAAACTGAGGCCATAAGATTAGAATATGTATTTTACTTTTAAGTAATGCACAAACCTACTTTATTTTCAGTTTCCTTATGAGTTACTCATTTCAATAACTAATTATACAAGGTTTTTTTTTTTTTTTTATAAAAAAAGAAGTTAAAAAAAATATGTGTTTTGTTTCTGGAGAAATCCTTAATCTAATAAGATAATCATGCCACAGCTCAGCGAGGCCAAGCATTACAAAATCCAAAACAAATCCCTCTTAGTCATGTTGGCTTGTTGTCAATGTGGAAAGGAGCAAAATGTTAAAAATAAGAGAATAAATAAAAATTCATAGCAGATTACAAAAACAGGTGCTGGTTAAGCTCTCCCCAAGGCCTGCTAAAACCTTAACTCTTGTAAAAGGACGTTAATACAATTACCATCTGCCCAGATTGTGCTGAAGATTTAGAAATGACTTTGGTTTCAAATACAAGAATGGATATTAAAAAAAAAAAAAAAAAATTTTGTGGGACAAAACATTATGCTCCACGAGTTAATAAATGCAAAGCTATGCAATGAAAAAAGAAAGTCAAAGTAAAAACAAGAAAGGAGGCCTCTTATTTGGCCACTATCTCCCACTTTTAAAGAAAGTTGTTTGGGTTTTAATTGCTCCGTCTCCTACAAGTTTCATGGAATCCAACATTGCAGCTTTTGTGTAATTTTGGTGATATACAGCATTAGCTAAGAGAAAGACACACAAACAAACAGTCCTAAAAGCATATTGAGCTGACTTTAAAATCCCCATGAAGGCCATCATTTCTCATGAATGTCTTTAAAAACAATTGTGTGTTCTCCAGCCTTGGCTTTTTTGAGCCTAAAACCAGAAGTCTAATCATCACAAAGTAAGATATGAGCTATATCTATGAAGAAAAATGAGCCATGAAAACATAGTTACGGTGCAATTTTTGAACCTTTTATATGAAACTGGAACATTCTGTACACCAGTCCAAAGCACTGAGTGGATATTCAGTTGAGATCTGGTTGTCTTTTTTAGCACAAAGGAGAGAAGACTGTTCTGGAGTCTTAAAAAATAAAGCAGTATTACAATGAGTCACCATACAAAATACCACTCCCTACATTCTATTCTCATCCATCTAGAAAAATAAGAAAAAAAGTTCTCTACCCAAACACTGACCTGTAATGTAGTTGTGAAATGTGTTCAGCAAAAAACCCAACTGTGCCAACAGCCACAAAGACTACTTGGTGCATTCCCAGCTCATGCCTCCTACGCACAAACAGAACACTATGAATAAGCTTCCCACAGTTTGCCAGCTCTATATTCTGCCTTTTCTGCAACAATGCTGTAGTCCTACCACTAACCAAACAGGGATGTTGCCAATCCATCATTAGCTTATTTTAATCGCTGCATATTTTTGTCAATCATAATAAAGAATAATAATAATTTAAAAAAACTAAGCAATTTACATATTCTTTATCTGCATGCTGTTGGTGTGCAAAAGAAAGACACTTGATTCTAGATTGAGACCACCATTGTTTCATTTTACTTGAGTTGAGGTCACAAGGTTGAGATAAGGTCACAAACTTTATCTTTGAGGCTGTAGCAAATTGCACATTAAACAATAAATTGGTCAGCATACATTTTCTCTTATCTATGAATATTTGTTACTTTCTTTATTTTAAATGACATTTGAAAAATGTCATGTTATGCATACTAAAACTGCAGCGCCCAAATTAAGAATTCAGATAAGGATGAACATATTATAGTCAGTACAAAAACACCAACAGTACAAGGTGCCAGAAATTTCAATTATTATTTTATCTATGCATCCATCAATCCATCCATCCATCCATCCATCCATCCATCCATCCATGCATCATCTTCCGCTTTCTCTGGAGTCGGGTCATAGGAGCCAACTCCCTTACTCACATTGTAAGTGTGACAATGGGCATATCTTTTGTGCTTTCCACAAACTGTGTATCTTGCGATCGCGGGTTTAGGATATTACAAGATTGCAAGATACCGAGTTTGCGAAAAGTGCAACCCGCATGCCAGCGCGTAAAAGAGTGCGTCCAAAAGGCATAAATCTGCGTCCACCTGGTCACATGTGGACGTGCAGAAACGGCTCTACCTCTCAATTACGCATCATCGTATTACTTGCATATGTTTTTATTCGCTTGAGGGCAGAGGATGTCTGGTCAGCAGTTGTGGTGGATGTGGGCAGTGCCTCGGGAAGTAGGGGTGCTGGGGGAGCTGCAGCACCCCCTGTTGGTGAGGCTGCAGTACCTCAAAAAAAATATATATATATAAAAATCCCAAACAATCAATCAAAACAAACAAAAAAAAAACATTGAAAACAAGAGAGAAAAAATGTGGTAGGAAAAAAATTTGAATGTTTAAAATTTACTCAAAATTTTCGTGGTCTGGTTTAATATTTCTTACAGTATTATTCAGTGGCAGGTTGTGTATTTGGTACCTGGGCCAGTGCGGGTTTAACTACTTAATCCACCATGACGTTATAATCATACAAGCCACCAATAAAAAAAAAGCAATATAACAAGAAGAGGGCGCTGCATAATTCAGAGATTACGCATCACTGTATTACTTGCAGACGTTTTTATTCTCTTGAGGGCAGAGGATGTCCGGTCAGCATTTGCGGTAGATCTGGGAATAGTCACGTCCAGGGTTGGATGGGGAATTTATTTCTGATATGTATGAAACTGCTGGTCTAGGAGGGACAGGAACATTAATTTTTCCTGATCTTTAGATCGGTTCCTTATCTGGCAGATCAGGTTTTCCAGAACACTGTTGTGGGGTTTCTTGTACTGTGCACGTATTCCTTCGTGTGCTGGCCCTCTCCTTGCGCAATCTCGGGTGCAATCTCTGTGCAATAGTGTCAAAAAACTCCTTCACCCCTGACAGACATCCAATGATTCGTTCTGCAGTATTTTAAAAACATCAGCTGCGCCGTGTTACTGACATCCGTCGTCTCGTCTCCCGCGACAAATGGAGTTATATACTTTATATAGTTGCTACGGCGCACACACACAAATTATAAACAAATTATATATATATATATGTATATATATATATATATATATATATATATATATATATACATATATATATATATATATATATATATATATATATATATATATATATATATATATATATAAACGCGCAGCTGTCTCAGACTCCCAGCACCCCCCAGCACCCCCTGATGAGAACGTGTTCCCGCGGCTATGGATGTGGGAATAGTCACGGCCAGACACGTCAGTCTGTACAGCTGTGGCATGATCTCATTCAGATGTTTGCTGTGTAGGAAACCAAGGAGATCTTTGGGACATTTCTCCTCAAAATCTGTCATGGCCTACATCACAGTCACTTCTGTTTTTAAACAGGTCAGACCATCAAATAGAGCTCCGTGGCTCTGGTGACAAGCTGGAAAAGGTTGGATGATATGTCTGAAACTGTTGGTGGTCGAGGACAGACAGGAACATTAATTCTTCGTGATCTTTAAATGCACATCTAATGATTACTTCTGCAGTATTTTGAAAGGCACATCAGCTGCGCCAAGACGCACAGCTGTCTCAGACTCCCAGCACCCCATCCTGAGAATATTTTCCCGCGGCTCTGCCTGGCCGTGTTTACTGGGAGCGCACCAACTATCTGGGACTTTCAGGTTACCGATAGGAATGTCTGTGTAAAAATATTTTTATGTATATATCAGTACAGAGGAGGAGGAGAAGGAAAGAAGAGGAGGAAGCTCTACAGCAGAGTTCCAGACGAGCTGCGCATGAAAGCTGCTCCGATCTGGATGAAAAGACGCTCCATAGCGATTTGCGGGTAGCGGTTTGCGGGTTGCAGGTAGCGCAACCTGCTCTTAAAGGCAATGGCTACTGACACACTGATTGGTTAAACAGGTGGAACGCCCTAACCAATCCCATGCATAATATAGCGGTAAGCACAGGTAAAATCGCGGGTTGAGGGAGGTGGAAGATTGCGTTCTTTGCGGGGGACGCCCCTCTCGCTACCCGCTATGCCTTAATAGCGGCTTTAGGAGGTTTGGCGCAAGATCGGGCCCATAATCTCTCCAGCGTGTCCTTGTTCATTTTAATACTTGTGTTAATAAACTGATACATTCTAATGAGAGAAGTTCTTTGGGGTTATCTTACACAGTTTTGTAACATTTGCTGGTTGAAGAAGTCTGTGCTCGAACTCACACCTTCTCTGTTGGTCTATAGCGCCACACCTGGTCACAGGCTGGCACGCATGGAACAACAGCCATTTTGAGACTGATTGTGCCGTTTAGTCTTTGTTTCCTGATTTATCAGGTGTATAGGTCTAAGCCTCCCTGGCATAGAGAGGATTGTGATTCCTCTGTAACCGAAATACACCCTCTGGTCCTCCTGCTTAAAAAGGGGAACCACAACCCCAGTCTGCCAATCCAGAGGTACTGCCCCTGATTTCCATGGGATGCTGCAGTGACGTGTCAACTAAGGCAGTCCAACAACATCCAGAGCCTTCAGGAACTCTGGGCGGATCTTGTTCACCCCCGGAGCCCTGCCATCGTGCAACTTCTTAACTACCTCTGCAACCTCAACTCCAGGAATGGATGAGTCCATCTCTAAGTCCACAGACTTCTCAAAACTTAGGAACAGGACTGTAGGAATGCTGAGCATCTTCCATCCTCTCTGTAAGTTTTTGCACATGTTTATACTTCTACAAACACATATTACTATACATAGGCTGCTACTCTTATATTTACACTATTTCAGCAATAACTGCATATTGGTCAGCGTTGTAGTCTTTGTACTATCTTGTTCTGTCTTGTGTTTTCTGCACGTTTGCACTTGTGCACTTTATGCATAAATTATTAGTTAGTTATTAGTCAGTTCTGCGATGTTCTGTGTTTGTCTTGTGTAGCACCTTGGTCCTATGTACTTGTATATAGCTGAAAAGTCAATCAACTCCACTTGAATTGACTTAACTTGAAATACTTTGAATACTTGTGGATGGGCCAGCGTGGTCTGGGCAGCTATCCTATTTTTTTTCTTTTCCTTTTTAATAGAAAGAATTTGTCTGGCTCCTCTGGATTCAACTTTGATTTCCATGGGGTAGTACCAGTGGATGAAGAAACAGCCATGACATAGGCGGACCTAGTTTCAAGAAAAGGCATCTAAAATGGTGTGCAGTGGAGTAGGAACACTGAAAAAGAAATTATGTTGGTTTTGCAGTAAAAACTTGTCGCTCAGAGGTGTTATTAGCAATTCTGCAGCCACCTTGGTTGTTTTGAAGAGTGGCTCTTGGATGTTCCTGTATGAGTCATCCCATGAAGCCCACCACTGCTACTAGTCTGGTATAGCTGTGTGTCCAATATTAGGGATTCCCAGGTAAAATTAGAGGGCTGGAATTTTAATGGGGCTGACTTCTTCCTCAGTCCTTTCAGGCATTGTGTTTCCACATATGGTGAGCGGGCTACATGTAGCCGTAGGTACGTTCAGTAGAGCTCAGCTAGGAGCTAGCATTAACTTGTTAGCTGCTGTGTCATTCGTGAATAGCTAACGTGTAGCGTCGAGCCTTTCTAGCATGGCAGGCTAATGAGGTTCACACCGACTACCCCAATAAAGATACTCACCCCAAGTATAGCTTCACTCCCCCAGGTAGCATGGCTGCCCCAGCACCTGTCGCGGGCACTGGGCATAAGGAGGGGAAGGGCTTGTCCCGCCATTGCCCCATGTCGTATGGTGCAACGGTGTCGGGAAAAGACCCAATGTGCATCGTGTGCATGGGAGCTAAGCCTCTCAGGCTGCACTAGCTGACCCTCAGACTTGCATACACTTTGCGACCATGCCCCCTAAGGTCCTGGAGCGGAGACTGCAAGTAGCGGTGTCGGGAGCGGACGGCAAGGACCCGTCCTTTGCCACTTCAGACACCTCTTGGGAAATCCACGCCGATCAACTGCAGGCACTGTTCTGCTGGTCGGACGCAATGGATAATGTTGTGCCATTTCCCCCGCTGTTCATCGACAGTTTCGAACAAGGGGAACACAACAGGGCGGACAGCAATGCTGGTTCCGACATCCTCGACACAGGCGACATGGAGGAGTGTGAGGAGGACACCACCTTCCCCACACAGCCAAGACCCCCCAGCTTAACCGAGACAGCCGCGCCGGTGGATAACAACCTCTACGAGGTTTGTAGATGAGCCACGGCTAAACTGAACATCCCCTGGCCAGTAGCCCAGGACAAGAATGGGGCGAGGAGGGACCTCTACGACGGGAAGAAGCTCCCACCCCGCCCGCCCTCCAGCCAAGCAATTGCTCCCGGCAGTCCCAGCCTGCATGACCGAGATGAGCCGGTACTGGTCGAGCCCGTACAAGAGCAAAGTAACCACACAGGGTTACTCGAAGCTGGAAGTGCAGGGCATGGCAGAGCTTGGGCTGGCCGAACCCCCAGCGGTAGAGCCTTCAGTGGCATACCACCTTCATCTGAACCGCCAGTCCTTGTCAGTGGCTTCAAACATCTCCCTGCCCGGTAAGACGGAGCGCACGGCAGCGGCTGTGTTACGTTGCCATCAGCTTATCAAGCGGAGATTTTGGAAGAGATGGGCCGCCAGCTGGATTCGGGAGCCCCAAATCCAGTGCTCTGGGATGAGATCTGTGTGGTTATTGACCTGCTACTGCGGTCCTCGTGTGGAGCAGTGCAGGGCAGCAGGCGCATCATGGGCCTGGCAGTCACGGGAGAGCGAGCTTTGTGGCTCTCTCTATCAGGACTGGGCGACACACAAAAAGCAGAAGTCATGGACGCCGCCTATGACCCCACCAAGGGGCTTTCTGGCCTGGCCCTTGAGAGGATGCGGGAGACCAGCACGAGAAGGAAGCAGGAAGGTGAAGCCTTCGACCTATGTCTGCCACAAAAGGAAACAGCACGGCCCCCACTCCGCAGCAACTTTGCAACCACAGATACGGCTGCAAGAGAACAGCTGGGAGACGTGAGACCAGCACACAGACCCAGCAGAGGTCGTGGCAGGCCGCAACCGAGAGCTGGGGCCGGCAAGCATGACTAAGGGAAGAAACCGATAAGAGTGGCCCGGAGGGCGCAGTCAACCGTGGAATATAGAGGGGGTGTGGGCTTCCCACACGTCAACCTGTCTGTCAGAGACAGACGTGATGTCATTGGAGCTTCCGTAATGATCTCGCCTGAAGCGATTCCCATAGTGAAATACCTCACTCTGTTATCAGAGAACCAGGGTTTACATCAAGTAACCCAGCGTTTCTGTTCGCCGTTTGTACAATGCATAGTGGTGGCGTTAAATGAGAAGACACAAATTTGTATGCAAAACCTACATTAGACAGCTGAATGACGTCATCTTCTGCCTACAGCATGCTCACTCAGGCTGGCAAGGTTTGGCCCACTGGGCTGTCTTTGATACTGACCTAAAAGAGTGTCATGTTT
Organism: Hirundichthys speculiger; assembly: GCA_018398805.1. Classification (NCBI taxonomy): domain Eukaryota; kingdom Metazoa; phylum Chordata; class Actinopteri; order Beloniformes; family Exocoetidae; genus Hirundichthys; species Hirundichthys speculiger. The sequence continues at coordinate 4,731,958 of JAGFBZ010000648.1, forward strand.
CATAATGCTTCCTTACGTATGCATTTTAAAACAAAACGTGATTGGCACAGCAATAAAACTACAGTAAAATTCATGCCTTCACAGAACCTTACAATAAAAGTCATGATCGTGAATATTTATTTATAATTTAATTGCCATCAAAACAATATTGATAGAGAAATGTATTGTTTTTCTGTTTATTCTTAAGCCCAGTGTTTGTCTGAATGATATTAGCACATCTAACTATTTGATGCAAATCTGACTAATCGCTTCCTCCAAGCTATTGGGCTCCTTTTTAATTTGTCTTAAATGCAAAATGTGCTCACAGCAGTGGTGTGGTGTTTGGCTTCGCAGCTTAATCCAGGATGTTATTGTTAATAGACACTCAGCCTGTTTAATATTAGACGTTAAACAAGATAAGCAAGTGGTGCCATTAAAGTACAAAAAAAAACAAGGACTGCCAAGTGTGTGAAGCATAATGGAAAGAGAGCTGGAAACAGCTGAATGGTTACAATTCAGTCATGTAGCTCAAATAATAGTGGTTTGGCAATTACATATGGTGGGCCTAACTGTGATGGCAATGGCAATAATACTAACAAAATGGCTATTGTATATGGTTATAAAACCTCTAACTTCATAAAATATTTTAGTATAATCCATTGGATTCCAGATACAGCTTTCACCAACAACTGCAATGTCAAAGTTGCTCTTTTGCTATGAATCACTTTATATTTCTCTAGCTACATTTGTGAACACGATAAAACCTAAGCTCACAGGGTTAGAGACTGGATTACATTTTATAAAATATTAATCCAATCCACTTCTTTTAATGACTGCTCAGTGATGTCAACAAAAGAGAAGCATGCTTCTGTCTGACAACTTTTTAAAAATCTAAATTAAGAAAAAGGGACGAGTTGAGGAAACGTGCAGACTACACCGAAATTGTGAGTCGGGTTAGTGTGTGTGTGTGTGTGTGTGTGTGTGTGTGTGTGTGTGTCAAAAGAAATTAGATAAAAGAATAATTACAGACCTCATCTTTAAGTTGCCCGGTGATGGCTGTCCGTCGTAAACTGATACTATATCGAAGTCTTCCTCCAACGCCAGCGTAATGAAGGTTAGCTGGATTCGATTCCTCTCCCCTGTTATTATCAGCCATGTACAGTTGGCGTAGTTGGGATAGCCGTGTGGAAAACCAGGCGATTCTATAGTGCCGTTGAGGCCCTGGACTACACCTCCACAGGATTCAGCTGGAAGGGAGACATGAGACAAAACAATAATAAAATACAGCAAACCTTCATACATAAAATCATAACACATAAGATAAGTTTAGATACAGTACATCATCAAACATTTAACACCTGCCGTGCATTATTCAGATTTAGTTTCTGACTCAGTAAAGAGTAAATATAAAAACACAAAACTCTTCGACATAAGTTAATCCTACACTTTTGGAAAACCTTTAGAAGTGTAGAGGTATGTAAATGTGAACTGAGCAGACCAGAGAAAAAAACTCCTGTCGTCACATCCAATTCCCACACAATGTAACACGTTCCTCACATCCTCTCTTGACATGGCAGCACAGCCATGAGCTTCCATGCAAACACTTTGAATATGAATACATGGCATCTGTCTGGATTTCAGCTTCAGTCTCTTTATTCCTGACAGCGTTAGTGGTGCAATCCACAGATCTTCAACTAGAAGTAACCTTCCATTACACTTGCACTCATAAACACTCAGGCATGCACAGAATACTAAAATGGTGTTGTTTTAACAGCAGGACTGTGTGATTGCAGGCTTGGCTCATTAAAATCCTATGAAGTTAAACATTCAAACATTAAAAAATAGGGACATGAAACCTTGTACAACCCTAACCCTGTCCTCCCACCAGTAAACATATGGATGTAGATCAGAGACTTTTTATAATTTACCTTAACCACAAACACAAATGTTGATTTTTAAGTGATCTTGTTTTTTTTTTTTTTTGCCTCCTGGAATAGTCTATGACAGAGCATGTTCAGTGCCGAACAGTTGCATCATATGCAGTATCTTGATGTGTCTGTGCAGTCACAGTGTCTTATTATTATGCCACCAGAGCCACTTATTCAGACTTGTTTTAAGGAAACCTCAAGCTCAGATAAATTAAAGATCTCTGTAAGATGTGATTCAACACAAGTCCCGGTACATACTTTTTCACCCTCTCTATGTGGCTTGAAGAGTATATTCTCAGTCACTGTTTGCACATACGTGTATAAATGATAAATATGTACAAAATGACATACTTAAAAGATATATTTACACTAAAAGGCTGTTCTCTGATATTTGGATATCCAGATTTTTATTATTTAGAGTGGACATCTGGTTTTTAATTTTGGAATCCAGATATTCATTTGCTGCCTTTTTTCCCCCCTCAGACCGCTGAACTGCCAAATACTGTTGTTAGCATGTTATCATTTTTATCTCACCACCAAAATGTGGAGCTTGTAATATAATACAATCAGACAGTACTCTCACTCATCTGGTGCCATGAATGTCACTGGAAAGAACTGTAGTTGTTGACAGAGAAGAATACCTTAAATTGAGTGATAAGAAGGGGAAGACAGTCCTGCAAAATATGCAGCTGCAATCTCGCCAACCATGGCAGTAAAACAGCCGTGTAGAAAAAGGTATAATAAAATCACCTGGATGGCGTAGTGCATACACCGATCAAGCATAACATATTGTGACTCCCCGCTTAATCATGAGCATGTCCTCCTTGTGCTATTAAAAGAGCTCAAATCAGTCAAGGCCTGGACAGAGAACATCCAAAGGTGTCCTGGAGTGTCTGGTACTGGGATTCAAGGATCAATAGATCCCCGTGGGTTGTGTGGTGAGGTCTCTGTGGAAGGGGATTGTTTCCCACGGATGCCATCATGTCACGTCAGATTACCGTCTGCGGTGTTTAAAGACCAAATGAACACCTCAGATTATTTGCTGTGTTCTTTGAGCACTTCCTAACAAACTCTGCTGACCCGCTGGGGCCGCAGCTCCTGTGCCAGAAAGATGTTACCATGTTGAGGGTGTAATTGGTCTGCAAAAATCTTTAGGTAGGTGCCAAAACAGGATGCAGGTTTTCCCCAACAGAACATCGCACTGAAACAAGATGAGTAATATTTACTCACATTACTTGTCAGGGGTCATAATCTTGTTTCGTTGCTGTATAGCATCATTGCTTCAATACAATAAACTACCCCGGAAGTAGCTGTTATGGTGTAAACCAAGCAGCTAGCTGCGGTGAACAGTAATATTGCAAATGATACACACTTGGCTCTTGCTGGTTTGAGACTGAACATGTACTTATAGAGTAATAGATTAGATTATTGATGTTTTCTGCACAGTTCTCTTAAGGTCTGCACTTTGGCTGGGCAACAATGTGACACACTGATTCTTTTATTTTTATTTCATTATGCTGTAAATTTCCAGATGAATTCATTTTCTTGTTGGATGAACACATTTTGCCGGAGCTTTAGCTGTTGGACAAATGGCCTCAGATTCAACTCTAGAAGACTTTGGTATACAGAGAAATTTGTGATCAGGGTGGAAAAAAATCCTTTTAAAAAATTAAAAATCGTAAAAGTGTTAATGGCAGAATCTACTTAAAAAGTGTTTAAACTTAAATCTATGTTCCCTTATAACATTCTGTTATTAAATTATTATTAGCAGCAGAAGTGCATTAGTGTTTTACTGGAATGAACATATTAATTTTGAATGAACATGAAGATTATTCTCTCGATGGTTTGTACTCTTTTCTTCCTAAGTTCTTAAAAATACCCAGAAAATATGTAAGCTCTCAAAACAATTTTTGAAAATAGTATAAAATCTGAATAGAATGAAATAAGTATTTTAAAAAGATGGATAAATGCGCGGATATTTATTTATTTATTCTTTTTTTTTTTTCATTTAAAAACTTTGATTTTCTAAAATACCTCGTAACAAAAGCTGACTAATGTCAAGTAAAAACTAGCGTGTATCTCTCTGAGATGTGGTTGGGTGGGGTAGAAAGGATTGGAAAACAAAAGTTTGGCAGTATAGACGTGTTTCTGTGCAGCAACATCACAGAGGCTGCAAAGCAAGGGGGGCAGAAAATAGTGCTCGTCTTAGTGTGTTTGGCAGAGCCAAGCTCCTAAACAGAGATGAGAAGGCAGTTAACTGTACCAACTGCCAAAAAAAGATGGATGAAAATTCAATCAATATCCTGAGGGGATCAGGGTCCTTTGCCAAGAACAGGAGAGGCTGTGGACCTGGGCCAAGAAAAGGGTAAAATGGGGTTCTGCTTGTAACAAGAGCAGTGAAGCTTCCGCAGTGCCCACTTTGTGTATCAAGATGCAAAATGCTGATCCAGTGTCACAACTCTTTTTTTCCCACTTGTACTACACAGAGAACATCATTTTATGCATTTAAAGACTTGCCTTTGTATAAACACCGGACTTCTGTATGTAGATCAGACCATGGAATGATAAACTTGGAAATTCCTTGTCATGACTAATGTAAAGACTTGTAGTTTAGTTTTTTCCCCACATGGATGGGCATGAATCCAGCAATATTCGCAAGGAGGAAAACCATCCATGACATGCCCTGCATTAAGCCTTTGGGTTTTCACCGTTATTTTCTTTTCCCATCTGAAAACTCCATCTATACATTTCTCCTTTCATCTCTTCACCCTCTTACTAGTTCTGCTCTTCTTTCTTCCATTTTCAGCTACAACATAGTTTACTGCTGAGCTCCAGGTATATGTGTGTGCATGTGCCTGTGTGTGAGAGTGGCCAACATAAAAAGCCAGAAGTAATTGTTTCTCTGATAGTGATGCAATTCATCAATTAACCTCAGGTCAAAGAAAAAACACGTTACCTTTATATACCCCTCCCCCATTTGGTGCACACCAGAGACAACTATCAAGCAATCCAGTCACCCAAATCTTAAAAAAAATCTACTCACTAACTGCAGCTGTAAAGGCAAATGTAATTCAACCACGCAGCTTGCCAAAAGGTGATACTTCAACTAAGAACAACAAAACAGCAAAAGATCTTTAAAAAGACAAACAAAAAAGTGCTGCAAGGGCAGGTGATCCAGTAGAGGAAAAACAGAAGCTAATCATGCAAAGATCCAAATTAAGGTGAGACCAAGGACATGACGAGGAAAAAAAAAAAAACAGAAACAAAAACCTAACATGCTAAAGACCACAAAAATGACCAAAGGCAAATACAGAGACACGGCATCTGGGTAACAACAGACGGACTGACAGGGAAAAGAGTAAAGACAGTGTATACAAACAGAGGCTGACGAGACACACGTATGACCTCTCAGAGGAGATGAGATCAAGTAAAGTTAAACGGATGAATTAAAAACATCAAAAACAAACAAAAACAAACAAAATCTCAAGAAACACAAAAGAAATTCAAAACTGTATTAAACAATCAACAAAAGAGCACAAGAAAGCCAAAGATGAAACTCAAACTAAGAAAAATAACAAGACTCAGATAGAAGCAAGACAATGACACCGGACTGATTACATTTAAACATGTTCAGAAAATATTTTCACTTTCATGCACAGATTTACAGAAACAAAGTGTTAGGCTGGTGAGTAAATATGTGAGTCTCCATGTCTGTTTTTGTCTTCTTTCATCAGAATTAGATCAAATTTTGCTCACAGCACAAAACAGATGTTCTTGTTTGTCTGAAGTAGCTGAAAACCCACAAAAAAACATGTAAATACCTGCACAAGCTGAAACGGACAAGTTGGCAGTAACACAGAAGCGCACACACGACACAGCTCTCACTAGCACTTATATATAAAAAAAAAAACTTCCAGCCATCTGGAGTGTCGCAATTAATTTCAGATTGTTCTCAACTGTCTTTCCAACCTAATTCACCTCTCCCCTTCAGTCATATGTGTGTTTGTCTCCCATTCGGTTTTTAATTGTTTCTCTTTTGGTCTGCCATCTCTTTCGCTACCTGGCGCCCTCTGCCTCCTCCTTAGCAGATCAAAACAGCAGAATTGAACAGACACTTGTATCAAGCCATATTGCAGCCTGATACTGGGGGGTTTCAAACAGCTCTTTGTTTAGCCTCTTGGTTAATGGCATTTTGGGTTACGGTGTTTAGTTCTTTTTTTTTTATTTTTTTAATTATCATTGTTATTCAGGTGCAATTTTTCCAGTTTTGACTCCCAATGCCTGTTCATACAAGTGAGTCCATAAGAGTACATCAAATTAAAAAGGTGTGCCGTGCAACATTTGAAAAAGTAAATTAAACTAATTATAAACATGAATGTTAGCAGTATGTCATGAAATTGTGACTTGGTGATAGGTGACAGGTAATCAGAAAGCTTTGGCATGTTATTCCTTGGACAAAATGAAGGTCTGCAGTAAATAAGACGGTAAGCCTCACAAGGCTTTTTATGCGGCATCGCCAATGTGAACTTTTTTGTCGTACTGGGAGAGAATCCCATTTTGTAGATATATCAGGATAAGTTTTGCAGGAATAGCTGAGATTAAAAAAAAAAAAAAAACATTTTTTTCCAGATTTTAGACAGATTTTAGACAGATTTTTTTTTTTTAAACTTATCTTAAAATCAACTAAATTGAATTAAATTGATTTTAATTAGTCGCTGCCCCAACACATGACTGCAGATAAAACCCCACCCTCCACCACAGACCTGAAGAAGATATGCACCATATATCTGCACTTAAGACACAACCTAAACTTCCTGAAAAAGCCTGGCCTGCTCTTTCTCTTTTTGTAAACAGGCTCAGTATTGGATCTCCAAGCTCGTGTGTTGTCCAGGTGAACACTTAAGAACACTCTACCTCTTCTCCCGAGGTGGAAATGATGCTCAGCTTCTTAAATCCACAATCATCCCCTTTTTCTTTTTCAAAGTGGTCGCTGTTCGCAAACCATGCCACAAAACGGTCTACCAGTCCTCTGTCCCCGACCTTCTGTCCATCCCTGACTCAACCCACGGCTGAAGAGTCATCAGACTATTCCTGCAGGTGAACAGGAATATGAACTGTGCTAGAAATCTTTCATGTACTTGGTGAAGAAATATGGTCAAAGTACAGCCCCCTGTGGTGTTCCTGTGCTGCCGCCCGGCTGCTCAGACACAAAACCCTTCACTCTCGCAAACTGACATCTGTTTGTTAGGAAGTCAATAATGCAGGAAGTTATGGAGGGATGCGCTTGTACTTCCTGGAACTTCCCACCTTTTTTTTCCCCCTGCAGCCTTGTTCTGGTTCAGTCTTCCCAGTTGCCTCATCACCTGACTGCTGAGAACAGACAGGCAGAAGAGGGAGGTAGAGAGGATGTCAACGTTACCCCCGATACGTGGGAAGATTAGGAGATGATGAAGGGCAGCTAGCTGATGAGTGGTGACCTTCAGTCTAAAAACATTTAATCATGAAAACTAATATGTTCACCTTCCTCTGAGAAAACAACAAATAAGCTCTGGTTTTGATTAACAGAAATTGTCAACTAATTTGGTGTGAAAAAAAGAAAAAATCTCAATGAGACACATTTAAATATGCGCAATCATGGTCTGTAGGTCTGTTTTGTTGCTCTGGTGACAGAATATTAATATTGGAGATATTCAGAAAAATACAGCAGGGGAAATTGTGCAGTTATTCCAGTGTTTCAGTTTTCCCTGCATCCCTCCTTTCTATGAAATAAAGCGGTTTTATCCTCTGATATTTATGAAGAGTATCTGTATTTCTTTGTGGTTAAAAAAGGGGCAATAAATAAATAAGGATTTGGTGAATACATTTTTTTTTTTTACAAGCTATGCTTTTGAGTTTACTGTCCCATCAGTCAATAAGAATGACAGAAATACACAGAGCAGGCTTGTGTGACTGTGTATATGACATACTGTAAATGAATCTTTGTGTGATTTTAAGAGTCTAACATAGTCAATCCAGACACAGAAGAAGTGTGCTGTCATTGGCACATGCACAACGCACTTGGACTGAGCCTGAATATTTGGATATGTTGATGTTTACTCTTTAGTGGGGCATCACGTTTTAAATTGTGGTACCTGGATATTTGTGATTTGGAAATGATAATACACTGTCTTCCTGGCCAGGAGAGGACCGTTCTGTTACTCACTGACAACTGTTAACTTGCAGTGTTTTAGTTATCTTTAGCTACTGAAAGAAAGACGACATTACAAAGACTTTAAACTGCGCAGTGACAAGACAAGGGCAGTCTGCCAAATATACCGTTGCGCTACAGCCTTCCATGTGGAAAATAGCCATGAAAAGTCGCTTGGATGTCAAAAGTAGCTGGATTGCAACAATATAAACAAGCAGCTACCTGCTAGCACATTTAGCTAATGTCACTGCAGATGCCACGATGAAGCTGTTTTTATTTGCAGTAAACAACAACATGGTACATGATATACACTAATGATATAATAAATATATACAGTACAACTAGATACAAATATATGAGATGTAAGAGTTGTAAAAATACATTTTCAAGTGTCCTCTGAGTGGCAGTCTCCCCGAGGTGTGCAGGTACTGCCTGCTGCAGCCTGGCCCTCTCGTTCCCAGTCTGTTGTCCTTGCAAATCAGGCGATTCGTGGTCGATTCTCCTCTGAGTCTGGGTCCCAGCTACCCACAGCTTCAACCTGCCTCCCCCCCGCTTTCACCTCCAATATTTGTGCACCCCCCTGCCCCCTCCAAGAGCTCAACAGATTTGAAGTCATGGATGCTGCATGTGGAGCACCTCATTGGTTGTAACCTTCCACTGAAGCTCCAGGGCCCATAAATTGGGATTCAGGCTTCCTCACACTGCACAGTCAAATACAGACATTGACACAAATGTTAATGTACTCTCTGCGCCAGTCTTCATTAAAAAAAGAGAGGGCTAAGTATTTTGTTTGCTCCCCGTCTTTCAGGTCTTGTGGGACCATCTCCGTTCCATTTAACTTGTTTACAGTCTGCACAAACACACTGTTGTGAGACCAGATTTAACTATAAGTTCTTGAGAAATTATACATAAAACTTAATGGTGTATGCCAGCACTCAAAATATGTAATGCAGGAAATGAATCAGTTTTACCCAATAACTTGCACATAGATTGCCTGATTTGGTAATGGATTGGATTAATGCGTGGATCTACATAACAATCAGACAGGCAGTTAAATTTCAGATACTCAGGGGCAGGGAAAGAGGTGAAGCACTTTAGCAGAACCTGATCACAAGGTCTCTGGCTCGTAAATCAAATGCCGGCCTCTTTCCAGAGTGTTTTGGGCCACAAATCAAATGCATCTTTTGAAGCTACGCTGTGTAGAGCTATTGACTTCACTGATTCAGTACAGGCAATGAATTTGTAGAGAAGAGAGGACGGGTGCAGAGAAAGAGAGGAGAGGAATCTTGTCTGTTTTCTAGAATCCTTGTTTTCATTCTCTCCTTGCCTTCTCCCCCTCACGCTTCTTTTGTGATGCATACAGCCTCCCCTCCATCCTTGTTTTCATTATCTCATTGTCAGCATCATTGTGCTCTCCCACATTATGTTTGTCTTCTCTACCCAACCTTCTGTCCATCCATGTGTTCTCTATTACACTAGTATTATCACCATCTCTGTACCTCTCTTCCTCCCCACAGCTCAGTTCCTCCATCTCCTTTCCCAGCTATGTTAATAACCCTCCGTTCCTACCTCTGTCCTGGTCTCTCATCCCTTCACCCCTCCTGCTCTCTCTGCATACCTCTTTCACCACAATTATCCCTGCATTAGCCTCATCGCATCTCTCCCTAAGTGTCATTATATTTTTTTCTCCGCTTCCTCTCTATTATTATCTCTATGTCATATTGCCTCTCTCCTGGTGTCATTATATCTATCTGCTGTGTTTCCTCTCTTATCCTGCTAGATTGTTGGGTTGTTTTTATTCCACCCACTCACCTGCTATATTTATCACACAAAGAAAAAATACCACAACATCTCTGTATTTGTCTTTCTCCCTGTAATCTCTGGTGTTCTCTGTAGCCCACTGTCAAAATGGTTAAATAAGTGGGACTGGTGTTACAGGTTTGGGGGCATTGAGGTGCTTACTGGTAGTAAAAGAAGATCTCTGGAATATGGTGTGAAACTTAGCTACATTAAAAACTGTTTATACTTTGTGATCTGCAAAAGACCATCACTGATTTCAAATATTAGTTGTGTTATTTTGATCTTTTTTAAGATACTTATCTGGAATGTACATGATAATGACATCGAACCTTTATCAGATCTGAAAATGGGGTAATTTAAAGTGAAGATGAAGCAACAATAACACAAGACATATCAGACAAGTGTCATTATTAATTCAATAAAAACAAGCAAAAATTCTGAAGCATTGGTTGCTACACTAAGAACAGCTTGACTGCTTTGTAGAAATTGGGAAGGGAAGTATCAGTCAGGCTGACGTTTTAAATCACCTGTATTGTTGATCAGTTAATCAAATGTCCTTCATTAATTGATGAGTGGTTTTGGCCATTTGGAACATTCAGATGTGTATTAATGGGGGAAAGACATCAGCAATGCTCTTAGAAGAAACTGTTGCTGCTCATCCACCTGACAGCGTTAGTCATTTATATGTGAATATATAGTTAATATTCAAGACAGTAAACAGTAAAAGTTAACGTGTTTGGAAGGGTTGCCAGTAGTAAACCTTTTCTTTGAAAAATAGAATAAAGTGTGTTGAGATTTACCAAATTTTATCTTGACAGGATTTTGGACTTTTTTATTTTGCCATTTCACTTCATAAGAAAAGCAAATGCAACATATCATCAAAACACATCATACCAACTGCAAAGCACGATTGTGGAGGTGTGCTGATTTTCACCAAGTTGACCATGAGCTTTTCTGTATTCTAGCTTAGGTTTGCAAAATTACAACTCAATGAACCATTAGACATCTGGAACAGTGTTGTTTAACACACAACATAAGGAGTGTCATACCAACTGTCAAGCACGGTGCTGGAAGGGTAGTCATATGGGCATGTTGTGCAGTCACAAAACCTTTCAATCAACCTGATTTCTATATACTGAAGTATTCTAAAGTATTCAAACATGAGGCCATCTGTCAAACTGCTGAAACTTGGCCAAAAACTGAAAATCCAGAGAATGACTGACAAATAAAAGATTCAGAGTGCAGTAATGTCTCAAAGGCTGACCTCAACCCGACTGAAAGGGTTAAAGCAAGTTCTTAAGATAGACTATTTCAAGTCATTGCTGATGAACACGACTCTATAAGTCACTGAATATTAAGGTGTAGTTTTTTACACATTGTCTCAAGATTTTGGTTAAAATGTATTTCTTTTGGTCAAAAAAATGCACAGTGTAAGATATTTTATTGTTCATCTGATCTTTGATTGACCTAATTTCAAAACCTGGTAAAAACCAGATAATTGCTTTTAATGTAATATCCTGATAGGTAAAACATTACGATTCAAGGTGGGGGTGCTTAGTTTTTCATATGGGATGTTGTGATAAAAATCATTAAAAGGCTCTAACTAATGAACATGCAAACAGTGTTTATTAGTCCCACCCCTCCCCCACCCCCTCATTACACTTCAGTAAGTTGATCTAAGATCCTAGAACTTGCTCATATGCTTCCTGTCCTATTCAAATGCATATTATAAATGCATAAAAATGAAACAACTGTAAATTTAATATATAGCAGAGGAAGGAGCAAAACATCAGGTCAGGGACAGTGTATGTCCCGTCACCAGTCACTATGGCAACCTTGGAATATTGAGAGACATTTATCAGACTGCATTTGACCCAGACACACACACACACAAAGGGCAAGCACACAGAGAAGCACAGGAAGAATCAAGGTTACTTCCAAAGTAAATCCCAAACATTGTCAGCATGGAATAGGAGTTGCTGTCTGAAGATAGGAGATATTGGTAAGATTGATAGTGTGTGTGTGTACGTGTGTGTGTGTGTGGGGGGGGGGGTCAGTCAGTGCTACACATATTAGAAATCAATGTCAGGCCCTGCACGATTCCCTGTAATCATATAGTTTTAAGTATTTTTTTTTTCATAACATGTTGCATAATAATAACTCTTCAGGTCGGTAAAATGGGCACATAGGAACTGTTGCTATAGAAACACCAGAATAAAAACACCCTCCCTGGTAACGACACAAGTTTTCATTTCTCTGTATGAGATGGAAAAAGGGGGTTTCACTCTTTGTGTTCTCATTTTCCCTCTTTGCCGTCTCCCTTTGAAATGAGACAACTGTTTCTCCCTCTACTCTCTCCATGTTCCACTTTCATTCCATTTCTCACTCCCTCTTCTCCTCCTTTCAGCCTCCCCTGCTACTTCTTCAGAAGGCCCCATTTCTGTGGGTGAAATTCATTGAACTAGCGCACTGGTCTTGACTGACAGATTTTTGGTAATTTCGGGACCAGAACTTGCAGGGGTTCTGCAGTGCACCTGCAGTATTAATGAAGAAGAGGCCAGTGAGGAGGAAGAGATTTTCACTTTCAATAAAGAGCAATCGCCTTATTCTTCGCCTCACCTTTAAGAAGGATACTTCCAAAGCACATGGGAATAATGGAGGAAACTGCACAGAACAATGGACAATGATCTTAAAGCATAAAGCGAAAAGAGAAAAGGATTCCAGATATGAAACAAGTAATTAGAAGTTTGTGTGAGTTCAGCACAATTTATTCAAGATTTAGGATTGTGAGCTATTTTCAGAGTATGCTGTACTGCTGAAGTTATAGGCTGCAGATAAATACCAGTTTTGCTGTCCTCAGATAGCTGCAAAAATGTCATTATTGTGAAGACAGTTGCACATTAAATCTGATGTTAGGAACCATCCCTCTTTTCGAACTGTTTCAGTGATTAAATGCAAAACAATACATTATCTGAAATGAGACATGAGTCTAGGCTGGTGCAGGCACAATCTAAATTTCTCTTAAAGCGAGGCAACACTAACTCAACTAACGTATGCTGACAGAGTCCTTTGGTGTGCCCTTGCCCTAATGTTGGTGAGGCAATGTCATTCCAAGTTACAATGTTACTGAACCCATGCAGGCAGGAAATTATCCACTTGCCTCAAGTAATGTTCCACTGCACCAAGCAAGACTCCTGTGTGACATTATTCCTCCAAATACCATATATGTGAACCATCGTACCAATAAACGAGCCCATTCTCAGCTATGATTAGGGATTTTCTGCTGCTTTGAGATTTTAAACTTACATCTTTACTACAAACAAGCAACCACTTTAATACCAATGGAAAAATTAAATACATTCCTGTATAATCTTTATTATTCTTTGCTCAGTATGCAGAAAAGTTTGAGAAGGTTTAGCAGTCAGAAACGAAGTTAGCATGCTTCATCAAGAGTAAGTTTCAGCAACACGTCTACCATTTACACCGGTGGTACCCAACCCCTGGTCCGCGGCCCAGTACCGGTCCATGGGTCATTTGGTACCCGGCCGCAGAGAAAAAATAAATAACTTCCATTATTACTGTTTGATTTATTATACCAAGTCTAAATAATGTTTTATTTTGAAAAATGACCAGATTCTCTCCATTATATTCATCCATGACTTATTCTTGACACATGACAAGACTTCAAAACCCGTGTCTCGGTCACGTGGCAAAATGAGTCAAAAACAAACATCTTCAGAAAGTGTCTTTGCACCGAGAGGATGTTGGCGCAATGTTACGAGGACGCTACTAATAAAGTTGCATGTGAATACACAGCAGATTTACGTTTATTTTAATATATAGAAAATACCACAGTTTTTATGCTGCTTGTATCATTTTATTTTGTTGTATTTATCTGCGACACATTTTACAGACTGGACTGTGAAAATATCGCCTGACATTAAACAAGCAAAAAAGGTTGGGGACCACTGATTTACACCACATCATGTTTCTAATGTTACTTAGAATTAACTTCTTTATGTCAAAATTGAATGAAATTGAAGAACATAAAATAATATTAATAAAATGAATTTGCACATCAAATAAACACACAGGTTTCTGAGTTCCTCATTCAGTTTTCAGTGAGAGCCAGCTCAGAACAGAGTGAGCATCTTGTCTTAGATCATGTTCCATTTTTATTTCCATCTTTTACCTGACTTTGAATGCTTCAAATAACCATAAGCAGTTTGAGTGTCCTTTCACAAATGAAAGAAGAACAGAGCATGATATCGGTAGATGCATCAGTGCAGTACCTTCAGCGATACAGCGGACGCTGTACTGGACTGTCATGGTGAATAAACAAGTGAGACAAAAGGTTAAATGGTCGGTCTGCATACCTATGCTCATGTGTAGCCATGAGATCTGGGTGCTTACCAGAAGAATGAGATGATGAATACAAATGAGCATCTTCTGAGGGGTGCTGGGATTTCCCTTAGAGACACGGAGTGAAGCTCATTCGTTGGAAAGATCCTCAGAGTAGAGCTGCTGCTCCTCTGCCAATAGCAGCCAGCTGAGATGATTCAGGAAATTACCTGGAATGCTTCTTAAAAGCCTGAGGGTTTTTAGGCATGCTGAACCAGGGGGGAACCTCAAGGGAAGCATAGGAATGCCTTGGTATTCCCCCAGAAGAGATGTCCTTGAAAGATATACATATGAATCACCAAGATTCCGCTTTCCAGGATTGCTGTGCATGACCTTCTGTCTTTATCTGCATTTCATTTGCAATAGTAAGATATATGATGCCTTAATTTCTTTCTCCTAATGTTGTTTTTGTCCTTGCACTGTTAACACTGCTTCCCCTTTTTCTCCCATCTTCATTTTAACATATATTCACACCTTGATTTCTTCTGGATGTGTGTGTATGTGCGTGCCTCTTATGCTCACAACCTGCTTGCTCATGTGAAACATCAGCATCCCCACAGATGAATAGTTAAGTGTATTACAGCATGGAGAGTATTGGGGGGTCCAAGGGCAAAGATACAAGAAATGCCTAGTTCACTTTTGCAGTTTTTACCTATCATTTCTATCTTTTCAAATCATTATGTCTCTAGTTTTTGGGGATGTTTTGCAATAAAATTGTTCTTGTTGTGTTTCTTTTCACACACTCATGCATGTTATTCTGGATTATCTCCCTGGGGGCCTGAGGCTACATGTCTATTACTGTGGTGGACAGTTGGCAAGCAAACACACCGACTGAACTGCAGCTGTTGTAGAGTCCTGTGTCTGAGAAATGCTTGCATACGTTTAAGTTTTTGCACTGTGACACACATTTCGCGATTATTTACGTCACACTGCTGAGAATCTCTTCTTGCCTCTCTTCACTTTACCCTGTCTAATAAACAAATGAGGCACAGGAATTCAAAAGGATGAATGAACTCAGAGGTACACAGAAAATCAACTTCTCTGCTAAATCCTGCAGAGAAGCCTGATTAGGACTATAAAATGCAGGGCCACTGCAGGTGTAACCAATAAGGAATATACGAGAACTGACAGATCGCCATTAATTTGGATGGAGAAAAGAGCTAAATTACTTACAACTGAATTAGTTAAATCCAAACATCCGCTTGGATAAATCATAGTGTGGTTTAGGATGGTAAGAACCTCAAAAAAACGTGTGTGTGTGTGTGTGTAGCGAGAAAGCTGAATTTCACAGGATAAAACCTACGTTCAGTTGTACATTCCAGTGTTCATTACAATATAATCTTGCAAAGTCTAATCATTGTTTAAGACAGATAACATCAAATCAATTTAATACTTTTTTAATACTTTTTCACCTCTTGTGTTTGAGTAACAACTGAGTGAAATCACTTGATGCTTGATAAAACCATTAACAGCGCTTGTTTGGAAGTGTGAACACATTCTTATGTGCTTTAGAATAAAACTGCTGTGATCTTATACTTTATTCTATGGATCATGCTGTGAGCCCTGTAAATGCAACATGGCTTTACATATATTTAACAAACGTTTTAAAATATATGCCTTTTGATGATATTTGATATGCCAGGACTGAGTTTTGGAGAGCCTCTAATGTGTCTTTGGGACCAACATTTAAGTTAGCTTTGTGATGAAACAGTTTACCTGATCATCAGTTTGATCCACATTAAAGTGACAGCCTGGGGTCACACTACTTATTCTATACGCTTAAACGTATAAAAAAGCAATACATTCAACTACTCAAATCAACTTTTTGTATGTTTAACAAAAATCTGCGTCAGAATATGTCTGAATAATATTATAAGTCACATTTGTTTTGAACATCGGTTCATTCAGTTTTTGTTCAGTTTTGCCTGTTGTTTCCTTGGTAAACTGGTTCTTTTGCTGTTTGGACTCCTGTTAAGCTATCAAATGTTTTATTTCCCCTGCTATGTGACTCCCTCATTTCCATTTAGCTCCTCTTTTATAATTTTCTACTCATGCAGGGCACCGGGTAGCTCTTTTTCGGCAGGTGCCCCATACACATGCAGCCAGCCCAGGCTCGACTCCTGGCCTCTGGCCCTTTGCTGTATGTGGCCCCATTTCCCATCAAACTACTTTCAATAAAGGCTGCTGGAGCCACATGTTTTTCTTGTTTTCCTCCGCATGTTTGTTACTGTCTTTATATCATCTCTTTTCTCATTCGTCCCTTGATGGTTCATCATTTGTGCATCCAGCTCCTAGTGTGGCTTCCTTCGTATTGTTAAGTTAATCAGGTGTTTGGTCATTCTACTCTTGCAGCACCTTGTGTGATTATTAAAGGACTTTGTTTTATTACCACCACTGCTTCCATGATCTCATGCATGTAGGGCCTTTCCCTGCACCTTCGACACTATCATGGCAACATGACATGATGTAGTAAGAAACTTATCTTATGTGATAATAGAGTCATCTAATATGTCTCAGTCGATGTACACGTATTGTGTGTACACGTGATTCTGTCTTTCACTGCAGTGGGCATGTGCGAATGAACTCATGAGGAATATTAATGCGAAGGTAACACTTTGTATCTGAATTACACAATACTCTCACTTCAACAGGTTGAGAAAGACATAAATGTTACGTTAACGCAGTGGGCTTTTCCCCGTCTTGGTAATGCAACAAGCAACAAGCATGTTTAATGTTATGGCAAGTCTTCAGTCTTGTCTTGCGCAAAATCATTTTGTTCTGGTTGTCAGCAACCTACAGGAGCACTGTTTGTGAAATCTGTGGTGTGCAACCTAAGACTCTGCTTCTTTTAAAAATCTTTCTAAAGTTTTTGCAAACTCGTCTAGTGCACTATTTTGTATTGGAGTGCCGCTGTCGGTCCGTTTAACTTTGACCTGTAACGGTCAAAAGTCTGCTTAACAATGAGAGGCAACAAAGTCTGTAACATTTCAGTAAGAAATGAAACCTCAGAAACCTCATTCATTTTTATCTGCCCCAAGAAAACATTTCACACTTGTATTCTAGGGCCACTTACAGCATAATTATGCTATCTATGTTCAACAGTGTGTAAAGGAGTTCCCACATGTAGGTAAAAGGTCTGCACTTATATGAGCAATGAGAGGCTCTGAGAGCAAATGAGCTATGAGCGCCAGCACAAAGACTCTTGTCCATGCTTTTATTACTTGCAGACTGGATTATTGTAATGCTCTTCTTTCTGGTCTCCCCAAGAAAAATATTTCACAACTGCAGTTACTTCAAAACTCAGCAGCACATATGCTGACTAAAACCAGAGATAGAGCGCATAATATACTGTACTCATTATGGTTTCTGTCCTGCTGATCTATCAGAGATGCTTGCATTTTATCAACCTCCTCAGACTATCAGGTCTCAGTATGAACAAAAACTTACAGGGAAGCCAACTTTTTAGTGTGTTTTAGTAGAAGAAGTTGGGAGGGTGTTTAAATTATTCTTTCTGTTGCTTTTGTTTTAATTATGTAACGTACTTTGTGTGGCACAAAATGTATGAAAAGTGCTATACGAAAAAGGTTTGATTGATTGATTGATTGATGAGCAGTAAGTACATATAAGACTTAGCACAAGTTAAACTTAAATAAGTTGCACATACAATAATTGACCCTGTAAAAATAATATTTTTCCAGGCTCACTGAAATTACTATGGAAATTTCATTCACTTCAACTTTTAGCTTCAGGCTGTTTACCCGTCTGACTGAGCTCATGTGAAGATCATCTGTCATTGTTTTCTCACCGTATTTATCATTGTTTGAAAGCAAGCAACACATCTGCCTCCATAAAATGCAATTAAATCATAGCTTGATAAATACATGCTGGTATATGAAGGATGTTTCATTGACAGAAAAGTGAAAGGAAAGGTCAGAGATAAGTGGATCATTTATTCCACAGCAGAAAGAGTGTCTACTGGAAATTATAATTTAAATTATCAGGAACACACCTGGACTGCTGAAGACTCTGGTTCCTTTATGAAGATATCATTTGGTTTTCAGTTTCTTCCCCTCTAATGCGTGTGTTCAGTCCCTCACAGACCTTCACATGAAACGGCGACATGAACCTCAATCACAAACACAACCACCTGCAACTTGACTTGTTAAAGAAAAATATGTTTCCTAATGTCACTGATTTACTTTTGTAAAATGTCTGATTTTTTCAAAAATAATCATTCAATTTGATGATCTGTTTCAATGTCTTCATTGCTGTTTCTTTAGAAGGTTAAAAGGTTCCTGGTTGGAAACTCAGCTGGGGCTTTCTGCATGGAGTTTGCAGGTTTTCCCTGGTTTTCCCTCCGGTTTCCTCCCACACTCCAAGAACATGCATATTAGGCTAATTAGTTATTCTGAGCTGACCGTAGGAATAAGTCTGAGTGTGTATGGTTGTTTGACTATATGTGACCCAGCGATGGAGAGGCAACCTGGCCAGGGTGACTCCTGTCTCTCCCAAAGACTTTATTGTCAACTTTAATGTTGCTATAAGCTAGTCTACCTGCTAGATCAGTGGTGCACAAACTGTGGTACAGGTACCACTGGTGGTACGCGAGCGCTCTCTGGTGGTACGCAGGGGAACGTCATGACTTGTCAATGCATGACAATGCATTGTGAATACAATGTTTCAAATGAAATTTAGGTAACAATAAATAACCACAATAAGGAATAAACATCACTCCTGTGTGTTTAAAGCTAATTAAGAAGGCATATATGGCTGTATTTTAAAATTGGTCATCATGGTGGTACTCGGAGAGCTCAATAGTTTCTCAGGTGGTACGCAGCATTAAAAGTTTGAGAACCACTGTGCTAGATAATATAAAGAAAAAAAGGAAGAAAACACTGAGGGTTCATAAAGGGAAAAATAATTAAACAATAAATAAATGATAATAAAGGTTATCTGTTAGTAACAACAGGCAAAGGTGAGTATAAAGTGTCTTTATATGAAATCAAATCATGACATAAAAACAGATGAATCTATAAAAAAAATGAAAAAATCTGTGGGGAAAACTATTAAGGGTACCTTCAAAGAATAACACTCCTGGTTCTGATAGATCAGCCATTCCCAAACTTCAGAATACCAAGGCCCAATTTGAAATGGGAAAAATCTCCACGGCCCACGCAAACCTTTAATTACAACTGTGATCAACATACAGGACTAGAAGCTATGCTCCGACATTAATGTGAGGGGTCAACAAATAAGGTGACACTTGTTATACGGCAAAAACACAATCAGGTGTCACCACATGGGTCACAGAGGTGAAAAATATAACCAATAGTAATAGCACATTCATATATCTGAAATCAAACTCGAAAGTTTGCTCTTCGTCATCGCGAAATTTTGGAGCACAAGGGCTTCTGGTTTTGAAGTTACCGCAATTGTAAATTGGGAGGTCATTTTTCGTCAGAGGGAGTACGGACACTACAACAGTTCTTCAAATGCATTTGATGTGTCCTTTTTTTCATGGAAAATTCACATTTATGTCTGAAAATAACACGTAATTTTATCTCAAAACCTTTTATTTCCAACTTCAATGCATATTTTTCTGTCACTTTGAGCTCATAAACTGTCAAACAACCAAGCAAATCCAGTGAGACAACATTTTCCACCATAAAAATTTGCCCCAAAGTACTTTTCGGTTGATCAATTTAACATTTATCATATATTTCGCGGCTCCAACAACTTAAACACAAATATATGATCCATAAACACAATTTACGTGTATGAACAACATTTTTTGGTACTGTACAGTCCTCGTAACGCCGGGGGGTACGGACACTACATAACATCCATGCCTGGATGACCGACCCAACTTGCTCTCCAAACATGCTTAAATACACTTAAATGTTTCTGCTTTACATTGATTCTGTCGGTACAGTTTTGACAGTATAACATTTCAAGAACCAGAACAAATTGTAATGTCCAACTGTCATCAAATTGCAGTATTTCCATTTCATGAATCCTGACTGGTTCACCATGGCTGGTGAACCAGGCTGGGTTGGCTGGTTCACCATGTTCATTAGATTGAATTAAATGCTAAAATCACCTTAAATACAAATATTCCTCAAAGCTGAATCCAACAATATACATGACAATTATCCATTTAGTTCACTTACTTTAAGAGGAGTCAAGAGAGAATGGGAGCGACACAGTTATCCAGAGATCTGAGTGTGGATAAGATTGGGTCAGTCATTTACAGGCTGTCACGGGATATTCTATTACTACCCAAATCCAGACGTCTGGATTTCATGTCAGACGCACTCCGGACACTTCCAGTAGACATGGATGCATAACGGAGTCCTAAATTTACAATGTTGCCATGGTTTAACCGCCCCTCAAAACCCTTCATATAATGGGGGTACGGACACTACATTGGGGGTACGGACACTACACTGATGATCTTGACTCCCCTCATCACCAGTACTATCAGTGATAAAAAAATTTTGTATGCATATTTCATTTCACATAGAAGCAACTTTAAAACCCATACTCAGTTATTGATCTGGAGCAGTTCATTAGCTGTACAGGCAGGGGGTACGGACACTACAGCTTTTGGTGGAAAATTAGCAAGATGACGTGATGGCTATATTTGCAGAACAAGGACATGTACCAGGTGTCTTTATCATGACCTAAGTCAAACAGCTGGATAATATTATTGATATAAACACAGTTTTGATGCAGTATTTTATGCAAATGCCACCGTGGGACACACATTTCGACGTGCAACCTCCGAAGACAAGATTTTCGTAACAAACGCATAAAAATCTGAATGACACGTTATCAAAACTTGTTCTGCTCCCATGACGCATCACCTGAAAAGATAAGTAAAATAACATGTTATTTCAATATTTTAGGTGCATTTTATTGACATTTAACACTTGTATTCATATTTTTGATACCTTATGGGGTATATAGAGATCAAGATGACCATCTGTAACGCGCCAAATAGCGCCGAAATACACTATGTTCCGACTGATATCTCAAAAACTACTTGGCCGATTTGCATGAAATTTGGAACGAAAGTAGCTTGCGGTGAGATATAAAATAAGAACTGACAGCCAATGAATTATTACATGAAGGCTGGTCAAGGGGGACATGTAACATCTGAAACTCTAGTGGTGACACCTGATTGTGTTTTTGCCGTATATTAAATTAATATTTCAGTAAAATAACACTTAACTGGCTTATTTCAATACTTCTTAATGTTTTTTTTAAACCCTGTGATGAATATTTTACAGCAGTTAAAAACCTATTTTAAAAAAGATCGAAAATTTTAAACGTATTTGTTTAATTTTAATGACCTCTCACAGCCCACCTGCAGTACCACGACAGCCCACCAGGAGGCCGTAACCCACACTTTGGGAATCACTGCGATAGATTATCAAGGAAAAAAATAACAACACACTGTTTTTATCTAAAAAAAAAGGCTCAACAAGCAATTGATTTTTAGTGTCAGGGAGAAATATCTTATTGAGATGAAGAGAAAGAGATTGTGAAAGGAAATAATCAACAATAAATGGGAGACGTTAAAAAGTCAAATGGAGGACTCTGTGCCGTCCTCGTCTTCTGTTAGCAACAACAGATCGGCCCAGTCTTGACCACTAGCACCAGTTTCTATTTGAACCCCTCTGCATAGCAGCACAGAGACACACCTCACATGACCATTTCCATGCACTCACATACAAACACATACTCAAACATCGAAAGGACTGCCTGCTCTCAGCACCAGTTTTGCAATTCTGCGCTCAAACACACATTCAGCAGATTGCTGAGTTTATGGATGCACTGATTGCAGAAGATCCAAAAGTGTGATTATGCTGGAGCATGTGGGCTTTTGTGAAGGCCAACTCTGGGCTGTGTGTATCAAATTTATAGGTCAACTTTCAAGAAGGCATTCATAAACTATTTAATATTTTGATTCTATCCCCTGGATAATTAAATCTTTTAGCACACTGTCTCTTTCTAGACAAGCTGCCGGGTATCTGAGATTTTCATTGTCACATCTATTCTTGTTTGAGGGAACTTTGTTCATCTGTCCCTCCTCTTCACTCACTCAGATGCATTCCCACAAACAGGTGGAGAAACTTTTCGGGTTTGACAGTTACACTGTTGGTCACTAACCAGCAGTTTGGTCATCCAAAAGGAAAGCGCAAAAGCTGACTCAAAATTCACTCCTTTGTTTTGATAAGGAGCATCTAAGGCTAACGATGTTTACCCTTTCATTATTTACACAGAGGTTGTTCCCGTGAGAAATGAGGATCTCACTCTTCTCCATTAGGATCCATCAGCTCATTCTCAGTGTTGATGCCAGTATTGTTATAGCTTCGCTTCACTGTGACCTGCTCTCATGGTGTCATTTCCCGCTGGTAGCAGCAGCTATTTTCAGGGAAAAACATCATAGCAGCACACAGATGCATTTGGTGAAGATCTGGTGAACATAATGGAGCGCAGAGAAGCTATAGAGATATTTTTCTCTGGGGTTTGTAGTAAAAAATAAAACCCAAAATATAGTGGACTTTGACTCAGGGGACAGCCAGGAAAAGGACTGTGAAATAACTTCAAATTGATGTTAATGTTCCTTGATGCATAAACAATATGACACATGTACATTGAGTTTAAGGCTTATTTTGGCTGCCCATGTGTGGCCAACAAATCATAGAGTGTCGATTTAAAGGCTCCATGAAATGGGGACTTTCAAAGCCTCATTAGGGCGGCGATAGTTAAAATTCCTTTTTCATGGGACGATTGAAAGGGATCTGATAGAATAGATCAATAACAGTTAGGGTCCAAACTCAGGTCTGTGATAAAGCTTTTAATTTGAAGGGTAAATATATTCTAAGTTCTAACTTCTTGCTTGTTAAGCTCTTTGGCACTGTTGAGTTGCCACTTACCCAGAACTTTAAAATTAAAAACAGGTATTATTGATTTTTAACTTTTGATCTCTGTGATGGGAATTCCATAACACACAAAACCAATCAGCCATATCATGAACAGAAACACTGAGCCTTGTTCTCGTCGTTCTGCATGTTTCATCTCAGGAGCTGTCAATCTCCCTTTTGACCATGTATTTCACTGAGCATGTTGGAATAAAATAAAATAAATAAACACAACTCTAATGATTTTAACCACACAACCCCAACAGACCTCAACCGCATTGTTGTGTTTTTCTTTTTTTTTTTCCTAAAATGACAACTCATTTGGTTATAAGTTTTCAATGCAGCAGTACTTCTGCAATAAATCAATCGCCCCAGTGCTTTAGCTGAACTGACAACAGACCCCCCCAAACCCCTAAAAAAACAAATATGAGCTGCTCTACTGAGACGGTTGAACCATTAACAGATAATGAAATGACAGAATATAAGCCTGTGAGCATGTATGTCTGTGAGGACAGTGATATTTTAGCAGAATAGTTCATGTTGTGTTTTGATGGCTGTATTATGTTGATTTTCATAGTGAATGGAGAGAGGCGAGGGGGTAGTGAAGGCCAGAAGATGTATTCTTGTTTCTGTTTGAATCCTTTTAATTATCTTCATTCACTCCTGTCAGAGCTTTTGAGCTGAAGGTTTCAGGATGAATAACGGAGGTAGAATGACTTCCTTCAAAACTCAGTCGAGTGGTTTATCAATGCAAAAACAATAGATTAAAAAAAAGTTATTGCATTCACAAAGATTTATTTTTTTTTTCCTTACTTCATTTCACTTTTTATTTTATTTTAGTCTGCTCCTGCTTTTGATTTTCTCTCTTTCTTTCTCTCGCTCTCTCACTCACACACACACATACAACACACACACACCTACATGCACATGGAAAAATTTGTAAATGTCATAATATGTTTGCAACACGGCCTTCCTCAGAAAGAAGAAGGGCCCCAAGCTTATTCATACTGGTGCATACTCATAAACAACTCTTTTCTCTTTTTTGTTTCTCTTCATATGTGTGTGAGAGCTCGTTGTTCACGTCTAATCATCTTTTCGATTCTGTTAATTTGTGCTCACATTCCTGCCTCTTTGCGCTCATGTGCGCACCTGTAAGAAGTGGCTGTTTCCGTTTGTGTGCTTGTGTGGAGCAATGCATCCGCTCTGATTGGGCCATGTTGTCATTTTCAGGGAAGCAGATTGAGACAGAGAAGCATTACGGAAAACATAGGACATCCATCATCCACCGTCTGTATATGTGTGTATGTGTTTGTCTGCAAGTGCAAAAGCCCTCAGCCCTTTAACTCACTACGTCACACGCATGCATGATTTAGTGAGAGGTTTTAAATACGTACACAGGGGCGCAGGATCATTAAACTTAGTGGATGTTGCTTTTTGCCTTCAGCACTTCCCATGACAACAGAATCCCATCAACACTCTCACCTAACCTTTTGTTGCGGCAGTAATCACCGATTAACAGTGTGGTAGGAAATGAGGGGAAAAAAACAAACAAACAGGGCAAATGAGAGAGAAAAGGAGAGATAGACTGGCTGTGGCTGTGACAAAAGGAATAGAGAAAAAATAAACATATAAATAAATGAAGGCAGTATGTAAAAAGAGAGAAGCAGAGAAGACACACGCGCTCAATCACAAGTCAAATGCAGTGCGCCTACTCAGCATAAATCGTTCTACATGGCAGACTATTGTAATTAGCCTATTATAGCAGCATTAATCACATTAGCATGAAAGGTTCCTATTGAGATTAAACAGAAAACATTTAAGAGCTTTTACAAGGTGCTACAGCCTGAGACAAAAACACATTACTGCTCTCATGTGATATGTGAAAGAATAAGCCACATAAAGTCCAAATCTAAAAGTCCCATATTGTGCAATTTTGAAACCTATTCACACTGATCAGGCACCATCTTAGAGTCCTTTTACTTTGACTGGAACTCCAAAACTCTGGGTCTATCACACCATGCAGTCTGGGTCTTCTACTTTCTGTGTGCTGTGGTAATTTTATACATTCCACTTTTATGGAACTAAACCAGGGACATTAGTTTTGTTATTTGAAAACTACAACTTGTAGATAAAAAGACTAAAAGTTGAAATTTTGATAGTGAACTTTGTAAAATACAATAAAATGAATTGTTGATGATTTTTTTTCCTTTTCAGTTACAACATTTATGTTTTCAGATTCATTTTCAGGTTCAGATCTCTTGGCCCTGATCTGACATTGCCACATGTTTTTAATTTACTGTCAGTGACCCAGTTCAGATTATTCAGATGATCATGTCATTAAGGTCTGCACAAGTGTGTTAGTGACCCGTTATTTTAAATTGGAAAACACATTAAACATGGAGGGCAGTAGATCCTGAGGATCAGAGCTGGGAAACACTGGCTTAATTAGTTATGTATTTCCTTAAAATGACAGCTAAGCAGCCTGAAAACTGAGTATATTACAGTTTGCGTCAATTTAGAAAGTCAAGAAAAGGATATTATGGACCTTTAAGAAATACCAACTATGGCCTTGAACAGACTGTCAACTCACAAGAGTCAAATCTGAGCTCAAACAATGATAAACAATAAAGTAGGGGAAAAAAAGTGAAACTTAAGACAGCTTGGTTCGGCCCCTCTGTGATTTTGGTCTCAGAGGATTTTGACTCTGGAGAAGCATGACATCCTGTCACCATCGGCCATCGGCACCTTTAGTATGATTCATGAGCTCCTCTTTCATTCAAATGGCCCCACACAGAAACTTTCTGCTGGCATTGTCTGATGTTTTCTTACTCAGTTTTTCTTGCAGAAAGACAGTGACTTTCTCAGACCACATGCAATGACATTCAATGTCCAAACTTGAAAAAAAAAAAAAACACACACACACACAAAAAGGCAGACCACAAAGCAGATATAAGTGATGTTTTTAACTTGTGTCATTCAACATAAAGCTTTTTTCACATTTTGCTGCCAGTTGTTAGTCCTGATATTTGTGTTTGGTTTCTTTTGTTAGATTGTGTATCTTGCTAATGTATCTTGATGAAATCACCTGTACTTATTACCTCCGCCAAGGAGGTTATGTTTTTGCCGGCGTTTATTTATCTGTCTGTCTGTCTGTGTTCAAGATAACTCAAAAAGTTATGGATGGATTTTGTTGAAATTTTTAGGAGTTGTCGGAAATGTGAAAAGGAAGAACCGATTTCATTTTAGGTGAGATCTGGAGGAAATCCTGGATTCTGGATCACTTTCAAATTTCCGATAACATTGCGGTCAATGGGGCCCAAAAAATTTGTTTCTCAATATTACTGTTAATTATTGCCCAAAACTCATGAAATTTGACTCAGGGACTGACAATGGGAGCCTCTATCAAATTTCAAAGGCTGATCCAGAAGGTGGATTTTATCGCAATCTGTAAATCGCTATATGGGGGGAATTGTTGAGCTTGGTGTAGGTCTGTGCTCTCCAAGTACTTTTCTAGTTTCATCCGTATTTATTTCCTTGTGCCTCCAGAACAAGCCTATCTCACCTATAATTCTATATAAAATAGCCACAACAAAGAAAAGACAAATAACTGCTTTGCTGCCTTATTAACAAAAGGCACACACATTACTATGCAGGCAAGAGAGTCATGGAACGTTTTTTGGTCTGCTAGGAGACAGTTCTAATGCTTCAACTGTGCTTCCTGTTTTTTTTGTTTTGTATTATTATTATTATTATTTGAGCAGTGCACAACAGTATATGTCCCTGACCTGGCTGTTTGTCCCAGAGGTTAAATTTATCCCATTTTCTCAGCGAGCATATGGCCACAAACCAGCGAATTTGCGAGTGTGACTGAGTGATCCCTACTAGGAACATCAAAGGTTTGCTCACGGGTATGTTGGTGACGATGCAGCTGCAGTTCAGGGGATTTCCTCAGTCACTTGAAGCCTGCTGTGTTTAAAGGGGGATGTTTCTGCATATGAAATGATACCATACATAGAAGCAAGTACGATGTGGGCACTCTGTACAGAGAGCAAGTTAACATTTACACTCTGCGCTCACTGTACTCTGTATGAATAAAAAAAAAACTTGAAACAGTATATAATCTGTATGTGTGAAACATGGGTTGTATACGGCATGAGAAGCAGCATGAGACTTGTTCGCTTAGATACAGCCATACGACTGATTATAATCATAGAGCTATTAGGCCGTGGTATTATTGAAATATTATGAATGGCAAGTGAGCAAAGAGAAGGGGTAAAAGCAGAGAGGTGGAATGGATCAACAGAAGAGGTGCCGGTACTTAACCAAATGAAAAACTGAGCACAGATGAGAAATGAACTTATTGAATTCTCATTAATAAGTGGAAGCACTAAGAGGGATGGCGGCCAGAGAGAGATGATAAGATTCAGAGGGCGCACTTTACTTCTATGATGTTAGTATCCAAGGAAAGTGCAACCCTTAGGCCTAAAGTTTAGTGATTAAAGACACATAATGTATTTAAATAAAAGGCTTCAAAAAAAAAAAAATAGGAGCAGTGAAGTCATGTCTTGCTGGGTGCTAATTAGAAGCAACATTTCAGAAGTTATTTTATCTTCCACTATTGGATAATGAAAACATGCCTATATCTTGATATTAAAATTCTGACTGCACAGCTGCCTCCATAAAACTGGAAAGAAATAGTCCTTTTAAAGAGTTAAAAGCCTTGAATTTGATCTTGCTACTGATTCAGGGGATTTTACTTCTTCTTATAATTGATTCCAAAATGTAATTTTCCTCTGGGAAATGGATTTATTATTTTTTATTTTATGTCAGTGGTCAAGTGAAGGAAGGTTTTTTTTTTTTTTTTTTTTTTTTTTTATGGAAGGACTGATATGTTGTGTCCAGTGTGAACCTCTCTGCCATGTAAACTGCCTTATTTTTCCATTTTCCTTATTTGTCTACTTTTTCAAAAGAGACACTTTTTTTAAAGAAAATGAAATTGGTTGGAAATTACAACTGCTAATTGCAGTATGTTTTCTTTCTAAACAGATTAATAAAAAGGCATAAAAAGAATTTCTATGGCCACTAAGTAATAGGAGCCTCATACCGTGGATATCCTAAAAATTGTACATTTTGTTGATTTTTGAAGTTGGAGGAAAAGAAATGAGTCCATCCATTCACTGAGCGGATGGACTTTGGATGAGTGACTCTCAGTCAGATTATTATTATTATTATTATTATTTTATTCATTTTTCTATTTTTCAGATTCTAATGAACTTTAATCATAATTAGTGCAATAGGCCATACAAATCCATAGCAATTGTGAGCAACATTTTATCTTATTTTTTGTTTCCTCGCTTACATTTTCTCACTTCGCATTGCACAATTAAGATATGAATTTCCATAAATTTTCACACAAATGGAGCTTTGCATTAGTTCAGCTTGGCAAACAGTCACTGTATCCCACAAGTCCATTTCTGACTTCCTTCAACTCATCCCATGCATTATATCATTTCATAACAAAGGCACTATTCATTCATTCTGCCTGGTTTGCACTCATCACATAACTCTTTCATCTGATGTTTGACTTCTGGAATTTATTTCTGCTATCTTCCCAGCCTCCTCCTGCATCGGGCAATTGTTTTCTTTGCTCATTATGTATTTATTCAGATGCAGTGAACTATTCAGTCATAATGAGGCTTCTACTTCAATGCATTTCCTGGTTTAAATTAAGGTCATAGAAGGAGTAAATTATCACGGTCTGTGTCATGCTTGATCGAATTGCTTCAGAGAATCACATCACAGTCAGGCACAAATTTGTCTCAGGTGAAATTTGATGCAATGTTCTAAATATTATTCAGAATACTTTAAAAATACATTTTAATTTTACCAAATCAACCAGACTTTTTGGGGCAGGTATGGCTCAGGAGGTAAAGAAATAATCTGCCAGGATAGTTGATGGTTGCAGCCACAGGTTACCTAATTCACATGTTAAAGTCTACCAGTCTATATCTGTCACCGTGGATCTGATGGTGAATGTGTGTTCATGAAAAAAGCACAGCCAAGGCTAAAATACAAAATAGACTGAATAGACGTTTTATATGAAAGTGTGTGAATGGGTGACTGAGGCCTGTAAAATAATTGCCTCTGAGGGGCCAACAAGTCTAAAAAAGCTTTATGTAAATGCTCACCATTTATCCAGACTGAATCAGTGTGATTCCATTTACTGATCTTTGTGCACACATAGATTTTCTGTTGCAGAATTTGAAAAGTCTCTTTCATGGAGCAACAATAAAAGTAAAGGACATGCCAAATGTTTCTCAAAGGTTCAGCTGAATACATCTCTCATTCACCTCTGATTCCTTTGGTCTTGGTAAACTGGAAGCGACATCTCGCCTCAATATATATTTTATTTGTTTTGTTTCAAGGTTTTCATAAAACATCTTATTGTGGCCAACTGTGGCGACTTATAAGGGAGTGTCAGTGTGGATGCTGGATTTTATGTTGATTATTAATCCCAATGTTTTATTGATTCTGTGGCACACAATTGTGAATAATTCGGCAGTGAAATATCAACAGGCTTGTCAATACACATGAAGCTTGATGGGAATTTAAAAATAAAATCTTCAGTTTCTGAAGAAAATTATTCCTGGGAAAAAAGATGGATGTTCTGGAGCCTCTAGAGCTGATTGTGTGAAGGAGGATTCATCCATCCATCCATTATCCATACCTGTTCAGTCCTATCCCAGCTCTTTCCCAGCTCTCAGATCCTTCCTGCCCACGGCTATAACCATCTACTATGAATCTTTGAAGAAACTTAAATAATGGCAGGTACTGCAGCTTATTTCCCTTTGGAGCTCAACAAAGTATTTCTGGATTGAGTTAAAGGTCAGACAGAAGAACAGCTGGCTGGAGCTGGCTTTGGCCAGGGAAGGTCATGCCTTGACCAAAAACTGTTTACCTAAGTAACAGCAAATAACTAATATACTGGCACAGTAATAGAGCATACAGCTTAGTAAGAAAGTCAAGGATAAATTGTGTTATACTTAAGTCTTTAGATATCAGATTATCTGTATTCAGGAAATGTGTTAATCCGCTCAGATGCAAGTGTTTGGTGCAGAACCAGGTTTGTTAATCCGCAGCTCTCCAGGGTGTAACGCTGTATGGCTAAGTATCCATCCATTAGTTGATTAAAAATAGACTTGGAAGTAACATTCTCTCCTGAAAACGTTCCAAGGTAAGTCTATCTCTTCTTCCCAGACCTGGATGCCATCCTAACTTTAAAAACACATGTGATGATCTGTATTGATCATCCCACGCATACACACACAAAAAAATTCTCCTGTTGCTGCTCTGCTGGCTTTGAGTTGTGACTCTGCATCACTCAGCTAGTAAACTGTTGCACAAATCAACCAGTGAATTGGTCAAGCAGCACTAAGTCTGTCAGCCAGTTATGCGGTCAGTTAGTCAACCAACCCCTGAGCCAATCAGTCAGTGAGCCGGTGGGTCAGTCTAAGAGGAGAGCAGCCAATTAGTAAAATCTTCCAGCTGGTCACTGGTGAGAGCAGACATTTCAAAAGTTGGCTAAATGTTGACCATACAAACTGATATATATTTTTTTGTTTGTTTGTTTTTTTTCTTACTTCTTGCTGTTCAAATGCTACTTCCGCAATAAAACAGGAGAGAAATCAGAAATTGACATGTCTGTATTTTTCATTTGTAAACCGGACAGAGCCGTATAAAAGACAGAAAGACAATAAAGAAGGGAAGTCTGCATTAATGTTTGTTTTATTCAGTTTGACAGCTTGCTGATATTGCTGGCTTGTTCTTGATGCTGTCACACGATCATTCATTTAGAGCACTTTGGACCATGAAGCCTATTAAATTATACACGTTGAGCAAAACATTTTCAGCACTACATAGTTGTTAAAGATGTAGGGGTTTTCTGATATAGAAGTTTGTTTCTGTTTAAGCTCAGAGCTATGGGATGATAACTACATCTGTCTGTGACGAGGGGGTGTTTAGGGCAAGTTAAATCACAGATGATTTGTTCTTGCTGGCATTAAAGACTGGACTGTCACAACTGTGAGCCATTAAAAATCCTTAATTAAACTAGTGTTGTTGTTTTTTTCTGATGTTAATGTGATGCAACAGAGATAAAATAGTAAGTTGTTTCTTTTTGGAACATTCACATCAAAAACCCAAAAGGTCATTAGTTTATCATTTCCATCAGCAGACATTTTGTATCAATATGAACTGACATATACAGCAGTGTCTGGTGTGGTGAGACTTAAAGTAAATGTTCACACGAGAGCAGGAAATCATTTCAGATGAAGTGACAGAATTACAACATGCAAAGAAATGTGTTGACCATCAAATTTACCCCTCTGTAAAGGCAGTGGTTTCTAGACATAAATAACTAAAATATTACTGAAATTAACTTTATAATACGATCATAAGGCAAATTATTTGCACTTTGGCAAAAGTTTTTTTTTTATGTTTTCCTGACCATGGTAAAAGCGTGTAGGTTATTGAGCAACCAGAAGACTGGTGATTCAATACCCAGCTGAAGGTGGTTTTGTAGGAAAGAAAAGTGTTCCTGCATGTACGGTATATACAACATATTCTGAAAGAAGTGCTGTACGAATGTCTGCATGAATAGATAAGTGACAAATGCATCTTAAAGCCCTCTATAGAAAGTAGACAAGGGTAAAAAGAAGTTACACAAGTATAGACCGTTTACCATAAACGGTACCATTCAAGTTGTGTCAGCATACACATATTCACGACTTCTCACCGTGTCATTGTTCAGATGCGTTCAGCTATTGTATCAAAACAATGATCTAAAGACTTTTGTCCATCGCTTGTCCATTTTGCACTGGAAATGTACTTCTCAGAAGTTTGAACCAGCATAATGTCAAAAACACTTTCCATCTAGTCCACGGCCCTTCAAAGGCACCTCAGGGACAAGACCGCTTATGTACGAGCAATTCATAGGAACAGTTGCCTTTGATGGAGTAGGTGGAGGTGGGGGGTGGAGACCTTGCTATAGTGGGGAAGTAAAGTGCCAAGTAGGTGTTAAGCCTCTTCTTTTTACTCTGTAATGTTATCAGTGGTGAATTCATTTCTTTCACAGCGTAAAAAAAAAGTGTAAATTGCATGAATGTTACACTTGACGCTTGAGACTTGTTTATTACCAGTTTCCAAACATCTGACTGACATGCTGCATCATCCCTGTTGACCAAACTGATGACACTCTGAAACAAGGTTAAAACACAGTAGCCTCGAAAGTTTTCTTACATAACGGCAGCCACGAAGATTCCAGGAAATGCATTTCCTGAACTCGAGGAGGCGTTGTCCACACTGACAGCAAACAAAGCGTCCATGAAAAAGGCCAAGCTATGATATCTTCTTTAGTTCTATGCAGTTTCTCCCTTAGGTTGAACCAGCTTATGTGTCTATACTAAACAACATGACAAGCCGGAACAAGCAGAAATGCATGTGTTCAACATCAACCAAAGGGGAATGCAAACTGTGATCGCCGAACGTTTTTTTTCATACTCCAAAATGAAAGCTTTTTCCACATTGTTTCTCTTTTCACATACTGCTTCGGTTGTTGTTAGAGAAGTGTTCCCTTCTGCCATTAAATATCGCTGCCACCAGTATGCATCTCAGAGATGCTCCCGGCTTTGACAAAATAACAGTATTTGACACCTATGCACGAGAACAGATTAAAGTGGAATCATAAGAGTAAAAAAGTAAGACTCGTTCATAAATCAAGCAACTGAATACATTTAGTTCAATCCAATTTTCTAATCCCCACAGAAGCGGCTGATTTTAGGGCAGAACATGCTCAAACTACAAAACCCTGGCAAGACATATGAGAAGTAGAGAGCGAGGAAATGCTGAGGAGAGAGAGCGAACAGGGCACCAGTCCAAAGGGCAGTTCAGCACAGCAGCCTAATACTGTGTTGTCCAGATGGCCCAGTCTTATTATGGGGTGTGTATGTTTCTGTAATGAGTGCCACAGCCATAAGTCCTGCATGTGATCCACAAGTATGCACGTTTTTATTGAACTAAATTAACTTTCCCTTTGAAGATGTTTACTCAGCAATGAAAGACAGTCATTCTTTAAATCACCTGTTTATTTACTGAGTACATGCACACATCAACACACACAGCTAATGTGCACCACAGGTTCAAGTACTGTGGCAAACAATTTCTTTGGTTTTGTTAGTTTAGTTTCTTTCTCCTGATGAAAAAAAAAAAAAAAAAACAAATGTACCTCCTCCTACCCTCTCTTGTCCTCCCACTGTTTTCTCCTTTGCCTTCAACTTACTGACAGACCAAATTTACTTTTACCCCCCTCCTATGTGAGCTTTCGCTGTTAGCTGCCCTTCGGCTATAATAAAGCCTTTAATCACTCAAGTGAGGAAAATGTATTTAGAGTAGCGATGGCTGCAGAAATTATGCAATGTATTTATAGACAAACAATAAAAAAAACTCCCTCTCACACGCCGCACACTTACATTGAAAATAAACTATCACCATCCAAACAGGTTTTTAGCAGTTCAGTGAAAGATGTATACTGCAACTGAGATGACTGATTGCTCAAAAGGATGTTTTAATTTCCCAGTGGACATTGTTTTAGGTGAGTGTAGAGGTGGACTTAATCCAGAATCTGCTCCGGGGACGTGTGGTCATATGTTAAATTTTTTTTTTTTCAACTGTTATTTGATAATTGCTCTTAAGAGACAAAAGAAGACATTCATCCAGATTGTTTTAGTTCATTTTTCTCACTAAGGGATTCTTTGTTTTTAAATTGTTATATATGTTTGCAATTATTGTTATTGGGCATGAGAGAGAAATTAGTGGATGCTCCGTGCCGCATCTGATATACTAGAAGTTGATTATTTGTGAATTTTTATAGTACACAAAAGGAGTAATTAAAACCGAGTGCAACATCACTTACATTTTAAGTGATTCAAAGGCACTCTCGGTAACTGCATTGTTTGAAAGATTTGAGCCCGACCTTCCGCCAAACCTCCTAAAGCCACTATTAAGGGATAGCGGATAGCGGGAGGGGCGTTTCCCCGCAAAGAACGCAATCTTCCACCTCGCTAAACCCGTGATCTTACCTGCACTAAACGCTATGTTATGCATGGAGTGGTTAGGGCGTTCCACCTGTTAATCCAATCAGTGCGTCAGTAGCGCTACCCGCTACCCGCTACCCGCCTTTTCATCCAGATTGGAGCAGCTCTCATGCGCAGCTCGTCTGGGACTCTGCTGAAGAGCTTCCTCCTCTTCTTTCCTCCTCCTCCTCTGCACTGATATACACTTAAAAATATTTTCATACAGACAATTCCTATCAGCAATCTGAAAGTCCCAGATAGTCGGTGCACTCCTGATAAACACGGCCAGGCAGAGCTGGGAACATATTCTCAGCAGGGGGTGCTGGGAGTCTGAGACAGCTGTGCGTCTTGGCGCAGCTGATGTGCCTTTTAAAGGAGCAATAAGTGGAAATCCATTATTTAAGACTGAAGGAATTAAAAAATCGCTACATGGAGAACGAGAGGTGTAATTTCATCTGGAGTATAGGATGACGTCACACACCCGCTCTCTGTGTTGATCTCCAGCCTCAAGTTTACAAGCCGGTCCGGCCGCGCGTTCATTTGCGTTCATGTGAAACTTCGCCTCCTCCCTCCTCCCCCCTCCCTCTCTATAAAACGCGACACCCAGTGAGTAGTGACGGCGGCAGCATTTTCGAACTGAAATGGCAGACAGCGGAACAAAACAGGAAAGCTATTCACTGCCGTCATATTGTTACTAACGTTGAACTGTCTGCTAACGCAATTAGCGGCGAATAGATAACGTTTGATGCTAATGGTGACTCACTAAATTAGTGACATAAAGATTAATTTACGGACAAACCAGTATAAACATTATAATGTTATAAATGACTTACTTTGTTACTCGCCATGGTGATGTTTTGCTCGGTGTAGGTAGATCTTCGAAGCGAGCGGGGGTGTAGTGGGGGAGTGTGTGGAGGGGAGGGGGGGGGGTTGGTGGCGAGCAGAGGCAGAGGGAGGTGTGGCTAATGGCACACTTTGTTTTGGTCTACAGGCAGTGCTCAACAGCAAACCTAGCGGTGAAATGATTTCGCTTTTTGCTCCTTTAAAATACTGCAGCACGAATCATTGGATGCGCATTTAAAGATCACGAACAATTAATGTTCCTGTCCCTCCTCGACCACCAACATCCTCTGACCTAAAGGGAATAAAAACGTCTGCAAGGAATACGGTGATGCGTAATCGAGAGGTAGAGCCGTTTGTGCACGTCCACATTGTGACCAGGTGGACGCACATTTATGCTATTTGGATGCGCTCTTTTATGCGGCGACATGGGGGTTGCACTTTCCGGAAACTCGTTATCTTGCGATTGGGGGCTTAGGTTAGCGGGCTACCCGCTATCCTAAACCCACAACCGTGAGTTTGCGGGAAGTGCAAAAGACACGCCCACTGCCACACCACAATGTGAGTAAGAGAGTCGGCATAGCGGGTAGCGGCTTTAGGGAAGCAGAAGATTGCATTAGCGGTTAGCAGAGTTCCTAAACCCGCAATTTGCGGGTAGCGGCTAGCGGGAGGTGTACGATCGGGGCTTTTGTCTTCTATGAAACATTGTACTTGTGAACTTTTAAACAACTCTACTAAAAATAAAAAAGTGAATACTTATGTGTGCACCAGCCCACACGTTAGAAAACCTGTGATTTCTGAAAAATGTCCGGCCACTTGTGATATCTAATTAACCTAAATGCATGTTTATGGTCATTAAAGGACCTGATAACACCAGAACTTCCTTAGCTGTAGAAATGCATCCTCTGTCCGTCTGCATCTTTAAATCATGGCCAGACAATCAAAAGAAGAAGAAAAATAAAAGAGAAACTTCAGAATAAAAAATGGAGAAAAACTCACTGTGAGGGTTCGCAATGGTGGAAAATGACACAAGAAGATTGGTGACCATCTAAAAATCAGCATAGATACAGCTGCAGCAGTAATCAGGAGAAAAGCATGAGCCACTAATCAGAGCTACAGTGGTTGCCCTCCTGAAATGATGCCATGAACAATGGCCTACTTGCACAATCTAACTGTAAAAAACAGATGGACAAGTGACTCAGATTAGGGTTAGGGCAGGGATTTTGGTTGAAAAATGAATATCTCTCATATCAGACAATCCAAGAGACACGGCATAATGTCAACCTACATACAGTACAATGTGCAATTAAAAAAAAAAGGTTTCCCTTGTAGACTAAAGCTGAAGAACAACTGAAGAATATCAGGAGAACAGTCACTGGTTTGATGACACCAACATTAATCTGAGTGGTAGTGCTAAAATGTGTTCCATAAATGTTTTTTTTTTCCTGTCTCTTTTTCTTTTAAATGGCACCATCAGTATCTGTGGATGGCCCAACATGCCATGATGCCTGACAACATCGCTCCCAGTATTCAGAATCTTGGCTGAAAGGTAATTATGCAAAGCACAGTGCCAAAGTCCCCACACGTATTTCTAAACAGAAACTGAATGAGACATAAGACTTAGCCCAGTATTGCTTTGGATCCAACAAAGGTTCAACAGAAAAGTAGAGAAATACAAACCATCCAGTCCAAAAACAACTCAAAAACACTGTCTCCACAGAATGTGAGAACATCTCCCCAGTGTATAGAGGTGTAGATGGGGCAAATATGAAACTGTCAAATTGATATTAATTTGGAGGCTTCAACTGGAAGTCACAAAGGAGGATGAAACGATCTTTCGTACAGAACAGGCTTCTGTAAATGCTGCGTTTCTGGAGTGAAGAGGCTCATTGAGAGCAATGAATCTACTGTACACGTACACTTGGGTCGCTGATGTCTTTCTCTCTCTCACACACACACAAACACGTAAATAACACACACAAATACGTAAATAACATAGGTGAAGATGACTTACATACAAATCTATGAAGTAGTGAGAAATGAGGAGGGACCGAAGAGTGTGTGTGTGTGTGTGTGTGTGTGTGGTTGTGCACGATGCAGTGTTTTCCACCTTCTTCTCTACTCAGCAATGCTTTCCACTCACTGGATTAGCAAGTGGGCCTTGTCGATACACTGTAGACTGGTAAGGAGGGAAGACTAAGTGTTGTGTGAGTGAGAAACATGAGGTAGTAGAAGGAGAGTACTTGGATGGGAGTGTGTGTACGTGTGTGTGCTCGTCGGGGGAGATGGTAGACTGGGGATGGCGGCGTTGGAGGGCAGTCGTAGTGAAGATGGTTTCCACTTAAGATACGAGGGGACTGAAAGTAATGTCAGTGAGTTCAACTATCTGTGTGTCTGTTCGTTGTTGTCCTGGATTTTGATGAGATTTCATAATTTCATGCAGCCATTGTAGATAAGAACGCACACAAAGAGATGTCGAGAAATGTCTGAAGATGTGCCAGGTCTGTGCAGGTGTATAGGTTTTCCATCCATTGTTTGAGAAAGCACATGAATCATTCAGTGCAGAATGAGTAGGAGAATAGTATGTTATTTATCAATATCTTCCATATGCTTGCAGCACTGAATCAAATTACTGAGCCCATATTCCCTGTAAAATGCCATCCAGGCTTTTGAAACATCTGAATTCTTTCCTGTAATGTAACTCTCAGAGAGAGAAAAGGCAGAAAGGCAGAGGAGGATAAATACATTGTGGGGGAGGAGTGAGACAGAGGAAGTCACAGAGGAAAAGTGGATGAAATCTGGGCTCATGCACTGACTGTGCTTCTGTGTAACAATTGTGCTTGTTACTTACTGTACAATAACGGATCGAATCGTATAAAATCATATGCAGTCTTTTCTTCAGGTATGTATGATGAAGTCTCATTTTGATTTTGAAATGTTACATAAGCCGCACTTTGCTCTCCAAACAGACTTTCAATAAATCAGTATGAAATGAAATTGGAAGGAAAATGCAGATCAGCGTCAAAGAGCTGAATTCAGTGGAAGGGTGTGCTGTTTTACAAGTCCATGTAGGAGAAGATGGAGAAAAGAACATAAGAAGAACAAAAGAAGAAAATAACCCCTCCCTTTCAAAGTGCAACTAAAATCACCACATGTGCTTTAAAATTGCCAGCAATTGCTTCTATGAGGTCAATTTTTTTTTTTTTACTTTTTTTAAATTATTTTTTTTTCACATTCATTTTAGATTGATTATCTTGTAATTTATCTCCAGTGCTCCTCTGTCTGAAGGGTCTTAGGAGACTATTAGAAGGGGACAGCTGTTCTTTTGTTAACAAGAAATTCTTTTTGAATCCCATAAAGCCTCATTCAATTGCCAGGAAGAAATGAAGTCATTTTGAGTTTCTTGAAACGAATTTGACACATCAAACATATATTCCTCAGCCAAAGGAGTGTGGTGCAGCTGGATTCAAGTGACATCATGGTTCGTGAAAAATTTGCACCAAGGCAGGTCATTTTCTCTAAACTCAACCAGTCATTTTAATTCCACATCCTGGACAGGTTTTTTTTAAAAAAAAAAAAAAATTTAAAAAGAGTAAAATACGGAATAGAAATAAAAAGAAGAAATGGAACTCTTGATAGTTACACAGCATCTTCTAGATAATAAGCAGTCATTTGTTATCTAAGCTAATGCTTTTACAAGTAAAAAGTCAGTCATGCATGATTCCAAAAAAGAAGACACTGGGCATCATTATGGTTTCCTGAAAACAGAAAATGTCCACATTAGATATAAACCCTTGTGCCACCACTTCAGTATCAAACATGCCGAACACGGATAAAGCCACAATCATATAATTTCATACAATTTGAGCCCTATATTTACCGAGATCACTTATAAAGATAGAAATAACAAGAAATAACCTCTTCCTCAGCCTTCGATAAAAATTTGATTGTCACCTCATTTTCGCTTCGTTTTTAAAATCTGGAGTTTGTATATTTGATATGGCAGCCATTTTATTATGAAAATAAAAATATATATCACCTACTGAGAATAGCCTCTTCTTCACAGTCAATCATCTGTTACCTTTTGCTGCTTTTAGGCCGCAGTACTTTGCTCTTGATCACTATGTGCCGGTGCTGCACCTGAATGTCCCACTGTTTAAACTGAAACGCCGCTCTAGTAAAAGTAGTAACGCAGCCTGGGGTTTAGTCTTTCAAAGTTCTATTTTTGGACCAAAACTTTTAGAATTCACTCAGCCTGTGGGCCAGAGCGGTACCTGATCACACAGATGTCTAACACATGAGCACGTACACAAACACATTCATGCACACTCATCCAAACATCTGTTCACGGATACTGAAGTGGTGAAGGATGCTGGTCGACGAGGTGATTGATGACAATGCTGTCATCGTCTGACTCGTTCCATTCCTGCTGTCTGTTACAGAAACTTAAGCAATATTGAATACAAGTCCAGATGCCCAATGAAATTTCATAACAGTTGGCTCATCAATCTGTACATGCACAAATACACATATGTAGCACACATGGTTAGGTAAACACCATAAACCATACAGGGAACAGCAAAATCACTTGTGAATATCTCATATTGAGCCGTTGGGTGACAGCACACAGATGTGAAAGGGAAGTAAGTGGCCTCTTTTGTAGGCTTTCTGCTCAGGACAAGAATTGAAATTTTGCATCTAGAAGCATAATCTTGCATTTCCCGTAGAAACAAGATGCAAATCCCCACAGTTTAGTGACAAGCAAAGTGCAGAAAATGTTCGTGATCACATTAGCTACAGTAAAGACAAATAATGTTGTCAATGGTAAAAAAAAAAAAATATATATATATATATATATATATATATATATATATATCAATTATTTTTTCAAATGCATATTTAATCACAA
Organism: Hirundichthys speculiger; assembly: GCA_018398805.1. Taxonomy (NCBI): domain Eukaryota; kingdom Metazoa; phylum Chordata; class Actinopteri; order Beloniformes; family Exocoetidae; genus Hirundichthys; species Hirundichthys speculiger. Next base: position 4,772,061 of record JAGFBZ010000648.1, read on the forward strand.
CAAACACAAACCAGTCTGTGACTACAAAAGGGCCCAAATAGACCTTGAGCTATCAGGCTAGCATGGAAAACATGATGATTTCCAAACAGAATAAATGGACAGTTCATAGAAAGACATATGGATTTTGCTGTCCACTGTGAATCACATTATCATCATGAATGATCTGAGCAGAAGTAATTACAAACTCAGGACTCCAACAGTTAATCTTACAGTTAATTATAGTTGTCATTTTTTTACGACTGCGTCCTGATAGCCGTCTAATTTTTCATGGATAAATCAGCATCTTGTGTTCAGCATCCCATTTCGATCATAATAATCATGCAATCACTTCTGAAGCTGCGCAAAAGAGACATCTAGTTCAAACTCTGTTTTACTAGTTTTTATACACGTTTAGTGAGGTTTTATGGATTTGTTTATCTCAACACAACTGTCTGTTTAAAGGGAATCACGTAGATCTGATACGTCAGGTCCCTCTGGCATTACGAATAAACAGACGGGTTGCTTTGGCATCATTTTTTTAATGCCCTGTGTAACTTTGTTAAAGATTCATTTTAACTAAGGCTGTGGAAAGAAAAAAAAAAGAGAAAAAAAATCACCTGCCCTACCACAGACTTGTTGGTTACTCAAACTCAGATCATGCTGGTATTAGCTAGCACTTTGTAAATAAACACAAAATACCAATACATGAGCACACATGTATATAAGAGGAGAACAGGCTGTGTGTCATGGAGAAAGCGAGACTAAATGTTTCCTGCAGCTTGTTGGAATCCAACATAATCAGGGCAATGCAGCGTTTCTGATACATTTCGTTTTTGTTGCGGCTGAATACGAGGAAAATTTGCTTGCCTCAAACTGATTTTCTCTTCTTGGCTCTGCACACCCAAACCTTGTGCTCTTACTTTCTCAGATTTGATCTGCAGCTGATGCATCTGCACCGTGCACGTATGTACATCATCCCGTGAGTTTCACCAATGTCTTGCCACACCTCAGTTTATATTTTAAGTGTAGTTGCAAAGTCTCGAGTTCAAAATAAAAATGAAATGTGCATCTACATCATTTTACAAAGTAGCCACCACAGATTTTTAGAATAAGGGACTATATGATAAATCTATATCTGCTTAAACTAGTCTGAAAATTGTTTCAATTGGAGAGATATTTTTGCCAAAACTTTACTAAAAAATGTTTGAATAACTGTTTTGCAAAGCACTGTTGAATTTAAAAGGTTTGTTTACGTTGTTGTCGATGAAAATGGGAATTAGATTGTGCCAGTACATGAAGTACAGAAAAATGAAATGGTGCGTTGGTACAAAAATATAGTAACAAAGGTGCGCTCAACCCTAACAGAAACCCATCAACCCCAGTGCGAAAAGCCCCATTCATGCCTTATTTTAAGTCCTGTGACTTCATCCTCCACCACACCTACTGCCTCCCTATACACGCTTTGTTGCTCTGTCATGAGCAAATGCCAGAGACTGACACCAAAGAGCTTTCTGACATCAAATATGGTGCATCAGTGTACTCTAGCCAGAGTGCCCATCTCTGAAATGCAAGAAGCTTTGACAAAAAATGCTGTATTTAACTGATTTCCTCCACTACTGTCAAAAGAAGAAAAAAAAAGGGACTTGGACAGAAAGAGTGAGAATAAATGAAACTGGAAGAAAGTAAAAGAGAAAAGCTGTTTGGTGAAATATAATTGAATAGATAACTGGAGAATGATGTAGCACTGTGGCTTTGTGGTTCGCACTGTTGTCCAACAGTAACCAGGTTCCTGGTTCAAAACTGTCCTGTGTGGAGTTGTCATGTTCTTCCTGTTCTTGTGTTGGTTTTCTTCAAATACTGTGGCTTCCTCCCACAGTCCAAAGACATGCATATCAGGTTAATTAGTAATTCTAAATTGCCCGTAGGAGTGCGTGGTTGTTAGTCTCCATGTGGCCCTGTGATGGACTGGTGACCTGTCCAGGGTGTGCCCCTGGCTTCCACCCTCTGAGAGCTGGGATTGGCCCCAGCAGATCCCCTATGACCTTTCATAGGAATAAATGGGAATAGATGATGGATGGGTAATCAGAGAAGAAGAAGAATTTTAACAACAACAGTACCATTTTGTTAGGGGGGCAAAACTGTCAGCAATTGCCTTTTAGTGTTCAAAATTCTGCATTTGAGGACAAGATGACCATTCGATTGGTGACAGAGAAATATGTAATATGCATGGATAATTGCAAGGAATGCCAGAGCTTTGCACTGCAGGAGGTGCTAATCATGAAGCAGTCACTAATTTCCTTTTTTTTGTTTTTTGTTTGTTTTTGCTGGACTCACTGACAGACCACTATTTCCTCGGTTATTTGTCTAAGTCTGTAAAATGATTTTTTTTTCATCAAATACTCGAGTAACTGGGTTATTGACTCCACATGGAGTGCTTCATGACTTTAAAACCAGGGAAGAATTAAATAGAGTTTCTGCATCTTTGTGATTTACAACATTCACAGAGATATCATTTCACATGCACGTCTGAACATCCTTAGAGTGAAGACATACAGGAACTAAAAGACAAAAAGGAATGAAAACATGGGGGGGGGGGGTGTCATTCTTTCACAAAATACCACGTGAATGTACATCTTTTATCTGCAGAACTCACACCAGCTTTGCTGTGGAAGGAGGGGCTAACAGGTTGAGGAGCTGGATGAACGGATGGCTGATCTGCTGACTGACTGGTCGACTTGCATAGTGGCTTTCCATCCATCCACCCATCTCTCCCCTTGTCCCCTACACTGTGTGTGTCTGTCTGGTTGTCAGGCCCATTAGCTCATTAGGCAGACTGTGTGATTGGAATAAGAACTAAGCTAGCGGTAATCTCTAGCTCGTGACACATACAGAGAAGCTCACCAGTCTTGTCTTTGAATCTCTTTGTCTGTGCTTGCCCTTTCTCGATTTCCCTGCTGCCCATTCTGATTTTTGCTCCATCTTGTTCTCTTTTTACTCTCTTTTCAGTCACTTAGTTGCCTCTGTTTCTTCTTTGTCCCTTCATGTCTTTCATTCCTCTTCCATTACTCAGTCTCACAGTGGGTCTTAGTTTCTTTGGCTATAGAGAGACATTCAACAGCTGCAGCAGAGGACTGAGGATAGACTACGCTGAATAAACACTTCTATGAAGTTACTGTAATTTTCTTTCACACAGCATTCTCATAAAAATGTTCTTACAAGTGGATGCAGCTGGAAAGATTTGGAAGCACAGCTCAGTTCTAAGCAGTCATAAGTATCCTTCCACACATTATGAACATGGCTAATAAATGCCATGAATTTTTAAAAAAGCTGCAAATGACTATGAACAGCTTCCAGTAAACATCGTGCTGAAAGTTGCACAAAGCACATCTTCCTTTTATACTATAAACTATTAAGAAGTTGCTTTTAGTCATGACTGAAATATACTTAAGAAGTTCTTTCATAGAGAGTAACAGAGTAATTACCGTAAATATTGCACTGTAAGTGAACAGTAAAGCCACATGCAGGCTGTAGCAGGGCTTTTAAAATGCTGAAATGTAAAGTCAGTTTGATTGTACCACCTAAATCAAGTAACAGCTGGAGCCAATAAATCATATTTCACCCTAGCTTCAGTCAAGTAGCTCATTATGATTCAGATGTCACTGTACTGCAAATGACCAAGCAGGAGTCAGTGAGTAAGCCATCATTGTCCTAACCTTGAAACGGCATAATCGCTAACATAATGTCAACATAGTTATGATAATAAAGTTAGCATAATCCGGCAGGAAATGCAACCTAAGTAGAGTGCAGCTCTTACATGCAATATCATCTTGGCTACATGATGTCACCATATGCTATATTAGACTTTTATATGGGCGCCCAGGAGACAGTCATCGCTCTCTGTGCTGTCTCATCTTTCTTCTCCCTTGTCTTTGCTTATTTGATTTTGTCAATTTTTTACCTTTTGCTGTTTTCATACCTGTTCAGCTTTCATCTCTTTCTTCTGTTTACATAACTCTATCTCTTTTTGCCTCTGTCTTTCTGTCCCCGTTTCTCTCCTTGGCTATTGGTTCCTATGGTGACAGGTCTCTGTCTACTGCTCTGTTGCTATAGTGACTGACCTATAGTTGGAATCTTGGTCCAATGTTTGTGTCATGTTATTAATGTATGTGTGAGAGTTTCATTGTTTTACTGTGAATCAAGATTGCCAACATTTATCCTACAGTGAAATAAATGTTATCATGTAATCTGGCTCCTTGTCAAACTGAAACTGACATCAGGGAAGGAGAATGTATGAAGTTCCTTAAGGCTCTTTAGGTACTTTATTGCACAACTGAAGGTAGGGTTGATTTTTTTTTCTTTTTCTGAATGCACAGGTTTAATGTATCTCACAGTAAAATGCCATTCATTTTATACCTCCTTGCAAGTAAATTACATAAAGTGAAGATTCTGCATGATCAACTTAAGATACGGCACGTACACTATACTGCCAAAAGTATTTGCTCACCCATCCAAATTATAAGAATCAGGGGCTGCAATCACTTCCATGTCCACAGGTGTATAAAATCAATCACCTAGCTATGCACGGTTTCTACAAACTTTTGTGAAAGAATGGGTCGCTCTCAGGAGCTCAGTGATAGGATGACACATGTGCAACAAATCCAGTTGTGAAGTTTCCTCGCTCCCAAATATTCCACAGTCAACTGTCAGCCGTATTATAAGGAAATGGAAGTGTTTGGGGAAGACAGAACTCAGCCATGAAGTGGTAGGACACGAAAACTGACGGAGTGGGGTCAGCAGATGCTGAAGCACATAGTACGAAGAGGTCGCAAACTTTCTGCTGAGTCAATCACTGCAGACCTCCAAACTTCATGTGGCCTTCAGATTAGCTCAACAATAGTGTGCAGAGATTTTCATGAATGGGTTTCCATGGTCAAGCAGCTGCATCCAAACCATACATCACCAAGTGCAATGCAAAGCATTGGATGCAGTGGTGTAAATCACGCTGCCACTGGACTCTAGAGCAGTGGAGGAACGTTCTCTGGAGTAACGAATCACGCTTCTCCATCTGGCAATCTGATGGAAGAGTCTGGGTGTGGTGGTTGCCAGGAGAACAGTACTTGTCTGACTGCATTGTGACAAGTGTAAAGTTTGGTGGAGGGGGGGTTATGGTGGGGGGTTGTTTTTCAGGAGCTGGGCTTGGCCCCTTAGTTCCAGTGAAAGGAACTCTGAATGCTTCAGCAGACCAATACATTTTGGATAATTCCATGCTCCCAACTTTGTGGGAACAGTTTAGAGCTGGTCCCTTCTTCTTCAAACATGACTGTGCACTAGTGCACAAAGCAAGATGCATAAAGACATGGATGGCAGAGTTTGGTATGGATGAACTTGACTGGCCTGCACAGAGTCCTGATCTCAACCTGACACAACACCTTTGGGATGAATTAGAGCGGAGACTGAGAGCCAGGCCTTCTGGTCCAACATCAGTGTTTGATCTCACAAATGTGCTTCTGGAGGAATGATCAAAATCTCCATAAACACACTCCTAAACCTTGTGGACAGCCTTCCCAGAAGAGTTGAAGCTGTTCTAGCTGCAAAGGCTGGATCCACATCATATTGATTAGGAATGGGATGAACTAAAGCTCATATGTGAGTCAAGGCAGGTGAGTGAATACTTTTGGCAATGTAGTGTATGTTAGCAAACAGCTACTCTTGGAGTGACATCTTTTCAGAACTTACGCTTCTTATTGTTCGAAACAGTACTTGAAATGCATAACTGTGTCCTATAAAACTAAAATAATGTCTTCAAACGCATTGAGTGCTCCGTGGAGTTGTGTGCAGTGACTGGTGACTGATGTTATGGATCAGGAATGACCTCCATGCTGTTGATACCATGCCTTTTTCTCCAAACTGTCCCTACACAGGTTTGTACTCATATCTCACCGGCTATCTCACAGAACATCACGCTGGCAGAAATGCAGCAACTTCGTAAGTATTTTTGAATTCAGTGCCCCAATCCAAGGGCATGTTAGTACTATTTTGTGAGAAGCACTTTTCATTGCAGAACACATCATCATTCATTCAAAGATTTTTCTTTGTAAGAGGTAGAGAACAAAGATGGCAAGTAAGTTTGGCATCACCACACTTGTTGTGATTCAGTACCTTGTTCAAGGACACTTTTGCTGGCAGCCACCAGAAGCCAGAGACTTGTTAGGGCTGGAGACTGAACAAGCACCTCACTATTAGTTACTCAAACATTGTGTCTTTAGAGATGCTCTTTGTGCCGTGAGCAATCCTATGTTAAAATACAACGTCTGAGTTTGGTGCAAACAGATCATTAAATATCTTGAGAAAAATGTATTATTATTATCCACCTTGAGTTTCAAATTCTTTCTTCAGTTTGAAATCCCAGCTGAGGCCCTTCTGTGGCGAGTTTATCTGTTATAACCATGCTTATGTGAGTTCTCTCTTGGTTCTGGTTTCCTCCCACAGCCCACAAGCAAAGATGTTAAATGGCCATTCTAAATAACCATTGGAGAGAGTGAGCGTCCGTGTGGTTGTTACTTAATGTGTTGTCCTGTGATGGACTGGTGACCTATCCAGCATGTTCCTGCCTTTTGCCCAAAGTCAGCTACAGTCGGCTCGAAAGGATCCCTGTGATCCTGAATAGGAAGAAGTGGGTATAGATAATTAATGGATGGATGGATGGATGGATGGATGGATTCTATAAAATTCATCTGTCGACAGATATAACGTTACATCATGAAAAAGTCCAGAACTGCAAGAAAGTTGTGAAGGAATGTGTAGGGTTATATTCATTTATTTATGTGTTTATTTAACATGTATTTTTAACATTTCATCCACCAAGTTGTCAAACAGAACTATCATTGCATGAACCAGAAGTGTGTTTTATTTGATGACAGTCAGCCTAAAGGGAGCAGAAGAACTATATATTAGCCACTTAGGAACAAGGGTGGGATAATGGTCCCATTAAGCTGTTAATTAGACATTATCAAGTTGTTCACCACAGTGGGAATATTTCAAACAGGCAATGCTGAATTATTTTTGTTAACTCCAAGACATGGCTTGCAATTATTTTACTTATGTCTATCCTCCACTCTTCTCTAGTCTCAATAACAGGTATTTTGGCATGACCACATACATTTTTGTCAACTTAAGATGACACATTAAAATAAATGTAAAAATCAGTCAAGTAATGTACAGTGGTTTGAGTGATTAGGGTCAATGACCCTCCCTCCTCTATATCCTTATAAGAAAGGTCAGACTTGTACTGCAGGGGTTTTGACAGATTTGTCTGATATTAAGAAAACTATGCAGACCATGTGGTTGTTTTCTCTACAAGCTGACATTTATTTCCAAGCAATAATATAGTTATTGATGCTTAAAACATACAGATATTTAACACTGTATCAGTTTGCCTCTGTTTTAGAGCAGAAAGTTAAGGCAAATAGGGATACTAAAACTTCAAGTGTGAACAAGGGGTGAGTGATAATGATTGACTGTTATATGCACTTTCTTTTCACCCTGGTTTAGCCCTCACTGACTCAGAAGTTAATTAGTTAACAAGGTAGCGAGAAGGCACGGCTAATGTCTGATATGCTAATTATCACCATGGAAACACAGTCACACCAGGAAGCAAGAAGGCAATGACTAATAGCCCACTCATCTGATATCCTATTCAATTTCTCCATCTCTCTGTGTCATTCTCTCTTTTCCAGACTCACTCTCATCAGCCAGCTGTCACTCATGTGCGGCCTGTGTCTCAGCCTTGTCCACTTTCCTCTCTGCACACTTGCCATCTTTCTTTCTTGTTTCTTGGATGGTTTACATGCTTAGAAACAGTGCTCCAAGGGTAACGTTGAAAAAGAAATTGAAACCTGAAGTCACACTTAAGCGAGAGCAAAGATAAAGAAGTCAGAGAAGCATGTGACAATAACAGATAGCAATAAATAATGTATAAATAAAATCCCTTAGCAACCACCAGTCTCTGCCTTTTTTCTCTTCATTTCTTAACTATATGATTCATGTGTTCAGACAGGTTGTCATGTCTATGTCAGCATGAAGTGACAAGAGACTCACAGAGGTCCCTTAAAAGCATTGATAAAATCATAGTTTCTAACTGTCTCCCTTTATGTAACCATATCTGAGTCTCATTCAATTATTTTTTATTCCCCATGATGAAGTTGTAACCCATAGCTTTCTTTTTGTCAGCTCTGTCAAAACAAGAATTTGAGACAACTTTCATCTTATAATTATTCTGTTAAAAACAGAGACAAGCAACACACCCCCTTCTTTGTCCAGAAGATGAGAAGAAAGAAACAACAAGACAGCACGCGCTTCATGTTCATGTAACACAATATTAGGGAAGTCTCAATGGTCAGTGTGGATGACCTCTAACTGTTAAGTCCATCTACCACAGCAGATAAGAAGAATTGGGAAATTCATTCCAGAAGAGAACAATTTATGGGTGTGCTCCTCCACGTACTTTAAACAATCCATTTGCCAAAGTAATACATTGTCATGTTAGGATTGTTTTACTCTCAATAGCCCAGGCAAAAGAGTCTTTTGTCACTTTCATTATGCTTTGGCAGGAAAATACAGTGTTATAAAGAATCCATTTTGCACTAAACCACAGTCTTTTCCCACCACGGCCCAACAGTTTTGGAGCTCAGTTATAACCAAGTTGCTTTGGTTCCTAAGCCCATCTATCCTAATAGTGAGTGACAACAATAGTATAACAAATATAGCTGTCTCAAATGGCACTCAAAAGGGACGGGAACTACAGTGCCCTGAGCAAAAAACAAAAAAGCTATGACCTGCTACTGTACTTAAACCTGGGTCTCCTACAATAAGTAACTGGGAAGTTATTCCACAGCGTCCTCACCAACCTCCAAATGCAGATTATACGCAATTAGAAACATAACTTTGTACATTACATTTTAAACATATTTAAAAATGTTTTAGATTGACATTAAGGTAAAAAAAATTTATTTCATTTTTAATTGCTACGGGAAGTTAATTCAAATGTAAAACAGGACTGCATTAACAGTATATCCTACCAGTTTGTAAAGAGAGACATTTAATTATGGATGCTTTATTATGCTTTATTTGAACTTATTTATGGTCTTTTGACCAGGCCCTGAAGTTGTAAACCAGATTCTTCGATTAACATTCAAACATCTCTTGTCATTTCTCTGATGATGAACCTGTGTTTAGGAGGTAGGATTGATGGTGTGGTTAAAGCTATTACATATCAGAACATTTTCAGATTTATAAATTTAAAGCAAAACTTAAAAATCTGTTCATTCTTCTGTTACTCTGCATTTTCATCAATAGACAGATGGTCTCCTTCAGCTCGATCACAGAGCAGATGTCAGGAGCGGCAGCAGTCACAGAGGTAATGTGACCTGCCTTTTGATCTGCAGATGTCCCACACTACACATGCCAATGCACTGACCTGTTGAAGGCATTGTAGTTTGTATGAGACGTGTGTTAAATTAACCCCAAACCACATAAGAAGACATTCAGATGCAAGGTGGCTCACAACTGCAGCAATATTTAAATATCTACAACTGATTGGGACCAAGCAGACCAAAAAAACACTGCTAGTCCACTACAGTCATTACTGAAGCTCATCACATTACTTTAGAACAAGCACAAGGCATTTCAAACCTTGAAAGGGATTGTGGTACTTCGTATACAAAAGCTTTACAAATTTGTTAGACCAAAAAATTAAAAAATTAACCAGCTTTCCTATGTAACAAAGAAATATCAGGGCAGTCCGTGGATCAGTAGGTAGAGTCAGCTGTCCTCCAACAGATGGCCATTCCTGCCATGTGTGAAAGTGTCCTATGACAAGACACTGAACTCCTTCAACACACCCCGAGATGAGCAACACGGTCGAAACAAAGTTCTGTAGGAGTAAGAGCAAGTGACAGAAGCATTGTAAAGAGCTCTGTAGAACCTAGACAAGGTTAAAAAGATGCTAAATGTGCAGATCTTTTTAGCACTAGTTTATATCCAATAAAAGTGAAGAAACATTCTCTGTGGTATACTATAGTGCCTTAAGAATTCACATTGTTGGATGAGCTACAAAGCTTACAAAGACTTCAAATGTACATGGTATCAAGGTTGGTCTTTTGTCATACTTTCAACACCACCATAGCCTGGGTACTGTGTTACCTACCTTGCTAAACATGATATGATGTCATTTTATTTCAGTTCTCCATATCAGAATTTGTAAAACAACAGCAATGAAGGGAAGAGACAAAAGTCCTAAATGGGAATTCATCCAAGCTAGATCTGGATCAGAAATCTGCAGCAGGCGTTGACATTTTGTAGGATGACGTGGTCATCATCGTGCAGCATGCAGTACTCAATCCAGTCACTCAGTGTTTGGGCATTACAACAGGGCTTTGATACAGAGAACTATCAGTATTTCCATTGCTCCACCATCTGTCACTGCAAGAGAGCCTGAAATATAAGACTTCATGTGTGCTGAAAAACAAATTGTGGTCTATTTGCTACTTTTGTTATAAACCAGTTATATTGTGTGTCATAAATAAAGCCCAAAACATTTCGATAAATTTTCCCACTTGAAATAAAAAGAATGATTATTGCACAGAGAGGTAATTAATTTGAAGAAAGTATTTCAAATATACTGTGTGGGTGTGCATATTTTTTTTTTTTATTAATGTGTGGCTCTGTGATGAACCAGAGACCTGTCCTTTGACTCCTAAACGTGATGAGGCAGGTGTATGGATGGAGGAATAGATGGATTGACTAAAACCGTAGACAAAACCTCACAGGAATGCTGTATATTACATACTCTGTAGTTGTTATTAACTGAAAATGCATTTCAGACAGTATGAATTTTCAAACAGTAATAATTAATATCAGCAGTAGAGCGTTCCCCTTTAAGAAAGTTGCATTGTGGGTTACATTGTTGTGATGCATTTGTTTTTGTTTCAGTAAGTAAAACAAAAACACATTTACAAATAAGACAGATTACTGCACTACTTATTGCAATGGCCCTCTGACACCCAAGGCTCCAACACATGCGTGGCAGCTCATGAGGCAGTTGTGAACCACTGTGGCGAGCCGTGGTTTAGTCACTTGACTGGTGGCGTTTTAAGCACTTCACTGCTTCATTCGGTATTGATAACTGGTCACTGGCTTGTTTGTCTCGGCTCTTTGGGAGACCTGTGCTGACCCTTCGAAGCAAATGGAGACTGAGTTTGGTTTGACAGTGTTGCATTCAGTACTAGAAAGTCTATAACATTACTAAACCATGGTGCCCGGAGCACTTGAAAACATTTGATGTGAGTGCTGGTGGGAGATGAGTTGGAGTGTAATAGCCAGTGGTACACAAATAGCTGAAACGGATATGAAGTAATGTGACTGGAACTTGTGGTGCATCATGAAAACCAGTCTTTCAACAATCTAACAAGTTTGATTCCTGAAAAAGCTCATCAATTAAACATTTAAAATTAGATCACACCTGACATCTACTACAGCTACTGAACACCCACTATTTAACATATTTTAGGCTATGGGCCATTTAGACTTGTTTTAAAATCGCATATGATTCAAAGCACAAAATGTCTGGCTAAGTATATCAGACGTACCAAACACGAAGCATAGTCCTCAACACGAGTTCATGTTTATTTTCTAATTTATTGTGTCACCTTTAAACCATACGATAATGTGGTGTAGTCGGACAGGAATGTGCCATGGCGAATAAAATTCCAAACAATCCATGAACCAACGAGAAAAGCACTCGGAGAGCGCAGACCTCCGCCAAGCGCAACAATTCCCCTATACACACAAGGACAAAATTGTTGGTACCCCTCAGTTAAAGAAGGAAAAACCCACAATTCTCACTGAAATCACTTGAAACTTACAAAAGTAACAATAAATAAAAAATTTATTGAAAATCAAATAATCAAAATCAGCCATCACTTTTGAATTGTTGATTAACATAATTATTTGAAAAAACAAACTAATGAAATAGGGCTGGAAAAAAATGATGGTACCTCTATAAAAGATTGAAAACTATTTGACCAGAGTGACATGATTAACTCAGGTGTGTCCTTTAATTGACATCACAGGTGTTTCCAAACTCATAATCAGTCAGTCTGCCTATTTAAAGGCAGACAAGTAGTCACTTTGCTGTTTGGTGAAAAGGTGTGTACCACACTGAACATGGACAACAGAAAGCGAAGGAGAGAATTGTCCCAGGACATCCGAAAAAAAAATTATAGACAAACATCTTAAAGGGAAAGGCTATAAGACCATCTCTAAACAGCTTGAAGTTCCTGTGACAACAGTGGCTCATATTATTCAGAAGTTCAAGACCCACGGGACAGTAGCCAACCTCCCTGGACGTGGCCGCAAGAGGACAATTGATGACAAATTGAAGAGACGGATCGTTCGAATTGTATCCAAAGAGCCCAGAACAACCTCCAAAGAAATTAAAGGTGAACTCCAAGGCCAAGGTACATCAGTGTCAGATCGCACCATTCGTCGTTGTTTGAGCCAAAGTGGACTTCATGGGAGACGACACCACTGCTGAAAAAAATCATAAAAAAGCGAGACTGGAAATTGCAAAAATGCATGTTGACAAGCCACAAAGCTTCTGGGAGAATGTCCTTTGGAAAGATGAGACCAAACTGGAGCTTTTTGGTAAGGCACATCAACTCTATGTTCATAGACTCAAAAACCAAGCATACGAAGAAAAGAACACTGTCCCTACGGTGAAACATGGAGGAGGCTCAGTAATGTTTTGGGGCTGCTTTGCTGCATCAGGCACAGGGTGTCTTGAATGTGTGCAAGGTAAAATGAAATCTGAAGACTATCAAGGCATTCTGGAGAGAAATGTGCTGCCTAGTGTCAGAAAGCTTGGTCTCAGTCGCAGGTCATGGGTCTTCCAACAGGACAACGATCCAAAACACACAGCCAAAAACACCCAAGAATGGCTGAGAGAAAAGCGTTGGACTATTCTAAAGTGGCCTTCCATGAGCCCAGATCTGAATCCCATTGAACATCTGTGGAAGGAGCTGAAACATGCCATTTGGAGAAGACACCCATTAAACCTGAGACAACTGGAGCAGTTTGCTCATGAGGAGTGGGCCAAAATACCTGTTGACAGCTGCAGAACGCTCATTGACAAATACAGAAATCGTTTAATTGCAGTGATTGCCTCAAAAGGTTATGCAACAAAATATTAAATTATGGGTACCATCATTTTTGTCCAGCCCTATTTCATTAGTTTGTTTTTTAAAATAATTATGTTAATCAACAATTCAAAAGTGATGGCTGATTTTGATTATTTGATTTTCAATACATTTTTATTTATTGTTACTTTTGTAAGTTTCAAGTGATTTCAGTGAGAATTGTGGGTTTTTCCTTCTTTAACTGAGGGGTACCAACAATTTTGTCCACGTGTGTATAGCGACTTACAGATTGCGATAAAATCAGCCTTCTGGATAAGCCTTTAAAATTTGATAGAGGTTCCCATTGTCAATCCCTGGGTCAAATTTCATGCGTTTTGGGCATTAATCAACAGAGATATTGAGAAACAAAATTTTTGGCCCCATTGACCGCAATGTTATCAAAAATTTGAAAGTGATCCAGAATCCAGGATTTCTTCCGGATCACACCCAAAATGAAATCAGTTTTTCCTTTTCACATTTTGGACAACTCCTGAAAATTTCATCAAAATCCATCTATAACATTTTGAGTTATCTTGAACACAGACAAACAAATAGACAAACAAACAGACAGATAAACACTGGCATAAACATTACCTCCCTGACGGAGGTAATAATAAATGACATGAATTGACTGCACTTTGGTTTATTTACCATTAGATGTCCTGCTCGAGCACTCATTGAAGCCAGGGGTAATGAACTTTAACTAAAAACATAGATTGGCCAGGTTACGGAATAATTGTTATCTAAATGTTTTACACCTTCTTCAGTGTCTTAAAAGGAAATGTAAATTACCAGTTAATGCAAATATGAGGCTGTCACTCAGTCTTAAAATAAAAGTGAAAATCAAGTTAGCGTTCAACCCATTATTCCAAGCCGCAGTTTTCAGAAATATTACAATACATTGCATTAATTAGATAAGTCAAACATTTCTCTTAATTTGCTGAAGGCGTTTGTGATGCTGATGAGTGTGGTCTTGGTGGAGTTCGGGGAAAGGTTACTCTCTCTGGAAGGGTCCAGGCAAACCTGAAGGGAGGCTCGGCTGTACGAGTCACGTGTTCCAGTTAGTGGCCGACAAGGGAGAGGCTGTTCTCTCGTTTGCCCATATAACAGCCTTCAACCTTGGGCGAAGGTAGCTGCTTTGTTGTGATTAGCTAAGCTTGTCCTTTGACCCCCTCCAGGCCAACCCAGAAACAAAATCCGAGTGATCCTGGTCCCTCAGGTTGAATTACGATTTCAAGTTCACTGAAAATACTAAGCGCTAAGTAACTAAAGTGATGACAGCAAACTGTTAACATCACTGGCTACAATGCAGCTGTCACTCAAACCACTCACTCCCCTAATTATGCATACATGTCTTTTTATATAATTCTATCTCATGAGGCACATACAATTTCACCATCAGTTGTCTTGAATGTGAAATCTATCTATGGAGAACAAAACAGTTCTTTGTAATAGCAAATGTCACTCAAGTTTTGCCAAAGACCATCCCTTCTAAAGCATGGCAGAGGAAAGTCATTATTTTATTATTCTATCTGTCTCTTTTGTTCAATGGTCATCTGTCTCGTCTTCCCATCTATCTCCACGTCTCCTTCATTCACCCTCTCTTTGCCCTTGGCACTATCACGGTAATAAAAACTAAGGAATACCTTTGAGTTCCCTCCCCCTATTTCTCTCAGATCCCTGTGGGCTGCCATTATATCTCACACACGCTCTCTCTCTCTTACACACACACACACACACAGATGCATTTCACATACTCACAGACTAATATGTACAAACACACGCACACACGCAAGTATATCAAGTTGTGACTGAATTACATTTTGACTGATAGTGCTCTTGAGGGCAAAGCAATGATAACTCACCTGTATATATATAAATATATAATATATATATATATATATATATATATATATATATATATATATATATATATATATATATGTATATATATATGTGTGTGTGTGTGTGTGGGGGGGGGGGGCTTTGGTGGAAGCATACCTTTGGTTTGGTAGATACAAGGTTGCAGGATTTACTTGTGTGTG
Source organism: Hirundichthys speculiger (assembly GCA_018398805.1). NCBI lineage: Eukaryota > Metazoa > Chordata > Actinopteri > Beloniformes > Exocoetidae > Hirundichthys > Hirundichthys speculiger. The sequence continues at coordinate 4,787,317 of JAGFBZ010000648.1, forward strand.
TGTGTGTGTGCGCAAGCGCGCATGTGTGTGTATGAGGGGGGTGGTGGGTGCATACGCGCCAGTGCTCAGGGCTATAATAACAAAGGAGAAAGCTAGTCTGAAAGATTTGGCCTTTACTTAGCACTGAAGTGAAGGCTGCCAAGCTCTGCTTGTACAGCTCATATAGGCTAAAATCTGACACTGCAGAGATAAAATTTTCTTTGTTTTAGAGTACATTCTTTCACTCTTCTGTGTCTCCTCCATACTCCTACCTCTCACCGAGACACACGCCTACCAGAAAGCAGGTGTGGATGTTAATACACCTTGAAAACATTAAAGGTGGGGTAGGCGTTGTTTGAAAAATGGGTCCAGCAATCCAACTCAAGTGAGATTTTGAAAATATACACTCCCTCCCTCCTCCCAAAGGCTCCGCCTCCTCCTCTTCAGCTCACCCCTCGAAACCACGCCTTCACACGATTCACGACTACATGAACCGCAGGGAGGGAGGGAGGGGTGGGTGGGAGTGCGTTGATATTTGATGGACGTATTATGCAGCCAATCAATATAGTGATCATCACTAATTTGATTGGTCAGAGTTTTTCTCTGATTATACCTTCTAGACTGGACCAAAACGTTTAGTTTTTTTTGCAAACATTTTATTTCAGTGGGTGCAATGGGAATTTGAAAATATTTTTAGGCAATATTGTAAAAAGTGTTGCAAAAAAACAACACCTACCCCACCTTTAATGACTGTGATCTGATCCAGCAATTTTACATTAAACACCTGAGCTGTTTCACACAAATTCACATTACTTTCTGAGACATTATTGGGGAAATTATTGTTTGTGTTTTAAGTGAAGTAAAAACAAAGTCATCATCCACTCATTAATTATCAACAGCCTTGCTGCTGAACAGGAAGTTTTAAAGTTTTTAAAACTCAGTCCGTGAACATAAACGCAGGATAAACCCTCTGCATGAGACCGTGGATGCGCTGAGCAGCTCCTTCAGTCAGAGACTGAAACAACCCTCGCTGCAGGAAGGAGCGCTTTCGCAGGTCTTTCATACCAACTGCAGTTAGACTCTACAACACATCATGATGCTGAGAGTCATTCGGACAATTTCTCACACTCACAGTGCACCCCCCACGCACAAACTTACTCCACATACACACACATCTACAGCTGACACACACATATTATTATTTATTCATTTATCTGAATACCTCCACAGCCCTCCACCCATAACTACATACCGTGTATGGCAAATGCTTGCTGCTGTAAATTGCTGCTGTACATAGTGTTGTTTTTTTTTTCTACTGTATACATTTGTTCCTCTTCTATTTATATATATATTGTTTATATATTGTTATTTTAGTTTTCTGTAAATTGAGCTGTGGTAACGCACAAATTTCCCCATCGTGGGATCAATAAAGTGCTATCTTATCTTATCTTATCTTATAAGGATTGGGGTAAAGGGGGATTATAGGTTGTGGGAGGGGGGGCGGGGGGCAGTGGTCACTCAGGCTACATGCATACTAGTCTGTCTTCATTCCAAAATACCATTTTAAAACAAAACCAATCTACATCCACACTAGCATCTCAGCTCCATGTTGGAAACATTCTACATCCATAATACACCGCTGTAAACATATATTACACAGTGATTCACGCTCACAGGGCATCGGCGCATTAGTGAAAATGTGCCAAAAACTTCGTTGCTGCACATATTTCGTAAAGTCTTTTCTCCTACTCATGGAGGCAGCTGCAACTTTGGAAACTTCACAGCTGATACCAAGAACAACAAAGTCAGTAATGCTTGCTGTTTCGTCTGCACGTAGTTGTTTTCACTGTTGTTGAAGCTGTGTGTCACCAGAAGCTGTTTGTTTTCTTACTGTTTGCTGTTTATTTAAGAGAAAGTGAAGGAAAATAAATTTTAGGTTGTTCAAAAAACAGTAGTGTGAATTTTCAGGTAGTGATGTTCATTCAATTCTGTGAAAAACTGTGTCAAACAGGTGAGCTTCATTTAGGAACAGAGATAGCAAATGTTGTACATGCTGTTTAAGGTGCAAATGGGTAATTCCAGACATTGTTCAGAAGAACAGCATACTTTTATAAAGACATTGACTGGAGAGTGGGAAAACATGAAGACATGCAGAAAATGTTAGGCTGCTGAACTAAAATGTTCTCAAATGCTTTAAAATGTCAACCAAAACCAGAAATACGTGGAGAAAAATGGAAAACATCTATTCAAACTGATCTAGAAAGAGACAAAATGGAAAGGAAGGCCTAAAGTACTGTAACAGTTAGAAGACGCTTACGGGAAGCCAAGCTATCAGCAAGTAGCCTCCACAAAGTTCCAATGTTGAAAAAAACAGATTACAACAGAAAAAGTTACAATTTGCCCAGGAACACCTTGACTGTCCCAGAGATAAATGGTGTAGCATTTTGTGGACTGATCGAAGCAAGATTGTGTAGAGGCCACCGACAGTTTGTCAGATGACCCCCAAACACTGAATTCAAGCCAAAGTACATTGTGAAGACAGTGTACTTTGTTAGAGTGTACTGTCTTCAAAGTACAAAGTACAAAGTACTTTGAAGACAGTTGCTCACAACTTGTTTTTACCAAGAAATATTACACTAAATACTTATTCGTCATTTGAGCATCAAGCATTTGTTTTTAGCAAACTGCCTGTTTTATCTGTTACAGTCTACAGACCACCAAACCCTCCCTCCTGGTTTTTTTTTGCAACAATTTTCTGAGTTTTTAATCAACAATTCATTTTAATTAACAATAGAATTCTGACAACTGGTGATTTTAACTTACACATGGTAATTACTAATGATCCATATGCTAGCGAGTTTTCAAACCTTTTAAACAGTATGAATTTTAAACAACACCACTCAGCCGACTCACAACAGAGGACACACCCTAGATCTAGAAAAAATAAACTATGGCCTGTCTACTGGTGTGTCCTCTGTTGTTGACCTGGCTGTGTCTGATCACTATTGTGTTTTTTAACATTACCAGTTTTAGCCAGCAGGAGGCCCCAGTGAGAACTGTGAGGAAATGATACATTACTTCTGAAGTGGCTGCAAATTTTATTGCCATTTTAAATCAAAATCCTGCTCAGATTTTACCTGCACCATGTGATTTTATTGTTGATAATTTTGACAGCTGATTGAAATCAGCTATTGATGCTGCAGCTCCAGTTACAACATAAACAATAAGAACCTGTAATATTAAAATTTCATTTTGAGGCCTTAATTGCTGTGTAATGAGTCCATTGGTGAATTCTAATTCTTCTCTTAACCCTCAATCTCAACCCTCACCCTTAACCCTCAATTTTTGGCCCTCAATCTTAACCCTTGAAAGTAAGTGTCAGGGCTATCTTGTGACTTAGAAATGGGACACCCCTCGAGTGCAGTTACGTCTTCAGACTGAAATGTATCAGAGCCTGTGTAGTCTCTGTATTCCCTGAAATGACACAGGGATAACATTGAAAAGAGCGCTGTATATTCTCCAAATAATATTAGCAAATAACACAATAGAGGATACATTATTCAGTCCTCCGTCGCTACACAACAAGGTATACAAGTAACGTGAAGCCGACAGGGACCGCCGACTGGGACCGCCTGGTCCCAGTCCCGGACCGCCGGTCCAGCAGCAAACATCGTAAAGTAAAAAAATAAATTCTACGCAACAACGATGTTAATCCATGAAAAAAATCTCAAACAAAGACAGTAAGATGGTTTTGTAACATTTATATATTTAAGATATACGAAGATACTTACGTTTGTAGTTAGCTTTTTTTGTCACCATCATTTTCGAAGATGTCTTGGCTAAATTACCCAGTGCCTTCTGGATAGCCCTTACTCCCAAGGGTGGTGCCAGATTATCTCAATTTTGAGGGCAATACAGCCCTCAAACTCGTCCCTCAATTTGACTTTCTAAGAATCGGGACAGCACTTGCCCTTAGCAGGAGCGCGCATTTTTGAGACTGCGGTCTGAGATTGAGGGTTAAGGGAGGAATTGGAATTCAACCCATGACTTCTGATCTCGATTCCTGTCTGTCGAAGGCCATAGTTTGTTATCGTTCTGGCTCCATCAAGTAGCTAAGTTTTAACAGGTAGGCATCTAGATAGTCTCTAAAGGTCCCCTTGTTTTCACTGATGCCTAAGATGACTGTTCGCCATTTGTCATTCTGAACCATCCTGCATTCTGTAATGTGAGTTAATGACCTCGCCAAATTGTATACAACTTGGAGAATAAATCAGCTTTGCACCTCAGTCGTAGTCCGGCGCATTGTTTAACAGCCGATTGACTGCCTCACCAGAACACAACTAGAACATATACTTGTAAATAAGATGTACCCAAATTTCTGAATTCCCTTTTGGTTTTTAATTGTTTGGTCCTTAGTCCGTGGGGTGGCTAAGCACCGGAGTTCTGTCACTACCTGAGTGCCGACCACTGAGGAATACTGCCGTTACTGGTGTTATTAGCCAGAGAGCTAGGCTGCTAGTGTGCGCCGGAGGGCAGCACCACGCCGACAGATGGGAAAAAGATAAAAATAAAAAAAGAAAGGGAAGGAAAAAATAGTCAAACTATATAAAATTTATAAAAGGAGATGGAACGTAAGCAGTTGCCGCAGTTTGGTGATGACCAAACCTAGTGTGAGCAGAGACAGGGTCCTAAAACCCGTAGAGGTGAGCAGTAGCAGACTTAAGTTTGTGCGTAAGATTAAATTGTGTTTGGACCAGGACAGCGGCACTGGGCTCATGAGGCAGGCTGATTGAGGAAGACTTCCTGATTTAAAGCATGAGGCTAGTTATAGCATGTGGCTGTGGCTTTGGAAGATTACCTGTTTGATGTTATGCGACCAGGCATGGTCAGGCTTGGCAGATGAGTGTACAAACATGAATTAAAGATCATTAATTCCCAGAAAAAGGCTTTCTGACAATGCGCATTCTCGATGCTCCAGGAAGACGTTGCGCATGCGCGAAGCGAAGAAGCAGTTAAAGGAAAATTAAAAGGAAGACAGATTAGTGCCGCAGTCTGAGCAGGCACTGGAGGATCAAGAAGAGGCACTCTAGATTTTTAGGGAAGAGGCACATCTATTCATTCAGAAATTTAGAAATTTAGTCAGTTTCTATGTACCGGCAGGGAAGCCAGGAGTGTAACATTGTTATCAGACCAACCAGAAATTTGTCAGGCACAGAAAGTTCCGAATGCGGAATTTGACTGGCCCCCTTCTTTTCTCATTTCTTCTCCCTTTCTTCTCCTAATCTCTACACAGCATTTACACATGACAACTGCCACATCTGCTTCACCCCGAGAAATTCAGGAGTAAATCGACACCACCGTGGAAGAATGGAGAAGTAAAGGAGCTGAAAAGAAAGTGCAAGAGAGCAGAGAGAAAATGGAGAAAAACAAAACTGACAATCCACTATGAAATTGTACGTGTACAACTCAAAACATACAATAACTCAGTCAAACAGGCAAGAACCCTTCACTTCTCAAACCTCATCATAGAAATTAAAATCAGAAATTCCTTTTTAAAACTATTGACCTTTTAATGAACAGAGATTTTAACAAGTCCTCCATGCCACCATCAGATGCTGCATGTGAGGACTTTGCACACCACTTCAGAAATAAAATTGATACCATTCGATTCAGTCTTTTATGTCAGCGAAGTGCTGATTTTCCAACATGTGAACCTTTGCTTTTACCTGAGGAAATACTGGAAAGTTTTGTCCTAGTTGATGTAAAAATGCTTGGTCGAGTTTTCTCCCAACTAAATCCAACAACCTCCCTTTTAGACCCAATTCCCACATCGCTTTTAAAAACATGTTATAGCTTCTTTGAGTATGAGCTTTTAAATATTGTAAATTGCTCTCTTTAGACAGGTATTTTCCCCACTGCCTTTAAAACAGCAGTGGTGAGGCCTCTTCTGAAGACGAGTAATTTAGATCCTGCTGTTTTTACAATTACAGACCTGTATCTAACTTACCATTCTTAAGTAAAATGATAGAGACGGTTGTTTTTCTTTGGTTAAATCGTTTTCTGAATAAGAACATTATTTTTAAGAAGTTTCAGTCTGGTTTTAGGAGAAACTACAGCACAGAGATGGCCCTTTTGAAGATTGTCAGTGACCTAACATGTAATATGGACACACAGAAACTTTCAGTCCTGGTTCTACTGGATCTAAGCGCTGCCTTTGATACAGTAGATCACAACATTTTATTAAACAGACTTAGAAGTCTGGTGGGCCTCTCCAGTATTGTTTAAAATGGTTTCACTCCAATCTCAAAGATCAACAGTTTTATGTAAGTATGGATACATGGTTCACAAGAACCCATAAGATCAAGTTTGGGGTTCCCCAAGGTTCAATCTTAGGTCCAATACTTTTTAATCTTTATATGCTGCCACTTGGTGACATCATCAGTAGACATAGCATTGGTTTTCACAGCTATGCTTATGATACACAACTCTACATTGCTGTGTCTCCTGATGACCTAGAACCAGTTATCGTAATTTTAAACTGTATTTTAGATAAGTCATGGATGGCAGAGAACTTCTTACAGCTTAACCAGGACAAAATTGAAGTTTTAATCATAGGTCCTGAAAACAAGAGAAATGATTTTACCAAAATTACATAAATCTAAACCTTCTCAGTTTGTGCGAAACCTGGGTGTTCTTTTTGACTATGAGCTGGATTTTATTCCACATATTAGAAATGTAACAAGAACAGGTTTTTATCCCCAAAAAACATTGCCAGAGTCCACCCATTTCTCTCTCTTGCCAGCACGGAGGTGTTGATGCATGATTTCATCTCCAGTAGAATAGATTATTGTAATGCCCTGCCCTCTGGTCTTCCTAAAAAGAGTATATCTATCCTACAATTACACGAGTGCTAACGATGACAAGAGGGCGGGAACATCTAAAATCACTAAATTGGCTCCCTGTGTGTTCCAGGATTGATTTTAAGGTTCTTTTATTAGTTTATAAATGTCTTAATGGTCTTGGGCCTTCTTATTTATCCGACCTCATTTTAAGGTATGAGCCTTCACGGACCCTGAGGTCCTCAGGTACCGGCCTTTTAGTTGTTCCTAGATTCAGAACTAAAACCTATGGTGAAGGCCTCATTTTATGATTATGGCCCCCGACTCTGGAACAGCCTACCTGAGGACCTCAGGGCTGCAGAGACTGTTGATGCTTTTAAAGGGAAGCTCAAGACCTACGGTACTTATTTAATTTGGCTTATAGTTGAAATCTATTTACAGGTTTTATTTTTAATTTAATCAACTCTAATTTTACTTTTATTTATTTCTTGTTTATTTACTTGTTTATCTATTTTAATTTATTAATTTAATTGTATAGTCATTCATTTATGTATTAGATGTTCTTATTGGTTTTAAGTCTGTTTGAAATTTTATCTTCTTTACTCCAGTGCTCTCCTCATGGGGGTCCTCCACATCTGGAGCTACACCTGCCTGGTTTCTGGGGTTGTTGCCGTGGGGATTGTCTGTGTTCTGGGTGGGCGGAAGCCCTACACTGTGGCTGATGTCTGCAGTGCGGATCCATGTCGGCCTGGGTCCAGATGGTACCTGTAGCAGCGACCTCTGTGTTTGTGGGTCTGGGTGCTCTCGACGTGGACTGATCCTCAAGATATTGTTTTCCTCACCTGGTTCATTGGTGCCAAGATGGATGTTTTAGAGTCTATTTAGAGTGGGGCTAAACGGGGTGGGGGGGCATGTCTACTGAGTGTATGTGTGCGTGTGAGAGAGAGAGAGAGAGAGAGAGGATGACTGGGTGTTGATTTTTTTTTTTACTGCTTTAACCCTGGGTGTGTGATGGCTTTTAAGTTGTTTTTGTTCTTTCTTGTTTTTGTTGTTTTTAATTGTTTTTATTATGTAAATCACTTTGTGTTACTTTTGTATGAAAAGGGCTTTATAAATAAATTTGATTTGATTTGAAGCAAGGCGGCGCAAGCATCATGACATGTGGATGTTTCTCATAAGATGTTGTTGGGCTTGTTTATTGCATACCAAGGATGATGGATCAGTTTGAACACATTAAAATACTCACAGAGGTCATGGCAAAGTGACAATGTTCTTAAAATTGATGTTTCAACAAGACAACAACTCCAAACACACCAGTAAGCAGCAGCATCTTGCTTCCAGACCAACAAGATTAATGTTATGGAGTGGCAAGCCCAATCCAATAGAAAACTTGTGGGGTTGTTATAAAAATGTAAAATAATCTATGTTTCATAACTGTTTGTAACCATTATCTGTGAAAAAATACTGCGGAACGAGTGTTGTAATGAGGCAATTTTTGACTGATTGATTTTGTCAAAGAAATGTGATTGATAGCTGACAATATGACTGAATCAGACAAGCATTTCATTGCATCCTTGACCCTGTGTTAACTATGCATATGACAAATAAAAGGCTTGAATCTTGAATGACTGAAGGCCAGGAATGTGACTGATTTTGTAACGATATGGAGCCTATAAATGGTTTGCATGTGTGTATTAACTTCAGTAGGTAGGAGGAAGCCTACACTTGATGTTAAGCTGCCTGTCTACTCCTCGTACAAGTAATAAGATTGCTGAACTAAACTCTGGCTCTCTTGTGGCTTCATTCTTGCCGCTGCATAGATGGAGTGCAGAATAGCTTTCTCCAACAGGGGTGCCATCAAAAATGCTGTTTTTGAGGCAAAACCAAGACATGGAGAGAAATTCTACAATGAACACTGTTAGAACTGGACACATGTCCATCATCCATCCACCCACTGCAATTCTGTATTATAACATGAGTCATCACAAGTGCAATACACTGTCGATAACACGTTATTATCGCATTAACTCATTAATCTATTAACACTGACATTTATTTTATCGCGCATTTTGTTTTGAAAAGTCTGTTTCTGGCTGCTGCAGAACCGGAAGAGAATTGATGGAAAAACATGCGAAAGCTAAAACAGACATGGAGAGCAGTAAAGTTATGGAACTTTTACATGGACATTTTCATTTTAAAGTTCTCCCAGATGGAGGATATGACAGAAACAAGGTTATTTGTAGCCACTGCGTAGTTGAACTTTCCGTTTCTGCTGTTACCTCAGAAATTGCCTGTTGTAATGTTATGATTGTGGCTTAGGATTTTGTTGGTAGACTTTTTTTTATATATATTTTTTATAAAAACAGAATGACATTAATGCCCTGGCAGTGGCAATAAGCTTTATTTTATTCTACATTTTTTAAGATGAGATTTACACTAAATATGTGTGACTGACAAGTGCTAATGTTAAAGGTGTTTGCACAACAAATGTTATGGCACTTTAGTTCATAGGCAGCAGAACATTTAAATAAAAGTGCACTTGACACTACTTTTGAATTCATTATTTGATTTTGCTTACACAGGCAGCACAGTGGCTTAGTGGTCAGGACTTTTGCCACACAGCAAGAGCCTCAGCAGGGGTCTCTCTGTGTAGAATTTGCATGTTCTCCCCGTGCTTGCGTGGGTTTCCTCCGGGTACTCCGGCTTCCTCCCACAGTCCAAATACATGCATGTCAGGTTAATTGGTGGTTCTAAATTGCCCGTAGGAGTGATTGTGAGTGTGTGTGGTTGTTTGTCTACATGTAGCCCTGCTATGGACTGCTATGTAACCTGTCCAGGGTGTACCCCTGCCTTTCACCCGAAGAGAGCTGGGATAGACTCCAGCAGATCCCCCTGACCCAGCAGAGGATTAAGCAGGTATAGATAATGGATGGATGGATTAATCACAATGTGATTAATCAGGAAAATCATGCGATTAATCAGGATTAAAGATTTTAATCATTGCCCAACCATAATTTTTTTGGTAATTTTTGACATTACTTTTACTGCTGCTCTTCTGTACGTTGCTGTTGCAACAACGTAATGGGATTTCCCCATTGTTGGGGTTCTATTAAGGTTCTTCTTTTTGTCATTGTGGAATGTGCTTCGATCATTCAGCAACATAAGACTCCATGCAACACAGAGTTCTCAGAAACAGCAGTTATATAATGAAATATGAATTCAGTGACTCACAGGAAAGCTAAATCCTCAAGCAGTTCTCCTGTTATACAGTTAATGTTTGACTTTGAAAAAAAAATGCAAACACTTCTACTTTTTTCCTTCACTTTCTGTAGAATAAAGAATAAACTTAAAAAAAAAAAAGATTTTCTTCTTGGCTTGATTTGGAATAGAATATGCAGTGTCCACGGTGTATTTCCGTGTTTGGAAATAAAAACTATTATCAGGATTTTGAGCTTCACTCACTTTTTCCTAAACACGCTATCATTTTGAACACAACTGTACATCGTTTCCAAATGTTTATGTTTTTCCCCATCCACACTAGACCATATCAGTGGGTTTATTTTCTTTTATTTATTTAAGCAGTGTGGATGGCAGGCATAACTGTAACAAATGTTTTATATTTTAAATGAAAACATTTTCATGTAAGTGTTGCCTTAATGTGGAGACAGTATGCTGCTGTACGATGATGATGTCTACTAGTCATAGTAGTCGTGAGCAGTGAACAGCAGTAAGTAACGAAGTGGCAAGTTTTGAAGGGGAGGAAGCAAAACTCAAATCTGGTGGGGTCTGACTCAGTTTAACTCTTGGCTGGAAGCTTACTGTCACTGAGTGGTGCAACTAGTCATCAGAGAAACACATACTGGCTGATTGCAGTGTACAGCTGTTTATGCATGTACCACTAAAAGGCTGAAGTAATTCTGAGGAGCAGAGTTAACACTGAAACTTTTTTAGTAATGAGGACAGCTCCAAGAAAGAAATGCTGTGAAACTCCACTAGAGACTGCGCAGAAATGAGATGGCCCACTAAACGCTTGTTTTCTGTATTTGTGCCACATGGTTTCTCCATCTGAACAACAACAATCTCTTGAGGTGAGCATAACATGCCTCCAGTTGGTGTCAGAATTAAATCAAGCAGCCAGCGCACTATGTACATGCAGTTTTTATGAAAAGCTTTGTCATTTCTGGTTTTACACAACAAATAAGCCATTGTCTTACATCCATATTTTGAAGAAAGTTTTCAAATAAAAAAGTAATTAAACAAAACAAACAAACAAACAAAAAACAAAGAAAGAAGCAAGTAGAAGACTTGAAAGCTCGTTGAAGTGTGGGGGTTCAAGGCCCTGCAGCACCTTGACAATAAGAACAGTAACAAAAGGAATTACATCTCCAATTCAAAATAAATTGGGTTTGTGTGTGAAATGTGAATAAAAACAAGAACCTATGCTTTTCAAATGGGTACAGTATGTGATTCAACTTTTCTTGCTGAAATAAAACCAAGGTCTTTCCTGAAAAACCTGGGAGCACATGTATACATGTGCTCTAAAATCTGCATATCATTTGTAGCAGGGATCCTTCTTTTCCACTTGTGCAAGTTGCCAGATCCATTTGTAGGAATGCCCCACAACACCATTAGAAATGCAAGTTTATGCATTCAGTGCTCATAACAAAAAAACAAAACAAAACAAAAGAAAAACAGATGGTCCCTCTCCTCTCAACTCTTGAGGAAGCAGCATCCATCCATTATCTAAGTCTGCTGAATCCTCTGCAGGGTCACAGGGATCTGCTGGAGTCTATCCCAGCTCCCTTTGGGCGAAAGGCAGGGGTACACCCTGGACAGGGTGGCCCTCCATCGCATGGCCACATGTAGACAAACAACCACGCACACTCACAATCACTCCTACGGGCAATTTAGAACCACCAATTAACCTGACATGCATGTATTTGGACTGTGAGAGGAAGCTGGAGTACCCGGAGGAAACCCACGCAAGCATGGAGAGAACATGCAAACTCCACACAGAAAGACCTCTGCTGAGGTTCAAACCAGGAACCTTCTAGCTGTGAGGCAACACTGCTGACCAATAAAAGGTAAAAAATAAATAAATAAATAAATAAATATATATATATATAAGTATATATGAATTTGATGTGTCTGACAGGACATTTTTCCACATGGTGTTGGGACATTTTAAATGAGCTTTGACCCAGAGAAGAGAGCAGTGTCTATATAATATACACATATGGCTTCTTCTCTGCAAGATGCTTTAATCTGCATTTGTGGACACAGTGACCTGTGTTGAAGTATTTCTGGCCCCATGCAATGATTTCCATTACAGAACCAAACCTATTTTTAATGCAGTGCTGCTCAAGGGCTCGGAGATCACAGGCATCTAATATTTATTTTTGGCCTTTTCCTATGAGAACAAAGATTTCTTCTGATTTTCAGAATCTTATGATGATATTATTAAATGAGACATTCACAGTCTTCAGAGTTTTATGTTAAGGAACTTTATTCAGCAGTTTCCTAATTTGTAGAGACATTTCTTTGTAGATTGGTGCTCATCTTCACTTATGAGAGACTCTACCTCTCTAAAACACCCTTTTTTATAAATCAGTCCACCAGTCCATCACAGGGCCACATGTGGACAAACCACCACGCACACACTCATTCTTACAGGCAATTTAGGCTCACCAATAAACCTGATATGCATGTTCTTTGGACGGAGGGAGGAAGCTGGAGTACGTGGAGAAAACTTACACAAGCACTGGGAGAACATGCAGAGTCCAGCAAGGGCCTTTTCTTCAGTAACAGGAAGATACTCTATAAAGAGGTTGGATTATGTTAAATTTCACCCAATTAAAAAAAAATAAAAAAATAAACTAAAAGCCAGATAAATATGTATCATGCTGTACACTGTTGCTTAATTAAAGTAAAAAAAAAACAAAAAAAAAAAAAAAAAAAAAACACACACTAAAGGATAACTTGGATATGTTCTCTTTTTGTCTCTTTGTGCGTTATTCAAGTATTAGGACTCGGTATATGCAGATACTCAAAATCAAATCACCTGGACCCAGGAGCAAAGAAATGAGATCAAGACATCCTTGCTATTTACTTTTTGAACATTTTGTTGCCCATCCAAAAAGATCAAATTAAATGAAATTTAAAAATACAGTCAAAAAAGAAAAAAAAAAATCAAACAAGATACCTGGGAAAGGGGGTGATGTAATTAGTGTTCAGAAACAGATGAAACATGGATAGTCAAGCTTCAAGGAAACGGACCGAGAAGCTCAACCTTTAAGAACCTTTAAGCAGAGAAGCTGATCTGTTTTGTTTTTGTATAGAAAAGATATATTAATGACATGTGTGCCCAAACATGATTAAGGAACATACATCTTAAGACTGGATAGATTGGTGTGAACGAAGCATGTTTAAATATCAAGTAGAAAAAAAAAAGAAAGCTGTTAAAGAATAACTTGTGATGAAAAGGAAATTAACAATGTGCCTCACATTGATTATGCTAAGTAGCCATTTTGGTGTAAAAAGATGCTATTGCAGTGTTTCCCACAGGTCAAGGATCTATTTGTGGTGGTGTGGTCTGTGTGTGTGTGTGTGGTGGTGGTGGGGGGGGGGGGGGGGGGGGGGCAGCAGAGTCAAAACCGACACTTTGAATGGAAGTGTTGCAAAGTTGTAATTGTGAGCACTATATACACACTTATACACAAAGCTTAAATTGAAAACACTACATACAGATACGGATCCTACCTCCTCTTCAAGACGAGGTCTTTTCTTCTTCAGAAAATTATTTTTCCAAACTCATCTGTGTAAAGGGGTGAACAGACGCAGAGTCGATGTATGTAGGCGACATTAAGGGGCTACGGCAGCAGCTCAACAGGTGCCTGTCGGCTAACGTACATTAACAGCAGGATAACATGTCTCTGCACATGCTGAGCATCTAGATTTGATACAGATACAAGCTGGTATAACATGATGAGTTAGAGTTTTTCTGACCACCTTTGGGCTTATTTTACCACTTTGTAACGGCACATTTTACCTTCGCATAGACCGTATTTTCGTTGCTTGAATCACACCTCTTCCACCACGACTTCTTTAGTGTCTTCTCGATTTATAGGCCCACCACAAGTTCTTCTTCTGCAACTTATAAATTTATAGGCGGCGTCACAATGCATACTGCCACCCAATGCGCCAGAATTGAAACGAACACGCAACATTCGCAGAGTAAACAGTCTGAAGGCGAGGGCGAGTCAAAAGCCGAAAAATGTATTCGTGGTGGGCCGCCATGAATAAATGAATGTATGGGAAACACTGTATTGTGTCACGAACAATCATGTAGCAAAGGACTGAACTGGAAACATATCAAAATACTGTTCAAGCAATAACATCTACATCACCACCCGCCTCTCCGGTCTGTGAGCGAGAACGTCCAGGATCCAGTCCTGCTTACAGGAACAGAAAATGGAGGAAGAGGATGCTGTCAAGCTACTGTTCATACACTGATGTCAATAAGTCCCTTTAGCTAACAAAAAGAAGCAATTCAAAACTGAGCAGGATCATAATGCTATTTTTAGAAGTCTGTCTCACTGGTTCTTTTTGTAAAATTCCACATAGATGATTTCCAGCAATCTCATAAAAAGAGCCTGAAATGTGATAAATCCTCACCACGGCTGCAGTGTGCAGAATATCATTAACTATGAAGTTAGAAACCACGCTTCTCTTAACTCTACTGAACATACACAAAAACACTCACACGCACTGTTAGCTGTGTGCGTGTTTTTAGTATGAGCGTCATTATGTCAAAGTAAATCACTCTGCCACTAAGCTTTCTATCTCCATTCCTTCAGATATCCAGAGAAAGACATTTAATTATCACACATGCACACAGCCACAGGTAGAAACACGAAGCTGCTGAAGATTAATTATCCACTTTCTCTCATATCCACACACACACGTACAGACACACAGCATGAGGGTGGTAGACCTTAACTGCAATGACATGATGCTGAACTTAGAATAAAACAGTAACACAAACCCTCAGGGGTATCTCAAATCTTCAGAATAAATATAATGGCACACAAAGCTTCGCACAAGCATACAAATATCCCTGCAGAGACCATCTACACTGTTCATTCACATTCTCCTCTCTTGCCCTGCCTCTGCAGTAGCCAGCATTTCATGTAAACAAGGGTATTTTTGTCTGAGTTGAAACAGTAAAAGATTTCCACAACCTTAGTCTACATGTCAGACACTTTTCTGTCATTTTCTAGAACTGTTCATTTCTCTGCTGCTGTCAGCTATCATTTCAGTTTCATTTTCAGTTAATGCTATCCTCCTCCATCCACCCAGTTCACTTTCAGCTTCCATCATGACCAATAGACCCAGACCCAGCGGGACTGTTGACGGAGTTCATCAATCGTCTTCCTTCACATCACATTGATTCACATTTTAGAATTAGTCCTTCATTCCTGCTACATCACCACCATCAGTTTCTACAGTCATTGAGGACATCTCATTTCCAAAGATACTTCCTCAAAGTCCCATGCACATAATGTCCAATTAACCATGTAGTGACTTTTTAGTCACCACAAAATTATTCATAAACTTCTCTCAGCAGCCATATCCTAAAGTAAACATTTTTTAAAACTGCTTGTAAGACTTGCACAAATCCCTTTTCACATAAGTTTTGGTTCATTATCTTGGGGATGTCAACAAAGCCCATGTAAATGATGCCACAGCATCTCAGGAATCTGACTCGGTTGCTTAAATTAAATCTATTTTGATTTGACTACACTATTTAGACTTTGATTTACATGCATGCTTTGTAATATTGTGCTGTTTCATCAACCAGTCTCTCCGAACCTTCAGACCATGTACCACTGGTCTATAATTTTCTCTTAATATGCTTTGAATTCTGTGTCATTCATATCACATTTGCATTCTGCTTTGTGCCAGCTCATTGCATCTGTTTGGATCTTTCGCTCCTTACTTGCATATATCTTACATACTTTATGCATTTATGCATGTATTTTCCCACCATATTCCCAATAAAGCAGGTCTTGTTCACATATTTCATGTTTATTTCATCACATAGGGAAACAAATCTGAAACTGGGACTTTAAAGTGGTTCATTAAAACCACAAGTCAATCTGCAGCCATCATCAAAGCACAATACTATACTAGTCCTCTGCTGTCATCAAATTCTGATCTTACCAGCATGGTGGCATCCAAATAACTTCAAGTCAGTTGCTGAGATATCTATCACACTTACATGGTGAGCTCCAAGACACCAGGCTACAAGTACTACAAATGTTTTCTTGCACAGTCCAGGTGCAAACAGGTAACAGTCAGATAACCGCTTCTGGCACAGCAGAGTACAGACGTGTTTATGCATCCCTGAAGAGACCTGGCCCTCACTGGGAAAATATTAGGGATATTTGTCAAAATGCTTACTAGATCTGTCTCTCATCAATATTTTGAAAGGAAGTTGCAGAGGGTGTCTGAAAATAGCTAAATGCAGCAACAAAATTGCTAAGATGCAAGCATCATCTCATCGTCTGTGTCTCCAGTTTTTACACTGAAGCATCATCATTTATGAATTTGTTTTTCTCTGCATGAGAGAACGGGCGCGTGGTGTGAAAGTAGGGCTGGGCAATGAATCGAAAATTAATCGCAACCAACGTTGAAAACCTATAACTGCTTTAATCTTGCCCATGCCAAGGTGACATAAATAGTTCCTCTGTGCTTCCCTTCACTTACTTTAAAATCACGAAGATATTTGTAGTCTTTACATAAATAAATAAAAACTGCCAGTAATCTGTGACGGGAAAAAAATAAAACAAAACTAAAATGTTCAATTAATTGTGATATAGATTTCAGGTCATATGGCCCAGCTCTCTCTGGGAGTGTGTGTGTGTGAAGTTACATGCATTCTGCCTTAAATCTGCTACATCTCAATGGTACTTAATGAAACCAAAACTCAGTTCCTTCACTTAGTGGTTTGTGTCTCCTTCTGTTGGAAAAGTCAATATCAGAAGGGCCAGAGCTCAAGAGTAGCTCTTTTTCTCTCTCTTTTTCTGACAGATAACTGAAATCACTCAATTTTAAATTATACTAAACTGGAAGTTACTACACTCCGAGCAATACAAACAGCAAAAAATTATCCATATCAACAGGTAAATAAGATACTGCAATTAGACATTCCATTGAAGTCTTAAATCACAATAATCATCCACTATATTAAAAACCAGCCACCAATTAGTTTTCTCAGTGAGACACAGCCTTGGTTGAAGAAAGTAGTACCTTGTTTTGCTTTTATTCTCTTTTGAGCAATCTTATCCCCAGAAAAGGCCGAATCTGAACTTGAATCAAAATTTGGAGCAATAACTGCAAGAAGCATTCAGAGAAAATTCAACTCAATACTTGTGATGAAACATTATAATCTAGACAGTATTCCAGATTTGTCTGTGTGTGTTTCAGTCATCTCAGTGTAAAAGAGAATTGCATTATTACTAACTGTGAAGCGAAACTGTAGATTGCAAACAATCCAGTGTAGTTTTAATAACTCAGAAATTAAAATGAACAGTGCTGTGTACTAGATTCTTCTTAGACATGATCAGTTTGCATCAATACTCAAACCCAGAATCCCCCAAAAAAGTAAAAGTCTCAACTCTAAATAAAAAAAAAATACAGTAATACAAAGCATTGTGTATTATTGATGTGGATTTTAATCCATTAAACCAGTTTCTGAATTTTTCTATTCCTTCCAAAACACAGCCACAAACACAGTAAGGACAGATAGATAGATAGATAGATAGATAGATAGATAGATAGATAGATAGATAGATAGATAGATAGATAGATAGATAGATAGATAGATAGATAGTCACCAGGGTTATAGAAGACCTGATGCATATACTTGCTGTGCTACAAACACAAGTGCCAAGGTCATCGTTGCCCACTGATTTGTGACCACTGGTTGCCCATTTTTTAGTGCTGGCTTAACACTGGCCAAAGCAATTGCTGGTTTCAGCAGGAAGTGTATTGCCTCTGGGGACTGTGAAGTCATCTGAATCTTCTCCATTCTCTTGCATCACTCTTTGGGATTTGGGAGCTCTTCTGTCCCCATTTCCCTCAACAAGACCCTGCAACATAATTCTTTGGTCCTTAAAGGCCCTCCTGATGCTCCTTCCATTGCAGTTAACCTGGATTTAGTGTTGGTGTCTACTGCTTTTTTTTCCTCAAACAGAGAGAAATCACAAAAATAAGGTTCACATGTTTTTGTTTGTTTGTTTGTTTGTTTGTTTGTTTTTGGGCGGGGGGTTGCAGCTAAGATAGTCAAGTACTAAATAATGTCAGGTTGGAACTACAACAATTTAAGCTGAATTTTGCAGCCACATTTTAGAGGTTTTAGAGGTTCATCAACTGTTATCCCTGAAGGCTTCAAATACGATCTGCAAGATTTCTGACTCTTGGAAGACATCAACCAAATATCTAACATGCTATAGCAACAATTTTGGAAGAGTCAGTTAAAGAGGAGTATATATCAAAGTCATTGACCACAGCCTCTGTACACGGATGTGGCGGAGCGGGTCCGTTACGAACTCACGCATTAACTCCACATCCTCAACTACACCCTCTTGTCAGTGTATAATAAACTCATTCAAATTCACCTTTGTTCACTCCTTTCCTCCCGCTTTTATGGCGCATCCAGGGGTGTCGCTTTACTGTTTAATCCCATAACGCATTAATTTACACGCATCACTTCTTGGAGAAAGTGCGCTTCATTTTAGTCCCACTGTGTCCTGTTGCAGAAGTGGGCGGGGAAAACAGCGCTACATTTCCCTTTTACGAAATACTTTATTGAGACGCGCTCTGTCATGAGAGCTGCATTTTTTTTATATATTTGTTCGTTTGGAATATTTCCTCTAATGAATAATTTTCTTTAAATAAATGGTTAAATTATATTATTTCATAGAAAGAATTGCTAACTACTGAAAATGTTGATTTATTTGGTAATAAAATCTCACGATTGTTTTGTTTTGTTTTGTTTTTTAAACCACAGGACAGTGTATCACTGCTCTACCGACTTAGCCATCTGGTCCCCCCAATGAATTTCACTTTTTCTTTCAAAATCATATTTACGGGGATGTCGACAGGAAATTGGGAAAAACTCTGAAGTGGTTCGTGTTTAGGGTAGCCCGCCATCACAAGACACCAAGTTTGCGGAAAGCGCAAAAGACACCCCCATTGTCACACCTACAATGTGAGTAAGGGAGTCGGCATAACAGGTAGTGGCTTTAGAGAAGCAGAAGATTGCATTAGCGGTTAGTGGAGGTTCCTAAACATGCAATTAGTGGGTAGCGGTCGGGGCCACAATGCATTATAAATACGTTTCAAACGAAATTCAGGTAACATAAATAACTGCAATAGGGAATAAACATCTCTCCTGTGAATTTAAAGCTAATTGAGAAGGTATATATTTTAAAATTGGTCATCATGATGGTACTCAGAAAGGGTGAACAGTTTCTCAGGTGGTACGCAGTATTAAAAGTTTTAGAACCCCTGATATAAGTCATAGATTCGTTATTACTGCTGGTAGTTCTTTCATCACAGCAATTTGTTTGATGGAAATTGACCTGAAATCGGCCATTTGATAGGTTTGGCGACATATTTACTCATTTTTTCAGCATTTGACAACCACGGGGCATGGTGAATCTCCGGTCGCAGTGTGATTTTTTTTCACCTCATTTCACATTGAAATTCTAGCGTTTTCATCCATCCAAACAAGAAAGAGAGAAGTAATATCAGAAAATATGTGCTTCGGGCTTACTTTGACCATTGATTCGGCTGTGATGGCAGCTGATGACCCGGATTTCGTTGGATTCCCCGACGCTATGTCAACAAATCAAATCAAATCAAATCAAACTTTATTTATACAGCGCTTTTCATGCCCTCGGGCAACACAAAGTGCTTTACATAAAAATAATTAAAAAAAAAAAAAAAAAAAAAAAAAAAAAAAAAAAAAAAAAAAAAAAAAAAATTAAGATAAAAATTAAAAACATTAAAACAAAATAAAAGCCGTCACACACCCCAAAGTCACAAAGCCATCCTCCCATTACCCCTCACCCCCCCCATACACCCCAAACAAAACAAAACTTCCTCTTCTTTTTTTTCCTTTTTTTTTTTTTTTTTTTTTTTTTTTTTTTTTTTCTTCTTTCCTAAAAAAAAAAAAAAAAAAAAAAAAAAAAAAAAAAAAAAAAAGATGAAGTAACTTCTATTTAAATGATAAATATCTAAATATCAAATATCAAATATCAAAACACCAAAACACCTGGCTTGGCACTGCTGTGAAGTAACGATAACTTGGGGATCTATTCACCCCAGGAGCCAGCCCACCCACATCCAGAGAGGCCATCACCACGGCAACCACCCAGGGCAGGCCAGGGTCCAGACCAGGGTCCAGGCCAGGGTCCAGGCCAGGGTCCAGACCAGGGTCCAAACCAGGGTCCAGGCCAGGGTCCAGGCCGGGGTCCAGACCAGGGTCCAGACCAGGGTCCAGACCAGGGTCCAGGCCAGGGTCCAGGCCAGGGTCCAGACCAGGGTCCAGGCCACAGTCGTTAGACTGCAGTACAGGACCCCAGCCACCCAGACAAGGGTAATTACCACGGCAACAGCCCCCCAGACAGAGCAGGCATAGCCCCTAGTGTGAAAGATCCCCATTGAGGTAAACACTGGAGTAATTATTAAATGAACAAAATGAAAATAAATACAATAAAATAAAAAATTCAAAACAAAGATCAAATTACCTAAGATAAATAGCAATAGTAAAAATGCACATAAAAGATTTATAAATAAAGCGTCAATAAATGAAATAGATAAATACATAATAAATGAATAAAAATAAAAAATTGAGATAAAATAAAATTCAGTTAAAAGCTAAATTAAAAAGGAAGGTCTTGAGCCTCTTTTTAAAAACAAGACAGATAGTGATGTCAGCCGGACCAAAGGCTCAGTACGCATGCCCTGGTCTCAATCAACCAATCACAATCAAGAATTCACGTCACGCCGATCATAGTCTCTGCTGGGTTCGATCATCGGATCAGCCGAGTCGGAGGTTTGTGGTGGGTAACCCCCAGGCCTGGAATTTCGTGATGTGAGGGACAAGGCCACTTGGCCTCCAAAGGGGCATTTTTTTAGAGCACAAAGGCCAACTGCCAGGGCAACAATAAAAAAATACAATATGACATGATATGCTAATAAACGGCACAACACAGTTTTTGAATTCAGAACCTTGGATATTTTTAATAGGCTACCACAACTTTTTGACTTTTATCAAAGGGAAACAGACAACAAAATAGGCAATGTCATTGACTTTTATCAGGTTATTACACATTCATAAATTTAATTTAAATCATCATCTGATGATGGGTATGGAGAACCTAGGGTCTTCCTGGGCCCATAAGGAAAAACAGTTGGCCACCACCTCTCTATGCTCCCTCTGTCTTTTTTGCACAGGCTGAAAAATTTAAAACAGTTTTATGATGAATCAAAGTGGCACAACTAGTTAATATATTAATTGCTTGCAAATGCTATTTCCTTAAATGTACCACATAAACCTAGGCTAAAATAAAAAGAACCTAACAATTAACTATTGCATGATAACCTTTTGAGTTGATGCTAGTTGAGCGTCAGCTAAATGCAGTAGTCATTGGCAGGTTGAGTGACCGGCAAATCCCAGCAGAGCTGTGTTAGCTCTCGTTTTAGCTCTGGTACCACTCCTTTCTGATGTTGTTGTGTTGGCAACAATTGAAGTTAGGCAATTTGGACAGATTTGATCAGAGTAAGTGCAAAGTAATATTAACTAACATCATGGGTTAACATAAACTGAGCCAGCCAAGCTAAAATAAATTACTATGACTGGCGTAAGGTGGGCGTGTTCCAGTCAGCTTCCCTGTCCTGCTCGTTCCAACCATTTGCAACATGGCACCGTGTGGTACAAGGAAAAAGAGGCTTCAGAATCACTCTTTGGAAAATCTATGGGTGTCATCACAAGGTGTTTGTCCAGTTCTTTGTATACAGTCTATAGAGTACACACTGGAGAGATTACCAGTGCATCACGGGCCAGATTATGCAAGTAAACAGAACAAAGACATGTGTCTCTTTGGTCTTCAACAGTTTATAACTTGACCATGTTCTGATAAATATGTATTTCACATAGACAAAGTGCCTTTATAGTCAAGCTTTTTTTTTTTTTTTTTGGTAATTTGTTTTTAAATGAGACGAAAGACTAATTTCAAAATCTCAAACAAGTGCCAGATAATATTCACGGTCCCAACAGGAAGTCTATGCATGCTTCTAGTAAAACATAGACACCAGGCCAAAGCTATATTATTGTGATATATTACTGAAAATACAAGGATGAAACAGACACACTTAATAAAATCTAACAAAATATCCTTGAGTTTATTGAACATAAATAATGACTTTATTTAACATAAACATTATTTAAGTTTTATCAGCTACATTTTGTTTTGTTTATGTAGCACTACAACAAAAAGTCCTCTCAGGCTACTTTAGATAGAGAGAAACCAAGCTATAAAATATGGATGTAATAATATGCCAGTCTTTTTACAACTCCAAGTTATTGATTTCTGATGGCAGCATTTGTATTTGATGCAAACACAACTAATAAGCATTCATCCATTTATACTTTAGTCAGCTCACAGGAAGATTAATAAACATATCCTTTATGTACACAAATAGTAAATACTGCGTACAAACATTCGCGGTGAAACAAGCTCACACTTTCACCCTCTTCAGTTTCCCTCTAACACATTTGTGAAACTTTCATTTTAAAACGCTCACACACATGCAAATGCAGGTATATGCTCGCTGTAGGAAACGGTACCCTGCAGTCTCTCAAATTAAATAATTTGTTTTGAGGTTCAGTGTATTATTTATAACTATCAGAAAAAAAAACAAATTGATGCAAAGAGATAAAAGAATTTGAATCACAAAGGAGCACGACTGATCAGTAGAATGATGAGTTGAAATAGATCTATGAGCTGACAAAGTGGATTCATCTCTGATGATTATTGCAGACTTTGACCTTCTGTTTTAACTCATTAGAACATTTTTAGACATGGCCTTGGTATCACTATAGCAATAGCACTGGTTCTAGAGCTTTCAATATGAATGTGTTTGATGCAGGGCAACAAAAAACAAGACTGGTAATTGTGAGCTGCTGAAGCCGAGATACAAAAGAGCAAGCATCAGTCATCTCCATTTACGATTCAATCACTGATGAACAGGCGGGAAAGTTGGAATGTTTGCAGAGCGCAAACTCTAATTTATTCCAACCTTAAAAGTTAATAATTGCTTTAATATGCTTAAAATATACTTAATCACAAGTGAAGGGAAAGACAGTGCAGATTAATATCTAATGTGCTCTGAAATCATTATAGTCGCTGGTGTCATTATTCACATGGTGCTCAACAAGCACTCTGCTGCAGCGACTCTCCCGTGTGTGATGTGTTTTCCTGGTATGGTTAAGCTACAGTGGACATCTTTGACGGCACATTAAATGTGTGAGTGAGAGAATATGTTCAGTCTTCCAGGAAGATAATAGCTGCATCTACAGGGAACAAAAGGAAATTGGTTTGATAAGCCTTAGAACGATGTAAACTGAATCTGAAAGCAGCCCCTGACAATAAATCTCAGTCTGGGAGATTCAGCTGTGCCAAACACATGATTTCTCCACTGTCAAAACACTAAATAATGAAACTTCTTGTAAAAGGGGAGGGCTGTTTCCATTCCCCCCCCATAAACTTCAGACAGAGGAAGAATTTATACCAAGTTTACAGAATGTGCTGTGGTGGTATCTCATTAAAAAGAAAAGGTTTTTTATACAGGATTTATTTTATTTTGACACTTATTTTTACTAAACACAAGAGCTGAAGGTTGATATATTAAAAGGTTTTGTTCTTCAATACACACAATGTTTCCACAGTATTAACAGGTCACAAAAATTCAATCTATTTTCTTATTTCAACTGCATGTCGCAGTGCCATGATAACCGTAGCGAGTTGGAAGGTAGTGGTAAGATAGTGTAGCGTACCAGTCTATGTGAAATAATAATTACAACTAGGGAACCACTTCCTTTAATGGAAGAAAATAGAATGAAGTAATAATTAATCAATCAGTCATTTGAAGTCATTCATTTTCACTGGGAGGAATCTCATTACCCTTGAAAAACACACAAAGTTGTGTTGTGATGTTTGATGCAACCCCCCCCCTCCATGCCAGATACGGCCCATCAGCCAGACATAAAGCAGTGATGTTGACCTCCAACACTGGCACAGCATCAACCAGTGGCCACAACCTTATCTACAGGCTGCATCAGTTGGTGCTGGTGCGTTCAGCCAATCTCATGCAGCAGACCTCCAACAGTGCAGTGGGTTTCCCACAAGGCCTATCAGTCCAGCTAGCTTCCACACAGCCATAGGTGAGATGACGAGTCCACCATACCCGAGAGCCGACAGTAATCGGATAGGTATAGAATTCATTGAGGGCACTGGCTGATGCAGCCAGCACGGGGCGCATGACTGGGTGCACTTCACCTCACCAGTGCCACTGTCAGTGCCAGACACTAGGCACTGGACCCACAGGGAGGGCCCCAGAACTGCCCCTCACAGGCCCCCCTGCTGTGAAGGTCACCACGTCTACAGTCGGAAAACCCCAGAGAAGGCGTGCTAGGTGACGCAGGCATGCCTGCAACCCCACCACCGCAGCAGACCAATCCCCACAACAGTCCGCAGGACACCCCAACCAGCCATATTCCACTGAGAATCGAGCCCCCACCCCACAGCGGGACGGACATGGAGGACGGGGAGAAACACGACTTGGCGGAGGCTGTTTCAGTGCACATCTTTGGGTTGGAAATGCAGCTGATGAAAAAGTTAAATGAAAAATTGACTTCCGTAGATCTCACTTAGATTCAAGATAAAAAGGAAAACAACTTGACTGTACTTTGTAGGAGTAAAAATGTATTGTTATAAAAATAATAGACATTTGTTGGTGAGCTAATGAGCAAAAAGGAACTTTAACGAGTGCACACAGACATTATTAAAATAGACTTTCAGGCATAAAACGTAGAAGTATGGGATGAATATGAGTACTTTGATTGTCAGAGTATTTCTAAAGAGTCTCTAACAATGTGTTGAATTTCACTTTCCACTTTGGTGGCCAATGAGTGTTGGCTGGTGAAAAGTGAAAAACGTGACTATCAGTCCTTAGTGACCAAATGTTCTCCCCACTTCTGAATATACAATGGTCAGTTATCAATTATCAAACAAACACCAGAAACTCACTCACAAATTAATATGATAAATTTTTTTTAATTACATAATTTCACAATAAAGGTATTTTAGTTTTTCCAAAGGAAATGTGGATATCACATTTCCTATGAATTTCTACATACAAAGAAACTTTAATCGTATTATCTGATTATAGAAGTAATAGAAAACCATTCGGAGAGCGCAGACCTCCACCAAGTGCAACAATTCCCCCATATAGCGATTTACAGATTGCGAATAAAATCCGCATTTTGCTTCAGATACGGATCAGCCTTTGAAATTTGATAGAGGTTCCCATTGTCAATTCCCTGAGTCAAATTTCATAAGTTTTGGGCAATAATTAACGGAGATATTTAGAAACAAAATTTTCGGCCCCATTGGACAGCAATGTTTTTGAAAATTTGAAAGTGATCCAGAATTCAGGATTTCTTCTGGATCACACCCTAAATGAAATCAGGTCTTCCTTTTCACATTTCTGACAACTCCTGAAAATTTCATCAAACTCCATCCATAACTTTTTGAGTTATCTTGTACAGACAGATAAACGCCAGCAAAAACGTTACCTGCTTGGCGGAGATAATTATACAGACTCAGCAGTAACCTTTGTGAAAAAACAACAGATCACAAATAATGGTTTCATTATAATCATTCATAAATTGTGTCACTGGTTCTGAGAACTTAAAACCAATGTTAAATAAATCCAGCATAGAATTAACATTGGTTCTTCAATATATCTGATTCTGAAAGGTGAACAATTATAACCACATCATTTTAATCATCAATTAAAGAAAAATAGTGTAAAACATTGGTAGTTAAATTTCAATTGAGTTTATGAACATTAACATTTTGAGTGTCCAGAGGAGAGGGTTCAAAGGAATGTGGGTTGCAAGGTTTTAATTATACTAACACTCTCTGTAATATAGAAAAAGGCCTGTCTCCTTGTGAGTGCAGAAGTCATGGAGACCACACTGAATCGCTCATGGAGAGGGGCAAAAACCAGGATGTGAGACATAAATTTGTCTTCCTTTTGTGCCACAGAGTCTGGATTTTAGCAGCCCATCTCGTGTCTGTGTCTGGTACAAAAAGATAAAATTTTCTTTATTTATGAAGCCAACTGGACCTTGGCTTGATGAAGAAACTCCATTAATGTCTTAAAAATAACTAGTGGAAGTCTTCCAGACCGCGACTACATTAATGTTTTCAGTCTGACCAATCTACAAATTCCTGTTGATATTTTGAAATTCCTTTGAGCAGGATGCTGAGCTGAACGCTGTTCCCTCAGAAGACTTTGCTTTAGATAAAAATTTGTGTTGAATGAAGATTCATGAGATGCAGCTTCTACCCCACTTATTCACTTCTGAAAAAATAAAAACTTAACAACTAAAAAGAAGAGTAGGCGTGTCAGACAGATGTTGTGTCTCTTTTTTAGATTTGCCTTGAAAAAAGATTGGTGACAAAGGAGCAGGAAAGTAATAACTAAGGGGAATGAGTGGGGAACTCGGCTTTAGAGAGCCGATTTGCTAGATGAGGCAGGCATGTGAGGTTCTGTGCTAACAAGGGGAACAAAGGGCAGGTAAGCCGATCTACAAGCTGCACAGGTGGCATGTTATCAGCATGGACATCCTCACCTCTCGTAAGCCTCAAAATCACCCTGAGTGGTGAAATAGTGAGAAAGACAAGGCCACAGGCAGAGAAAGACAGAAAGAGAATCCTGTGTTCCAGTAATTAGTCGGGAGAAAGCTAGCCGAACTATAATTCGGTCAGTCAGATGGATGTCTGCCCTCCAGACATTAGGCTTAGCCATTATCTACTCTCATTCCTCCACTGTCCATCTATCCATCTCTCCCTCTCAGTCTCCCCTCTTTACCACATACATCCCTGTACTCTGTCCAACCATCCATTCACCCCTCCATCCTCCCACATGTCCTCTGCTATTCCTCCACACATTAGACCTATCTCATCATTTATGCTCAGCTCCTCCGTTTCTCCATCCACTATTGTCTCTCTCCAGCACTACTTTCATTTCCGTCGACATCACATCTAACCATATTTTAAACTGGTCTCTCAAGTCCTCTCTATCAATACATCCATCTCTTGCTGTCTCCATCCTCTGCCCTTGCCTCTCTTCTCTTTTGGTCTCCTGTCTTCTTCCAGCCATTAGACAAAGACCTTTATCTACACTACGCAGAGTAAATTTATGAGAATGAGATAATCTGTCATTGGCAAGATATGCTGGAATCATGCGCTGGAATTTGCCCAAGTGACACTGTCTACAACTCAAAGCAACATAGTACACACTGATATAATGTTAAGGGATTTTCTCATCAGACACAGTAGGTGCTGCGCTCTGCCGTCTATCCCATTTATTTCTAGGTGTATCATCATATCATCCCTGTGCTAAAGTTAAAAAAACTTTACTCGAGCCCACCACTCATTGACAACGCCTTGATGCTTCCAATTGCTGAAACTTGACGGACCACGTAACCACCCACCTCCAGCAAATTGCTAGATGTTCTATTGAAGTGATCGGCCTCGTGAAGCTTGTCCTCATTTTTGCGGGCTTCAGTGCTTCTCCCCAGCAGGCTGTCAAACTGCTCCCCACTCAGCCTGAAGAACACTCGAAAATGGTCAGTGTGCACCTGGAACTCCTGGACGAGCCTAAATTCTCCCAGCTCCTGTTTTTTTTTTTTTTTTCTTAAGGATATCATGTACCCACACTCTCTTCCTCATTGTTGCACCTCATCTTCGCCTACTCATCACAGTACAACTAAAGTCAGAGCTTTAAGCTAACATTGTGAATCCGAGTCTTCACCTTGAAAAACTAATTCATATATGCTAATCACTTCCTGGAAAGCATTTTAATTGCCTTGCAAATGACACCAAACACAATTTGTGCATGTGCACCCTCTCTTGAGATAACAACAGTGCATGCTATATGCTGAAAGACCTATATCTCTTACAGAGTGAGATTCACAATAAATAGGTCACTACAATATACACAAAATAAGAACACACTTTAAGCTATAAAGGTATAACCTTATCTCTTTACAAACTTTCTATTAATATCTTCCTTACCTCCCGCTCACCTTTGTAACCTCTATACATAAGATGTAGCCCATTATCTATACTCATTGTGCCGCTCTTGCACAAGTACCAAATCGAAACTCTCCATTTCTTCTCCGCTCCTTTTTGTAAGATTTCACCTCATTATCTGACACTCTTCCCTCTACACTTGTCCTTCCATTCTTTTCTTCCATTCATGCTTGCCTGGAAGCTTTGCCACACCTTACCTGTTGTCTCTCCCCTCTTCTCCCTCTGTCACTCTTTCCTTCTCTGTCTGACGGATATTATGTATGGCCATTATCTACACTCATCCTGCTGCTCCAGACCATCCATCTATCCTCTTTCACTTACCTCTGCACCTCCTTGTCTCTCACCTCCTGATTGAGCCTCCTATTATCTACACCATTCCTTCCATCCATCCTTCACTCTTGATCATGCACTCATTCAGCAGTTCAGACACACCTTCACACTCCTGACCAATCCTCTGTCTGGACAGAACCATCCTAGCGGCCAGCGCTGTAGTCTGGGCGTATCGTAACACAGTTACTGTTCAAAAACCATGGCCAATGTAAAAGTAAATGAACCAAATATTTTTGTCTGTTAAAAAAAAAAGGTTTTTAACTTCATGAAAACTGTTTGGTTTGAGACAAGTTCTATTTCATTTGCTATTATTTAAACTTAGATTAGCACACCAGTTATTTAAATTTCAGTCATTGTCATATTATCATGTAAATTCTTCCAGTAGAGAAAAATGCATTCAAAATTCTTTGTAACAGCAAGATGTCCCTAAATAGTGAAGCATTAATGCCATTAAAGAATCAGTAAAGCAGCACATATACAACAAATTGCATTTTTCATACGCAGTTCTGCATGTTCAAGCCTATTACAGTATGTGGAAGTATACTCTATTCTGAATTGCCAGTTGTTCAGTTTTCAAGAGTCTTGTGCTTATTTGTCTGACCTCTGATCATTTCCTGTTTTCCAAAGTGTGTTATAAATTTTACAGTGATTTTCAGACAGCTATTTGCATTATTTCCAGACGGTTATGAAAGTCATCTTCCAGAGAGTTCAAACCTGCTTAATGGGTAACTCACAACAGCGTACAATAAAATAGCTGCTTTGTCAGTTAAAGCAACATTCATAGAAACAATGGTTTTAAATGGTTCTAGGTCTGCAGTTTATTGTGAAAAGCTTCTCCAACATTTTCTGTTTTGCTATGGAAGCATGTCTCTTGGCTGTCATGCTACAAGCTTGGTAAGCATCCAAAAGTAACCCACTGAGGGTAGCCCTTGTGTTCAAAACTGATGCAGTGGGCTCCACACCCAATGTTAATCTGTCACAACACTGGAGTGAGAACAGCATGTTTGAACTCGAAGTACAGTTGCATTGCATTTAATATTGAGATTTATGATATTGTGCTACAATAACAACACTGACATTTCTTTTCTTACACTGAAAAAGACTTCTGACATCAGACTATTTAAGGACAGAAATTACAAAAGGATTATGACAAATACTCTCCTCTGGACAATGTCATTCCTTGAGGTTTAATGAATCATCAAAAGATGCACTTTGAAGAGGAGTTTTAAAGCTTTCCCAGCTTGCACCTGCAGTACCGAAAGTACCCAAAGGCAGACCGGTTAAAAAGAATTTCCTCTCGGTTATGAATTGTGCATTATAAGAAACCTTCGTGTGCAGTTTCAAGAAAATGGAATAGTGAAATATAACATACAAAATTTGTAATCAAAGGTGCAAAACATGAGTTATTGCACTCTGGAGTTTACGATGTAACCTTTGTTTGCAGGCAACAAGACTGATTGTCCTGCTGTAAATCAGTAAACCATCAGTGCCATCTGCCACATCCTCTGTACCCTTCCCTGAGCTCTACCTCCTCTCTGCAATCTAGTTGCTGCTCTCTTTTTACTTTCATCCCTCTCATTTTCCTCTGCATTTGGCCTTGTTGTGTACATCCATCTTATTTTTTCTTTCAATCAATCTTCTTGATTGCCTCTTTTCTCTCCCCCTATATCAAAGCTTTCATCATCCTCCTTCACTGTTGCCTCTCTGTTTCTAAGGCCTTGTCCACACAAATGGGTAAAGGTATTCTTACAAACATGGAATTTTCTATACATTTGAGGATATCATCCATATAGCCCATACAACACCTTTTGGTCACTGCACCCAGATTGATTTTAAACTTTGGCCAGAGTGTCGATGTTTAAAAATCTAGTTTACAGTGTTGCTTTGTGGACAACATGTCAGCATTTCTAGCTGTCTGAATGTCTCCATTACTGTGGTTAAATCAGCCTGGCTTGACCGCTGGGCTGGTTGTTGCTGGTTTCGTGCATTATCTTAGCTGTGTTACAGATACAGAGGTGTCAAGGTGCACGTGAGACTACATGGTAGAGGATGATAAGTATCTTCCATTGCTGTGGCAACATATGATACATGAGAGAGCCATGTAGTTTGTTTCGGAAGCCTACTAGTCGATAGTAGTTTTTAAAGTTTAACACAATCTGGCATGAGCAGATTCTTTGTAAGAGAAAACTACATTTAAGAAAAACCTGTGTTCCAGAAGGTGAATAAAGAGTAATCAATAAATAACTATTTCCCCATCCTGGTAAGAGCCGCGTGGGGATTGGAGGCTATGCTAGCTGTCACACAAATGACTCAAAAAAAAAAAAAATGGCTCAAGTGAAACAAGCCAAATAGTTCGCTCTGAAAAACTCAAAAAAAGTCAACTATTTTGATAAACAATGCGTAGAAAGAGAGCAGAAGTCATTGTAAACCAGGCTAATTTCAAGGCACACACATGTTCTTTTGACCTAATCACTGCATCACAAGATGAGAGCTTCGATGATCCTCAGCATGTGATTCATGAACAGAACTCAGAGAGGAAAGGAAGAGGATGACAGACGAGTGAGAGATGAGGACGTCATCTGTAACTGATAGAGTTTAGGTAGTTTGTCATAGTTTGAAGTGTAAGCTACATAAGTGCAGTAAATTGGTTCTTTATCACTGGAAAAATGAGCAATCACTCTGTTCAGACTTTTACAAAGAATATCAAGAGGATTTTTGAGGTCATTGCACAGCAGGGTAAAAACGATGAAAATGGGAAGAAATCTCTGTGCACAGCCATAACAACAAGATGTCAAAACCATGAACCTATAGTATCTTTTTTTTCTTTTTTTCACCATTCATTGAAACAGTGTGAACACAGGCTCAAATGTTGAATTGCAGTAACACACCTTTATAACCTGCTCGGCATACTGATTATTTCTTTAATTCTGGGACAGAAGGCCTGTGATTAAATGCACATTCTGGTCTGTTGTTGCTCTCTGTGGCTCTTCACATGGTGACAGTTTTTCTCTACATTTTGTTGTTGGTCACTGCTGATTTAAAAAAAGTGTTGTTGAGTGCAGTACATGCCCTGTGAGACATTGTAATGGATTTGATCAGCTACCGCCATCATCTTAGTACTGCAGACATTAGTTTAAACAAGCAGGATACTTTAAAAATGGTTAAACTTCATGTTAGTGGAACACATGCTTGTACTTCATTCAAATTTCCTTTTGGCCCTGAGGAAAACGTGGAATTCCCAGCTGTCACTGTATAATTCCCACTTCATATGTAAACAGTGATTAACCAGATAAACAAAAACATCAACGATATCAAATATAATTACCCAGAAAACTTATTCAAAAATGCTACAGATAGTTAAAAATAGAGTTGAATAATCAACAGCCATTGAGTTAACAGGGCAGAAATCATGAATAATAAGGCACAATTTGTTATCTCAAAAAAATATTCCATGGAAATTAGAGAAAAGAGGGCAACTGGGGGGAGTGGAGGCACAAGTACTACATATACTGCTTGTAACTGTTATGTATATGAATCCCTCCTTCGCAGTCAAGTAAAGAGGAAATCAAACCCCAGTACTGAAAGATCAAGAGTCGTAGAACCACCTTTAGCCACAACAACCTGCATTCGCCATTTACTGCAGCTACATAGACTCATGGAATCACATAGAATTATGTAGAATTCTACATAGAATTGTTAGGCATTTTGGACCACTTCTCCGTTTAAATCTTCTCAGTCCTCCTGTGTTTTAGGGTCGTTTTGAATGAACAGAAACTTTAAATCACACCACTACATGTAAGTGAGGTCAAGGGTCAGGACTCTGCAGCCAGTCCCGGGCATTGATTTTTTTCATCATTGATTTATCTCTGTGCTTTTTATCTTGTTGCATCCATGCTCGCTCACACTATAGGTCATGACCGAGTGCCCAGGTGGACTGTGCAATGTCTTGATACATTTATTAATTGATTCAACTTGTTGCAAGCTGCCATAATTCTGAAACAGAAAAGTAGTTTAAAACCATTAACCTCATTGCTTACCAGACGACACTACTTCTGACTGTAATTTGTGATCTCTTACAATGGGCAGGATGGTCTGGTAACCTGTGTTTAATTTTCACTCTGCTTACAATAAAATACAATTAATGTTCTATTCTTTAGCTTCACAGTGAGTATGAATGAATCTCTCGAACTTGGAACAAGTTTCATTAAGTTAAAGGTTTTTAGTTGCGTGTTCAAAATACATCAAATTTAAATCCCTAAACTGCAAGCAAGCTTGTTTCTGTCTTTGAATTTAGATATATATTTTTCATTTTTGATATATGGCTGTGGAGAGAAGAAAACACTGAATTTACATCTTCATAATGGCAGTTCAATGTGATGATCCTATCAATCTTAATATTTCAATATTTTAGTTGTGTAATTTGTGTCAATTTTACACTGAGCCTATGATCTCTGCAGTGATGCAGGGTTCTGTTAAGCTGTAATAGCATTTACAGGTATGTTTTAGATCACTTTGTCCTCTTTGAAAGAAAACTCACTCTACATTCTTATAAATTGTTTGTGACAAAGTTGAAACTTTTATCATATGGTGGAACATTTATACTCCTCTAAGATGATAGCATGTCCCTGCATGAGCACAAGGGGTCACTGATTGGTTTTATAAGTATGAAAATGACGCAAATCATATGATGTGGCCTTGACAGAAACACAATGCCCACTCAGAACCAACATTCAAGAATTACTTTAAGAATACTCTCCATCTCACTCAGAAGACCTCACCAGACTTACAAAACTCATAAAACCAACATACAAGCCACTCTGAAATTGTTGGCTGAGCACTTCAGCCAGACACTTGACATTGGTTTTAATTTGTTATACAACTGTATCTGCTAATTGCTCAAACTGAAAATCAGCAAGTAACTGAATTAGATTAAGGGGCCTAAGCAAAAATAAATAATGTCTTTCTTTAAAGAGCGAACTGCCGACTGCACACACAACCTTGTTTATTAGTATTCGACTGCTCTGATGTGATTTACATGGATGCAGCTGCCCATATGCTCAGGCCCCTTGATGCTGTTTATCACAATGCACTTAGATTCATTACTGGTGACAGTTTTAGAGCATATCGTTGTAACTTCTGTAGGAAGAGAAAACATTGCTCGTTGTTAACAGACAAAGCCGTACCTCAGGAGCTACATACGCTTCATCATTTTTAAAATGGTGAATAGCAGAATATTGTTTTTAAGCTAATGAGAAACTCACCACGTGAATGCTCAAAGCATTTGCAACCTTTCTTCGCATCCGGCTGTGTCTTGAATTGGATACATTTGTTTGGTGTAATGTACCTGTTAGCCATTATGTGCTGCATGGTAACACAGTAGGTGGTCCATAGTGGTATGAATGACTATTTCATTTAACATAAGCAAGCATGACCATAGTATACTCTGTGAATTACAAATAAAAAGGCCACACACTGGGTAGAAGCGTTAAAAGTGTTATTCTCCGGGTGTATGTGTTGTGTGCGTTGAGTGTGTTATGCATCTAAACCCATGTTGAGCGGATTTAAATGCGACTTAATTTATTTTACTTTATGTAAGCATGTTCTCATTAAATGACGCAAAAACCAAGTATATGCAAAGTAAATGAATTATTCTTATGGTGATGACGTCCAAATGTTAGAGTAAGGATTATAGATGAACTTCTAGGCTGCTGAGTGAATGTCTCAGGCAGCAGAAAACCAATGAAAAACATGGAGAGGAGGATGAACCATCATGGGAATCTGAGTGGCTGATACTGCGAAGTACCAGTGACTTGAAACGGCTGGTCTGATAGATAGCATAGAGACACTGATCATAGCAGCACAAGAACAGGAGTAGTAGAGGCCAGGGTCTACCAACCCAGAACAAAAAAAAAAAAAAAAACCTGAGGTAGAGACTTTGTAAAGATGCCCCAGACTATCCAGCTCTGAGTACTCACCATACAGTTTTGGACTTTGATAACATTTTCTCTGCCGTTATCTTGCACTCATTTTTTTGCACAGAGGGGGAAAATGTTGCA
This sequence comes from Hirundichthys speculiger, assembly GCA_018398805.1. NCBI lineage: Eukaryota > Metazoa > Chordata > Actinopteri > Beloniformes > Exocoetidae > Hirundichthys > Hirundichthys speculiger. The sequence goes on from JAGFBZ010000648.1 coordinate 4,821,979, forward strand.
AAGAAGTAAAAAAGAAGTCAGCTAAAAGACTACTTTTTCAAAAAAGTAATTAAAAAGTCTTATTTCACTTATATTTAAGCTCCAGATTAACATTGACAGATAACATTTTAATTAAATACTGATATGCTGTCGTGTAAGATTGATTTCTGTACCGAGCAGATCGTTGATGAATCTCCCACAGTTCTCTGGACAAAAACCAAGCTACTCACTTGTTCCTACGCTATCACAACAAAATAATATATATATTTTTTTATGTTCGCATTCTTCACTTTGCATTGTTGGCCCAGAACTGACGCCGCATCTGTTATTTATTGTATATTAACCATAACATCAGCACCAGATGGAACTGTTCTCTGTTAATTGTGTAAAGTAGTATTTGCTAACCCAGTTTTATTCATTGTGCAGGCTTGTGTGTGTGTGTGTGTGTGTGTGTTAGAGAGAGAGAAAGAAACAGAGAGAGAACATGAGTTTTTTATCACAGTCAGTCCTGCCAGCTGCTATCTGCCATAGGAAATCAGTTTGATGGAACCGGCCATACACACACACACACACACACACACACACACATGTACAGATGCACACGGAGACACTTCACCAAATAACTCATATCACATTGTCCAGCTACTCAGTTCTGCATCTGTATAAAAACTACTTCACACCTAAAGTCAGTGATGGTATCTCAGTGGACGGGTTTGCAGACATCAGTGAGCAGATGAAGCTGCTGTGAGGGACGGTGAAAAGAGAAAATCAAAATAGGGGAAATTCAAGAACAGGAGACAAACTGTTCCACTTGTCTTCTCTTTTATGGCCGAGGCCTTCTTTGACCATGACGTTTAATAAATGTGAGGATTCCATTATAAGAGCATTGCATCGTAAAGCCTCCCTATGTTGTGAAGGGCGTCCGATAAGTGTTACCAAAATCTTCCTTCTTTTTCTCTTCTCCATTTCAGGGTGTCTTTACAACAGATATCAAAATTTTTGTTGCTCTAAGAATTAAAAAAAAAGATCAATTTTGTAAATCAGATTTCTTTCTACTCATATGTGTAAATACTCGGGGAAACGAGTGTTCGAGTGGTGAGATGTCTGGTTTGAATCCTGGCTGGGGTCTCTCCGTGTTTAAAGCATGTTCTTAATGCCTGCATGGGTTTTCCTCCTCCCAAATGCAAATACGTTAGGTTAATTAGTGATTCCATATAATCCGTAGATGTTCATGATTGCATTTACTTCATTGGCTTATTTATGTGTTTATTTCATGCAATATTTATTAATCTTAGCATTTATCTATTTCGATAAAATAAAATGCCTGTCCATAATTCAGTGTTGCTAAAATAATATGCACTTGTTCTCTGACAAATTGAAAAACCTGAAATATGAGGACAAAAAGAATATCAGACTTACTTTGCAACCCTAAAATGCTAACTTCAAATGCTTAGAACTGCTGATGCATTAAATCCATGTCTGAGCAAGTCATTACTGTAACTTGATCGTTGCAATAGTTGAATCACCTTTGAATCTCCTTTTCTTTGCAATTTATGTTGCAAACCTGTTGGGTTCAATAAAAGATGCCAGAATGACAAACAGGGTTGAAAGTGTAAACTGATTTTAAGTTGGTCCTTTTTGTATGGATCAGCAAACCAAGATGTGCATAGCTGCATATCTCGGTTTGCTGATCTGGACTAAATCAATTAATTCCATGAATTAATTTACCTTTGGGGGATTATAACATTACCTAAGTAAGGATATGCATTCTATATGTCTGGCAAACCTCTAGGATCTAAACTAATGTTTTGGGAAGAAATATGAGGACACATTGTTTGTTTGTTTAAAATGAAACTTCACTTTTAACAGCCCATGGTTTACATTACATATTGAAAAGTTGATACAAATGGACTGTGAAGCGAAAAATAGCTCTGTTCATAAATCACGGAGACATGAAGAATGCTTTTTGAGTTTTAATCTTTTTTTGAAGAGTTAAGTTGTAACACAGTAAAAATATTATTGTCAGAAAAACTGCTAATGACATTTTTGCTTCATTAAGTGCAACGCAGAATGACAAAGTAATGCGGAGAGAGGTACTGGGAGAGAAAAAAGGGAAGTAATTTGAAAAAAAAAGTTAGGGATTTTTGTCACACTACGTGCTTGTACACTGATATGCGTACAACTTCTATTTTCCAGTGCGTGAACGTTGACACATGAAGTAAATGCAGACATTTCCATGTTAGATCATTTCTCCCTATAAATGACAACTTGCAGTCATAAGTCAAATACGTAGGGTTGAGGTCAGAGATAAAAACTGAATGATGGTGGGCTGATAAGATGGGAAGATGGAAAAAAGCAGAAAGAAAAATGCACACCAAAGGCAGCTATAAACTTTGTTTTTCTATTTGTGTCAACTCAAAATGTTCATGTCGAGAGCCAAATAAATACTCATGGATGTAAATGTTCAGAATGCATAGGAGGAAGGAGCCCTTTGAAAAAGTTATTTTCACCACTTCAACATAAACCTTTTTTAAATAAGTCTGATGATATTTGCATGCAACTGATTTGTAATGTATAAAAGGAAAACTACAGTTTTTACAAAATCATTTAAAAATACATTTTAATAAAATATTTTTACAGGGATATTCACGTGCTAAAAGGGGACATTTTTTAAAAATAAAATATGTGATCAAGAGCATATATTTGGGTGTTGAAAGTGACTCCAAACTCAAAAATTCCAACACAACCCAACTCTGACACTTTTTCTGGGGCTTTCCAAGTACAAAAATGTGTCATTGTTTTCCAGCGACTGTGAAGTCACATCAAGCTCAGACTAGATTCATCCAGCCTCTCCATTCTCATTACCAGCAGATGCAGCGGAACCGAGTGACTCACTTTACCCTCCAAAACTGGATGCTTTGAACAGAGCTGTAAAGTCAAGGCTGAGAGGGGAGCTACTGTAACCTTGTGGTATTTTGACTAAAGCCTGTGAAAGACACGGCACTGAGCCCATAGGTCTTACAGTGATCCCTAATTTTTTGCGGTTAATGGGGACCGGCGCCCCCCCCCGCGAAAATCAAAATCTGCAAACTGGAGCCGGAGCCCCCCGAGCCTCAATAATGTGTTTAAAATATGTTTAAATACCCCAAAAAAGTAGCGAGGGACTGCAGCGAAAACAAGACAAAGGCTCAACTGTGGTCTTTCTGTTACCTTCACAGCCTCTGGTCTCTGAACCGTAGTAAAGAAACTGCTGGTATTGTGCTTTTTTTGGCTCGTAATTAGCGGGTAACACGCTAACAACAACAAAAGAACATGCATGGAACAGGCACTTTATTCTGGTAGTGCAGGAACTTGTAACATCACACAGGTTGTATTGTTGGGCTCCTGTCGGTTAACAGAGAATGTAAATCTATACACGCTGGGCTGCTGTTTATGCTCACTCCACTTTTCATCTAACACCGTTTTCGTTCTGCCGTCCCACGACACACACACTCCATTACCCATAAGGCCACCTTCTTAAAGGGCCCAGGCTGGCTGGGAACACGCACAACATCCTGTGATGCTTGGGTGATGCATCTCGGCCAATCAGAGCACAGATTCTAGAGTGCTGGGCCGTCTGCGTTTCTCTGTTGCTTACAGGAGGCTGTGAGTCATCGTTTGACGTTTCACTGGCAGCTGAGGCCTCTCGTCTGCTGTGGGGTGGATTTTCGCGGAATTTCCACAATTGTTTTATTATATTATATATTTCTGAAAAATCCGTGAATAACTAAAACCGCAGAATTTAAAGCACGAATTGGCAAGGGATCACTGTATTTCCAAAAGTGCCTAACTATCACAATCGTCGGACACTTGGAACCCGGCCACAATACCTGAATGGGTTGACTAAGTAAACGGGCCATCTGATCATCCTGGCACAGCATGCAGTCAGAGCAGGACAGCTATAAAACCTCTGATTACAGACCTTCTCACTAAGTCAAAATCAGTTGTATATTCAGATCCACAATACATAGTAAATGTGTCTGAAAAAGACACAAAAGAAAAAGACATTTAGAGAAAAATGGTCTGCCCAATGAAACCCTATAAAGCTTACAAAAAAGGCAACTGGACTTTTTTTTCTTGGTTTCTGAAGATATTTTACCTCTCATTTAGATGTAAATCACTGACCCACCCATCTTTCCTGTAGGTTGTTTGGGTTTTGGTCCCTACAGTGAAAACGCAACACTGAGTGAGTGTTGACAGAAACCCTCCACATGTAACATCATCTCCTTTTTGTTAATAGCAGTCCACTTCCTGAGTCCACTCAGCATGTGTGGACACTTTTTAATGTTATCTAATGCTTTCTAATGTTATCTAAATAACATTAGGAAACCCTGAGATACAAACCAGAATTTTTTGTTTCAGTTCGTTTTGTTGGTTTGTTTTTGTTTTTTGTTTGTTTTCTTGTCCTTCGCTGCAGTATACTTCTTGCTACTGGAAACTAATTTGCTCTCACATTTCACTAAAGTTCTGACTTAGACGTGGCATTTAAGCACACAGTTTGAAATCAGTTAAATGTATCTTGTATTTCTATTTGTAAGTTGAAGATAGGAATGGTCATGAGGATGATAGAAGAGGTAAAATATGCAGCACTAAGATGAGGAGCAATACCATTTTTTTTTTTTAGCAAGACACGGTGATGAACTGCTGGCATATAGCCAGCCCATTCCTGCCAGCTCTGTATCTCCAGAGCTTCTCTGAGTGTTATAGTCAAGGTCAGAGAAAATGGGTGAACTCCCCCTTTAATACTGGGAACATTAGGGGGAATTAGAGCTCATTCAAGGACAAGAACATCAGTTATCTATCCTTTTGTCTCCGCTCCCCTCATTCTCCACCCTGCCTTCTATTTTTGTGTCATTTGCTTTATTCCTTTTTTTTTTTTCTGTTCTATCCTCCCTGGCTTTCTATTACACACAAAGACACACACGCACATGCACACACACACACACACACTTTACACCATCCTTCGCAGGTTTATATGGATGACAAATGCACAGCATTCTCATCCCTCAGAGTGTGCATACGTCTGTGTGTGTGTGTGTGTGTGTGTCCATGTGTGTGTAACTGTGTGAGGATGCCAAGACAGTTAACAGCAGCAGGCTAAGAATAGTTTTTGACTCGTCTGCTCATCTCTCTCCTTTACACCCTCATCTGCAGCTCCATGTTCTCACACAGATTTGAATCTTCTACCCAGTTTATTGTGAAGCCCATACAAGCCCACGAGAGGGCTTGGTTTCTTTTAAAAAGCAGCGTACAGGCAGTGCCGATATGCAATGGCCTTCAGATTTCTCAGCTAAACTTTAGGCATAGAGACAGATATTCATATGCGCGTGAACTGAATGAAATCCTGTTCTTCTCTGTGAATTGCAATTTCTATTCCTTCTTTGAATCCCTTGCAGTCGGCCTTTCTCCTTTCCTTTAAATGTCTCATGCCATCTTTCTGCCTTTCTATCTAAAACACATATGATAGTGTGCCAGAGTTTACTCCTTGATCTAAGGGGCTTTTTTTTTTACATGCTTTTCTTTCTTTCTATCTTTCTTTTTTTTTTATTTTTACATTCCAGCTTGAGAAAAATCTATAAACCCAAGCAAGCACACAGAGCAGGCACTACATAGACACACACTTACTGCACGGTGTGTGTGTGGAAATAAGTGCATGCTTATCGTTGTTTTAATATTCTCTTTTATTCTCTCCCCTCTTCTTTCATGTGGAGAGGCTGTCAGTTTGTGCATCTGTAAGTCTCTGTTTATATCCGCCTTCCTCACTCTTCACCATTCACCCTCTCTTTATCTTTATCGGCCTCATACTGTATAGCATCCTCTCTTTCCTGTGACTTTCTCTCCCTGTCTCCCTTCTTTCTCCCTATTGCTATGAGTGCAATTTTTCCCTCTATCAACACTCCACCCACATTGCTCAGCTGTCCGTGAAATCCCACCTGTAGGGAAAATGAATTGCAGGTTTTAAGGAGCAAATAAAAATGTCTAGCCGAATCTTATATAGCCGAGAGAATAGACAGACTTGTATATGTTCACTCCTCCCACGGGCAGCTCGAAAGTTGTACGTCTCGTATGTTTTGCGACCCAAGCGATTATCAAAAGCAACAATGTAAACCCCCCACTATGCGACAAAGCTTAAATCTTTTGTCCAAACATGCCCACTCAAATCCAAAAATAAACAATCTGAGAGTCCAGATGGATCGATCCACCTGGATCCATTCATCCACTGCTGTAAAGTGGATAAATCTCTAATACTGCTTGAATTTTGCATCCGTTTATCCACTTGCAGTTACTTTAGAATCACTAATTAAACTGTCATGTGCCGTTTTTGGACTGGGCAAAGAAACCTAAGATCATTGGATCACCTTGTATAACTGTCTTGCTACGTGGTGACACTTTTAGTGACAGAAGCTTAGACAAGATATGCATGAGTTACCTTAACTTAATTTTTTTTAAATGACACAAAAAGCAGAGTTTGGTAAAAAGAAAAAAAAAAAAAAGGCAAATGCCCATCACTTCATCACCGACTACATGGAAAACCGGAACTAATGAATGGAGTAATTCTTAAGGAACCACAAGTGGGCTTTGCTGGAAATGAGTCCATTCATCTGCCTGAATCAGCTGCAGCTGACAGATCAGATTCTTTTCAGATTATAAACTTGCCCGATGTAGTCTAGATGTGACTCATATCTTTTCCTGTACTCCTCATCGGTTTACCCACCATGAACATTAATGGACAAGTGAAAAAAGAAGAAATATTAAGCTGTTATTTAAAGACCGTTTTATCAAGGAAAAGAAGAAATCACTCGGTGGAGACTTGTTTTTACACCGAGAGGACATCTGAGGTGACGTTAACGTAGAGGAGACTAGAGCAATATAGACGGAAGGCAGCTAAAGAGAACAATCCTGGTCTCATCTCTCAACCGCTGCATTATTCACCAGCCGGTCATGTGCTCCATCCTGTCCTGTTAGACGAAGTACACTGAGGTGATGAACAATGATGAGAGTGGTTAACTTTCTAAGGAACCCTCATCCCATCATCATCACATGCTCGGGCAGTTCTCTGAAGAAACTGATGCAAATGGTGATTACCTTCTGGTACACAACAATATAAGAGAGCTCTGCAAAGGAAGGGCGTTTGAAAGTTTAGGCTGCATCTTTCTTATTGCAGCTGGAAGCCTAAAGAGAATCTTTCTGTTTTGGAAAACAATCAGTCTGGGGAATCGTTTTATCTATTCTCTACAATCTGACATGAAAAATACATTTATAGATTTACAGGTTTTTTTTTAATGGTGGTAAAAAGGCACTGCATCCATAATTTTGCTGTAAAGTATGTGGCTGCAAAATAATAACTGAACTGAATCAAAAGTCTTGAGGATTCATATTAGGGCTTTATTTGTTGTTGTTGTTCACAAGTGGGTTCACAACCGAGTTGACTAAGTTTAAAGCTAAAGGGAAAGGCTGATTTAATTTGGGATCTGACAACGTTTGTCAACTCATTTCAGATGAAACTTGAAGTGCTCAGAAAAGAGCTGCAGGGCACGGGAGGCCAGTGACACCAATGAGCACCAAGATGGGTGTATTTTAATGGCCCTGACACCTTTCCAGTTTAGGCCCAAAATCCTGGCAGATGAGATTGTGCTCATCTCTGTCACTGAACATCAGGCAGAAGAGAAGTGGGATACAACAAATAAATCAAGATTTAAGTATTTGTCCTAAAGCTGTTCAGAGATTCAAATGTGTTGAGGCGTCTTATTACTGAGGCTTTTAAAGGAATTGAAAATTACAAAACATTTTGACTCTCTGTGGGTAATTTGAATTAAATGCAAATGGATGTCAAATATTTCAAATTCCAATTCAACCTGCCAAATGAGACTTCACTATTCAGATGGTGCCCTTGTGGTTGTACTGTAGCTGCTCGGAAAAGTGAGCGAGTGAGTGAGTAATGGCAGGAGGGAGCAAGGCGCACAACCTGGCAGAAGCTTTAAAATGCATGCCAACAGAAGTGATTAGATTACTCATAATTATCCATTAAGAGTCTAAAAAGGTTCAGGTTCCAGGATAACTATTACCAAAATGTGCAAAGTGTGTTCATTGGCTCAGGAGTGGAAACATAGACCCATGTAATGCAAAACAGCAAAATGGTCTATTTACCCCTGCGGAGTGGTCCCAAACAAAATAAAGAGGTACAGTCAATATTAAAGTAGAGTAAAGACTATTCTACACTTATTAGAGGGAAATATGACACTATTTATTGCTATAGTTAATTGTCTGGAAATATTTTTCCACCATGCACTGCTGATTTAGTCTATTACCTATTTCCCGGAATACCAAATTGTTTGCTCAACTCAATGACTCAGAGTATTGAAAGGGACTTCGTCCCAGTCTGTGCGTTGTCTGGCAAACAACACTGTGTTCCGTTATCACTATTAGTGAGAGGAATCTAATTATATACTATTACTATATACATTTTGAGAGTCCTGTTTTTTGTATAACTGGGTGTGATTATTGAAGGACACATATTCCATTCACAAGTTGACACAATGTCCTGAGGTCTTAATGAGATATAAGCGACATGCTAACCACATAGATACAGCATAAAAGCCTACCCTTTCAACCATGCCTTTACTGCTCTGTTCACAGCAGCTGGTTTTAGTGGGTGAAGTCAGATACTCCATCTCACTCCACCCCGGTCTTCACAGGATGTGCCTGCCTTTCAAACTGGTGTTACAACCTTTACACGACTCATTTCTGAGGTACAACAGATGCAGCATGAAGTGTAAATTGGATCAACATAAACATGGAGAAGGCTCAGACTTAGGTGACCCCATAAAGGTGACAGGTGTATGCGTTCGATTTGTCACTTCACACAATCACATGTGTTCTCAAGCAAACTTTTTTTTTCCTTATAATATTTCGCTTTTAAAATGAGAAATGGTCAATAAGTGTTAATGATATAAAATTGAATGCAAGTTGGATAACACCTTAAGAAATGTTTCCTGAACAAGACAACTTTAAGTTTGAGTGGAATAGCCCTGTAGTTTAGTAATAGCATTTGAATTGCGCTCAGTCTAACCCGAAAGAGTTATTTTGTTAAAATCTTTCTTAATTATTTATTACGATCAATTACCCAATCGGATACATATCTTTTAGGAAACTATTAATGACACAAAAAAAAGTGCAGAGCAAACTCACCTGCTGTGAGAGCGATTATCCATCAAAGTAAAAAAAAGAAAAGAAACAAGACTGAAATTTAGACACTGATATGCCTGAGCATCATCTGATGTGAAGGTGGCTTGCTAATGGAGCGTGAAAGAAAAAAATGAGCTTTTAGTGAGAGTCTGACATGTGGAACAAACACCTTGACAATCGCACGGCGGTAGTGGATAGACACTCAAGGATAGGATACTCAGATACGCTCACTTGTGATAAAACATGACAGGAGTGAAGGAGACTGGTATTTTCTTTCAGCTTTTATACAATTTATCACAGGGATTTGTTTAAAGTTTCACTTAGCACCCTATTTTTTTATACAAAGAACATTGGCTAGTTTGGGTGCTTTTGTAGGATTTGTACAAAATATTTCTAAATGTACCATTTTCGTGAGAGAAGAGTAACACTTCAGGTCCAGCATTTCCTCTAAATCAGGGGTCTGAAACTGATCTGTGAAAGGGCCGCGTGGCTGCAGGTTTTTGTTCCAACCATGCAGCAACACAGCTGACTTGTTTTAGTCAATCAGCTAGTTGTCTTCACTGAAGGTCTGAACCAGTTCAGTTGATTGAATGAAACAAGTCAGCTGTGTTTCTACATGAAAGACATTTTTTGCGCGTTTTACTATTTGTTGCCAGTTATCTCTATTTAACAGAGGTGAGCGAGTCGATCCAAATATTGATAATATCGATACCAACACTGGTATTGATATCGAATGATACTCGTGTAAAAAGATCGATACTCAAGCTTTTTTCTCTCCCACAAGCACTGACTGAGTGTGAATTCATTGAGGTCTGTTGCTGTGTCCTCCTCCCCCTGCCCCCTCGTCTATGTTCTGATGTTGCATTGTCACTCAAAAAAATCTAATTAAGACCTTAAAATAACCCAGTACATGTCATGTTTACATAGAAAGGTGTTATCTAAGATAATATAACATTAGATAATCCTTTATTTATCCCACGATGGAGAAATGTATAGAGTTAAAGCAACAGGAAAGGCCACGCAGTGCAAACAAAATTACACCAGTATTGAAAGATATAATATAATAGTTGGACTAGAAAAAACATGAACAGAACAATTCAACTCCAATGAATATTTACACAAAAATGTTAATTGTGATACTAAAGTATTTTGCTGTCACCTATAAAGTTTCGAGAAATTCTGTCCTAGGTTTTACGAAAATAATCCAAGACAAAAATCACAAAAACACCAAAAGGTCAGCAGTTTCATAAGAGATCAAGCTTAATATGAAAAAGTATCGGTACTGGTAGCGGTATCAGCAATACTGGCCCTGTATTTACCTGATATCGGATTGATACAAAAATTCCCAGTATCGCCCACCTCTACGATTTAAGTTGACGGAAACCAACTGAAGGAGAACCCACTAGATCAGTGGTGCGCAAACTGTGGTACGTGTACCACCAGTGGTACACGAGCGCTCTCTGGTGGTACATGGGGAAACGTCATGACTTTCCACATTTTTTCCACATTTTCCCTGCCCCTTATTCTAGACGGCCTAAGTTCTGTACTTACAGCTCAGCATTTTGTCTTTCTTTCTTTCTCTCTTTCTTTCAACAGATCATCCAAACATTTTTATGGTCTAGGGGAGTGGTTCTCAAGTGGTGGGTCGTGACCCAAAAGTGGGTCGCAGACCCATTTTCAGTGGGTCATGGGCCTTTGCCTTTGGATGGAAATGCAAAAAAATTAAAAAAAAAAAAAAATGCATGTCATTCATACTCCTTAACAGTAGATGGGATGTAATGGGAGTTGACACCTGCCAGTTCACACCATAGAAAAAAGACCTGTAAAGTTTGTTTCCATATGTTGAGCAGGTGAAACACAGATACAACAAAGAATATATGAGATATGGGTTTTCTTATCTTGAAGACAAAGGTCAGTGAGTGGTTATTCAGCTAAAACTATATATTTTGAGTTCCTTCTGAAACTACTGCTCAGTGGTTTCACTGTTTTATTTCATATTTGTGCATAAAAGCACTGTTGAGTCTTAAAATGGCTGTTACTGAAATGTTCTGATTGTTATGTCAGCTTTATGATTAATGCTTAAATAAGTGACTAGATAGTTTTAATAGGAAATTGTTATATATTCAGGAAGTGGGCACTCAGCAAATGCTACATATTTGAGTTCTTTCTGAAACTACTGCTCAGTGGTTGCACTTTTTTATTTCATGTTTGTGGATGTTGAGTCTGATAAAAAAAAAAAAGACTGAAGTTACTGAAGTTAAGTGTTTTGGATTTAATTAAAATGCAGCTAATTGAGCATCAAAGGGAATATTTCCCACTTGAAGTCATTTTGGTTTTTGCCGTTTTGGTTCACCAATAAACTTTTTTTTTGTGTTGGCATTCTGTGATATTCTATTCTACTATCTCCGATTCAAACTGCATGATCTTTTCATTCAATAAATTTGAGAAGTTGGAACTTTTCCTTGATTTGGGTCACGGCTTGTCATTAAGGGTGATGGTGGGTCCTGAAGCCAGACCAGTTGAGAACCACTGGTCTAGGGTCTAAACATCTACATTAGTCATATTAGTTGTGCTGGGACTTCTGTATCGCAAAGGAATTATGGAGCCACTTGCATTTTAAAGCTTTGCACTCTGTTAGATGCACACATGTGACTGAAAGTACACTACCTGAAATACTCAAACACCTGCTATAAATGAGCATGCATGTGTAAAAGCAGCAGGGCTCGCTGGAACAGTAGGATGCAGAATTGCACAGTTAATGACATCTCACACGTGAATGCACCTCCAGACACCTCCAGATCAGCATTTCCACACTTTTGCCTCTGAGACGCACAGAGATGGTTTTGATCTCACACACACAGATACTTCGAAAGCCAGGGAGAGTTACAGAGTTTAAATAGAAAGCATTAAAAGTGCTCGAAGCATTGCAGTGCTTAGCATTTGGTTCTTCACCAACACACCACACTCCTTGGAGGATTATAGAGCCTGCCTGACTCCCTCTGGAAACCAAATTGTCACTCTGACTCCAGCTTGAACTGAGTTATTTTCCTCCAAGGTTACATAATTTCCACTTCTGTCAGTATTTTATAGAGATGAGTGATAGGTAACAAATACGAGAGTAAGAGGAAAAGAAAGGTCATAAGTAAAAGTCAGCATCAATTACTGTATGTTATGTTTACTCTCTTCTTTTTCTAAAGAATATATCAAACTCTTCAGAAAACAGGGGAGCTTGTTTGCAGGCTCTTTCTACAGGGTTATTTTCTTTTCAGAGAAGTAACTTTAAAATCATACAGGGGGTTAGAAGAGCATTTAATAGTTTAAAATCAAATCCCATTGCCGTGAAACTGAGGTGTATTTAACAGTCAAGGACATAGCTTGCTTTTTCATTTATCTAAAGTGTTGCCAGTGATGGATTCTTCCCTTAGATGTCATTGTAAGCTCAAAAGAACAAATGCATGAGGTGGTGTTATATTTCTAACCAAAATAAGGGTGGTGTATTCAACTCTACAGGAAACTCTACAGTGTGAAACTTTATTTCGGGACTTCAACTAAGTCATAAAGCTGGGATTGCCTCGATTGGTGAGATTGTACTATAGACTAAACAGCTTTACAATACACACCATGATGTCACTGGCCAAACCAATGGGAAATGACAATATAGCAGCTTACCTTTTTGTATGCTTGGTCATTTTAAAAGCTTCATTTTTCAAGAGCACACCATGGAAGGAGTGATCTGCTTCTGCTTCAAAAAATTATTTTGATTTTGTTTCCATGATATCTACACAGAAACTGTGTATTGTGTTTGTTTTTTTTTTTTATTATTATTATTGTTTGTTTTTATAGCCATCCTAAACTGAAATATTGCCGTCTATTCCGGCTCAAATATGTATGGCAGGATGTGCGGACCTGTAACTGTTGTAACTTTCTTGTAACAGTCAGTAATCTCTGAATGTTTTGTTTATGGTATCTTAGTTTGGAGCTCTGTGTTACACACTGGTAATAGGAGTCGTGCGCATTAATGTGGCAACCCCACCCCTCAGGGAAAGCCTAAAGAAATCCAACCAATCAGATGACACCAAAGAGCCTCCAGGCATTCAGAAACATTTAATAAAACATCATCTCATTTAAGAAAGTAATGTTACTTATGATGTATTTTTTATTGTTCTAAATGACTGGATACAACAAATCATTTGGAAACATGATCAGTGCAAAGATAATGTGACAGTCATGTAGATAAAACAGAAACAGTTGGAATTGGCAGTCTGACGTTCACTCTAAAGCTAAACATGATGATGCTCTATTAGTTTTTAATCCTCCACATGTTTGTAAGAAGCAGCCTGAAAAGGAGGTCTGCTCAAACTCTTGGTTCCTTAAAAACATGGTAATTTCTGCATTTCACTTCAAAATAGGACAATTGATTTAACTCCTGCACTTTGCTACTTTCATTTCTCCTGCTTTATTCTTTTACAGCAAAATAATATTCAATATACTTTATGTTTATAACATCTCGCAAGTCTTATTTTAAGTACGTATGTTTAATAATGCTATAAATTTCTTCTAATTGGTTTCCTAATGAAAGGGGCCGTGACAATTACTGTCATTGAGTGTTTCAGGCAAGATATCCAGCTACCTATAAATCTCCCATCTATTTAGTATCGCCCACCTACCTCATCCTGTTCAGGATTGCAGAATCATGACCAATCCCCCCTTAGCAAGGATTCAGCAGTTTTGCATGCGGTGACCTCCCCTCCTTCTGCTAAAAAATGTATGTTGTAGTTTAGCTTAAGATAAAATACGCCTTCCAGTCTCACTTATTGAAATGAACTTAGAAACTGCCAAAGGCGCATGTTTCAGTTTTTCGAAAGTAATTACCAACTGAGCTAAGGTAAAGCAGTAAGACAAAAACACAAAGATGAAATGATGCATTATATGATAATAACTGAGACAATTAAAGCCTTTGACTAGCCTTTGTATATATCTGTGCAGAGAAAATGCCCCGCCCCCCGCCCCCCCATCAGTTCCACTGAAGTCACAATACATCTAAACTGCAGCAGTCTTTTCACATTTTGCGCCTCCATTTTTTTTAATGGTGTAAAATAACATAAGCAGAAAATCACCTATTGAAAAGGGAAAAGCTTTTCCCTCCTTTGTGTCCCTTTGTTGCTGTGTCTCTTTATTGTCTGTTCTTTTTTCCCATCTTCACACCTCACTATCTGACTTTCCTTCGTTTGCTGTCATTCTCCTCATCCATCTGTCTCTACCTCCCACTTGCTCCTCACCCAGTCCCACGGTGTTGAGTCACTCCTTAAGGGTGAGGAAGAGTTTGCAGAACAATCCCTCTGTCTCCAGCCTATCAGCTGTCCTTTGATAGAGCTGCGGATATTGATTAAAATGTCTGAGAGCTCGGCTCTCTCGGGTCTGGAAGCTTAATTCAACCCTCTTCCTTTGCTCTTCACACTCACTCATCATCTCCATCTCTCTGTCTTTGTCAAGTTATTATTATTTTCTTCTCTTTTTTTTCTACCCAATACAGATCAGTGATTGACAAGTTTTAAATGGTGCCATTTACTCAATCTGTCCACCACTCAACATCTAACCACTGAACAAATCTTGTCCCTTTCTGCCTGATACTATGTGAATCGACAATGCTGCCATTTGTATTTTAACATTGAGCATCAGGAGAAATCTATTTGTGAACAGCTTGCAAGAACCAAATTGTAATAAAGAAATGTATAAATAACATTAATAAAATAAAAAAAGAGTAGTAAATAAAGGACAGAATGATCATGTTTTGTTCCTCTATTTCAGACGTGTTCTTCTTTCATCAGCTGAATACGACTGTGCAGCACTGATCAGCTCAGAGACAGAAAGGCCAATTACTAGATGATTCTCTTCACGGAAAGGTACTGGTGAAAAATTCACTCTTATATATATAAACTGTCTAATATTGTACTTTGTCAAGATTTGGGCTTAGACATAGTGCAGCTGAGTTGCGCTGTATTTCAAATCTGAGTAGATGGATTGAGAGACATACAAAGTGCTGGCTAAGTGGCCATTATTCCCACTTAATAAAGAAAATGACTGCATTTCTGTTAAATGGAGATGCAACACAGCAGTTATCTGCTGAACAGGCACACGCAGTAAAAGAAGAGTGGTTTCATGGGAGACACGTTCATTTCTACAGCTCTGCACGCATAAAACACCAGAACAAAGCTGAACAAAGGGCACAGACATGCACACACACCAGATTTCTGTTTTCACAGTTGGTTTTTCTCCCATATTAGCTATCCTAATATTATCTCATAAATTAATGATATTTCTGTTTTATTCCTTTGATTAAATGCTTGTTCTTAAGTGTGGTTTGTTTTGGTTTGATGTATTCAACTGACTCAGGTGTTGCTTGATCAATTTTTGGGCCGGATTAGGAACTTTTAAGTGACTGAAAGCAAAGACGGAGGTTTTTATGCTCTTTTTGTTAGTTTTATTATATGAATTTATCTGTTTTTCTTGTTTGTTTGTGTTTTTTTCTGGGGGGGGGGGGGGGGGGGGGATCTTCTTTCTAACTTGTGTTTTACTTTACAGTGTTCTTCTTCAGCATCCATCCAACACCTTCCAGCAGCTGGTTATACAACCGTATTGGTCCGGATATAGGACAATATTTTATTCTAGAAATCATATTCTCAAAAATGGGGGTCGTTTTATAATTGAGGTCTAGACTTTTCTATTGTCATTACACATGCCGCTAGATGGAGCCGACACCAAGGTAACCAGTAAGCAGATGGAGCATCTCAGTGAACGTATGCGAGAGGGATCTGATGTAAAATGGAGGAACCACACGACCGTGTTGAACAAGGGGGCTTGAAAGTTTTGTTGTAGTGTAGATTTTGCTTTTTACAGACTGAATTATTAATGTTGTTCTTGAAACTAAATATACCTCGACTGTGATGGCTATGCGGTTATTTACATCATTAATGGAGTTATTGAGCTACATGGTTGTTGCTTATTCACTAAGTCATAGTCTCAGATTTAAGAGAATACAGTTTATTAAATAGAACTATACCTTGATCTTAAATAGCATGGAAACCTGACATGTACCTGTACCTTAAATATGGTACCATACTTCCTAAAAAAAAAGATAAAATCATTAAAATGTTTAACAATACAACACAGTGTTATTACTGTGTGATTTATTTTCTATAGTAATTGTACAAAAAAAAGTTGTTTTATAAATAACCTTATTGTCTGCATCATATTTTTATTTTCCCAAAACAATATTTGAAAAATAGCAGTTGTCTTATAATCAAAGTCGTCCTATAATCGGCCCAATATGATATTTATGTTTTTTTCCCCCAGTGTTTCTCTTCTTCTTCTTCTTCTTTTTTTTTGCTGTCCTTAGACCTGCTCTGTGTTTTAAGATAAAACTTGGCATCACATGAAAATCATTACAACAGCAGAAGAGCTGCTGAGTCACAACAGCACACAAATTTCTGGCATTAAAAATCCTATTGGGTACAGGAACAAATTAGTTTTTATATCTGTTCACTGGTCTCAGGTTCCTCAATCTTCCACTGGAGGAAAATAACTGGTAGTCAAAGAGAAAACTATGCTGTCTCAAAGACTATTTTCTGGACTGCCTAATGCCCTAGTCATAAAAGCCTTGGATGGATGGGTTTAACTTGACACTCATGAAACCCTGAGCTGCTGGCAAAATGCTAATGATTTGTGATTGAAGTTGCAAGTTCACAAAGTACTGGCTCTGCATTTGCAAAAGAATACTTGCATAAGGGATCCGAAAGCAAGATGGCAACATGTGCATTTCTTTAGAAAAACAGTGGCTATAATCAGTTTCTGATTTCTGAATTGATTTTTCCCAGCATATTTTTTTTTTCTGCTTTACACACAAAATATGGTTTTACATTCAATCTGCCTGAAAATCCACGGGGAGATGCGCAGCATGAAACATGTGCATAACTGGAGCACAAATAACCAGTGTTTAGAACACCTGCCGCATAACTGCAACATCTACGGTTCATTTCTTGTTTCCTGTGTGCCTTTGCCTTGCTGACTGTCCAATAAAGACAAAACAAGTACAAAGCTGAAATGATTATCCAATAAACACAACAATTTCAGTGAATCAATAACTCATTCGAAATAAATGGCTCCATATAAACTAGTAAAACTCGCTATTTTCAGCTTCTCAAATATATTGCTTTGCTGTTGTAAGTTGCTTGCAATTTGAAAACCTCATTGAGGGTCACGGGGGTCTGCTGGAGCCGATCCAGGTTGTCTTTGGGCAAACAAGACACCCTCACTTTCAGGGTGGTCAACTTAGAATTACCACTTAGCCTAACATGCATATTTCCTGAAGAGTACCCAAAGAAAATCAATGCATGTACGTGCATTTACCTGTGATCTAATCTAGCTATGAGACAACAGTGCTAACCACCAAGACACTGCACTTCTGACATTAAAAAAAAAAAGTCAGAAAAAAAAGAGATGGTCACAAAATCATATTTCACGACGAATACGCATTCAAACATGTTTATAACGAGGTATGAGGGTGTAGAAGATGGCGTTACACCACAGACTATCATAAATATCAACAAACACATGTTGTCACTCAAGCTCAACTTTATACTGAAAACTGTCACAACAGAGAACAAAGCTTGATTCCCATGATCCTCCATTGTTCAAGGACTTTTGACAGTTCAGCTTCCCTGCAGATTTTGGTTGGTTGGAGTTCATGATAAAAGTGATTTGAATATTATATAAATAGCTCACTTGGATGAGCAGGTGCCCTCATATACAAAGCATACAGTCCTTGTGCAGCTGGTCCAGTTTCAACTCCTGGCCTTTGGTCCTTTGCTGCACGTCTTTCACACTCTCACTCTCTGCCCTGATTTCCTGTCATACCACTTTCAACAAAGGCCCCTAGAGCTACAAAATTATATAAATATTAATTAAAAGCCATTGATCAGGGTTGGCATCAAGCTGCATGAATGACACCCGATAGAAAACAACTTGGCCAGGTCAAACCTTACGTCACAGTTTCAGCTACTCTAATGTGATATTACTGCATTTGTGGACAAGGCTCCCTACTGTACATTTTCTTGTGAAACAGAGCTGCTCGTGATCTGTTTCAATCTCATATTCTCTTGTGAAAATAGGAGCAAACTCTGCCAACATCTTTCATTTGTGCTTCATTATTTAAAATGTTGCCAGATAGTTTTAATTGAGTCCTGATAATGTGAGTTTTTAAATACGAACCCTCAGGAAACACCACCTCATCACATATATTGTCACTAAAAATGAGGCTTACAACACATCATTGCACACGTCTGTTTCTATCACACCTCTGCTTTAGACCAAAATAGCTATTCCACATCATTACACTTTTTCTCCAAAGTGTCTGTCTCTAAGTGCCTGCCACACAAAGGGAATAAAACAAGCATAGAAATTTTTGGGGAAAAAAAAAACTTTATACAGAGCCAACGTATTAAATACATGGAACATGCATTTGTGCATTTGTGATAAGCACAGCTGAGTTGTGTCCCTGTTGGCAACATGTGTGCTGGAATCTGAACATGTAGAGAAACGGTTATATTCAGCGATGAATCCAGATTCTGCCTGCAGCAGTTGGATTGTAGAATCACAACTGATGCGGAAAATGCTTTGGTGATTGCCGCACCGATTGAGTAACATCTTTTGGTGGAGGCAGTGCGACAGTGTATGGTGGCATCTCGCTCACTGGAAAAATGAGGCTCCTCATTCATTGGAGGCAATCTCAATGCAAAGAGATATCAAAATCAAATTCTGCAGCCAGTGGATAGTCCCATACCTCCGCAATCTGGGACCAAACTCTTGTCTCCAAAATGACAATACTCACCCCCACAGAGCAGGGTTTATCAGACACTAGCTCTAGAATTTGTGATGGAGGTGACCTCATCACCACTGAACACTTGTGGGATCAGCTTGGGCGCAGCGTTCATGCCAGAGTGACCAGCACAACCATGTTGGCTAAGTTACAGCGAATGCTGGTAGAAGAATGGTCTACCATCCCACAGCAGTGTGTGAGCAGGCCGGTGACCAGCATGAGGAGGGGGTGCCAGGCTGTGGTGGCTGTGTATGGTTCTTCCACGCACGACTGAGGCTCCTGTTTGTTAAATTAATTAATTTAAATTCTTAAATTGCCAATAAGTCTTGTTTCTTCAGACTTCAATGATCCCAACCACCAAACAACACACACAAAAAAAAAATTCAACAGCAAAAAAAGTATTGTTGTGGAAAAAATAAGATCCGATCTCGATGAGAAAATCAAAATAGAATTTATTAGAGAAAAGAAACAAACTTATGCAGCATAAGGAGAGCAGTCAAGTCAGCATTACAGAAAATTCTGAATGAGGACTCTGTCTTTACAGAGAGGGCGTTTCCTTTTATACCAAGACAAAAAGATGTTGATTCCTCTACAGCAGTGATTCCCAAAGTGTGGGCCGCGGCCCCCTGGTGGGCCATCGCGGTACTGCAGGTGGGCCGTGAGAGGTCATTAAATTTAAACAATGTTTTTTAAATCCTCAATTTTTTTTAAAAAAAAAAAAATACGTTTTTAATTACTGTAAAATTACTCATGAGATGATTTTAAAAACATTAAAAAGTAATAAAACAAACCAGTTAAGAGTTATCCTACTGTCATCCTAACTGAATATGACAAGTCTCACCTCATTTGTTGACCCCTCACATTAATATCAGACCATAGTTTCTAGTCCTGTATGTTGATCACAGTTGTGATTAAAGGTTCTGGTGGGCCGCAGAGATTTTTCACATTTCAAATTGGGCCTTGGTATTCTGAAGTTTGGGAACAGCTGCTCTACAGGTTTTTGCATACAGTGTGGATCACAGCAGGTAGTGGGGGACCTCCTTGATCAAGAGGTTGGTTACTTGATGTTAATTGAATTTAGGAATGTTTATTTGGAGTAATAGCTGACCTCCTGTCTGTGTTTCCTTGATCAATGAATCACAGCTGACCCCCGTCCTTGCCTTTTGTCAGACATGTGTATTAGTCTTGTTAAGAAAGACAATTCACTTTTAAACATATAATAAAGACACATAAAATGAACAAAATTACAAGATGAATAAGCCAAATAAAAATTTCCTCCACAGTATTGGCAGAGAAGATTTGGCAAATAGTTCATGGGCACAACCCACATTCACATTCTCAGCTCTGCTGATCTCTGGACTGACTTGTAATACACAGTGGCAGATAAGCAAACAATTTAACTGTGTACTTCAAGTCAAAATCAAGATAAAAAATCTGTGCCATAAAATGTGCGTGACCACCTGAATTATTGGCAGAGATATCAAACTGTGGTGACAGCAGTCACTTTCACACTCATGAGGAAGGACACTCTCCATCATGTTTCATGAGTCTTTTTAAATTATTTTAACTCGGATGGTCAGACGAAAAAAGAACAATATTCATGCGCACACACATAAAAAGTAAAACTGTCACTGAAGGAAGTGATTTAAGTCTTTAAGTTCATGAATCACACTGTCTCCGTGTGCCTTCAAAAAGCCAACTCACAAAAAATAACGTTGTATTCAGAGCAGCAGGAAATCACAGTCTCTGATGTCTCCGGGTATGTGGATTCACCAAAAGTAGGCGAGCAATAACACTGCCATGTCATCTGTATATGCATCACTTTACACCCTACTGAGCTTTTTATCACAGTGATGCATAGGGAGCATCATGGAAAAACCATCCTGGTTGCTGTCACAGTAACAAGGGATGAGCAGTTACTGTCACGGGGTGAGCGGCCTTTCATATATCTAGAGGAATGCTCAAGTGTCATCCCTTTCCCAGTTTAAATTTGTAATAAGTAAAGGAATCCTGTCATGAACTCAAATAATTTACTTTTGCACAATCAAAATTCCAACTTAGATTTGGATTATCATCGCTGTTAAAAGTGCACAGCTGTCCATCCTCATTCTGAAATATCCCTCTGTATACTGACATAGAAAAGAGGGGATGCTTTCCTTTTCAAAGCTGTTCCAATTCCCAAAGAGTTGCTTTGAGGCGATCTTAAGTCAATAAGCATATTAATCAAGACAGCTCACATCCAGTGAGATTTTCTTTGATACACCAGAAAAATAGTTTGATTTGTTCCTTGTCACTTTTCAGAATTAATGCCACTGAGTGAATGTTCAAGACTTAGCGAATCAACCCAGTGAGACAAGGATGACAAGTTGGCGGAGAAGAGAAAAGAAGAAAAGAGGAAAGGAAAAAAAGGAAAAGAGAAAAGAGGATGAGAAACACAAGACGGATGGTTTACCTCTGTTGTATGTTCAATGTTTAAGTTCCAGGCAGTGCTATCAATTGCAGAGCCTTGTAGGTACCCTCCAACCTCCAGATATGGAACAGAGCAATTGTGTACCCATTACTGATGCTGTCAAGCGTGGGCCCAGAAGGTGTCAGCTGGCAAGATAACCATGACAGAACATGTCACATGCATAACTATCACATCACATCCACATATAGCTTCCTGCATAGGAATTACTTTGTCGCTGCTCCCTACAACAGCGAGCTTGGAATAATTCTCACTTTACAGACAGAAGCACTGTTGAAAGAGATGTTCGATAAATTCTTGCTCAGAGAGAGAAAAGTGGAGGTCACTAATGTAATGTCAGTTCTATGTTTACAATAGGGTCATGCTGATCTTAACCCATGTGTTTTCACTTTAGGAGAAAAAAAGAAAATGAAAAGCTTCACTCTCCTATGGCTGCTGAAGTTCCAGAGTCCAGCTGGAGAAGAACTAAGGGCCTTCAAAGCAACGGATGTACACTGCCTAGCCAATCCATGTGTGAAAATGATGTCTCATGCTCCCTGAACCAGTCTTTCACAATCTGAGCCAGATGAATCCTGACATTGTCATCTTGGAATATGCCCGTGCCATCAGGGAAGGAAAAAATCCATTCATGGAATAACCTGGTCATTCAGTATATTCAGGTAGTCAGCTGACCTCATTCTTTGAGCTCATACTGTTGCTGAACCTGGACCTGACCAACTGCAGCAACCCCAGATCAGAACACTGCCCCCACAGGCTGGTACAGTAGACACTAGGCATGATGGGAGCATCACTTCATCTGCCTCTCTTCTTACCCTGATGTGCCCATCACTCTGGAACAGGGTCAATCTGGACTCATCAGACCACATGACCTTCTTCCATTGCTCCAGAGTCCAATCTTTATGCCTTTTTTTCAGATTCCCTTCACGGATCAGTGGTTTTTTTAGGGCTACACAGCTGTTTAGTCCCAGTCCCTTGAGTTCCCTTCACATTGTGCGTCTGGAAATGCTCTTACTTTCACTATTAAACATAATCCTGAGTTCTACTGTTTTTTTCCTTTAATTTGATCTCACCAAACTTTAAGTAATCACCGATCACGATCAATGAGGATTTTCTTCCGGCCACATTTCCACCTCAGAGACAATGAGTCCCCACTATCCTTCCAGTTTTTAATAATGCAGTTCGTAACAGTTCGTAACAGTTCATACAGTTCGACAGTTCGTAACCCAATTTTGGTAGTTTCTGCAATCTCCTTAGATGTTTTCTCTGCTTGATCCATGCCAATGATTTGACCCTTCTCAAACAGACTAACATCTTTTCCACGACCACGGGATGTGTCTTTCAACATGGTTGTTTAGGAAATGAGAAGCAACTCATTCCACCAGTTAGGGTTAAATAACTTGTTGCCAGCTGAAAGATAATCGCCCATGCAGTAATTATCCAATAGGAGGCTCGGGCTCATACCTATTTGCTCAGTTAAATCCAGGTGGCGACTTTTTTTTTTTTTTTTTTGGCCAGCCAGTGTATAACAGCATCTATAATGACATTTTGACCTAAAACCATACAACATGAAAATATGCTGTTTTCTATTTTTAACAACATACAATGAAGTTCCTGGTCACTGGGACCCTTTTATCTCCACTAAATTTTAAAATTTGTTAACTGTACATTGACCAACTATTTTGTAGAAAGAGTTATTAATGTTTGAACACATTATTCAAACTTTGCTCGTCCTTTTCAATCAGTTTGGCAGAGAGGGGGCACGACTCAAGCTGCAGTGGTCAAGAGAGCTTGCCAACGGATGAGGACAGACAGTAGAGATGTCAAGATCAGCGCTGTAAATGTGAGGAATTAAACACTGATTTCTCACTGATTCACAACACTTATGTTCAAAAGTACGAATACAAAGCCATCTACACTTTAACGCAGTCCTGAAGAACGTTTTTTTTTGTTTGTTTGTTTGTTTTTATTTCAGTTCAATGAGTTAATTTACCTAATCTTTATCATACTTCAATCCTTTGTAGAAATGCAGAAAAGTCGGGTCTAGGAGACACTCGTAGTTCCTTGAAAAAAATCCCTGGCAGTTAAAATATTAGGTATGTTTCATCAAAATACTGCTGTAAATGCCTTTGGGGAGAGGCTGTCAAGATGAATGTACCCTGTTCCCCATGTTGTATGATTCATGTGGTTAATAGTACAGAGATGCACACAGAGCTGAGGACAGAGCTGAGGAGCTGGTGATCAAGGACGATTTAGTCAGTGGAGGGTCCATAATGTCCTCTGTGCACCCGCAACTGAAAAATCGTCATCATCCATCATAGCCAGGTTGAAGCTGGATGAAGGAAGCATTTGAGCCAAAGACACTGAACAGCTCATCAACAAAGTGTTATTGCTCAGTCATTATTGGCAGATATCCACGAGGGATATTTCTGGGACTGATGGCTGGATTGTAAGTTACAGAAGTCTTTCAGGGAGTGACTGACATACTGAAGTGTACAACATTGTGTAGCACTGTTCTCCTTCTTCTGTATTCTGTGTAATCACAGAAAAAAACAAAAACGCCCAGAACTTATAGATGGATGGAAAACCATCTTGTGAAAGTTGGAATTAAATAAAAAATTAGCTGCATATATTTAAGACAGAGAATTCTTGAAAAGGAGTGCATTCAATCAATCTTTAATAAAGACATCAGTTACAAAGGAGTGGGCTTATTGATTCAACCTGCAAGAAAGCAAATATCCTCACTCCAATTCACAATCAAATGTAGCTGTCAAAACGCAAGATGTTTCCTGGTAGAAACAATGCTGGCGCAAACTGTACTAACTGCTTCATGGGTGTGTAATTGTCTTGATTCATGCACCAGTGGTCGCTTTTTGATTATGCCACTGGTGTGATGAAAAAGGGATTTTTACAGCTGGCGTCAGTGCAAAGAGTAATATATCTAGTGATGCATGTGTCAATGGTGATAAACCAAATACTAATCATCAAGGAGAAGGCACAGACTATTGAGCGGCAGTATCATAATTGACAGTGGCAGAGGTCACTTTCAGTTATATTGCAGCTGCTCAATAGAGGTGAAAGAGCAAGAAATTGAAGAAAACAGAAATGCAAAATTTGATATGAATATTGACATCTGAGCAATAGTACAGCTGGCCAGAGGTGTTTGCCTCCATTTAAGTTGTTATATCTCAACAGAGAGGAGAAAGAACAGAAATATGGCATGATTTACGAGACTAGAGTTAACGGCACTATTCTATGAGCAGTCTCTGCTACGTGTCGCCTTAATGAAAAATTAAGTATGCTCATATTTATGATGTCACATGATTTTGTCATGCCATATCTTCCAGTGCTGGTTCATCACCTTGACCCAGATGTGAATAGTTTCAAATGATGACACAGCAAATTTGCAGCCACATAGATAATGCATGGCAGGAAATGGAAGAGCTGACAGAAAGTGTGTTTGTCCATATTTTTCTTTCTTCACATTTTCCTGTTGTGGAACCTCATTTATGTCCAGTTTTATGTATAAAGATAATCAAATTCATCAAATTAATCATGAGCTACATGGATCTTGTCACGCAAGCATCCACTGAAACCACAACTGAAGAGGAGCGCTGAACCGGCAGTTAAAAAGACCATAAAACAGGGAGCTAATTGTCAACAGGTTTTTATACAGTACACTTGAAATTTGACTTCAGCTTTTGGAGTCATGCTGTCTAATTGAACCCTCTTTAATTTAAGATATGCACATCTCCAGAAATCTGTATAATAGCATCAAAATTTACATTTGCACGGAAGCTTGTGAAACTCTCTGTGGTGAATTTTTGATTATACAGTTTTAGCAAAACCACGACGACATGTAAAAAGATCCCCGTCATCAGCTTTGACTGTGTGGGTCTGGTGAGCAAGCAAAGATGTGAACATGAAAACATGAAAAGAAAAGGCAGACATGCTCTCCTTAGATGTGATACATCTGAGAATGTCAGCTCTAACAGGATCCATCTTCTAAGTTATGGTAAAACTCTCTCCCAAATCTATTGATTCCAAAGTCAGCATAATTACTGAACACAGAAAATGTCATACAGTAATGAAAAGACCCCTGAGAGTTAATTCAGGCAGGCAGCCTCTGCAGCCTCTGCAGTGCACATGCCCCCCCCACCCCCACCCCCAGTGCATTTCAATTATCCATCTCCATCCGATGGCTATTTAAGGTGTAAGAGGTTCTAGATCTTTAGATACCTTTCGGATGTCTCTCCCACCGAGCCTGCAGCTGTTCTCACAGTCCCACCTCCTCTCCAGCTTCCACCTGGCAGCTCCTGTTCTGGGGGGCAATTAACTTTGTAAACCCGTCTCTTAATATAATCACAAATAAGTGATGTGCAAAATGGAGCCGAGGCACCAAACCAAAAGAATGCATGTAGTTTTCTGACTGAATTAAGTATTGTGTAGTTTTAGATCCATTGCGAGTATGAGAAGGAGACATTAGAAAAGGTTTTGGAAGTGACTGAAGTGTGTGCAGAGGAGTTATTATAGGATTTGAGTAAATATAGTGAATTTAAACAGTCTGGAATCACAATATTTTGTGATTTTTCGCCAAAAAATGTAATAGATTTTTATTTTTATGGTTTAAAGGAAATAATAAATGACATACAACAAATGTTCCTTGTCTGTCTTTTAAACAAGATATGAAAACTCTCAATTCAATGGAGGAATGCAATCTTATCTTTTCTAATCCAATCTCCAGTCTCCGAAAGCAAATTACAGGGTTGTACCATGAAACAAATGTTTTGCTGTACCATATAATCCACAGCCAGTTATAAATGTATAATTTCTAATTGGCAAACAGGATGACTCCCACTCATCATTAACGCAGATCATTCATGGCAACCAGTGCAACATAACATAGCTTTTTATGTTGTGTTTCACTAAAACAGTCGACACATTTTGAATGACATTCTAGATATGAAGTATGAATAAATGATTCCCACATTCAACCGTAAATAAAACTCTGATTAACAGATCAGTCATGTTGGCAGAGCAGACTGTGGAGATGGAAAATAGCTTGCTGAGCTAGGGTTTACAGATTGATTCCCTTGTGAGGCAACGTGGCTTTCTGTATGTAACTGATGTACAAATCAATCTCTAAGATATATGGATGTGGATATCCTCCCAATTTCCATTTATTTCGCAGAAGTATTACACCCCTTCTTTTTTTTTCTAATATGGAAAAGTAGAAATTGTCTGACAGTGAGATTTGTAAGTTTTCACCATCAGGACTACAGGCAAATTTTTCAAACACACAATAAATGCACCTGGATTTCCACTGATGTGTAGTGAGTGGTGGAGATTGAACATTCGGGGGGGGGTGAAACTTCTTGCTTTGCTATTTTTACTGTAAAGGTAAGAGTGCATAGTTTTATTCTACATCATTCAACCATCCATCCATCATCTATAACCACTTCATCCTATTAAGGGTCACAGCAGTCTGCCGGAGCCTATCAAAGCCATCTGCAAGTGAAGTACAGGTTGTCAGCCCATCTCAGGGCTACACGCAGACAAACAACCACAGATGTTCAAGGGCAATTTAGGATCACCAATCACCAGGCTAACACAGATGTTTTTGGACTGTTTGCAGAAGCTGGAGGACCCAGAGTAAACCCATGTAAGCATGAGGAGAAAAGACTGGAACCAGACAGGATTTGAACCAGGATATTCAAGCTGGGAGGCAACAATGCTAACCACCAACCACCACCATACTGCCCTTTTAATGTATATTATATTATGTTATATTATATTATATTATATTATATTATATTATATTATATATATTATATTATATTATATTATATTATATTATATTATATTATATTATATATATATTATATTATATTATGATACAAAAATGACTACTCCTAGCCAATTTGCGCCCATATCTTTTTAATTTTTTTTTAATATCTAATAAAATATATTGGGCTTCATAATGTCTGCAGTGAAATATGAGTTACAGTAAATTTAGGGATCATTAGAATTTTTTCATTATATTACCTCAAGCAATTATAATTCATAAAACTGCTTAAATACAAAACCCCCAAACTTATACATGCAATAATCATCCATCCATCCATTCCATTATCTATACCCTCTGCAGGGTCACAGGGATCTGCTGGAGTTTATCCCAACTCTTTTCGGGCGAAATGCAGGGGTCCACCCTGGACAGGTCGCCAGTGTACGCAGGTGCAATAATCATATTATATGTATCATGAAATACAAATCATAGCTTTGACATTTTCTGGCATTATTTTCTGACATAATTATATGGTTAGCTAATATATGAAAATCTAGTGAGCACTATATTAGATCGTTCAGTAATTAGGTGTAATTGCAAAGATGTTATTTGTTAATGCATAGAGTACTACAAAGGCTGGTTTGTTGGCTGCCTAAGCCGTAATTGACAGCTGATCTACAGGCAATTATCCATTTTCATTATTCTAGCCATAGCTCCAGGGTAAAAGAACTATTATCTAATTAGTCAGCACATCCAGTCAAAGGCACATTATTGCAGAGAGCAGACAGAAACAGCATCAAAGTGGACCATTCAGACAGACACACAGACTGACACCTGCCAACTCACTTATCTCATGTTAAAAAAAAAAGAAAAAACTTCTAAAGCGACTTCATGAAGTTTTAGACATACATCAGTGAAACCCTTTTATGTGAGTAGAAAGTAGATGGAATGAAAGAATTAACAGAAAGGACAGAGTGGGGAAGGCAGTACTCTGAGTAAAATATGAAAAAGGTAAATAAGAACGCAAAGATGCAGAAGGGAAGGGGATAGCAAAATAAAAAAGGTCACATTTCAATGCACGGGGTGCACAAAATGAAGCTAGAGAAAAGGACAACGGCCAAAAAGAATGAGGCCGTGACAGAGAGAGATCCAGGAAGAGCAGAGGAGAACATTACATCGGCTGAGAGTGGAAGAAGTCGTTCGGCTAAATTTAGCCATCATTTAAAAAGCTCTTCATACCCCCTAAACAACTTCACCGCAGCAGGCCCCTGGATGTCCCAAAGTGACTTCTGGAGCCAAAATAAGAAATACAAAATAGATAATATAGAAAAGGTGGAGAGGAGAGGAGAGGAGCAGGCTGACTATGTGACACCTCTCTGTTCTCTGTCTTAGTCAGTGGAGTGACGTCAGCTTTTTAACAGCACTGGTGTCAAATCTGGCCTCCCTCCTGTTTCTAGCACCACAAAGACAGTCCTAAAAGAGACTATTAAATGGTAAATGTGGGATTTTCACGGGTATTTATGTGGCATTTATCCTTTTTGATCACTGTGAAATGTGCACTTTTAAGGATGGCCACATTTTCGAGAACAGTTAAACAGTGCTACTTAAAGACACCTTTGTAAAGCTTTAAATGTTCCACTCTGCACTCTAATCTCCTCACTCACTGCACTCCCACTCACAAAAGTAACGGCTATGAGAACAGCAGACTGGGAATGATGGCACTGGGTTTTGCAGTGACATTTACACAGTGGCATTTCCTCTGTTCATCGCTCATTTGCACAGTGTGGATTTGAAGGAAAGATACAGAGTTAAACATGAACTAGAGAATCACGATTAAGGTTGCAAATGAAAAGAATGTGACATACTGTTTATAAGATTGTCTTTAAAATGCAAGCAAAATAACCTTAAGAAATGCATAAAACTTTTTTAATAATTTTGTGATGCATATGTCAATACATCAGGTTCAAAGTTAAATATTAATTAAAACAGAAGGGGATCTTAAAGCTTTACAGCTCTTCCATGTGCAACATTAACCAAATTAAAGTCTGGTGACTAATAAAAATGTTGTTGTGTTTCCAGCTCAGAATCATTTTACTTGCATTGCATTACAGCTACTGTCTCTGTTTCTGCATGTCTGTACATTAGATGTATCGACAAAGTCTTTTTGTAAATAGCACTCAGCATAAAATGAATAAATAAATAGTTTAATTTCAATCCTCCCTGATAGGATACCGTACTGACCTGCATGTAGGTGGAAATATGTTATCTTCTGATCTTATCCATTACTTTTTCTTTTGTAATACACCTTTGGGATCATCATCTTGGTTGGCACAATATCAAATGCTGAGTATGTTATTTTCAATAATTTTACATCTGGTTTTGACTGATTTGTATTCAATATTTTAACTGACCTTCAAGAAAATGTGCAAAATAAATGCGTGTATGTTTCCATCAATCCAATTGATTACTAAGAACTGGTTCATGAAGATAAGCAGCAGGACGTTCCAGTTCTCTTGCCAGAGCAGCAAAAGAAAAGGGTGTGGAAGCAAGATGATATATTTAAAAGGATATTAACAAAAGGACATTGGGAATAAATAACCTTGAGGAAAAGGTTGTTAATAAGACACACATGAAAGTTGTAATTGGACACTCTTGGATGTCTAATACTGCAACTTCTACATTCCTGGAAGAGGTCTGGCAGCAGCCCAGTATGCACTTGGAAGTCATGTGATTTCTATTTGATGCACCTCTCACATGGCATTCCTAAATATTCCTTATTACTTAGTACTGTTTATTACTTGAAAATACATTGTCTGAACTTGAAACATGTCGGCGAAAACTTTTCATCTACAGTGTTCATACACTTTCACAGATATTACATTATATATGCCTATAATTACCTTGGCACATATTTTAAATTATGATGATTTTTTTTAACTAATCAAAACAGTTTATTCTCAATTGTTCTATGTCCAACCTATGGGCTATATGTGAATGATTAACTTCTACACTTAATTGCGACTGACCTCATTCTGATGAGCATCTACAGTCATGAGCTTAGCTACAAAGCATCTCTGTGGGCACATTTTGGTTTTCAGCCAAGGGACAAAAAGGACTACTCCACAGCTTGGAGTAGGGGATTTGTTGGATTTGCAGCAAAGACAGAGCCAGTCTAATCCTGCTAATTTACAATTAATAGTGTTGCAAAATAAACGGGAAAACACAAAGTATGAAATGCAGATATTTGCGTGGTAATTAATCCATCACCTAAAATGTCATGTGAAAGCTGTACTTGACTTTTTCCTCTCACATGTTGGATTTCTGCATTACGTTGCGATGTTGTTCAGATTAAGATGTTTGTTGTAAGATTGTATCATCTGTTTCATTTAAATTCTACATATATGCCAACCTGTTCCTCTAGTGGTGTCAGTACATCCTGGGAACATAATTGTGATGTAAGCTTATTTGGCAGTCGCAGCGTGCGACGCCATGATGCTGCAGCAACATCTAAGTCTGGGAGAGATAATGGATTATTGTCTGTTTCTCCTCAACCATCAACAGATTAGAAGCATGCAGCGAAGCAGGCTCTCCCTCTCCATTTCTTTTAATTTCTATTGCTCTCCTCCCTGTTTCTTTCTTCTCCCCTCTCCTCTCTGTCCTCTCCCTTCAACTCCCTTTATCTCGTTTTTCTTCTGAACAAGCCAACTCATTCTCTCCCTCCTCTTAAACCCATCCCACACCACTTATAATTTTCAAACATTTCTCTCTATTTTCAGACATCTTTCTCTCCTCTGCCAGAAACTGCAGCATCAGCCACCACCACCCCCTCCTCTTCCCCCCCCCCCCCCCACCGCCCCACCTTCCTCTTTTGCTCGCAGTGTATCTCTTTCTGTGTTAGCAGCGAGAAAGCTGTTTATAATATGAACAGCGGCTGATGTGGGCATTTGACATTTAGACAAACGATCTACGGATGTGGCCACGGAAATAGAGAGGGCAAAATGAGAGCAGGGAGGCAGAGGGAATGAAAGAGTAGGCAAAAACAGAAAGGGAAAGAGTAAAGTGAGAATAAGATTGTGTAGAGGCAAATGGCACAGAAGAGGATAAAATGGAGTGAGAAACCCAAAAGGTTGGTACGGAGACGAAGAGGAAATGCTGAGGATTAGAAGTGGAAAATGAAGAAACAGAAAGCGAGGAAGTAGATAGAAGGGCAGATGAGACTGTGACAGGAGAGTTATTTCAGCGGTCACATAGACATCTCAATGAAAATGCCAACAACCCAATCAAACGACCCGAAAGGGCAGAGAGAGAGAGAGAGAGAGCAGGAGAAAGAGACGCACCAAGAAAATGGAGTACAATGAGAGAGAGCAAGGCAGAGAAAAGTTGAGGATGAAAAACAGATAGAGGGGGGAAAGGGAGAGACGAAGAGATGTCCGGGGGAAGAAGGAAGTCATTGATACTGAGACACTTGGAGCAAGATCAGAAAAAGGGAGGGAAGCATTAACTTTGAGGAGGAAAAAGACAAAACAGCAGACCGACATATTAAGAAGAAAATCATTTAAAGGGAACAATGAGAGTCAGGGATAAAAGGAAAGGAAAGACATGAGGCAGGAGGGTGACAGAAAAGATGAGGTAAGGCACGAGCGAAGACTGAAGGAGAGAAGACGAGGTAGGAAAGACAGAAGAAAGAATCGCTTCTTGACATTCAAAAAGCAATAAATTAAAACTCCCAAAAGAAACAGCTTATAGTCTAAAGATGTGATGAAAGGACTTGATATTGTCTTCATCATGAACATTCTGCTTTGAGGAAGGAGAATTGTACAAACAGACCAAAACTAGACATATTGAGAAAAACAGAGAGGTTTGGATTTACTGTCGTTCATCATCCTGCATTTTCTTCCTCGTTTTCTTCTATTATCAAGACAAACAAAGAATACACTTTAGTGTCACTTTCAAGAGATTGTTTCAGCACATTATGCATACTTTGTGGCTTATTCATATATAAATATGAAAAAATCACACCCATGACAGCGGGATGTTTGCTGCCAGCATGTGATATTGTCTCAGCTGGTGCGTCATGGCACTGATGTCGTGTGTGCTTTTTGCTCTGCAAGTCAGAATGGGCTGCTTCGCTGTCGGTCTCTGAATGTCAATGTTCCTCCTCAACACTTCTTTGATGTTGGAGGGCTTGTTTGCTTGATTTCAGATAAGCAGTTATAGGAGAAGACAGATAGAAAAACTGTTATTTGGCTATCATTTGTCAGACAAGAAAGCAGTTACATTTGTTCAGATTTAATGGTCTGTAAAGGACAGTGAGAAATCAGTTTTCATGCAGCGGTATGCACGTGTGCATGTGTGTGTGTGTGTGTGTGTGTTTAGCTTTTACAGCCTATCCTTTATTATTTCCTTATCACACTGTTTAAGGCTGTTCCTCCTCCCTCATATTCTCTACTCTGGGGGAAAAGAAAGGGAGAACTTTTTCTAAGCAGGATTCTCAGTATCTTACCTGCAGCAGCCACTATGGTCTCAGTGTAGAAAATCAAAAGGACTTCCGCACAGATGAGGACAGCTTCTCAGATTGGGATCCACCAAAAATGCAAATTTAAGACAACAAAACTTTTGCTATTAGCGTTATTTTTGCAGTTACTCAGCATGTTATTTATGTTATTGTTACCTTCTGTTAGCTGTCTCTTCCCTTTAGTTATGCTGCTTCGGTTGCTAAGGGAACTACCATGACCCACTGGACACTTTCCCCACTCAGCTCTTATATTTCTTCATGCCATTGTGTTTTTTGATTTGCTTTTTTTTTTTTGTCTCATAGCAAATATCCCCGGTGGCATGTCTCTCTTGTCCTATCATGCACCCCCCAACCAATCAAGGCAGATGGGCAGACGGCAGTCCATCGTGACCCTGGTCACTGGGACTCTATGATTCTATGGGTGATGACACTGAACCATACCTGTCAAGTTTTGGATTTGAAAATAATGGAAATGTTTCTGGTGTCTGTCGCGAGCAGTCCCACCATCCCAACCAAGCTCCAGTATCTCTTACATTTTTGGTGTACAATAAAGCTAAAATCACAGCTACACTACTTCCTGAACTCCAGCCAGCTCTTTTGTTTCTTGTGTCAGTATTGAAAATACTGATTAATCCAGGTGTGTCTGACTATTGCTGTGAGGTCAGACACACCTGGATTAATCATTTTGTCAATTAATGGCACACAGGAAACAAAGCAGCTGGCTGAAGTTCAGGAAGTAGTGCAGCTGTGCATAAAGCCACGTTGACATAATGTGAACATTCATTATAGGCTAAACGGAAACACAAAAGGGGTATATATGAAGAGTATTTATTTGAAGGGATTTGCATATTTTTTGTTCATTTAACATTGCTTGTATTTACATTTACATTTGATTTTCATTCCACACATTGTTTTCATTTCATATTGCTCTTCTTTTTCAGTTTTTCATCTCGTTTCACATGACTTTTCTTTTTTCTCTTAATGACTTGTTGTTTTCATTTGTTGCAGACTTTACATTCTTTATGAATGTTTTGGAAGGAGTGTGGTCCAGAGTAGTTTATTTTTACATGAAGGGAGAGCGCAATCCTATTCTCTGTAACAATTTTTTTTTTTCTTCGCGCGTTGTCACTCATCGGATGTCACACTCTAACCCCGGCATTTTTGGCAGTATCGGAGCAATTTCCGATACTGGTATCGGAACAACACCAATGAAAACCCAGAGTACAGTGTCCACAAAAAGTTCTTCAAAACTTGAATGCTTGGAAATGTGAAAGTTGGAGCAGTTTTAGATCGTTCTGAGAGGACTACTTGTTTGGCTGGCTATCACAAATGCCTTGTGATTCTCCAAACTCAGAGCTCTCTGAAACTGAGAGAAAACTGAGAACTGCTCTCTACTGCACGCCAGACATTAGCTACTAATAAGGACTTCACACAAGCCCACTAAAAAAAAGAAAAAGAGAAACAAAAAATCATAATAGGCCTTTAACCCTCTTTCAGCTCTCATAACCCGCTCACCTTTTGAGACTCTTCTCCATTTCCCTTTATTTGCTACACCATTCATCTCTGGTACTTCTTTTGAGTTGACAGGGCAATATTGCTCACTTTACACTTTTAGATGTCAGCATGGCACAAAATTCTCTGTTCAAAGCCATTTTAATCTTGTTTTACTTGTATTGATGAATTGTTTTGAAAGTTTCCTTACCCAAGGTTATCTAATTTACTTTAATACAATTCAGTTGATTTGCTTTGATTTGATTCCTCTGGATTTCAGTAAATAGAATCCCAGTATTTCCCTCAAGGATGGCACAAGGAAGCACTGGCAATAAAGTGCACTTGTGGTCTTAAATGGAAACAAATAAAACCTCAATTTAACAGGAAACACTTTTACAGCCAGTAAGAAAGTTTTGTGGTTTATAAACAAATTTCTTGCCTTTTTTTGTTGAGTTTAAATACAGTTAAGAGGCCCACCTTTTCCTCATCTCTCTATCAGTTCTCACTGTTTTCTTCTGCTCAGCTATTATAAAGGTGCCTTGTGAAAATCCTTCATCCAAACAGCAAGTGCCTCAGTCAGTCACGAACCCCTCCTGTTACACAACCAATCAGCCTGCAAGTCAGTCTATCAGTTTAACAACCAGCCAATCATTTAGTCAGTAAATCAGTTGGTCAGCAAGCCTGCTGGCCAGTTTCTCGCCTCCTCCTTCTCTCCTCTTCACACCATGTCCTCCCTGTAGGGCTGTACAGCAGCGATACTGGGACCTTCACAGTTGTAGCTCCATGTACTTGATTTCCACATGTTAGCATCTATTAACGCCCTCAAGTTTCTTCTTTCCTTCTCGTTAAACCTATTTTTCATCCCCTCTTCTTCTCTTCTGTCTTGCTCGCCTTTGGCACCACGGGACCG
The DNA here is from genome assembly GCA_018398805.1 of Hirundichthys speculiger. NCBI lineage: Eukaryota > Metazoa > Chordata > Actinopteri > Beloniformes > Exocoetidae > Hirundichthys > Hirundichthys speculiger. The sequence goes on from JAGFBZ010000648.1 coordinate 4,857,222, forward strand.
TTTTCTGCTGTGTCCTCATGATGCGGGCTCAATGCTGCTAGCGACCATTACCAATCATTAAAAATGGATAGAATAAGAACGATGCTGCTGGAGCATTGATAGCCTGTAGCTAATACACTTATACTCTAACACACACAAACACACATGCTCAGTTCAAAAATGCCTAAACATTAAATGTGCGCATATTAATGAAGGCTAATATAAACACATAAAAAATGTTCCAAACACCTTGAGCACCATGCCTTCAGAAACACCGCGCACACACAAGAACCACACTACACCTCCGGTCTTTTGCATGCACAAACTTCCCAACTTTTATGGAAATATGAGTTTCAAATTCTTTCACATGAACACACTCACAGAGGCAATACGGCCACTCATGTAAAGTTGTGAACACAAACATTACCGCACACACAGAGCTTGTGCAGCTTTCGCATGGTTGCACACAGAAAAGCTGTATACACACACACACGACGCTCAGGCACAGTGGCCCACACTTTCAGCTTACACGTGGACATTTACACACAAAAGGGCAGTCAAGCACAACGTAATCCCCTCACTTCTTTTTCTTAACACTCTCCTTCCCATTCTAACTCCAATCTTAAGTGCTTTTTCTTTTTCTTTGAAGACTGAGACAAACATTAGGCTACAGGCTAGACACAGGCCCTTTAGTTTTTAAAACCGCTCCTCTTCTACACTTGCGCAAGACTTGTGCTCTTTTCAGAGCAGCGAACCTGTTAATATAAGTGACGGCTGCTTTAAAACGCTGGACTGTTCAGCAAATAAATGGGGTTCACAGAATAGGAGTAAAAACATGTGGAAAGGCAGAAAGATGGGGGTGGCTGTCAGTTAGAGGGGAGCACAGAGACAGACACTAATAAACAATCTGAGCCCTTTGCAACCTGAAGATTAATTATTACTGTGACTCTGTGTACAGTATTTCCCTCTGTGTGTGCATGTGTGCATGTCTCACTGTTTCGCGCTCTCTCTAAAATCATATTAATGGATGAAAGTAGCTTCTGCTGCTGCTGACTCGTCGCTTTGAAATGGAAATGTATCTCATTGGCTCCATATGCAGAGTGCCCCCCCCCCCCCCCCCCCACACACACACACACAGGGTACAAAACTCACAGGCGCATACACCCCCCAACAAACACACAGAGTGTAGGTGTGCGCTAACAAGCACAAACACACATGCATACACACACTTCACACTTTGCCCTTAAACCATGGAACTAAGTGCGAGGAAAAGTGAAATAACACTAATGTAACATTAGCTGACACATTAGCCCCCTTAATGTTAGCCCGCTAGCCAGCTATTAGCCTACAGCTTATGGAAAATGTTATGCTAACAGAGAGGTGAAGCAGAAATAATACAATTGCAAAAGTGACACAATAACAGACACATTAGCCTTTGTATTTAGTGGATGGGAGCCCAATATTCAGGTTGAAAGCTGCCCGCCATAGCCAGTGGACAATATCATTTATTACATGATATTTATCCAGGGCCAAACGTTAGGTGTCCTTTAGCAAAACACAGAATCTCCACCTGTTTCTACCAGCTGACCCAAAAACACAATCAAAAAGTGTTTTTCTCTTCCTGGATCACTAAGTACCATGCTTCTTTTATGTGGCTTATTTTATATTTTTCAGCCCTGGGAAATAAGGAATAGATTCATATTTAGACATTAAAGACTTTGCATGAAAAAAAGTCAAAGACAAAAAAGAGGGGAAAAAAAACAAGACTGATGTGTTAATGCTGTTAGGCCGCCACCACCAATAATTTGAGTCCCAACAGGGACCTTTTTGCGTGGAGGTTGCATATTATCCCCATGGATTTGTACTGCAGCTTCCTCCCACAGTCTAAAGACAAGTGTGTTGGTTAATTGGTGGTTCTAAATTGCCTGTAGGGAGAGAATATGAGAGTGTGTGGTTATTTGCCTACATGTGGCCCGATGATGGACGGGCAACTTATCTGGGGTGTATCCCTGCCTTTTGCCTGGAAAGAGCTAGAATAGGCTCCAGCAGATCCTACATAGGAATAAACAGATATATATAATGGATGGATAATAATGATAATAATAACAATTATTGTTATTCTTAAAAAACATAGCACAAAAAGTAAGGGAATTTGTGTCTGGTAGATTTCTTTTTGCAATAACAATGCTTCTTGGCAATAAATTTTAACCGCTGGAAAGCCTGATTATTTCTCATTTAAATGTTGCCACTTTTATGAAGACCATGCATTTGTGGGATGAGTATGTACTGAGTATGTGGGCTGCACCCATGAAAGATTTGTCAAATCTTTGCCAGTGCCAAACAGCTTCTTTTATTTATTTATTTTTTGCTCTTGACTCTTATTTGGTAGACTGGATGACCTGAAGAAACAAGAAATGTTAACAATTTAAAGTATTTATTTTAGAAGCAGGAGCCTGAATAGCACGTGGAAGAACCATACACGGCCAAATAGCCTTTGCACCGTCTTCTCATGCTCGTCAGCAGCCTGATGACGCACTGCTGTTGAATGGCAACCTATTCTTCAACCAGCATTTGTTACAAGTCAGTATATGGGGTTGTGTGAGTCACTCTGGCATGAACAGTATGCACAAACTATTCAATGGGGTTAAGATCAGGACTGCCGGCAGGCCATTCCATCATCTCCACTCCCAAATTCTGGAGGTAGTCTCTGATAAATCCCGCTCTGTGGTGGGGTGCATTGTCATCTTGGAGGACAGAGTTTGGTCCCTGATTGTTGATATATGGGATTGTAACTGGTTGCAGAATTTTAAGATTTATTGGCCAAGAAGCATTGCTACAACAAAGAAATAATCGAACACAAATATTTGTATTTTTGTCCTTAGCGTATAAAAAGAAAAATAAAAGTTATGTTCCTCAGAACCAGTCCTTTCTTCCTCATAGATAGGTGAGTTCATTTGGTTATGAGCGGCAGCCTGGCATTAAAGGTGAATAAGAGGGGATAAGTGCTTTAGACACAAGGCAGTCCACACTCCAGCCAGTTCCACTTTCATCATCAGAAAAAGCCTTATGAGTATGTTTGTGTAAGACAGACTTATGAGGTCTGAGATCTGACATTTGGCACTCAAGTCAGGAAAAAAAAAAGGCTGCACTTCGATTTTATGCAAATATGAAGCAGTCAGTGTGAAGCATTGCTACTTGAACTAAACACCATAATACATAGCATGGCAATTAACACAGCAAGTAAGCTGAAAGCAGTGGAAATTGTGTACTTTATGAAATTGGTAAAAATGCACCATAGCAGGTGATATTCTGAATTATCTGGCAAATTGAATTTGGATGTTCATTTTCATGGATGTCTAGTAGTCACACCATGCAATCTTTCATTATGAACTCCACCTGAGAGGTCGATTTGATTCTTATTTTTAGAACTGCCTGGCTGAGTAATCTGGTGTTATGAAATAACCCTCAGCTCCCACCACAGCGAGATGTCAGCATGACAAGGTACAGATAAACACCAACAAATTGCTGTGACAAAAACGGCCACTTTAAAAGAGTTTTAACTGCATAGTGTACAGTTTTAGTAAAATACCTTATGCATGTAGTCTAAATACACTTAAAAAGATTAATGTGGTGGTTAGGTGTGAAAGATTTTTACAAAGAAAAAAAAGCACTAACATTTGTGTTAAAAAAAAGTACATATGGTATTTATTAATGCAACCTAAGACTTTAACTGAACCAGCATGGCATATGATGCAACTACGCTTTTATTTTTATTTTTCCCATTGTCATCTATGATTTTTAATGATGGATAGATAGAAGATTCTGCTGTGTGTGATTTGAATGCATGAAATAATATTGTGGAGTCGATAATAGATTGTAAAACCCTGTTTGACTATACCTTTGGGTCACTTTGACCAATTCTCCTTCATATTGGAGTTATAAATGAATGGCATATAGGGCCAGACATTACTAACTGAGTAACACAAAATGAAAAAGTAATCTGTTTAATTGCATCTGACTGGAAATACATTTTTATTTTCCCTCTCATTTTGTCTCCTCCTTCATACAAGTGCCTGTACTTCCTCGCTGTCCCATGTCTCCCTTAAACACTCTTGTTTTGGTCTCTGGCTCTGTAACTCTCTCTATCCTCACAGACGTTCTCTTTTTGTTTCTTAGTATGTCCATCACTGCCCTCTCTTCCTGCATTAATGTACTAAATGTAGGACACGGCTCATTTAAAACTTTTGTCATTTGAACTCCATAAAGATTAATTAACTTTTTCTGATCAAGCCCACATGGTTAGATAAAAGAGACATTTTCTTTCCAGCATCAAAAGCACACTGATGACCCATGTACTCTTAAAATGTTCACTTGAAACTCAAATCCATGACATCACCAGAAGTGACGCTCCCGGTAGTTTCATTACTACAAGTATTTATTAGATTTCTTTATCTCTCTCTCTCTTTCCTTTGTACATGTATTCAAACACTGACTCTTTGCTCTATTGAACTGAGTACTCTATGGTAGTTAAGTTAACAGTACCAAAGTGTGTACTGTGTGCATATCTGTCTGTGCATGTGTGTGTGTGTGTGTGTGTGTGTGTGTGTGTATTCTCTGGTCTCACTGGACATCTAGAAAGACTCTCAAATGCCTGAAAATCATATTGCTCAGGGAGAAGATTCTCCTTTGCTCTTTGTCAAGCTCCAGTTGTTTGAAATGTGTTTGGTTCTTGGTCTAACTGAGGGGAATCAATTACATTATGAGAGTAAAAGCCCTGGAAACTACAAGTATAGCTCTTATATAAAAAAAAAAAAAAAAAAAAAAAAAAAGAAGAAGCTGTCTTGCCTGTCACGCATACTATATGGCCAGGAAAATAGTTTCTAATCAAAGGCACTATCCTGGGGCTTTGTGTTTTTCAGGGGGTACCAGTTGGTTCCTGTCGGCTGTCTTTCTCCCCAGGATTCCCAGCTCATTCATCTCCAGTTTATCTCATTCCTGTAACGGGCTCTATGCAGCGGCGGAGCGTCAGGGGGGACTGGGGGGGCGGTACGAAGACGAAGAAACAGGCCCCTTCCTCAGTGTTGATTGCATATTGCACAACCGTGGATTCAACAATTTCTGCGCGAAATGTTTCACGCTTCGGCTGAGGTAATATATAGGTTGCCCCAGCCAGAATGAATCATGGTTGGTCAAAAAATTTAAGACTGACTTTGGTCATGTAGTTTTATTCAACACAGTGAATTAAATGTTGTGCTGCATGGCTGGCTTCATGTTCACTCTCACAGTTAACTTTAATGATGTGCAAAGTTACAAGATCTCCAAATGTATTTTGGGTAAAATCGTCATCAACAGCCGTCCATCAGCGTCATCATCAATCACTAGTCAACAGAGTCAACGCGGTGGAGGCTGGTGGATCAAAGACTAATGTAATTATGAGTGGCAGTTCATATAAACATAAAAGTGGAGCGACAAAATGCAAAGAAAAGGAAAAAAGAGCGCAGGAGAAAACGAAACTTAAAAAGCTGGACACGTATTTTGTTCGTCCCAGTCCTGAAGCTGAACCTGACGTTGTTGTTCAGCGCGGTCAGGGAGCCAGATTTACAGGTACAATTTCTCACAATCACTGACACTGAAAACAATATGTGAGTTAGTTGTAAACTGCTAATGTGGTTGTTATCGGAGAAGCTCGGCCGCCTAACATTATTATTAGGGGCCAGGTAGCCTAACATTATTGTTAGGGGCCAGATAGCCTAACGTTATTATTAGGGACCAGGTAGCCTAACGTTATTGTTAGGGGCCAGGTAGCCTAACGTTATTATTATTAGGGGGCCAGGTAGCCTAACGTTATTATTATTAGGGGCCACCTAACGGTAGCCTAACGTTATTATTAGGGGCCAGATATTAGGGGCCTAGCCTATGTTTTTTGTTCTCATGGTTTGTTAGACTTCATGTCTGTTTTGTCGGGTTACGTCAGCAAGCACAAGATGGTGAGCTCGTTGTATAACCTTTCAATAGTGGTGAGTAGTTCTGCTATTTTATATTGAATCTATGTTTGTATGTGAACGTGTGGGCCGCTGTGCCAATTTTACAAAACGTTCCCACTATTGATACAGTAACTGTGCTCTTATTAGTTGAAGTTGCTCGTTAAAGTGGGTGTCAGAATGATGATGTAGCTACCCGTGGTGCTGAACTGCTTTGACTTTGTGTTGTTATATTATTAGGGGCCAGGTAGCCTAATGTGTTTGTTGTTCTCTTGGTTTGTTAGACTTAATGACGGTTTGATTAATTTCAAAATGACAAAATGACTTCGTGGTGTTGATCTCTTCCTCAAATGCTTTAAGCTATGTGTCAAAAATGTAGTAATGCTTGTAAGTCCCGCTGTTGCGAGGCATACGTATGTTGTAAAACGATGTAATCACAACCTTAATTTGGGTTCAAAGGGCCCGGTCATATGCCCCGCCCCCGGCCCGGCAGTGACATGTTCCGCTACTGGCTCTATGTACTGAATTTCTTTAGATGTTGATGCAAAGTCCTTCTTTCAGGGAACTTGCATTCTAGCACTGTGCAAGTATGAGAATCATATTTGATCCTGATCCTGTGGTAGCTCCCCTGATGCTAATACAACAGATACATTGTCTTGAGCATCAACCAGGCAGTTAAAGTGGCTCAAAGGTACTTTAGCAATTTTAAGCTCACAGGGTCCTCCTTATAGGCGTTGGAGGTTGATTTGACGTGAGTTACTCTCGTTCGTCTCTTTTCATTCATTTTCTATTTCATCAGTGCTTTCTTGAGTCTCTTAGTCACTTGTCCCATGATGTCCACTGCAGCTCTATGAACTAGTTTCCTCCTTGTTGATGTGTGACATAGTGTCTCAAAGCAATATGTGGTTGCTGCAAGAGACGACTGGGCGGGAGTCCAAAGTTACTTTGGCTGGGGTTTTTTTGCCATTAGCAGGGACGAGAGGTCAAAAAAACCTTGATGACACTTCCCAAAGGTGATCTACCTAAAAGTGATATTTCAACATGAAAAAAAAAAAAAAATGTGTGTACTGTCTGTACCGTCTGTGTGTACTTATTCATCAATTTCTCCTCATCCAGTAGGATCCCTTACAATTTATCAGTATTCATATTTTCTTTGCCAAGGCATTACTTGACAGTCAAGTTAAAATTAGCCAGCTTTACTATCTATTTCCTGTGGCACTCAGCTTGGCAGTCCAGAGAACGTAAGCGAAGGGGCTGTTGTTACAGTCAACTGTGAAACACAGGTGCACAGGTGTAGCCCTGCCTTTCACCTGCAGATCGCTTCCAGTTGAGTCTTACGGTTTATTCTCTGGTAGTCAGTGAATGCATAGATGTGAAGAGCACCAGTTATTCCTTACATAAACAGCTCGTGAAGTTTGGAGAATTTTTCAATCCATCAATGTGCTATTAAATGCATTAAATAGTCTTTTATGATGTCATACAAAGGCTTGGGGATGGACATGTAAATCATGCAACAGACTCAGTTTTTCAGTGCAATATTCCATGGAAGATTCTCAATGCAACTACAGTCACTGATCAAAAGGAGGAAACTTTTCTTTCAGAATCTTGCATACAACCCGTCTGAGCCTTAACTAGATGTCTGAGGTCAATCTAACGCCAGGGACCTTTGCTAACCTCCTGATCTTTCTTGTCTGGACGTGATTAACATAACCAGAATAAATGTGAATCTCATTTTAAGTGAATTGTTCCACCTTTCCCCCAATTGACAAAATACACTTTCAAATGTATGTAAAATGAAAGCAAGTGGCCAGCTATTCACATGAGCTGAGACTATGTGGTTTACTACAGGTTCAGTGCTGTTGGTTTTGTTGGTAAGATCTTTTATTTCAGTTTCTTTCTGCACTCCCAGTTTTGTAGTTCCCCGTTCAAATTCTCCTGTAGCACATTATCTCTTGCTTTTTTTTTAGAGCACCATTTTTATCAACTTCCTGCACATATTTTATGGTATTCATTAAGCTCAGAAGTGTTAACATGTCACATTCAGTAACAAGAATAATTTGGCCCAGAATGTTCTATTTCCTTTAATTTATTTCCTTTAATCTCAAAATGCAGTCTTACAAGCTTGATGATGAGTCTTTTAACCTCTGTGTGATGCACTCGGCTGCAGAATATTTCACTTCAACGTACTGAACCTCATGATCCATGCTTCCGTTGGCTAGAAGTGGCTTCAAGTGTAGTGATTATAGCTAAACAAGGTAATTTAACTGGACTATTGTCCTTGTGTGAGCGTACAAACACTGGAGAGGAAAGATCTCTTTACCAAAGTCTGACCGAACGGCACTACAACAGCAATATGCACATTAGCATTGGGTACTTTAAATCAGAAACGTCATACATTAAAATTCAATTCACACTGTTTGCAGAAAGCAAACTGGCATTGCATATAGGTGGACTTAATGTAACATTTTGTGTGTGCTACAGGCTATGCTTTACTTTTTTCTTCTTGTTTCTTTTTGTTTGTTTGTTGTTTTTTTTTTGTTTTGTTTTTGACAAATGACGTTCACTCAGTGGCGGCTGGTCAATAGAGGGTGCTAGGGCGCCGCCCCACCTCTCCCCACATCCAAGAATTTAAGTGAAGAAGATTTAATTACTTTGAAACATATACTGTATAGTTTTAAAATGAGCATGGTAATTAATTATCATAGAGTTAGTGAGTAATATGTGTAATCTACAATAAAATATAGATTAAAATATGTTTTATGATGTCTAAAGTCACGGATAGGTCACATGTTTCAGGCTGGGGCGCAGTTTTTTTGTCCATTCACTCTCGCTGTAAGTTGTACATGCGCAGTTCGATCCTCTTTTAAAGTGGCTGAGGGCGCACATAACCTGCGCCCTCAGCATTCATTTGAATGGTGCTGCTGTATACTCTGTCAGCCACAGGGTGGCAGCAGAGAGCAACCGGCTCGCGGCACATCTGTCAAAGTGCGCCAGAAGGAGTCCGCAGGAAGAGAGTGTATTTTCGCTAGCAAGAATGGAAAGAGAAAACTCTGTTCAGTCATTAAAAGCAACGCCTTTTGAGAGGAGAACATTGCAGGAGAAGTTGAGAGTCAAAGACCTTGGACCTGATCAGCCTGACATCGTCATTCAACAGCCATCCAAAGACAGAGGATGACAGTACAAGCTGTTCCACAATGATAGTGTTGCCTGAGGGCAATAAACTTATGGAAAAGGTTTATTTTTTAATATAGTGTCATTTCAAACGGCATGAATAAACAAATGAATTTAAAATTTAAACAGTATCTTCATTTTTGTCAGTCGTTACCACTATGGCAGTGTTACTTTATGGCTTTAACCTAAAATATTTCTTGAAAATTAAAAAAAAAAAAAAAAAAAGTTTGCTTGGTCTATTTCAAGAGAAAACATTTTATTCTATTTTGTTATGGTATATTTTACTATACCATGTTATTCAGCTCAGCAAAAACAAAAACAGGCATTTTTTAAATATACATATATTGATATTAATGTGCGTATATCGATATTGTACTACATTGGCTTCTTGGTTTTTGGTGTAGCCCCCCCTGGAGAAAAGAGCACCAGCCGCCACTGCGTTCTCTGTGTTACTCTTTGCCTTGTTGTTACAGCATCTTCTCCAGTTTTGACTTGCTTCTTGTTTTCCTTTTGAGTCAAACCCCAACGGGAGCTGTGGACCATAGGCAGAATGTAAAGACCACTTTGAGACGAATGGATGCAACAATAATTCTGACTCCCAGTCAGAATTGGTTCAGTGTTGGTTTAACTGTGAGAAATTTCATTTCAATTCAATTCAATTCAATTTTATTTATATAGCGTCTGTTACAATGACAATTGTCTCTAGGCGCTTTACAGAGACCCAGAGCATGACCCCCGAGCAAATATCATCAACTAAGATTATATCATTAAATCCAATCAATGATAATGGCAGGTAAAAAACTCCCACGTAGGGAGAAAAAAAACCTTTATACCAAACAGTGGCAAGGAAAAACTCCACTTTAAGAGGAAGAAACCTTGAGCAGGACATGGCTCATATGGGGGGACCTTCCTGCTGAAGGCCAGCCGGGTAGAGAAAGAAAAAGAGGGGAGACAGGACAGAGAGAGGATGGAGGACAGAGAGAAGATGGAGGACAGAAAGAGGATGTAGGACAGAGAGAGGAGAGCACAAAAAAAGTAAAAAATAATAATAAAGAAGTAGTGGAATTGTTGTAGGGTGAATGCAAGCGAGCTATGGAGGGCCCTTGGGCGTGTGGTCAGCGTAATGAGTCATGATAGGCTCTTGAGTATCAATAATGTGCGGGTGGGGTGTAGGTGAGGTGTGTGCGAGAAAAGGGGGAGGGGGGGGGGGAGGAGGGGATTTGGGTTTAAGAAAAGAGAAGGGTAGGATTTCAAGCAAAAGGATGCGATATATAAATATAAACATTTCATACTATTTCGGTCAGACTAACGTTATTATATGTATGTTTAATTTCTGTTTATAGATGGACTAATATCATAATTAGATGTTCTTCTTTGTCATTTGCATGTCCTGAGTATTCTCATACCAAAGGTGCTTCCAAATGGAAAAATTCCTAAAAATGGTAACATTTGATAAAAAAAAATGCATTGACTTTTTCTCACTCAACAGCCAAATACTCGTAGAGTGTATGCACATGTATTATCATCATTACCGCTCTCCTGTTGATGTTCACTCACAAATAAAAACACTAATTAATACATTGTATCTTAGCTCATTTTCACAATACCACTTGCATTTCAAAATAGACCAAAGTAGCAATACACTTGTCTAGCGGTTCAGAATAAATGAAAAACATAACTCTTCATGAACTCTTCATAAATTTGAGGGTAGACTCGTACATAAATCCCATCCTTACTAAAAAATCTGGCACATTCTCAAACAAAAACTTCAATTTAAACGTAAGAATGTTGATCACTTGGAAATTGGTCGATTGACTGCTCATTAATTAGCACAAATCTCCATCCAGGATCCACCATATAACAAGGTGGAAAGGTGAATCCTCAACATGCATGTCCACCTCTGGACATGGAGCACAAACAGGAGAGAGAGTGACAGAAAAAAAGGAAAAAATTTCAAATTTTAAATTGGAGCTGTTAGTACATCTGTTACAGCGAACTGACAGGGCATAGGCCAAGAGGTAAGTAACACAGATATTCCTGCACTCTTCTGTCTAACGAAGCATCCAAGAGATAAAGCAAAATGGTTTGATAGAAGATATATTTGGATTTTAAAAAAAAAAACACTGCATTTCTTTACATGAAAAAATTCTCTGCTGCAGACAGCTGCAGTCTCTGTAATTAGAGATACATCTTTATTAGAAATGCTGATGGAGATACTGACATGACTCCACAGGAGTCAGTAACCTATGAGTTGGAATAAAATTTATACTGCATAAATTACCTTAATTGTAGGCTAGTTAGACTTTGTTAGCCCACAAACTTTGTACTTGTTTTATAGCTCCAATAAATAAGTCTGCCGACAATGTTAACTTTCAAAAGCTGATTTATTCACAACACCCTTTTTTTTCCTGAACTGTGTGAAATTGCCAGCATTAAAGATCAACATATTATATTTCTAATTTATTCTCATTTCTAAAACAAATTTTCAGGATATCTGCATATTGTGAAAATACCAGACTATATAACGCAGTTACGCTGTAAAATCTGATTATGACAAACAATATTTATGTGCACTACAAGCTCCGCGTGCGGTCAGAGGCAGGAGGAGATTCTGTTCATACCTACGAAATGTTCAAATCTTTCATTGAATGCCAAAAAAGGCTTAAAGGTCACGTTGTGTACCCCTGTTTACACACAAATTTGTTCTGTAAACATTTCCTGAAGTGTTAATAACACCAACTATACGGCTGCTCCTATAACTACAGTAAATTGATACTATTTTTTCCAAATATGACAGTACAGTTAGTGTTGCATCAAACTAATCATCATGACAAATGTACTAGTTTACTGAGCAACATGCAGACACGCTGAGCTAAAAAAAAAAAAAGTCTGCGTTCTGCAGATGCGATATTTGTCTAACACACTAAAATATTTCTATAAAAGAGGCCCAGACACAAACTTTCCTCTGCTCGTGCGTATTTACTTGTTGGAAGAAGCTGTGTGCCCCTCTGCATAGTTCACCAGCTCTGTACTCCTCTCTGCTGGAGACTTCTGGTTACCACTGACGGTAACTCAAAATGCAGTTCTGCTGCATATTGACAGAAACATCATATTCTTGAGACCAAATGCAATATGAATGTGCTTATTGAAAAGAATATGAAATTGTGACCTAATTGAGTTCCTGTACCTCCTGCTCAAATCTGAAATTGACATAATTCAATCATTTAAACTCGCAACTGAAAAACAGTGAAGAAAATATGTATCAGCCAGCACCTGCTGAGTGTGTGTGCTTCCATCTGTGTGTGTATGTGTGCCCTATAATTCATCTTCCCAGGCAAACATAAAGTGATGTGTTCTCGTACATTTGAGCTTTGCTGAAAATGAACACAAAAAAAAGTAACATACTGTCAGCTCTTCAGGTGGCCATGGAGGCCAAATATACCCATATAGCAAGAAGAAGACATGGGAGTTATCCTTTTTTTTTGTAAATATATTGCTTTTATAACTCGCATCAGAGATAGAACTTTAACCAACCCAGCTGACTCAACTGTGCACCTTTATGCCTTTGAATGTAACTGAGGCATTCCATAAAAGCCATTTACAGCACATTATATATTTATATATATTCATATAATTACAGAAAAATGGCAACATATATGCACATATACAGTAATTACACTAAACTCTGCTCAAATATTCCCAATTAAACTAACTATAATTTCTCCCATATAACTCCCCCTGAAGCCATTTCCTTAACCCTCCCGGAACTAATAAGTAGTGCACGAACCCCGGGGAATGATTCTGTATGCGCACACCTAAGAGATGGAAAAAAGGCCAAGCTACTTTACTCAGGAAACAAATAAACAGTTATTCCTTTCTTTCCATTACTCTGACTGCCAATTATATTTTGAAAGTCAAAGTTATAACCAGGTGACACACTAAAATATATTCATACTTGATTCATACTTCAAGTCCAAAAGACTGAAAGACGTGGTGGCAGATGAGGTGCTCAACACAAGAACCTTCTTAAGGATGACAGGCTGCAAAACGTGTTTCTTTTAAAACTGTTGAGTACAAAAATGACGTTCATAAAGATGTGTAAGGGAAACACTTGTTGTCCCAATGGATGTTGGGATGTATGTACAACAGAACATCAATTACATTTTTGTAAGGCACTAGTAAAGACCAGGCAAAAGATGCTTAAATGATGCGTACATACAATATTCGTGCATGTCTATTTTCCTAAACACAAATCTGGTAGTTACTACAAAAGAATATTGGGGCAAAGAACTGCAAACTTCAGGCATTCTTCAGACGATACGTGCATACACATTTAGAGCATTTTAACCCAGACATGGTGAAACCATTTTTTTTCTTCTCTGCCAGCAGAAGGTAATTGGTTTATACACCACTTTAGGTTTCTAAGAGCTGTTGAAAAGACAAGTCAACATAGCATGCTCCATTACAACATCTCTGTCTCTCCTTATCATCTCTATGCTAGGCTGTTGTACATCAATCAAAGGCCGCTGGTGCTCCTATAGCACTGACCCTGTCTCTCAGTGGAAGAGATGTACTTTTGGTCACTTATTTGTCATAGAACTATTTCTTTTTAGCTCACCCGGTGCTTTGCTCTGTATTTAGAGAGCTAAATGTTTCTGTAATTTTTTTTCAATCATTCTTTTTTTTCCAGTTGTGAGAACTGAGATACTCCAAAAATCATCTTAAGTTATGTTTTGTTGTATTAAATATTTCGCATCTTATGTATTTGATTGTATTTTATTATGCCTATTTTATTGTGAAGCACTTTATGACCGCTGTCTGAGAAAAGTGCTTACTTATAAAATAAAACATTTCATTTTTACTAATTAAATAATGTTTGTCATTATTAAAGTCCACAATATTGGGCTTTTTGTATTATGGTATTTTCATTGTCATGTATATTTAGCTGTAGCGTGGAGAGTATGTTTTATATGCAGATCACTAAGTAGTTGAGTTTTCCCACCCATTCAAGTCTGAAACTCGGAGAAGAAACTGAACTTCTGCACAGACAGAAGTTCTCAGATTGAGTCGCCTTATCAAAAAGAACCATATTTTCTGTTCAATCCAAAGGTACTTGGACAGTTACAGAGTTTTTCACGACTTTGCCTTTATTTATGACCATCGTGGATTTGAAATTTTAAAAAAAAGATGTGATAAAAATAAAACTTTTAATTTAAGACGTTTCACAAGAATATAGCTTTTGCATTTATGAATTACAGTCATTTCAAGCAAAGTATCCCTGTTTTTAAGGGCTCATTAGTATTTAAACATAGTGGCATTGTTATAATTGTACCACAAATGCTCCCCGAGTTCCCTCTCCTACATCATCGGACAGCAAAGAAAACAAAAATGCATTCTTCATACCCTGCCTTACAGTGGCTTCACACAAATTGGCAGGAAGCAGCTATGTAATTTTATGTTAACTTGGAAGAAAGGGGTGGGATTAAATAAATTCTCTTCTTCCCACTCCTTTTTGAGCAGATACAATGACTTGTGTTAATTGTAATTTTAATTTATTGTCTTGTTTTTTGTTGGCATTTCACATTATCTGCTCAAACAAATAAAAAATGGATGAAAAAAATGAAAAGGTATGTGCTCTTTTTTTAATCAATGATTTAGAAATGCTATTTAGTCTAAGCTCATTTGCAATGCTAGCAGTCATGGTTGAAATTAAGCAAAGCTTGATAGTAATGCTACAAAACGATGCAGTGATACCAGCTCAGGTCAGTCAGAAACTGCTGTGTTGCTACTTCTCATGCTACCTGCTTTCCTACGCTGCTCCTCCACCTTCTTGTGCTGAAAGTCACTGAGCTATCCCATGCCACTGGGCATGTGTAACCGTTCATTGGACTACAGTCTCAATTCCTCCTTAGTCCCTTTTCGTAATAATACACATGTGTGCTAAATTGGTGCAGCACTTGTTTGTCCATTTCTGTCTGCATTCTGCTGTGGGTTTTTGCTTGTACAATAATAGACTAATCTTCTCTATTATTGCCCAGATGTTCTCAGGAAATGTCTGCAGAAGCCCTTAGCAGCTACTGAAGATGGCCTTCTTCCTCAACACTACTTTCTGAAGATTGTATGATCAGCCAATCGCAGTATTTGTGTTCTCTGATTCACTGCCACGTTATCATTGTGTTTATTATTACTGCTGCTAATGTGTGTTGCAGTTAGACCTTGTTATTAATCAAATGCAGAACTTAGTGAAATTAAATAAAGTTATACGACACAGTTAGTCCATAGTGTGCATGAAGTGGAATGACGCAACACAATTAAAGCCGTGCCGCGGTGTAACAGTGCTGATGTAGTGTATGTTTGAGTCCAGCAGCAGGTCAGGTCACAAGCAGCAGCACATCCAGCACAGCTCCGACCTCCAGTGACGCACAGCCTGAAGCAGGTGAGTGCTGTTAATTGTATTTTACTGGACACATCATTTACAGTAGATTAATAGTACGTCATCATACCTCAACTGCAGTGATGTTGTTAATGCCAGTCCAGATGCATTTTTGGTATAATTCCAGCAAATGAGTCCCAAAAAAATATTTGATGATAGTCGTAATAGTTATTCACATCAATTATGGACCCATCACTCATTGTAGAGCTAGAATATTTTTATCCATTTATTCATATTATGGTCATCACTCACTCATGTAATCAAACAGGTCAACTGTTAATCATAATTTTTACTTAAAACTTCTTAAGTTTCCTAATGTGTTTTTATGAATAATTGTGTATCCTTACTGAAGGATTAATACCTTTATTTTATATGTATGTTGAGATTTCCCTGCAGGGGGGGGGGGGGGGGGGGGTTTCAGCAATCCTTGTCTTGCCAAGGGCATTCAAATAGCCAGAGCCCTGTATGGAAGACTTTTTTACATGTTTTCTGGCAAAGCTGGACAAGTGTCTGTCTTTCCAGCTCATGAATGTGGCTGCAGGTTGTGCTTTTGGCTTTCTGTTCTCGTGTTTCTTCAGTTTTTCTGAGTTCCACTCTTTTGGTCTTGTTTTCTTGTGTTCCTGGTTGCTTTACTTCCTGTGTAATTTGAAAGTCTGTTTGTCTTCCCATTGACTCACTTGATCACTGGACGTTGTAGTAAACCTTCGGTGTTTGACATGCATCAGGGCATGTCTTGGTTGACAATGACACGCCTCTCTTCTTTTGCGTATAATTGACTGTTGATTTTATAAAGGAGTTTTTCTTCACCAAAGAAAAAGGATTCTGCAGTATTCCACTTTGGTTATCCCCTATAGTCTTCCAGACCTTTAGATGTTTTTGAGCTCACCAGTGTTTTCTGTCTTTTTAAGAAAGTATCCAAGCTGTCAATTTGGGCACACCTAAGTTTTTTCTTTCTCTCTCATAAACTTATGTTTTTTTGTTTGTTTGTTTGTTTTTGGGTGTTTTTTTTTTTCAGCCTAATGATGGCCTTCTTCACTTACTTTGAGATCTTTTTGGACTTTGCATTAGTAGTTCCAGTCAAACAGCTGCCAAATGCCAACTCATAAACTCCAGACCATTTATTTTCGCTTTATTTATCTTGAAATATTGCAGAGACTGATTGGACCGGGCCATGTAACTTCTTTTCAGTCAATTGTCCTAATAATTTTGAGCCCCTGAAAATGGAGGTACTTTTCTTAAAATGGCTACAATTCCTAAATGGTAAATGTCTTATTTTGTGAAACCTCTTAAATAAAAGCTTGAAAGTTTTCACTTAGTTCACATCTTAATTATTTTCAATCCAATATGTTGATGTATCAAGGCAACAGCATGAGAACTCTGTCATTGTCCAAAATCTTCATCCAAAAAAAGTTGATTTAAAGACTGTTGTTTTTAACAGATGCACATTTTTAAGTGCAGAGACAAAAAGCGCTCTGGCAAAGTTCTGTAATGGTTACAGAAAACTAATGGAATATGCCACTGCTAATTAAGTTAATTGGCAATAGGTCAGTGACGTTGATGTGTTTACTTGGAACAGAACATCAGAGAGCCTGAATCTTTCAGAAGCAACACATAATGGTGAAATTTTAGCACATATTATCACTGAAAGATTTTGAGAAACAGGAAAAATCTCTGTAAACAAGGATCAAAATCAGTAGTAGAGGGGTCATAAGTTTTAACTTCTCAGGTAACACAATTTTAAAAACAGTCACAAATGTAAAGCTGAAATCCCTGCATAGTACATCTAAAAATCTATGGTCAATCAATGCAGTTCTGATATGAAAATAAAAACTATTCTGTGACCTGACAAAATTAACAGTCTGAAATTATTTTTCAACACCAAGAATGCTTCTCCTTGTCACCAAGACAAGAGAGAGAAAATCTGGCTTTGCTGTCAGCCCACAGTTCAAATGTTAGCAACTGTGATTGCATGTGGGATGGATAACCTGTGGGTCTGTGAAGGCACCATGAATGCTGAAAAGTGTATAAAAGTTTTAAAACACTACATATTGCCATTTAGACAAGGTCCTCTTTGGAGAAGTCTTTACTTCCTGAACAACATCAAACCATAATCTGCACTAAGGCTTAACACATTACAAGCTGCCACCTGTCTCCCAACCAGACAGTCTTCCTTAAACAGGGTTTCTTTGCACAGTATCATCTTAAATCACATGATACGGATCACTTCTTCAGGGACCACATTCTGCACCAATTACAACATTTCACAATAAAAGAGCCCAGGTGGTCAGCTACTGCAAAATAGCCAAGAAAAAAAATAAATATACCACTGCAACTGGTCAACTTGATTCCTAAACACTTACAAAGAAATGATAAAAAAGACCAACCTGTCAAAACTATTCTGAAACATGTTGTTGGAATACAATTTAATTGTAAGTGTACATTTAAAATAAGAAATACAATATTGCCTCTTAGTTTCAAGACTTGTTCAGTTGTTTTTGCTTGATTTCAAAGCTGTTTCTTTCAATTTTTATTCATCTTCAAGACAGCATGCCATTATTTATTTATTTATTTATTTATTTTGGAACAGGGCTCTTTACACATTTGCTGTTTCATGTTTTATTTCACTTTCAGGAGCTCCACATACACTTGGACTGACTGCTATATTTTGGCATAACTACATTGAATTTGCAATGAACATGTAGTTCTGTTTAATTACATATTTTCTCATAGTGCATATGCATGATAGTTGGGGTGTGTTTGTTTCCCCATGTGTTATATTAGTATGCCAACCATGAGGACAGACAGCTAATTCCAGCATCTTCTTGTCTGGCATTGATTCAATGTCAGTTAATTGTCACCTTGTTCATATGCATGGTATGTGCATGAGTGTGTATGTGTGAATATGTGCAAATAGGCCTAAATGTCTTCAAAAACATTTTTTTAAAAAAAAAAAAAAAAGCTTTGAAAAGTAGACATTTATTCAGCCCTTAGGAATGCAAATAAGTCAACGGGATGTCTCGTCTGGGTGTGTGTGTGTGTGTGTGTGTGCGCACACGTGTGTGTGTCTGTGCATGCATCCGTGCATGCATGTGCATGTCTTCATGCATGGTGTGTGCACAAGTGATTAAACAAGTGCTTCAGAGTCCCAGTGGGAGTCTAAAGTGAAGTTCTCAGACATGTTATCCCAAACAGTGTTTGTGTGTATGTGTATGTGTGCACATGTGATCGGGTGCCAAAAATGTGTTTTGTACAATCCCCTGTAGAGTGCAGTTAAGAAAATCATAATTATATAACCAGCTAGCTGGGATTAATAGAAATTATCATCACAGCTGGACATGTGGATGTTTCTTGACAGTAACAACCTATTGATTAACAGGCTGATTTTTGTTTGTTTGTTTGTTTGTTTTTTGTTAATTCCCACTCTCTGGGTTTTTCACACCATTGGATGGGTAAAATGTGCTAAAAATTATGAACCCTAAAGTAAAAGAAGCCACAAAAATGTTTTTCGTTTTCTTTTGTTTTTTTATTTTTATTCCAGTCTTAAAGTTTGGGCATAATTTTGGGATATCCAGAAAACACAATGTTGATTTGTACGTCACTGTATTATTAGTTTGATCTTAAAATAAATAAAATGTCTTTCTTAAAAAAAAAAAAAAAAACTTTAAAAATAATGTAGGGTAATTTTGGTGAGTTAGAAGTTTCTATGGAGTTTGGAAATATTGTCATAAGCTCTTAGCGACATCTTGGAGCGACGTCTTCCTTGTCGTCTTGCAGACATTTAAAAGGCTGGCAACCATTTGTGGTTTGAGGTTTGATTAAATTAATTATTGCCACCCTCCCTTCTGTCTCTCCAGATGTCTGCATGCCCTTTAATTTTCTCATACTTTGTCTTTGTCTGTGTAATTACCTCTCAAGAAACTGAAGTGGCTGTTATACTGGTCTTATTGGGTACAGAGGAAACAGGTAAATTAGCTTTATTAAACATTCTAAGGAAGATCATCTGATATAAAGTTACATAAAAACTGTTATCTTGGTGAAACTTGGACTTTTAGATTTTAAAGATCATAAGCTCTGCAAAGACAAGAAAAGTACAGATTGGACTCAGAGATAAATCATAAGTGATGAGAGGTAGCTGCTTCAATCACAAACAGATTAAAAGCACTCCTATCTTATTCAGAAATGCACTGGATTCTCACTCAATCATACTTTGACTCAAATCCCTTCATGTGGCGGAAGTAAAAATAAAGAAAACACACACACGTACATGGAAAACAAACTGTGAAACTGTCACTGAACTTCTAAGGATTCATTTTCTATTCCATTCTGAAGCATACATCCATATATCAAGATTTTTTTTTTTTACACATTTAAATATAAATAGGCTTTATATCTTCTTCTCCAGGGGGAAAAGATGTAATGGGTGCACAAGAGGGAAGAGTTTTAGAGAAATAATAATTTTTAAAAAGACAGGGGACAGGCATTGAGGAAGAGGCAACACAGAGAAGCTATTGATAACCAGAGCAACATTGAGTTCCCCGTCAGATAGGGAGAATTTCAACACTTCATCTGCGTAGAGCCTGCACGAGGAGCCTCCTTGATTACAAAACGCCCATGAGCACAGATGAGCTGGAGTGCTGACACACAGGATCCATCCTCGTCCCACCACCAGCCTCTGATCCAACTGCTGCTCTGTGACTGTGACTCCACAAAATCACGTTTAACTACGAGCCTGGGATTTCCTCCCTACATGCCCTCCGCATGGAAAAGCTCTCTCTGCTCATTTGTACACAGTAACAGGCTGAGCTGTGCTGCCAAGATGATCTTCATGCCGAAGATGACTTTTAAAATGCTCCAGTGGTTGATTGAAGTGGCCTGTGCTTCATTCCTGAATCGGTTTATTTGTTTTCATTGTGAATGTGTGCACAGTACGGAAACCCAATAAAGAGCGCGCCAACAGTTGATGTAATACTGTGTCCAACTTGGCCGTTGCGCTCTCTCACGCGCATAACAGAGGCTCAGTATCTGAATCACGCACGCATGTAGCGGCACACGCGTGAAAATGCCCACACGCATACACACGCAAAACTCTCCGAGGCTGTACGCAGCCACGCATCATCTTTCTTTCCTTTACTCTCACGTGCACGCGCACACGCAACCAGCACAAGCCAAGCCAAGCACCACACTGCGATATCCTCCAGTGCACGCGCTCACATGCGCATCTCCGCGTCCATGCGGGCAAACGCGCAGATGAGATTGAAAAGCTCCAAAAACTCACCCTTGGACGGGGAGAGATCCCCGATGAGGAGCCCCAGCAGGAGGAGAAACGGGAGGTCGAGCCTCAGCCCCCCCGTTTTCTTCTCATTCAGCCTCCCCCTGCTCATCAGCGGCATCTCCGGCGCTCTCCAATCCGTCATTCTGCTATTAAATAAATCCAAACAGGCTTAATTTCAAAGCCCCTCTCTCCCCCACCTTGCCGCTCCGCTTGGCTGAAGGAAGCGGAGGGGGGTAAAAGAGGACGGCAGCCCCCCCCCTCCTCCTTTTTTTTTCTTTCGTTCTTTATACCAAAAATATACAACAGCCGAAGATCAATCACGGATGTCTGCCACGTACGTGTCCATGGTGATGTTTGGACAGGACAGCCGGTGAGGGGTTGGCGGTCTGAGGTCGGCCAGCGCGCCGCCGGTGTGAGCTGTCATCGCAGAGTGGAGGACCGGAGCTGAGAGACAGAGAGAGAGGGAGAGATCTGGTGAAGGAAGAGAGGACGGAGAGATAGTCGGTAGGTCCGCACGGCGCGGCGCGCAAGCAGCGACTGAGACCGGAGGGGGGGGGAGTGGAGGGGGGGGGGGGTGGAGGTGGAGCGCGTGAGCACGGGAGGGAGAGGCAGACGCAAAGAGAGAGGCAGAGGTTAGTCTAAAAAGTGGAGGGGGGGGGGGGGGGGCGACAGAGAGAGAGAGACCAGAGAGGATGAGAAAGAAAGGATTCAGGTTTGGAGAGAGATACATTCTGGGGAATAAAAAGGAAGGAAATATTCTTTTTAATTTAGTGGAGGAAAAGTGAAAGAGCAGAGAACAAGGCTTGAGAAAGACTGAAAAAAAAAGTGGACAGAACAGTGAGCAAGAAAAGGAAAATGGGGAAACAAGAAAGGAAGTTCAAAACGTAGCAAAACAACGACGTCAGGAGTCAAGAAATGAAAAAGTAAGAGGAAAAGAAATGAAAGGAGAAAAAAGAGAAAAAGATATGAAGGATTAGCGCTGTAACAAATGGTGGCAGGAAATACAAAGAGGAAATTAGAACAATGGATGGAAGAAAGAGCAAGATTAAAAGGAAGGTAATTTGGACTAAGAAGAAAAAAGAAGAATGATAACTGGAATTGAAATGAGAAAACAAGTGAAACAACATGGAAAAAAATGAGGGAAAAGAGGAGTGAAAAGAAATAAAAACTTGATTTGAAAGTTACACACAGAGTGTGTGTGTAATGACGTGACGTGTTTGTGTAAATAAGACTTGCCAGTAATTATTGGCTCCATATAAATACCACCTAATTGTCTGTGTGAAGTTATGCAGCTCAAATGGAGCCATGAGCCAGGTATTGATCCCCGGTCCCCTGTGGGGTGTGCAGAGGATCACGTTAATAAGATTGCAGCGCCACAAACACGTCATGACGACTTAGGCCTGCTGAGCCACAGAGAAGACCAACAGCAGCATCATCTGGAGACAAATGCAGATTAGACATGTGGCTCCCACCTTCTCACATCACAGCGCTTCACAGCAAATGCAGCGGTCCCAACCGAGAGAGGAAGAGCTACAATAAACTGTGACATCACCTAAAAGCGACGTATTTATGTCCTTAGCTGTTTTTGAAAAAAAAAAAATAAAGAAAGACTGAAACGAGTTTCTTGGGTTATGTTTAGTGTTCATGGGTCAGCATTAATCTCCAGAAAATTGTCAGAAAACGATCATTTGCTCAAGTGAATACAAATCATGATCAAATCTCCCACAAAATATTTGGGTACTTGATCTGCGTCACACAATCAGCAGGACTGTCATTTGCTAAAACATGAAAAAATATAATTTGAGCTAATCCCTGTGTTGATTTTAGGTTTCTGAACAAACCTTCCTGGGTCCTATGACCACATGACAGCACTTGTTCTTTTTCTTTCTTTAAATATCTTCCAGATTTCTTCACTAATCTCTCATCTTATTATTCCACATGAGCTCATGTCTGTCTTGTTCAGACAGTTACCCATCTCAACTTTGATACCACGTCTTGTGTGTGTGTGTGTTCATGGGAGAGTGTGATTGCCACATGGGTTTCTGTGTGCTCGGCAGCTGTTATGCCTTAGTACGTATGTGCATGAGTGTGTGTGTGTGTGTGTGTGTGCGTTTTGGTGAGTGGCTGTGTGTGTGGGTTGAGCCATTTCACAGCATTACTGTGAGTCATCCATCAAGCTGGTAGCTCTCTGTGCATTGGGCTAGTTTAGTCATTTTATATATATTTATAAAACATTTTTTCATCAACTGGTGGGAGGCTTCATAACTGCATCCGCAGTTAAAAAGACTGTTGTTTTCAACTCTGAGAAGAGGGTCATTTGACCCATTTCAAAAATACAGTTACACTTTAGCAAACTGATATGGAGAAATTACCAAGTGACAGTGAGAGTGTAGATAGATGGGGAGATAAATAGATAGTGATAGAGATACATATACATTCATACAGTCATGCATACATACACTGTACACTATATTAAGGTGAATATCTGCAGGCCTGAACCATTCAGGACCATAGACAGCTCCTTTAACAAAGCTTAGTGTAGTAAGGTTGCCATCTTCTGGTCGCAGACAGACTGCAGGAGAAAGATGGTCGTAGTCTAAACTGTGATTATACATGTACACTCCTGATAGTGAATCTGTGTAGGGTGAGTGGAAAATCATGTATGAAATGCAGATTTTTTTTTTTCCAAAGTTAATTATCCAGGTGCTCAGAGGTAACTGAGGTTCATGCAGTTGGCTGGAAGTGTGATCCATTGGATTACAGCTTTAATGTTCTTCAGGGTGGTCAGCACTGTGGGGGCAGCAGTAATATGCACAAGGTGAAGCCATGAATATTTGTACAGCTAAGACCTTACATTTAAGAAGCATACAAGTAAAGTACCCAGTAAAGTAATTAATAAAAGCATAAAAAGTTTTTATGTATACAAACTTTATGAAGAATGCATAAAATCATCCAAGGTCTGATGTTTTCTGCTCTCAAAGAAACAGACAAAGTGAAGAAAATGGGAGCACTCACATTTGCCCTTTGCAGAAAGAAACTGAATGAATGTAGATGATATTTCAAAATGACATCTGGGCTGACATTAACTGAAAATGAGAAAATAACGCTTATTACTGCAGGCATAGATTGCTGCTTTTTTTTAACCTCATTATATTAAACAGAAAACACATCCACATCTAATTTTTTTCCTTCAATCATGCTTGAAAAAAAGACTGATTGTTTTGATAAGACACTAAAGAAATGTTCAACTGAGATGTGTATGTTTTTCTGTCTGTATTCACCTCTTTTCCCCTTTGATTACACAAATCTGAACTTACATTAGATGTAAGTGATTAAGAAAGTAATACAGAGCAAAATATGCACTGCTGCAGATAAGGAGGCTCATGGAGCTAATATGGTCAACTGGAACCCGTTTTATAAGGTGTTGGCAATAATTGGTCAAAAGCAACAACAAAGATTTTACAATAATTTCCTTAAAGGTTTCTTGAGACTCAAAGGCTGCACTTTCACCCGAGGCTACTGCTTTCTCTTCTTCCACTGACACTGCGGTGTCTCTAACCACATTTAACATGGCTTTAAAGCTCAGATCACAGAAATACAGATGTTAAAATATTTTTTTCGGGCAATCAAAAAAAAAAAAACACAATCAGCATGTAATCAGATTATATTTTCTTTCTTTATCTCTTTTTTGAGTTTCAAGAGAACTTGGCAATTTCTGAAGATAATTGAGGAAGAGCCAATTTTTTTGTTCTTTCTTTTGTTTTTTTGCCCTCGTGTGCAGAGTGTCATTCACATGTGATCAGTAATTGTCAGACTCAGTATTTCTCATTAACATGCAAGCCTTGAAAGGGGCTGTTTTTGAGTCCCGTAAATGGTAATGCAGGATTCAGAATTCCTATTATTGTTATTGTAAGTACATATAATGAGTATAAAAAGAATATCGAGCTGCTTCACTTGCATATGCTGCTATTAGGAAGTTTACTCATTTACCATCTCTGTTAAATAAAGCATGTACACATGTACTTTTGGTGGAACAGGCTCAGAAGGTGTAGGGGGTTACTTGGGATTACTTTTTACTTCTTGTTTTTTCCTTTTTTTTCCCAGTACAAACAAAAAAATCAGTTTCTGTCATTTAAAGTGTGCTCACATATTTGTTTATGCAATGATATAGTTGACATATTCCCTGTTGGCTGACAGTTTTAGTAAGAGAAACACTGTCTACAGGGACAATGAGAGCAGAAAAATATTCACATCTAAATGAGTTTGTCCAATTCACTAGCCAAATAAAAATGTTGCCCCTTTGGATTTCTAAAGGCCAAATGTATAATCTCTCATTGTTTCACAGAAAATGGGAATGGTCATGAGCTTTTAGCCTGCACAATAGCATGATTACAAACAAGACCATCTCTCCCCAGAATGTGTAATTAATATGTTGTTTCACCAAATGCAAAACAATCACAATGAAAACTCAGAAAATATACTTAAATGCCTTCCAAATTTACCACACGCTTAAGTCTTCTATTTGAAACATGCCAAGAATTTGTATTACATAAAATTGTCAGTAAGAGTGATATTGCATAACTATAATTTATTCCAAAACCCTTTTGTTAGAGGTGGCATTGCACAGTAGACTCATGCAGAAAACATGGCCGAACCCCATCTGGCTCGGTATCTTTCACTTTTGAAATTTGCTGTTATTCATGATTAGTTTGGGTTGGACAGAAAAAAAAAATGTGGGCTTGATATTAAAAAAAAAAGTTTAAACCTTCACTTTATGCTGCATGAATGCAGTTTTATCACAACTCTACTAGCTTTTGAGCTAGTAGGAAAACATACCTATTCCATCTTTTAAATATATTTTTACAGTATTTGTTTGCTTGTGTGTGTGTGTGTGTGTGTGTGTAGGTGTGTGTGTGTGTGTGACAGGCCTGTGTCTCAGTGAGACCAGGAAATAGGGGAGTATGTGGAGGCTGAGCAACTCAAGTTTGACCCCGCCATGATAACCGCAGTTTGTTTGTTTTTCTTTTCATTTTGTCTGAAAGAAAGTGGTTCGACTATCTTTTAAGTGATCATTTTTAGGCACCAAAATTATTTGGAAAAAATGATTGTTAAAAACTTTTTCTAAATATTCCTCTCGAGATGTGACTTTCAGGAAGTAGAAGAAACACCTGCTGAACATTACAGACGTTCTCTGTGAATGTGATTGATGTCATTTCATTGAAAGAAAAACTTTAGGCACATAACTCATTTTCTTTCATTAATTACAACCATTTACCACTAATGTTTGTTTTTCAAAGTCAACAGACAACAGAGTACTCACGCTGAAGCTTCAATGTACCTAGTATCTACAAAAAAAACAAAACAGTTATTTTACTGCAAGTACTGTGTCTAATGCTAATTCATAAATATTAATACTTTAACTAGAAATGTTTTCATAAGTTTGCTTATTGCTTTCTGGATTACACACAAAGCTCATTTACTCTTCAGTAATATAAAAAGAAAAATGCAAAAAAGCAAAAAAAACCTTCATAGCAGAGACTCTGGAACTTGGTAAATATTTTTGCTTGATCTAAAATATGAAATGTTATCCCTCATAGCATGTAATAGGGGTTGTTATGACATTTTCATTCAGTCTGTCTCCCAGAAACCATGACTGAAAAGGCACTTCTTTTTTTTTTTTTTTTTTTTTTTTTTTTAAATCAAGAGGCGTAAAAGGTAAGATGCATCTTCTTCACCCAATTACATTGTGCTTTTCTGTTGGGTCTAATCGCAGTGAAAACCCAAAAGAGAAAAGCCCTTTTAAGGTATGTTGCAAGTGTACCAGATTAAAAAAATAAAATTGTGTCTAAATCATCAAGAGAGGAAGTATTACTCCATATCTCTCTCTGAGTGAGGGTCAGTAGAGGAGGACCTTAATTGACATAAGTTGAGTCTCTACAGGCAAAGAAAACCAGCACATTTTAATGAGTTCAGGTCCAAGGTGAGCCTTATATTTATTCAACGTGACAGAAAAAGTTTGAAGACTCATTTGTATGACTGTGTTGAACTACTTTGAAGTACTGGATCATATCCAAGTTGCCTTTAAGTGTCTTCCCAATCAAACACAAGGCCCTCTGTCTGGAGTTGAATTGTGTGCTCTGTGTTGTGTATTCAGGTATGTGTGAGAGCGAGCAAGTGTCTCACTCCGAGTTAATAAAGAACACACCTGTTCTCCTATGAGAGTTCAAAGTCAAACATAAGGTCTTTTATAGAAAATTATAGAAGAGGGGAGAATATGAAATATAAAAGACATTAAAACAAAAGTAAAGAAAGTAAATAGAATTTAGAATAAAGAAAAGAAAAAATAGGATGTCAGATTTTTACAGAAGTGGAAAAGGAAAAGTGATGTAATTTATGACAGAGTTGAATGAGACATGGAGAAGTTAGACATGAGGAAAAGAAAAATGTGGCAGAGGAATTGGGGAAACAATTGAAAAAAAAAAGGATAAAAAGACAAAAGGGAGGGGGGAAAAGGGAGGAGAAGATCTGTAAAGATGAGAAGGATAGAAAAGAGGTCCCTGTTTGTGAAAAGTTCTCAACAAAATAATCTGACTTTCTGATTAAACGTTCAGGTCTCTATCTTCATTTCTTTCTTGCTGCCAGCAATAAAATGAGTCCTCTGTGACATATGAGCCATGGAGACACCTGCTGATTATAAATACAACATAATATATTTAATTAGGTGGAGGAAATCAAAATTAACTTCACTGGTGTCAACATATTGTCACATTATTGTTGCCCGACAGCTTTTGTTTCCATCAGGGTCATTATTAATTACTGAACTGATGACTAGGCAACTGTGCCTTGGGCTGCTAAAGAAATGTATAATTCCAATCAATGTCTATAAACAGAACTTACCTAAATTATAAGATAAAGTGCTACCTCCTTTGTCAGAGTGGGACTAAAAGAGAGCTTTGTAATATTGCAACACACAACCATTCAACCATTATTTGATTCTTAAATAGTCTATGTTGGCGATTTGTTTTGAGTTGGATATAGGATGGTGAATAAGGATGTCTGTCGCTGTCAGACATGCCTCTGGCTGAGAACTTTCCAGACCTTTTAAAGCCCTCAGTAATTTGTTCTAGTACATGTCAGAGTCATCTTTAAAATAAATTCAGTTCATGGTGTCTCATCAATTCACATACCATTTTCCACTTTGGCAGGGAAACACAAATTTCTACAAAGTCCTTCAGTGTCTGAATTCATGGAATAAATTCTGAATTCATTAGATAAAAGGATATACAGCACATCTCTTTATATCAGATCTCACAACTGATGGTGTAGGAGGGGTGAAAGCCAAACATGATTGGGTCAAGGCACAGATGTGGGGAAGGAAACAAAAGTATTTATGCTGAATGTTAAGTCCCTAAAATCACAGCAGTATCCATCAGTCTCAAATGGCAGATTTTTGCAGTCACCATCAGTCTTCCTGGATCTGGCAGAAAGCTGGATTGGAGTATTGTGGAGAAAGGGCCTTGGTCAGGCAGGTAACAAGCAACTAACAAGCCAGTGGTCACTATGAATGATATCCAGATTTTATGTATGAACATGGAAGAACTTTGCAGACGGATAGTCATTGGTGCAGAGCAGGCCTTTGGCCAGATGGAAGTCAGTCTTTACAAAGAAAAAAAAAAGCTCAGAGCATCCCACTGAGAGTTTGCAAAATAAAGGAGAAAAAGGCTGCACTTATATATCACTTTCTAGACACCATCATGGCACATCATGTAAAGTGTTTAACATTTGCCTCCTGTTCACATACACACACCAGTGGCTGGCTGCTACCATGCAAGGTGCTGCCGGGCCCACTGGAGGCAAGTTAGGGTTCAGTGTCTTGCTCAAAGACACTTGGACATGTGGACCCAGGATTGAACTACCAACCTTTTGGTGACTGGACAACCTGCTCTACCAACTGAGCAACAGCCAGCCTTAGATGATCCTTGAATGGCTCTTAGACTTTGAAAAAACAGCATTTTCTGATCTGCCGAACAGAGTATTAAGTTTTTGGTCTTTTTTTTTTCACCAGTATTCCATTTACAGTAATCCCCCACACTTTGCAGTTAATGGGGGCTGTGACTCCACTGCGATGTGGATGTACATGTGTATACATATACATGTACGCGCATACGCAAAATCTACGGAAGGTACACTCACTTTGACGATCTCTCCTCTGTGCGTAGCTGACAAGAGCAAGAGATGGGAGATGCGGGGATGTGTGTCAGCCAATCAGCGTACAGACAACCGACGGCACAGTAATGCCCGTCATAGCAGCCAATCACAGGCCTTGATATTCGTTCATGGGGCCTCCCGTGTCGGCTCTTGTTGCTTCCCGAGACTCATTCTTGTTGTGATGGGTTTTGCTTCAGCCTCGTGCGCTTCGTTTGAATTTTTTTCAAGTTTTTCTTTCGAATATTTTTTTTCTGTGAATATTTTTCGAACTTCCGCGATGTACTGAGACCGCGATTGCTGAGACCGCGGAGTGTGGGGGATTACTGTAAAGGAAAACTCTATGACCCGAACCCAGAAGTCCATCCCTTGACAGAACTGATAATGCGATCGCCATCTAACCTGACTGGCTTAAACTATCAACAGAAAGTTGGGCCAAACGTCTGATAATTCTGAAGAAATACTGCGGCGGCTTTTGCTGCCAAACATGCTTTGAGCAATGCAAGGTGAAAGGTCTCTAAATCAGGGGGCGAAAGTAGGCTGGAACAGCTGGAACTACATTCTTGAAAGAATGCTGCTTCTCCAAAACACACATTCAAAACCAGTCACCAGAAAACACACCTGCAAACAACATAACATCTTTTACAGCTTGTCTCTTTGTTATTTAAAATTACTTGTTAACTGAATGAGTCCTTGTGCCGTGATCTTCCATTACAGCTAACTAGGTGCTAGCTTTCATCAATGTACTGCAGCTGGTTCTGGGTCAGTGGGAATATGGTATATATACATTCATGGCAATATCTCCCAGTCTGTGACTTCAAACATTTACTTTATTAGTCAACCTTTTGTTTGTAATGCCTCTACCTCCATAGATGGTGTATACAGTCTCCAGCTATACCAAAACTGTTAGCAACAGAAAAACAGTACGTCTGTGAGTAATCGCAACATTGACAAAACAAGAAAAGATAACAGACTATGAACAACTATCTTTACTATCTTTGTTTAAAACTAATGTCAACAAACAGTGACTAGAGCATGCTGGGAAACTACACCCACTTATTTGGTATTTGCTTTGTTTGTGATAGTAATAATAGATCTAAAACAAAAAAAAAAAAAAAAAACATCTGCTTTCATCCCTTGTCTAAACTCATATGTAAATCAGACGTAAGTCATTTTTATTATAAACACCCCAAAATCTGCTTTGTGACTGTAGACTTTAGTGTGAGCACTGACAGTGAAGAGTGGAAAACTTGAAAAAGTAAATTTAGAAAAATGATCACTTATTCATTGACCACATGTTTTTATCAAAAGCAATTTACAAATGTAGAACAAAATTTAAGCTTAGGCACGGTAACAAAACTTTGCAAATGCATTAAGTGGTAAATATATGTAAATCTATTTAAGTGACAGTGCAGGTGGAACAAGTACAAGAGCATACTACTGTAAGTGCAGTTTAGGCATGTCAGGGTGTTAGAAGTGTTACGAGGAGAGGTGCTCTCTGATGTTCAAAAGTCGAGGGGGATGCTTTGCTCTGATAGCCTTTGGAAGGCTCTTCCAGCATCGTGAAATGAAAACAGTCTGGACAGAGACTGCTTTGTAAGAAGACATGGCAGTACCACACAACATTCCTGAGGGGAATGCATAAAGAACATGAACATGGAGCACTGAGTCAGATGGTTAAAAGGAATGAAAATATAAGATGAAGGGAGTATTAAGAGAAGCAGTGTGGCAGATATGAAAGAGGAGAGGAAAGGAAGTTGAAATGGGTAAATTATACTGCATTAGATGAGCCAGTAATTATGATGTAAGTCAGAGCAAATGGGATAGGAAATACAGAAATGTTGAATTGAGCATATCAAAAGAAGAAAAATAGGTGTAACCATTCAAATTTAAAAGATCCTTGTATAACTAGAGAGCAAACAGCTAATGGTCCTTTGATTATGCTAAGAGATGCAGCATAGTTGCAGGCGAGGACATTGGCACATTTTCTGGTCCTGAGTCATTTGCACCAACACCAGGGAGAAAATGGAAAATAGACGCACACAAGCAGGTGAGAAGAACTCGCAAATTATGATGCTTCTGACTTAAGGTGGGGTAAGGTGGAAAGGCGGTGGAATTTGAGAGAGTAAACAGACTGCTATGAGGTGGTGATAATGATGAAAGCTGTGTGATGAGTGTGAAGGCTGCTGGGAGGGAGAGAGGGCAGTGTAAGGAGGATAGAGATGCAGGGGATTGCTATGGTGATAATGATGGCACGGGACAATGAGATGGGATTAAATAAGAAATGATTTCCAAGATGAGGAGGGAAGAAGGGAGCACGCGGTGCGGGGGGGGGCTCTCCATAATGATCTAGATGTAAACACAGAGGAGGAGAGTGGAGAACATACTCAACCAGAGAGGAGAGGATTCTGGAGGATTGCAGGTAAGGAGGAGAGGAAACAGAGGGTAGGCAAAGTGTATGAAAACACACAATGTGATATTGACTGAAGGCTTTCCTTGTTAATTGCATATTCCTCATGATTGTATTGTGAGATGCTGTGCTGAATGAGAATAACTTTCCCTTACTTCTTTCAACTCTGAGCACCTTTGCCTAAGTGAGTCATAAATTATAAAATATAGGAACATATACCTTAATTATGTTTCATTTTATTAGAGAATCTATGATTTTGTATTTTATCCAAAATGAAAGTCGAGGCAGCACACTTGTGTGGTTAGCACCGCACAGCAGAAAAGGTCCGAGGTTCAAAATCCTGTCTGGTTGCGTTCTGTGTAGAGTTTGTATGTTTTCCCCCCGTGCTTGCATGTGATTTCTCTGGGCAAACCTGATGCTTCCCCCCACAGTCCAAAAAAATGCATGTCAGACTGACACGGAGTGTGAGTGTGCAAGCCTGTTGCACACTCTGTGCCCTGTGGCAGACTGCTGACCTGTCCAGGGTGCACCTTGCCTCTCACCCAGTGACAGCTGGAACAGACTCCAGCACATCTAACGCAGTATACCGTGTCATTTAACGCATCGAAAGGTGTACATTCTTTTTGATGTTGCTCAGTGTTAGATTATACCTTTCAGATTTGAGATTTCCATCTTTACTGCAGCACAGGTCACTTCATCCTGTCTTGTTGTTACTCTTTTCACTGTGGGAACAAACTGAACAATGACAGCATATATATGTATATATATATGTATATTCCACACAAGTGAATCGGAAGGAATGTTGAAAATGAGATGATGACCCAACACAAGTGATTAACAACAACAGCGGATGAATTGGGCTTTGTTGAAAAGACTGTTGTAGGGATGCACGATCTGCAGCAGCGCTCCTTCCTACACTGTGGGTGGATCAGTCTGTTGCTGAGAAAGCTGCTCACAGCTCCTCTAAAGTCAAATACAGCAAACATTACTCACAGGACTGCAATGCTGCAAACATATGATGATCCTATTGGACAACAATCTATAACTTGTAAAGTGACACCGGTGCCAGGATCATTTTAAAGTTGGCTCTGGTGTCAGTACCTAATGTACTCAGTTAAGAAAAAAGAAAAAAAAATGAAAACACTAAAAGGCAGACATTTTTATTCCATAATTTGTAGTTTGGTAGTTTGTTTGTTTTACATCCAATAAATATATTGTCTTGGGAAGTGTTGTCTCCTTCAAGCTCAGGTCCTCTACCAGAGGCCTGGTCGCCTGAGGGTTCTGGGCGGGATCTTAGCTGTTCCCAGTGTTGAGCTCTTCTGGACGGAGATCTCAGATGTTGTTGCTGGTATCTGCTGGAGCCACTGATCCATCTTGGGGGTTACAGCTCCCAGTGCCCCGATCACTATTGGCACCACTGCTCCCTTCAGACCCCACATTTTTTTTACCAGTTCCTTCTTCAGCCCTTGCTATTTCTCAGGTTTCTCGTGTTCCTTCTTTCTGAAAGTTTCATCACTAGGGATGGCCACATCCACCTAGGGTTGGGAATCGAGAACCGGTTCCTGTTGAAACACACGGCCGGTTCCTGTAGAGAACCGATTCTCTACAGGAACCGGTTCCTGTAGAGAACCGGTTCCGTGTGTTTCTTCCAGGAAGTTCTACCAATTCTCTTACGATTCTCTCATGAATTTACGTTACACACAGGAAGACTACGGTTAAGTGCTTGGACTAGCGCACCACCAGGTTCAACGCTCAAAGTTGGCTCCACTTCACTAAAGAAAAATGCAACAAGGCAAGTAGTTATTGCAAAGTGGAGATAACAGGTGGGAGGGAACACGACTACATGCTTTGCGCACTACTGTGTGTTTTGATGCTTCGGACTGATGGATTCAACCCAGCGGCATAGCCAGCTAAGATCACCTCTGGCAACTCTGGTAAGTAGCTATGCCACTGCCTATGTGCTTCTTTGTAAAACACGCTATAACATTAACGCTATGCTATTAAACGAATGTCTTCTTCTGCTTTACATTTAGAAATGACCATGACATGATTTTTGAAGAGTCTTTCATAGGCTTAGGCAGAAAATCAGTTAGTTAGTAAAATGTTTACACATTCTTGTGTATTTGCACAGTTACATATTACAACAGTTAACACCTTATCTAGGCTTTGGGCCTCTTTTGACCTCGCTGTTGAGTTTGTAAGGTTGTGACTTATAAGTCAAAAAAATTGATGGTAATAAAACTGTTTGTTCACTTTTTTTCCCAAATTAGAATCGATAAAGAATCGAATCATTAAAGAGTATCGATAATGGAATCGGAATCGGAAAAATCTTATCAATTCCCATCCCTACATCCACCACCACTGCTGTCCTCTGATGCTTATCCACCAGGCTGATTAGCCATCACCATTTTGTCAGTTTGGATCTGGAGGTCCCACAGGATCTTGACTCACTCGCTCTCAATAACCTCGCTACCTGAAATGGAAAACCCTGAGTTTTCTTTGAGTCCAACACACTCAGAGTTTGCATGAATCCTGTTTTTTGAAATAGGTGCCTGGAAAAATGCTCTCAAAATAACACAGGAAGCAAAGCTAAAGATAAATCTAATGTTTTTCATAAAGCCTTCAGATTTTAGAGGGCTTTTTTTAAAGCAAAATCTTAGGTCTGAATGAGTTAAACCAGGTCAGACCCCTGTGATGTTTGATGCACCTTAGTGCACATGTGCTGGACGGGCTTTTTAACCAGCAGGAGAAACGATCTGACTTCCATATGTGGAGGGAGGCCCTGGTAGTGACACCACATGAAGGAACATGTGGTTCCAGGACTGAGAGCTAGTGTTTCTTCTCTGGGTAGAGAGTCAAACATATGCTGGGGATGCCTTGTTCCACTGTACATGTGGGACAGATGCAATGAAAGTCCCCACAAGGTCATCCACATCTTGAAAGAGGGCATCAAGGCCATATATAATATGTGAATATGTCGGGCTGGCCAGACCAACGGGCTTTCCTGAAAACAGAAAAATAACAAATCAACCGAGAAAAATAAATCAATAACCATATATATGTTTTATTTATGATTCCCTTATTAGCATATTTCCTCCAAAACTTTACAAATCGAGAAGAGAAAGCAAAGTCACCCATAATTCCCCTTTTTACTTGGAATTTTTTATTTAAGGAAGCAGGTATACCTTTATGACTGCAACTACAAATAATAATATAATAATAGATAAATAAATAAAAACTCTTTATAGGAAGATGCCCATCTTAACAGTATGTTCAAGGACAATGTTTTTAAATGAGAGATTACAAATTATATTATTGCCAATGCTTCTGGCAACTTATCTTTGTCCTGGTGAATAATTCATAATCCCCCAAATATTTTTAAAATCCCTGCAGTGTGCAGCTTCGCCCCAGAAACAAAATAAAAAGTTCAAAGTCAAAGTTCATTAATTTGTCTCCCTTAGGAGCAGATTTGTCTGAACGGAGGAAAATTACTACATAGACGCAGACAACCAGACATTAAACCGATAGAAGATCCATCAAAAGCACATCCAACAACTTAAAACATAAATAAATACAAACTTATGGAAGTTGGCGTGAGGTTTGTTCCACCTAACAGACTGCATAAACAAATGCCCTTTACAGAGCAAAGTAAATACGTTTAGATTAATGGTGTAATTAATCTCTGTGTTTGAACTGAGTTTTGAGTGTGATATTCAGCATGAAAACCAAACAGTGTTCACAAACCTGTCTAAATTTGTTTACCAAGGACAATTTATGTAAAAAGCATTACAAAATCACCTCAGTCTTTCTGAATATAACTAAACTTTTCAACTGCTTTACTTTGAAAGAGAGGGCCTTCATTTACAAATGTGATGGCTTCTGAGTTTAGAAGTAATTTCAGAAAATCATATAAATCCACCTTTCAGAAATGTTTTTTTAATGACATTTTTAGATTTTAAGGTCCCTTGGTCCCTTCAGCATTTGCATCACTAAGTATTTAACCCCCAATACTTATCCTTAAAAGTCTAATTTTCAATAGGTAACTTTTGTTTTTCCATACTGCTCAGTCAACATCATCACTGTCTTAGGATAAGTTGAAAAGGATATAACCAGCTTTCTTTGCAAAGTATAAGGGGGGATTTGTGGACCACATTTGGAAGGATCTTCAAACTGGGACGCCCATTGTCGTGCTGCTGTGATGGATACATCTTTAAATGCAGTCTTCAACAGATGCAGCCCCTGAATCAAGGCCTGCTCAAGGTTTCTCCCTCTTAAAGTGGAGTTTGTCCTTGCCACTGTTTGGCTTAAAGGTTTTTTTTTCTCCCTCTGTGGGAGTTTTTTACCTGCCATTATCCTTGTTTAGGATTCAATGTTATTTTTTAGTTAATGATATTTGCTCGGGGGTCATGCTCTGGGTCTCTGTAAAACGCCTAGATACAACTGACATTGTAACAACACTATACAAATAAAATTGAATTGAATTGAATTAGGACACTGTTACTGTAGGACACATGTGCTCTCAAAAGATCTACTGTATAGTGTTCTTTTAATCATTCTTGAGTTTTGTCACAGTTTCTGAAAACAAGAAGTGGGCAAGGGGGTTGGTGGTTGAAAGACATCATGGATTTGGTGTCTATAACAGGAAATAAATCTTGCCGTCTGTGCAGAATGTTGTATGCGAGAGCACAGTCTTTGCACGGCTCTGAAAGGATCCTGGCAGAAGTGTAGAAATCATAAAAGTCATAAGTACAAGCATCCCATCAAAGGAGATAAATTTCTCAAGTGTTCTTGTAAGTTGAGTAGACTTACACACTACCTTTATGAGGTGAAAGCCATTAGAGGTGTGAGCATGCAGCAGAGGGTAGTTCCAGAGATAATAATGCAGTAAAGTTTCTGGCTTGTAATTTTTAATTGGAAGAAATGCCAGAGGGGAGAAAAGCACTTCTTTTGTGTTGTCATATGCTGGGTTGTTTTAGTTGGCTGTGTGGTCCCCAGCTAAAACGGAAGACAATGAATTCACAGCATAGGAACATGCTTTCACAGGGAAATCTTACAATAATTAAATTATAAACCATAAATAAGATTAATTCAAACTAAGCAATATTTACGGGCTGAAACATCATCCAAACCATCTAAAGTTTATGTAATAAAAGAAGCTTTTGGAAGTAACAGGGACTCTGACAGATGCAATCAGACATGATGGGAAATAAATATTGAAACTTAAACACAGTTGTGTTCTTATATGAACAAGCAAATTAAATATCTCTTAACATCTTATTACAAATCGTATAGAAGAAGAATTGGACACAGGAGTTTATTGAAGGAGTTTATTGTCAGAGGACAATTACCCAAACCTAAATATTTATCTCCATAAGTATTCAGTCTTTCTGAAATCAAGGATGTGATTAGCTATTTATGCTGCTAAAAAAAAAAAACTGGGCTTCTCAATGCTTCAGCCACCAGTTTCTTTTATATCACAGACTGTTAGAATATGTCAAACCCTGCAAATGATCAAGGATTCTGAAGTGACTCATGATGATGAATATGATCATTATGCAGCGCAGACGTGCACACAGCTTTCTAGGTGGGTTTAACAAAGCTATCAAAGAAAAGGATTAGATTTTGACATATGGATAGCAACGCAGAGCGAGGTCTTTTTCTTCCTGTTGAAGGCAGGAAATTAACTTCTGCCAGAGTTAAAAATGTTTGACCTTGCAGTTTAACTTTATGAAACCCAACCAAAATAGCATGTGACCCAGCAGTAATAGCCAATTGGAAATATTTGACCCTTTTAAAGTCGTGTCTGACCAACGTCTAGCTGAGCACGCTGTTTTTTCTGCCTGTTCAGTCGATCACCCTGATACTCCTCTTCTCTGATATGCATGAACACATTCACACAGACACACACATACACCACAAGGTTCATACAGGTATATACAACCATAGATCGAGCCTGTATGCTTTTACACACACTTCCTGACATGACAGCCACTGCCACCCCATCACACACTTTCTCTAAGATCAATTCCAATTCCCCAGTTAGAGAACAAATCAGCAATCAGCGTTTCATCTCTTTGGCCTCTCTCACTCCTTTTCTTCACTGCCTACTTCTCACTATTGATCTCTGTCACTCCCTCCTTGTCTTGGATTCCATCTCCCACTCTGTCTATTCCTGTTTTATGCCCTTACAACATTCCTATTTTTGCCTGCCTATCTTTTAGTCTTGCGCTTCATCACTTTTACCTGTAATTCTCTGTTGATGTCTGGCTGAACCTCCTTTTATATCTCTTTCCTGCCTGTGTTTCTGTCTCCCTAGGTAGCTTCCCTTTCACCCTTATGTGTTTTCACTGACTCTAAAATTGTTGATTCCAAAGACCAAACTTCTGACACCCACACACATTACACATTCAATGAATGAAATATCCATTCCACAAAGAGCTATTGACCCTCTGCAGAGGTTGCACACAGTTTGCACTGAAGCGAGCATAACTGGATAGTTGTCTCTTGCTCTTTGGTCTGTCTACCTGTCTGGCAGCTTGTGTGGGTGAGGTGTGGGCATGCATTACATGTGTGCTTGTTCTTCATGATGGATGAACTACGGGAATCCTTGAAAGTTTTTCTTCTTCTGTTTGCAAGATGTCATTTGATGATAAGCAGTAATCAAAGCATGCTGATTTTCATGCACTGGGATTAGCTTCTTAGTTCCCCATATTTTCTTGAATTCCTTGTTTCTTGTTTTCCTTGTGTCCTGTTCAATTAACTTCCGGTTTTACTTTGAGGGTTAGGATAAGGTTACTCTAAAACGTGTTTTTTTTTTTTTGTCTAATTTTTGTATTGTTTCTTTGTCTTGTGTTTAGTTTGTTTTTTTCTGCGCAGATTGGAGAGCTTGGAGACAAAGCAGCAGTGGTCCTCAGCAGATTCCTGCAACGGTTTTGGTAGAGGTTTAATTTGTATTATTGCAGATTTGGCATTTTGTGTTGCTTTTGCATCAGATTAAACACTAGTCAGCGGGTCTGCTGTAGTCATGGAGGAAGAGAAACACAGGAATTTAAGGATTTAGTTGCACAGTTAAAAGCTGATAACAAGCGGTTGCAACAGGGACAGGCTGATCCTAGTGCCCCTCCATCTATTTCTTCAGAGCCACCTATGGCCCCTCCTATTTCTTGTGTCCCTGTAACAGAGGGACTAATTTTTGTTCCTAGAGATAGGAAGTGTCCTGTCTTTAGGGGGAGGACAGGTATAGGGTTGAGTGAATGGATCCAGGAGGTACAAGCCGGTACGGGAGCCCAGCTTTTATCTCGGCCTGACCAGGCTTTTTTCCTGTTTGACCACTCAGAGGGGGAAGCCAGAGATGAGATCAAGTATTGCTCTAGAGCAGTGAGAGAGGATCCCGATTGCATACTTGCCATTTTAAAGGAGTTGTGCAGGTGTTCAGATTCTTATGTGGCTCTGCAGGAAGCATTCTTCTCCAGAAGGCAGGAAGAAAGAGGGAGTCTTTTGGAATTCCCCCTCGCCCTAAGGAGTCTCATGGAGAAGGTGAAACAGTGTGCACCTGCTTCTATGGCAAATGCAGAGGCTCTTCTGAGGGACTAGTTCATTGAGCATGTGCTGAAAAGCTCCCTGCGCCTTGAGTTGAAGCCGCTGGTGCGTACACAGCCTAACTCCACTCTGTTGGATATTAGAACAGAGGCGACCCAGTGGGAATGTGAAGGTTTACCTGGTGGTGTGAGAGGCTGCAGTCACTCAGTCCTCTCAGTGTTTGGTGTTCAGTATGGTGTGCAAGCTGGCCCGCCGATGTCTTCCCCTCATGCTCAGTGTTTGAGATGAGTGAAATAAAGGAAATGCTGAAGCGTTAGCAAGAGCAGCTTAATCAGCTCACTGAAAGCATTGCCCGGCAGCAGAACCCCAAATCAAGTCATCCACCTCGTACTGGCCCCATATTATGCATGCACTGTAATTAACCTGGTCACATTGCAGGAAATTATGATGGAGCACATGCTCCTCTTAGTTCACAAGTCAACATTTGGCTCCCATTCAATTCTGGGAGGCCATCTCATATGGCTCCGGTACCAGAAAACTAGAACCCACCAAATTGCTGAGCCACAGTTTGGGTGGGGCTGCTACTGGCTCATCAGAGGTTTCAAGTAACTTAGAGGCTTCTGGCAGTGTTCTGGCAGTGTCATGAAGATTATTACCGCAACATGTTCCGAGCAGTACTCGGATTCCACCATTCTCTTTGAGCCCGTGGATTCCGGTTTGCTGGCTGGATTGCTAGCCTTCCCTACTCTTGTCAGAGTCGATAGAGGTACAGCCTACATACCAGTTGTTAATGTAGGCTCCTTTTATGTGTGGTTGCACACCCGCTCAGCTGTTGGCGTGGTGGACTTTGTCCATGTTGTCAGTCTCCCTGCCGGAGTTACTGAGGTACCATCAGGTGTGGCTCGTAGACAGTTTCCCCTAGTGTACAGCAAGTGGAGTACATAGATCTTTCTTCATTGCCCACCGACAAACGGGGTCAGGTGAGGTCCCTGCTTAGGCAATACACTCCTGTCTTTTCAGCTTACGATGGAGACCTGGGTTGCACCAAACCTAATCTTCCATGACATTACTCTGGTTGATGAGGTTCCTGTCAGGCAAGGCTATCGGCATATTCCATCCTTCAAATATGAGGTTGTGAAGGAACACATTCACCAGTTACTGTCATCACAAGTCATTCTGCAGAGAAGTAGCTCTTATGCGTCTCCCATTGTGTTGGTGAGAAAGAAAGACGGTACCATTCGTATGTGTGTTCACTATAGACAACTCAATAGGAAGACCCAGAAAGATGCCTTCCCTCTACCACCCATAGAGGAGTCCCTTGATGCTTGATGCCCTGTCTGGTGCTTGTCTGTCTGGTACACTGGCTTGTTTGAGTGGAGCAGAATGCCCTTTAGGCTCTACAACGCTCCCAGAACCTTCCGGAGGTTGATGCAGTGTATATTTGGTAATCAGCAGTGCCAGTTGTTGTTATTGTATTTAGATGATATTGTTGTGTATTCCTCGCAGTGGGACAACATCTGGAATGTGCTCTTTATTTCAGAAGGAAGTATGCTACTTGGGCCATTTGATTTCTGGTGACAGTGTCTCAACAGATCCGAACAAAATTGAGGTTGTAGCCAATTGGCCAATTCCCACCACAGTCTCAGATTTGCGCTCCTTCCTTGGTTTCGCCAGTTGTTATCAGCGCTTTGTGGAGGGTTTTGCCGTACTGGCAGGTCTTCTGCATAAGGTGGTAGCAGAATATGGCTGCACGCGGACTAGCAGGAAGTCTGATCGTGGGATTATCGGGTGTTGGACTGACAATTGGCAACAGTGCTTTGAAGCACTGAAAACTAGACTTACCACTGCACCAGTTTTGGCCTATGTAGATGTTTCCCTCCTGTTTATTTTGGAGGTTGATGCCAGCCATGGTGGCTTGGGAGCAGTGCTCTCTCAAGACCAGGCTGGGGAGGTGAGGCCTTTAGCCCATGCTAGTCTGTGACTAAAACCCACTGAAAGGAACATGACGAACTACAGTTCTATGAAGCCTGAATTCTTGGCCCTTGTGGGCCATGACCGAAAAATTTACAGAATTTTTGTTGGGTAACAAATGTATTGTCTACACAGACAACAGCTCCCTCAGTCACTTGTCACCTGCTAAATTGGCTGCCACCGAGCAGAGGTGGGCTGCTCAACTGGCCTCTTTTGATTTTCGGGCTAAAGTATCGGTCAGGCAGAAATAACAGGAACGCAGATGTTCTCTCCTGTCAGCACTCCCTTGGCTTCCAGGATGTTGAGGCTGTGCTCTCAGGTACGGTTGTACCTAAGCCTTTGCAGCAAACCCTGGCGATGTGGAATGTGGTGGCAACTCAGGCTGCCATTGTAGCCATGCCACAGCATGTCCAGAGCTTCGTGCTTTTCAACAAGCTGACCCAGTTATCCGGGATCTGTTGGAGTTTTGGGCCAGAAGACAGCGTCCTAGCCTTGAGTAGCAGGAACGTCCGTCTGGGCCTGCACCAGCTTTGCTTCGGCAGTGGGACTGCCTGGTTGAGAGGGATGGGGTTCTGTTTCACAAGGTGTTCTGCCCAGATAGTGCTGAGGCCCCACTCCAGCTGTTATTGTCTCGTGCGCTTTGTAGTGAGGTTTTGACCCAAGTTCACCAGAAGCATGGGCACCAGGGGGTGGAGCGAACATTGGTGCTCCTACGCTCTCTGTGTTACTGGCCTGGTATGTCCTCTGACTTGACCCAATAGTGTCAGCCACCCCAAAGCTAATAGCTATATGTGGCATTTGTTGGCATGGCGCCCCAACAAGATTCTTGCTATTCATTACACCAAGGGTTCCCAAAGTGGGGGTTGCGACCCCCCGAGTTATTTTAAAAAATTAAAACAACCTAAAAATTCACATTAAGCATTTTTTATTACTGGAAATTAATTAAATAATGGATTTCTTCCTTAGGAGTGTTAAGACAGAAAGTAAAAAAGTAAAATAATAATAATAAAGAATAAAAAGAATCTCCAGAGATTACAACATGATAGCATCAATCAAAGTTACATACATCACAGACAACAATATCTTACATGGAAGTACCAGTGGTGTGCTAACTCAAAAGGTGTACAACATCAACAACAACAAAACAGTTTTATAATGAAATGGTGGTTGATTTCCACAGCAGAAAAACAAAAAGATGCCAAAAAACCAGGTGTGCCAGAGGCGAGGCTTACTGTGGGAACAGCCGAGAGGGCAGCGGAGGACAGTGAGGCAGGGTCACCTGAAATGCCCTCCACCTCTGGTAAGAAAGCAGCCTGCGAAACACGTAACTCGGATCAGTCTTCTTCCAAATCAAGGAAATACAGAGAAGAATTTATTAAGTATGGATTCATATGTCAAGTCGTAAAAGGTGTACAACATCCCCAATATGTAGTGTGCTCTGAAATCCTTCCACATGCGAGTATGAAGCCGGTGCAAAATGCTGAGACACCTGAATACTAAACATCCTGACCTCGCTGCTAAACTCATCGACTTTCTTCCGAAGAAAGGAGGGAGAGTTACGAGGGTAAAAGAAAACCCTAACTAAACTAAGCACCGTCTCCACTAGAGTTCAGAGGGCTTCTTATGAAGTGGCATATTTAATTGCAATGCGCAAAAAAGCCACACATTATCTGTGAAAGTTTAATCGAACCAGCGGCAATAGCATAACCATGAGTCGAGTCATGCATGGAGATAAACAAGCTGCTGAGCTTCAACAGGTGCCACTTTCGGATGGAACCGTATCCTGCTGCATCTGTGACATGGCACAGGACATTAAACGTCAACTCATTGATGTAGTGAAAAGAGGGAAGTATTCCTTACAATTGGATGAGTTTACCGATGTCTCCAATTATGCCCAGCTCCTTGTTTTTGTCTGATGTATTTTTGAAGAAAAGTTTAATAAGGAGATGTTGTTTTGCGCACCACTGAATGGAGCGTGCACTGGCGAGCACATTTTCAACAAACTGGACAGTAAACTAAAAGAAGAGGGTTTGACTTGGAGTGAGTGCCTATCCGTTTGCACAGATGGTGCAGGGGCAATGCTGGGGAAAAACAAAGGCTTAAAAGCCTTTATACACAGAGAGGCTTCTCGCATGTAAAACACTGAACGCAGAGTTTAAACATGTTCTTGACACAGTAGTGAAGATGGTTGATTCCATGAAAGTCACAACCACTTAACATATTTTTTTCAACTCTCCGTAACGAAGTGGGGGCAGAGCATC
Source organism: Hirundichthys speculiger (assembly GCA_018398805.1). Classification (NCBI taxonomy): domain Eukaryota; kingdom Metazoa; phylum Chordata; class Actinopteri; order Beloniformes; family Exocoetidae; genus Hirundichthys; species Hirundichthys speculiger. The sequence continues at coordinate 4,900,444 of JAGFBZ010000648.1, forward strand.
AGGGCCTTCTGCTGCACAAAGAGGCCCGCTGGCTGTCTCGGGGAAACATGCTGAGTCGTCGCTATGAGCTGCAGGATGGGGTGCACATTTTTCTCACAGACCAAAGATTAACACTCTCTGAGCACCTCGCTGACCCAGGCTGGATATCAAGGCTGGCATATTTGTCATCTATATTTGAAAAACTGAATGGACTAAACATGTCACTGCAGGGTGAAAACACAAGCATCCTGTCCCTCAATGATAAAGGTTCAGGCATTTGTGCGTAAACTGGAGCGCTGTAGAGAAAAGCATAAAAACAGGACACATAGACACGTTTATTTCTGAACTGGAGGAATTTATTGAAGAAAATTCACTGAGTTTAAATATTGTTAAAATGTCCATTATCGATCACCTCCAGTCTCTTTTGTATCAATTTTAACAAATACTTCCCGGAAGAAGGTGCTCTAGAAAAACATGATTGGATACGATCTCCTTTCACTGCCAAGGCAAGTCATCTAACTTCGAACATGGAGGATGCACGCTGATTGAACTTTCATCTGATCGAAAACTGAGGATGCATTTGAATTCCAAAACGCTGGATTAGTTCTGGATTTCGGTGAAGAATGAGTACCTGCAGCTGTCCAGAGCTGCTTTGGATACACTGATGCCATTTGGCTCTACTTATTTATGTGAAAAGACTTTCTCCACACTGACTTACATCAAGAAAAAACACAGATCGCGATTTAATGTGGAAGATGATCTTCGAGTTGCCATCTCCAAAATTAAACTCAGAATGGACCTGCTTTGCTCAGCGCACAATGCGCACCCATCAATTAAGTAGGTAAAAAAAACACAAACACACAATCCATTTGTGTATTCAGTTTTTACATTGGATAATGTTTACCTCTAAACATAACACTTAAAACAAGAAAATATACAGTAACTATGTCAAACTTAATTTTGCTTTGAGATCAACTGTACATTATTAGGCTGTTTGGAGCACATTTTCATATCTTACGAAGGGAGGGGCTGGGGTAGGGGGGTGGGGGTCGCAGGACCTCTGCGCATTTATTAAGTGGGTCGTGGCCTAAAAAGTTTTTTGAGTGTTTTGAGTGTTTTGCATCATCGCAGCCGACGATGCAAAACACTCAAAAGATGATTTAACAGTTTAGGGAAAAGAGACACTGTCAGAGTTTACCAACAATCTTTGGTAAATGTAGATATCATCAAAGAAAGTTCTTATAGCAGGGACACAACTTCTCTTATAAAAAGAATATATCAGATATCGAAAACTGGACATTTTACCATTTCATGGAAAATATTAGCTCATTTTGACTTTGATAAAAACAACACATCTCAAAAAAGTAAGAATTGGGGCAGCTAAAAGGCTGGAAAAGTAACTGGTGCAAATCAAAAACAAATGGAGGTACATGGACAGCTAATTAAGTTAACTTGAAAAAGATCAGTAACTCAGTTTACAGTGCGAGACAATGTTAAACCACATACTGCATCCATCACAACAGCATGGCTTTGCAGGAGAAGAGTTTGGGTGCTGAACTGGCCTGTCTGCAGTTCAGGGCTTTCAGCAATCAAAAAGATTTGGTGCATCATAAAACGAAAGATCAAGCAAAAAATGCCCAAGACTGTTAACCAGCTACAATCCATCATCAAACAAGGATTGGACAACAATCCTCTCCTAAAACTCCAACAACTGGTCTCCTCACTTCCCAGATATCACTTGCAAAATGAAGAGAGGATGCTACACAATAGTAAATATTTCCCTGTTCCAACTTTTTTTAGATGAGTTGTTGCCATCAAAGTCAAAAAGACTTTGAGTGAATGCAAACATTCCTTCTGTTTGCATTCACTTGTGTCTACAGGTTTTCTCTGAGTACTCCGGCTTCCCTACACTCTCCAGAAACATACGTTAGATTGATGAATTGATTTTTTTCTCTTCTAAATTAACCTTGAGCATGATGGTTTTTGCCCGGTGCCAGATGACCTGACATTCTTCATCTCTTACATGATGACAGCTGGGATAGGCTTCAAGACTTAATGACACAAAGACACAAAGACACAAAGACAAAGACCATATGCTTTTTTGTTGTTGGTGTTTTTGTTTTTATAGATAGGTAGATAGATAGATAGATAGATAGATAGATAGATAGATAGATAGATAGATAGATAGATAGATAGATAGATAGATAGATAGATAGATAGATAGATAGATAGATAGATAGATAGATATAGATATAGATAGATATTCAAACATTTCGAAAAAGAGAGTGTGTACTTTGATAGGTCACAAGTATGATAATCAGTATTAGATACAGCAAATTTGCCTTCCTAACCTCTTAAGCAAAAGACAGAAATGTTTCTATTTAATCAAGTTTGTATTAATCAGAAGTGATTAATACTGACTGCGATGGACTGGCGATCTGTCCAGGGTGTACCCCTGCCTTTCGCCCGAAGAGAGCTGGGATAGACTCCGGCAGATCCCCCATGACCCTGCAGAGGATTAAGTGGACATAGATAATGGATGGATGGATGGATGGATGGATGGATGGATGGATGGATTTATACTGATAAAATTAATAGCCACTTGTATAATGATGCACCAGATGACACTGAATGACTTGGAGTAGGAAGATAAGAGGTATAACTTCCATTTTGACTGCTTCCCTGTTCGGGGTCAGCACAGCAGAGTGATCCCCATTAGAAACTTGGGACAAGTTTTACATCTGATATCCTTCCCATCGCAACCAGGATTTGAACCCGGGACCTCTCACATAGACAACAGCACTACCACTCAGCCACCAGGGAGGCAAAGATGAGAGGTATGTTCGCACAGTAAAGGAATGACAGTTGCTACAAAGCATTTGATATAATGGTTGTAATGGTAATTTTGTCTCTCACTCTTTAAGTTAACATTAAGTTAAACACGAATAGAGCCTTAGGCATCATCACCACTGGCATTGGTGCGCAGTTAGAAATCATAGTGAAGTTGAAGTCCAACTGTGCAGCAGATTGGAACAACAATGATGAAAAAGCTTAAGATCCAACATTCATAAGGAGGCCTCCAAAGGCCACAAAATAGCTGTAAACCAAAACCTGGATCCAAATTGAATCTTTATGGATTCACATTGGATTTTTGCTATTCCGAATCAATAGCAAGAACTATGTCTATATGAACTGCCACATTGATTTTTTCATTGTACTGTTGTCCAAATGAATTGAAAACATGTATAATTCAGATGTAAGAGAAAAGGGGAGGACTAAAAGTTCATATGTGAATGGGCCAATACATTATCGTAACATAATGAAATAATAGTCAATATTTTTGCTTCACAAATGGTGGACATGGTGTAAGTATGTCTCAAATGCATGTGTTTGTTTCAGGAGATTAGGGCCATTATCTGAATTATGTTAAATTATTGCCAATGGTGACATTTCTATATGGCTAATGTTCCTGGAAAAGTGTAAGTTTATTTAAAAACATGTCACTAGCTGTGTTCTAACATTATCAAGTTAAAAACTCAGTGAGTAACTACAGTATTTCTGCTTTGTTTCAATTGTGTGCGTGTGCTTACGTGTGAAGAATAAACTGAAAACGCACTCAGTGTCTTTGTGTAAGTGACTGTAGTCAGAGTGATTCAAACTGTGATGTGATATACTGCATGTGACAAAATAGTCAGATATTGTGGCAACACCACAAATCTCAAGAAACATTTAAAATGTTGCCACTCAAAAGAGCATGGCAAGTAGCAGGAGAAACAATGAGACGTGGGGAAAAAAATGCTGGCAGATACTTCCACTTCATGGTGGCAAAGTTTTTTAATGGAGGCATTTCAGAAAGATGGGAATTATCCAGGTAACCAGTGGTAATCGAATTGTAGAATTTAAGGAAAATACTGTAGTACAGGATATAAATTTTATGAACTCCATATTCATGGTATGGGTGTAGACGAGCTTTGTCCTCCATATAAGCCCATGTTTTGCAGTCAATAGGCTGTAGGCTACTGTTAAATAAAAGCCTATGAGGTGTAGGCCTATATAGGACACATGAAAAAAAAGTTTTACATTTTGCTGATATCTGAAGAGAAAGGTTAGAATAAATATTACTCTTTTATGTCATTGTTATCATACTTTTATCAATTTTATCTAATGGTGGTTATTAAAATGTGTCATTAAGTAGACCTTTTCTAACAGTCTGTGGATAAAAACTAGGCCTAAAACTATTTAATCTGCTGTGAAACGCTTAGTGGCACATAACATTGTTTTATAGATGACTGCCTGGGAACCTCACATGCCTCTAGCTCAGAGAGATGATATGCAAGGACCTTCAGTCTGCTTCAGTTGTAAAGGACATTTGTGAAGACTCTTGACCCATGCTATAACGGAAGGGAACACACGCAGTCCTACACTGTGCAAAAAGTGTGGTTCTGAACATAGTTATGTGGTCATCTTGGTCCACACTGTTGGCATACAGAACGATGTTACCCAGCTAGAAAGAGGTGAATGATAAATACTTCAACATTGGTGTCTGTAGACACTGTGATGAAGAGGTGCAGGTATATAACAGAAGTTGTGACAGAGCTTCTCCTTGGTATGTAACACACTTGATGGTCACTCATGCAGTTGGCTTTGAGTTAGCCCCTGGGCTGTCAGTTTGTTTCAGTCTTTGCAGCTAAAAAACATAAAATTTATATGAGGTTATACTTGTGTTTGCTTCTTTCTATTTAAGTCACCTAAAGAAAAAACCCTAGTCTCACACACACACACACATATATATATATATATATAATATATATATATATATAGATATATATATATATATATATATATATATATATATATATATATATATATATATATATAATATATATATATATATATATATATATACATACAGATACTGAGACTGACCGCCACTAAGCTTAAATACTTTAGTAGAGCTATAGCAGTGTATCTAAAACAACTGTGCTGTCATCAACTATAATTCAACTATAATTTTAGTCTGAATATCTTTGGCAACAAGAGATAAAAAAAGCTATCTGTAGTGGACATGGACACCTTGGGCAACACAGTGGCAGCACAGAATGGCCCTGTTTTCCTAGTTTTCCTTTCCATATTAGTTCATGAGCTCTGGAGGCTGTCTGGCTTTCCCAGAAACTTCACTGTAATTAACCAAGGAGGTCCAAAAGACCCCAGCTTTAAAGCATGACCTCGTTACAACTAGGTCTTTACAGTACTTAAAGACTTTTTTTCTGGACTTGATTCCTTGACCACTGAGTTGTGCTATTTGCTGCTACCTGACTATCCCCACAATTTTAGAAGTTACAGAATTCAATAAACTGTATATACACTCATGAATTTATCTACTTCCTGTTATACAAGTTGTTAAAACTGTCATTTACATGCTTCTGTCTAACTTCCATTGCTAGTAAACTGAGATGACAGCTGTGACAGCACTAAGATTAAAAGTGTCTTTGGCTAAGAAAAACTCATAATTCATGTTTTGAAACTTCCTCAAATGAAGGTAGCTGGTCCAAATTTATGAGTGCAGTCGTAACTTTATTATTTAAATAAATTTCACCAGCCTGGGCTCTTGGTGCAGAAATAGAGGAGATATACCTCTACATCACATCCTCTTAGCCCCCCAGTGAAAGAGGGCAGTGGAAGTGATGAGGGGTCAGGAGACGGGAGATAAAAAGTCAGACAAAAAAAAAAGGTAAAGTATAATGACAGGAGCTGAGGCAGAAAACAGAGAGACAAAGACATGAAGGGAGGTAGGAAGGTAAATTGACTTTGAGGAGGTTAAACTCTGAGTCTATACCCTGAAGAAACTGATTATGATAAGAAGAAGAAAGAAGGGAAAGGAGACACATATTTCATTAAGGAATGGGTGGAAGGAAGCATATGGGGGGTAAATGTTGTCTTTTCTTTTTCTTTGTCTTTTAACCTGGGTTGGTAGACAAGATAATTAAGTTAGCAGCTAATTTGCTTGTTTTGATTCTCAAAGTCACATTGACCTGAGCTCTGAGCGATCTGCTGCTAACTAAATAGACTCTCGACTGTCAGGCATACAAACAAAAACTCGAAGACAAGCAGACACACAGAAAACTCAGACAAAGGCATCCAAACGAAAAAGAAATTCAAGTGTGTAGTCACACACAGACATGCACACACACAAACGCAGACATGATGGAACCTCCGTATAGGTTTCTGGTGGACTGTTATTTTCCATTTGTTTGGGGAGGGTCAGGTCCAATAAAATCAGCTTCTCTACAAAAACTCTCTCATGCACCTCAGTGTGAACACCTCCTTCATCATTAATGTCTGTCTCACTGTTACCGAGTCTCTTTTCGACTGACTGTTTCACACACACACACACACATATCAAGATAATTTTAAGGTGTTGCATTACTACCATACCAGATTTAGATCTCTCAAAGTGTAATCACAGCTCATCTCAACTATGTCTAAAACCAGATTGCGTATCATTATAATTGTGAGGCTTGGGTATTACATCACACTGTGATATACAGTTAACAGACACCACACAATTATATTTTTCCCATATCAAGGAGAAAAAAAAGAAAGGGAAACGGGACATACGGATGTGGTGGTAGCACCTGAAGACTTCCTGGTGAGATGTTAAGGTGACTACCTCCGCTCTAATAATGTCTAGCACAAGATGTAAAACAACAACAACACACAATAGAGAGACATAGCTATTAAAGACTTTTTCCAACCACAATTTAGCCACGGTTCAAACGTCAAACAAAATACAACAAATTGATTTTTTTTTCTGTTCTTTGAGGTAAGAAAAATTCTTGTGATTCTCTGGTCTTTTATGAAATACATCTGTTTGAAGGTAGCTAACCATTGCACATTCATTTGAAAAAAAAAAAAAAAGACTGTTTTAAATTTACAGCTCAGCATTACAAAGAATCACAATAAATCATTATGCGTCCAGATTTCCCGTCCGTTATATCACACCCCACGTCAATCTTGGTGGAAAGTGAATCATCTCAGGAGGGAGAACTATGCGCCCTCAGTAAGCAGGGTAATCTGGACCACGTCACATTTCCAGTCACGTTCCAGCTTAAAAAGTAGATGTTTGGAATTTGAAAACAATTTTAACTATATCTGAAAAAAAGAATATATTTGGAGAAACAAAAATTGAAAGGCAAGTCAAACTTAAGATGCCAGTGCCTAACAAGTTTTTGCTTCCATTTATTAAACTATGGAGCTGCACCAGAAGCTACCTGAACAACAGTGAATACTAGCATGTCAGGAATGACTGACTTTAATCAACTGTTTCAGGCTTCTGTGCGTGTCTCTGTTTTTCATCATCTCGTTTGTGTGATTGCTGGGCAAGGTAATAAAAAAAATATGTTTGTGAATAAATATATATTTGCAAGTGGCCAGAAAAACTAGACTTCAACAGTAAATTGAAAGAAGAAACATGAAGGCTTTGTTTGCGGGGGTACAATGAATTGGGAGAGAAGATGGAATTTAGATGGCATGAAATGAGAATGAAAACAGACAGTTGTGTGCATACCTGAAAGGAAGCTGCTGTGAGTGACTTTTCTGGATTTATTTCTTATAATAAACTCCAAAAGAAAAGTCACATATAAATGTTTAATGTTTTTTTTGGTAAATGAATTTTCTTTACCTGCATAAAACTATTTAAGGTCATAGAGAGAAGCTATCACAGCTGTCATCAGATGACAGGAGGGATACGTCCTGGACATGTCGCTATTCTGTCACAGGGCATTTATTCATAAACACTTCAGGATAATACTGAAACGACACTCTTACTTTGAAGCAAAGTCATTACCTTATGGTACAAAGGGCATTGCTTTTAAAGAGGTGAGAGGAGATGGGCCAAGACTAGTCTCCACAGAAACACATCACCCTTTGAACTCATTCCTCAAGATTGCTCTGAATCACATGCCTCTAGCCTTAGAAAAACCAGACAGAGACACCATGCCCTTTATGATCTCTACAGCTGACTGCACTTTGCACTTGCGCCAACACTTCCCAAAAATAAAACTGCACAGAGGACCTTGAAGAAACTTCCCCTTAAGCCATGTTTCATCCCTCTGCCACCTTTATTATTATCCAGAATTCTTTGTTGTTCGTCATGCTCTTATCATGTCATTTTTCTTTATAACTTAGAATCTGCAGGAAGAAAAAAAAAGGGGGGGGGGGGGGCGCTCATGGAAAATACACAATGCAGCTGCCAAATGCCTGTATTGATTTTTTTTAAATAAAAATAATAATAAAGACAAAAATGCCTGTATTGCGCTAAAATTCTTTTTTAGTTTATTTTTGCTTATATATACACACACACATACTCATACAATTCGAATCATGATTCGAATCATGTACAACACAAAATAAATTTACAGGCAAATGACTGATTTTTTTATTTTTGACTTTTATAAATAACTGATTATTATTTTTCTTACACAAATTCAGCCTTTTCCTTTTTAACAATCCTGTAGTGTTTTCTCTTACACTCTTTTCAATACAGTAGATTAGAGCTATCAGGAAATGACTTCTTTTTATTTTACAATACTGTTTTTTTTCTTATCCTCTTTATACCTGCATAGCGAATGACTGGGAAGTGGTAACTGTTTTATCAACGCTCGGATCCGTCATATCCTGTTTTTCTTTTTTTCTTTTTCTTTTTATTTTTTTACAATAGGCCTACTGCCTTCTTCTCAGTAAATCAGTATCAAGATTTTTTTTTCCCTTAAGTACATAACAAGTCAACTCTACTTTAAGCCAGCCATAAACTATGGCCTTATACAAACAACAAAACTGGTCTTTTCTTACACTCTTTCCCAATCAATACTGCACCAAAGAATGCTTTTTTTTTTTTTTTTAATTCCTCAGGTAGATAAGCCAGGCACAAACTAAGGCATTTTTTTTTTTGTCTGAACAAAAATGAAATACCAATTTTACCAGTTTACCATACTGGCCCAAATGTAGGATGACTCTGATTATAAGACGACCTCTATTTTCCAAATATCAATTTCGAAAAATAAAAATATGATGAAGACAATAAGGTTATTCATAAAGCAATACAAACACTGCTATTGTTACGCTGTCACTCAGAGTAGATCGGAAAACACTACAGGCATGGACATGAAAGTTTTTTAAAACCAGAGGGGACAAGGAAAGAGAGGAGGCAGGGTGGAGGAGAAAAGGAAATGAATTGTAAAGAAGTTGGTTAAGTTGTTTTTGTTCGTGCACTGCACTAGATGTTAATGGAAATTATTATATTGATAACTATATATCAGGAAAGAGTCCAGAAAAAGTAACTAGTTTATCCATAGGAGAGGGATCTGATAAAATCAGTCACAGCCAAGTCACTGAGCGTTTTGCTGACATGAAGAGTAGACGCTACACTTTGCTGTAGACTTTTTGACTGAACTACACTGACTGTTTGAAGTGAACTACACTCTGTTAAGATAATTTGCTCATGCATGTTGCTAGCCAGGGAAAACATTTTGAATAAACAAGTCTGAATGGAATTTGGATTCTAAATATACATTTTAAAAGCAATAAAGAAAAATCTAATTTCTTCTCAAATTATCAAATCTTCTGGACCTATATGATGAATGTTTTTCATAGAAAAAGAGTGAAAATCTCTCTGACAGGAAAATATTTGTTATTTTTTATGGAGAAATGCAACCTTAAAAACATGGAAATGCTGTATATTGTTAATTTATTCACATCAAATGATTAAAAATAAATCAATGTGAGCATTAAAAAACAACTTTTATCTTCAAACCCTTAAACATCAATTTAATATTGATATATTAACAAGTAGATTTTGTTATTGTTTGTACCATCTTGTTGACCAATATGTTATTGATTAATTCAATTTAACTATAAAAAAAAGTAGTCTTCCAAAGTAAAAGAATACATCACTAGAGAAGCAATACAGATAATAAAGGTAGTCATAAGGAAATACCAAAGGCTTAATCATACAAAACATAATAAAAAAAAACATGATATCATTACAGAAACACACGACTTGAATGGGACTTTATATTTCCTGGACTATTACCCTCATCGCTGACTGTATAGTAATCACGTTTGTAACCACAGACATTTCTGATCATCTCAACAACTGCAACTATATTGAAGAGAAATGTGCAAAAGCCAATGATCAAATGTCTTTTTAAGAAAATTACAGAATACAATAATCAGCCTCCAAAAGGTCCATCACCTTTATAATTATAGCCTACATGCACAATAATTGATAATAAAGCCAACTCAAAATTTGACTGTAGAAGTCTCATTGAAGCTGATGAAAATCAAACCCTACCCTAACATACTCACAGAAAATCATGAATTTTCTATCAGAGTGATAGCTGACTGAACAGAGCAGCAGGCCAGCTGCAGAAAATACATCTCTATGGCAACTTCTCTGTCCCTGCTTTTGTGCAACAGACTTGAGGCTAAGTTCAGCCAGGATAACTGGCATATCTCAACTGAATCCCTTATCTTGTATCTTATGCTGCTGAAGTGTAGCTACTGTACATTACCTCATGTAAATTAATAAAAATAATTCAATCAAAAGAGGAGAGGACAGTATGGGCAGTAGTCAGGGAGAGCGACGTGATGGAAGCCTCCAGAGATCACAGTGGATGATGCGTTGTTGTGTTGCACCTTCAGCTTTATAATACAAGTAACAAGCAACACTGACAGAAAATGACAGTAGTTAAACATCAGAGCTGCAGAGGCAGCCTTTCATAGCAGCATGTCCATGATCACCAAATTCCCTGGAAACAAGCACTGTTTTTAAAGATGCACACTTCAACAAAGTGGTTCGATTTGTGCTTCAGGGTGGGGAACAGCAACTGAGAAATGCTCGTGTAAAACAGCTGCTTCAGGCTTTCATGAAGAAAAAACTGCTTGAAAGCGGACTCACAAGAGTCCCATTACCATGGTATCTTCGAGGTCAACATACCTTTGTTTCTGAAAGAGGACTCTCAGTTTCCTTCATCTCGAAGCTGAATCAACATTTCCATAAAACCTGTGCCAGAGCAGTGTCTCGGTTGTGTAAGATTATGTAAAGATCCATTTCAAAGTGTGGGCTAAGAAATGCTGATTTGCATTATCTCTGTTGATGAACACAAACGTGAACATGTGGTACGATATCTTTGTTGACGTACTTCTGCCTGCCAAATGAAAAATACACAATCTTGTAAATTGAATCTACTTTCTGCCTGGATGAACAGAAAAGGCCTTTCCATCTAATCTCACTCTTTTATTCTGTCACTCCTTTAGCCTATTCTTTGTTCCCCTCCTGTCTTAATTTGTTTTAGTACCATATCTTCTTCCTGCACACTCTCTCTTTGCTTTTCAAAGACTTTTTCCACTAATTCTATTCGATTCGTTCCTCCCTCACTTGGTTTCAATTAGTACTCTTGTCCATTTCTTATCACCTGGCCTTAATTCCTCCTTCTCACCCTTCATCCTTTCAACTCGAGGTTCTCGTTTTAATTTTCCCCATTTGCTTTTCTTTTTGCTGGCACAACTGCTCTTTCTCTTCTCTCTCTGTTTGCCTCATTATCTCCCTCTCCTCCTCATGTAGTCTATCTTCTTCCCTTCCTCACCCTGTCTACCCAACTGTCTGAATTTATGTGCACATCATTGCAGTGTCATCCAACTGTCCATGCCATCACTCCTTCCTTTGTTAATTCTCCACTGGGAAGGTTTGATTTTCTATGTTAAAGAAAACCCTAAGAGAAATTTCAAAAAGAAAGAAAACTTTTTTTTTCTTTTAAATCCAGTGTTTAATTCCAGGCAGCACAGGGACTCGGTAATTATCACTGTTAACACAAAAGAAAGATGATGGAGTTTTTTTTTCTTCTCTGAGAAGTTCCCATGCTCCTCATGGGTTTCTCATGAAAAATACAGCACATTACTCTACTGTAGATATCAAATAATTATTGCCTGTGTGTGACATACAAGTGACATGTGTCCTGTCATCCTTGTAGTGCTTGCTTAAATTGGGTTCTGCTCTTGCTCATCCTGCACTGTACAAGTAAATATCCACCCATCCTTTAGACCAGCCATTCCCAAACTTAACAATACCAAAGCCCATTTTTAAATGTGAAAAAATATCTGTGGCCCATGCAAACCTTTAAACACCACTTTGTTCAACATACAAGACTAAAAGCTACATTCCAATATTAATATGAGGGGTTAACAAATAAGGTGATACTTGTCACATTAAGTTAAGATGACAGTAAAATAACACTTGATTGGTTTGTTTTATTATCTCTAAATATTTCTCAAATCATGTAATAAATATTTTACAGTAATATAAAAACATATTTTTTAAAAATCGAGTCTTTAAAACACATATGTTTATTTTTAATGACCTCGCACGGCCCACCTGCAGTACCACGACGGCCCACCAGGGAGTCGCGGCCCACACTTTGGGAATCACTGCTTTAGACAGATAAATGTTGGACAGGAAGATATTTCTTCCTTTCAAAGACAAGAAAAAGTTCTGGAAATGCATTGATTATTTTCAGTTTATATATTAATTCTAATTTGATATTAATTTTAATGGAGATTATTTCTAATCTGCATTAGTTGTGTGAAAAAGAAAGCGCACCCTTTTGCAGTTCTATGGTGTTGTGTTTCATCCTACTTTTTTGTTAAATTGTGTTGTTCATCTGAGGTTATATATATATGTGTGTGTGTGTGTGTGTGTGAGAGTGCGTGTGTGTGTGTGTGTGCGTGTGTGTGTGTGCGCGTGTGCGCGTGTGGGTGTGGGTGTGGGTGTGTGTAGATAGATAAATAGTTGTATCTGGAAATAAGTAGGTCATTTTTACAATCTGATAGCTGGGATAAAATGATTTTAATGAATGCTGTTAGTGATAATGGGCACAGTAAAACCCATCTGTGCTATACATAAAAATGGATGGATTACGTCGGGAAACCAACATAGTCCATCCTATAAATATCTTTTTTCACTATGCATCTTAATAATTTTCTTCAGTCTTGGATTTCTCTACTGTGAATGGTCTAGTAATCAGTGATCAGTATGTATATATATATATATATATATATATATATATATATATATATATATATATGACCCCTCAGCCCAGCCTGTAGTTTGGAGAAACAAGAAATGATGGGATCTAGGTGACAGTCTATGGGTGAAATCTGTGGGTTAGTTGGACAGACATGGCTACAGAAAAGGATGTCATGAACGGCAAGTTTATTTTAAGATGCTGCCAGATGGTTCAAAAAAGTTATTTGCATTTATTGTCACTGTGAATTGAGTTACCACCACAGTATCTCAAGTCCAAAATACCAATTTCTGGCAAAACACACTGGTGATGGGGACAACCCTCTTCCCCCACACCAGAAGCAGACCACCCTAGACAATATACCACAAGGAGTCAGCTTTCAATGGCAATAGCTAAATGAGTAGCTAATGCTTGCAGACTTATTAACACTGTGGAGGATGGGGGTCTGCTCGAAATAATTTGCACCGCATCCAAAGACTGCACAGATGAGTTGCCACTGCGACCTATCATTATAAGCAACATATGCGCCTTGTATGACGCTGAGAAAGTGGAGGAGTTGCTGGGCAGACAAACACAGCAGCGCTCACTGGAGACTTAATCACAGCTACCTAGGAGTCACGGCACATTATTTTGACACTCTGCGGGAACTTCAGTTGCATGCTTTGACAGTTATGAACATAGAGGAGAAGCACTTTGCCAATGCATGTGCTGATCACTTTTTGCAAGTAGCTAGACAGTGGGATGATGTCCCACACACCATCACCACTGACAGTGCCCGAAACATGCCTGCAGCAGCTTTCTAACTGCCCTTTGAGCACATGCCTGGCTTTACGCATAGCCTCCACAAAACCATAGGCTCTCTCTGTGGAACAGTGCATTTGACCGCGCAGTGGCAAAATGCAGAAAAGTCATGGACCATTTCAAATATATCCCAGAAAGGACAGCAGAGCTCTAACAGCAGCAAATTTCACCTGGTCAAAATAAGGAATCAGTCACACAGAAGGTGTGAACAAGCTGGAACAGTTCTCTGGAGATGATCAAGCGTGTTCTGAGGAATCAAGATCCACTTAGAGATGCACTGGCCCTACAAGCAACCAACGTTACCATGCCAACAACAGCTGAGCAGGATAAACTGAAGAAGCTGGAGACTGTACTGGAGCATTGCTGGTAGTGGTATTGTTGTGTTTAGCATGCATGGTTATTTCTTTATCAGAGTGGGACTGTGTCAGACGTGGTAATTTTATAACTTTGCTTGAACACACACACACATACATATAAAAGAACTCACTCTCAGGTTTATGTAGTAGGTTCCTAGTTTGCTTCCTTTATAGCAACAGAGAAAAAAAATGAGTGGAAAGAAATAGCATGAACATGATGCCGTCATAGAACTAAATACTTCTGGGAGGAAAAAAGTTTGTTTCCTGCTCAGTGGTGCTCCCAGCATGATGTCATCTTTCACGAGTGATGGAGAGCTCTGAGGATGACCCAGCTTGCATGGTAAGATTCGAGGAGACCTTCAGAGCAGACATTGAGAAGCACAAGGAAAAAAACTAACATCACATGACTGAAGGTTGCCACAGCACTGGATCCCGGGTTTAAGGATCTCAAGTGTCTGAGCAAACCTGACAGGTGCAGCTGAAGTCACTCAGTGCCTTGCTCAGGACAAGAGAGAGGTCTGAATAGTCACAACAACCAGTGATGCTTGAGCCACCAGAAAAAAGATCAGTCCTCACATTTGCCCTAGAATCTTCATCTGGTGAAGAGGAGGAACCCAATGAGGAATGTGTGGAGCACATTGACTCTATTGACACGGAGGACTGTCCCCAGCAGTGGTGGTCCAAACTTAAAGGGACACACACTGAGAAGGCCTTTCTTACAAGTACTTGACAACACACTACCACATCTGTACCCTGTGAAGGTTTTTTTTTTCCTGTCTGGACATGTGCAAAAGAAATGAGCTGCTTTGTCATCGGAAAAAAATGTAAACAGGGTGTTTAAGCAACTTCTGTTTAAGCAACTGGCACAGAGCAAAGAAGGTAATGGGGACAGCCCACACAGCCTACTGTATGGTGCAGGTCCTTTCTTTGGTGGTGTTTTCATGTTCATTTTATCAGGAGAAGAAATGCAGAGAAGGGAAGGAATGAGACTGACATTCAAGTATAAACTCCAGCCTAACTGCATTATATAGGCTAAGTCCATACTGTACACATATTATCTTATTTTGATCCCACTTAGTACAAACAGGGAAGTGTATGTTTTTCCCTCATGTGTCAGATTTTTGGCTTGAAGTGTGAAGGATCCAGAGAAGGATCAGGGAGTGGTGTGATTTTGTTTTGTGATGAACTGCTTCAAAACAAGAGATTTTTAATTGGACATTATTTTGTGTTATAATTATTCAGATCAACATCAGTTGTTGCTTGTTGAGCCAGAGTTTGCCATTTAGACTTTAAGGATTTGTTTTTGGCATTTAATAATAAAACAACAACAATTTGTTAAGAGCAAAGATGATTGTCTGCTTTTGTATTTTTGCAGTTTGAAATGTACATATATATATTAAAAGCATTTCAGCAGTTTGGGAAAAGCATTTCAGCTGGATACCAAGAAAAAGAGTGACAAGTCCATGATGCGCAAGATGAATATTCTACTTGGATACATCACAAGTGCTGTGATATTATTCACCCAAGTTCTTCAAACAGAACATACAGCCTAATTTAGTTGTAAAGCCTGACCAAAATTATACAAAGACAGAACGAAAACTGAAAATGCAATTTCTTTGCAAACTGACAACAGAGGTGAGTGAACAAGACAACAAAGAAGAACAAAGAAGCTGACACCATCTGCCTTGCTGTTCTTCATCACTTCTCCTGCATATATTTACACACACAAACATGCAAAAGCACACAAACACATTCTCTACACTCACCACCACCTCAAGCATATAGCACTACAAGACACAATTATTGTTTTAATGCAATACTGCACAAAGATGAACAAAAATCTCCAGCACTTTGGTACTTTCTAATGTCAGGGTGAGTAGATGTGAAGAGGCTAGTTTGTACTTTAAGTTTGTTCACGACTTGATCAGCAGAGATCACAGACAGTGCACATAACATCATTTGACATTTTAAGGAACTTTTTTTTTTTAGTCTTTGTTGTGTCTAAAACCAGGAGTTGATACATGCATTTTCTTATAATATTCTGGCGCCATATGGTCAGAAGTGGGATTGGTTGATACGCAGATTGGCTTTAAACCTAAGACCAGAGGTCTGTTTCAGAAAGAACGTTCAATAAACTCTACTCAGAGTTGACAAACCCTGAGTTAAGAAACTGAGTTTGTTGACTCTGACTTACCACGACATATGGAGAGATCATCGATGGAGCTCTGTTTTCAGGATTCACCATGGGAACATCAAGTAAACCAGAGGTGGTGATGTAAACTGCTGTCCTGCAGGTTTTGCATGTTTCCCTGCTTTAACACACCTGATCCTAATTAATGGCCGTCATCATCTTGTCATCAAGGTCAGCACATGTCTGTTAATGACACATCCACTTGTATCAGGATGTGAAGAAGGAGGGAAACATCTAAAACCTGCAGGACAGTGGCCCTCGAGGACCGACTTTGGACACCTCTGAAGTAAACAGTGTTGCAAACCTGCAATTCTTCTATATAGAATAGAGCTTTTATTGCAATTGCGTGGCTTTTTTGTAGAAATGTAACTCAGCTGCAGAGGTGAAGGAAAGACTTTTGATGTGGGTAAAAATTGCAGAGCAAGTAAATGCATAATTTAATATTTATTGGTAGGTGAAAATCTGCTTGCAAAAAAAAAAAAAAAAAACAAAGAAACTTTAAAGCAATAGGAGATGAAGTATGCAAACGTATTTCAGACAGGTAGCTCGAACGTAACAGGCTCAGCTGTACTCACTTTAAACACATTTCACCCTAGTGAGGGAAACATCTTTCAAGAAGCATAGATGGGAATCTGGGTGCAGTCAACACATCTAGAGACAATCCTAAAGGAAGGTTTCTTCACTCACAGCATGTGGAGGCAGGAGGCTAATAAAAATATATTTTAAATAATTAATTTTATCAACTTCTAAATCATGTAGGTTTCCATCGTTGTGAAACAGAAAACTCAGCGTTCCCCTTTTGAACATAACCTGGTTTCTGAACCAGGCCCCAGAAAAACAAAATAAAGGCCCAGGGCAAGTGATCTGATGCGCACAAAGTCACATGTCCAGCACCATTGGATGAGAAACATTCATACGTCATGTCCCTCTCCTCTGGATGACCGTGCCCCCATGTAGGTGAAAAGAAATACTATAAATATACCAGCAGCAAGGTGAAAAAAAAAGATGAATAGCTGAAAGCTGTTGTTTTTTTCTCGTGAAAAAATAAAAATCCTGATTCGCATTTGTGTTTTATAAGAGAGGAGGACAATAACAGTAAAAGTAGATTTGTGGTGTCACATAATCCACAGTGTAAATGGTAAAACTGTGGGACCCAGCCAGCCAGTTGTGTTAAAAGTCATAGTAGTGGAATGTGATACTTCACTGAAAGGACAGTGTCTGAAAAAGTGCTTCACAATATCTGAAAAAATGTATCTTCATTGCAACATGTGATAAAAGCAATTAAAAATTAGAATAATTTTAAAAAATGCAATAATTGGTTCATTAATATATTTCTAAGAGCCATGCAGTTTCTTTGAATACCAAAAATATATTTGCCTAATCAGATGGACACTTATTGCCCTAATTTTTTAATTTTATTTCTAATTTTAATTTTATGAAGTTTCATGAGGTAACAATAGATATTGTAATATGACACCTCAAAACTGCCGTAACAACTCCCGTGTCCTGTTTGCTACAGTAAACAGATTAACAAACCCTCCAGTTTCACAGCCCTTAGAACTCATTTCTACGTCAAAGTGTAATGAGTTTGCAATATGCTTTAATGACAAAGTTCAATGTATTAAAAATTCAATAATTTCCACAACACAAACAATTACTCTTCTGCCAACTAGACACCTAGAGCTGACACATTTCTCATCTGTAACTGATAAAACAGTCAAAGACATCATCTGCAGTCTGAGTCCATCAACGTGCTGCCTTGATGATTTGCCCAACTCGATTTCTACAGTCTGTGCTGAGCAGCTTGTTACCACAACTCACTGAATTAACCAACATCTCACTTCAGACTGGAACATTCCCAGAGGCCTTAAAAACTGCTGTCATTAAGCCTCATCTAAAGAAGAGAACTATCGGCTCATATCAAACCTCTCATTTCTTGGCAAAGTCCTAGAAAAAGTGACATATCAACATCTTACTGACTTTCTCCTGTCTAACAATGTTTTTGATAGTTTTCAATCAGGCTTCAGGCCCCACCACAGTACCGAGACAGCCCTGATCAAGGTGACAAACGACATTCGCCTGAACACAGATGCAGGCAAAGTCTCACTCTTAGGGTGAATTCCAATTCCTCCCTTAACCCTCAATCTCAACCCTCGCCCTTAACCCTCAATTTTTGGCCCTCAATCTTAACCCTCGAAAGTAAGTGTAAGGGCTATCTTGTGACTTAGAAATGGGACACCCCTCAAGTCCAGTTTCGTCTTCAGACTGAAATGTATCGCAGCCCATGTTGTCTCTGTATTCCCTGAAATGACACAGGGATAACATTAAAAAAAAGTGCTGTATATTCTCTAAATAATATTAGCAAATAACACAATGGAGGATACATTATTCAGTTCTCCGTCGCTACACAAAAAGGTATACAAGTAACGTGAAGCCGGGTCGGGACTGCTGGGCCGGGACCGCCGGGCCGGGACCGCCGGGCCGGCAGCAAACATCGTAAAGTAAAAAAATAAATGTTACGCATTTATTTCTGTTATGTTAACGATGTTAATCCATGAAAAAAGTCTCAAACAAAGACAATAAGATGGTTTCGTAACATTTATATCTTTAAGAACTACGAAGATACTTACATTTGTAGCTAGCTTTTTTTGTCGCCATCTTTTTCGAAGATATCTTGGCTAAATTATCCAGTGCCTTCTGAGTAGCCCCTACTCCCAAGGGTGGTGCCAGAGAATCTCAATTTTGAGGGTGATACGGCCCTCAAACTTGTCCCTCAATTTGTCGTTCTTAGAATTGGGACAGCACTTGCATTTAGCGGGAACACGCATTTTTGAGATTGAGGGTTGAGATTGAGGGTTAAGGGAGGAATTGGAATTCACCCATAGTTTTGCTTGACTTAAAGGAGCAATAAGTGGAAATCCATTATTTAAGACTGAAGGAATTAAAAAATTGCTACATGGAGAACGAGAGGTGTAATTTCATCTGGAGTATAGGATGACGTCACACACCCGCTCTCTGTGTTGATCTCCAGCCTCAAGTTTACAAGCCGGTCCGGCCGCGCGTTCATGTGCGTTCATGTGAAACTCCGCCTCCTCCCTCCTCCCCCCTCCCTCTCTATAAAACGTGACAGCCAGTGAGTAGTGACGGCGGCAGCATTTTAGAAATCAAATGGCAGACAGCGGAACAAAACCTTCCAATGAAGACGCGCAGGAGCAGACAAAAAAAAAACGGTCATTGGCAAAGAAATGGTCCGATAAAGAAAGAGATAAAACGAGAATTAACATTGGCCTGGCGTTTCCGAGGTGGAGGGAGCTACGAGAGCTAAAGGGGCTACAGTCGGACTCGGAGCTGGCTCTTCTTCTCCTTGACAGGCAAGTAACACCATAAAGTCAAATGTCTGTTTTATTGTCTGTGTTACAGTAACTTTACACACTTGCCGCTATATTGCATGAGTATGTAGCATGGGTTAATGTCCGGAGCTGGAGTTATTACCAGCTCGGTCCTCAGCGTTACGGTTGTGTTTGGTGAGTAGCCCGACAGGCAGCTAACATTTAACATTTGCTCTAAATAGTTAGATCAAAATCAAAACATAACGTGCGGTCAAAAGTAGTAAAACAAACTTTGCAGTACTTGGCTGAATTCACATATATTAGCAGAACACACGTAGCCTACGTCTTAGTCTGGTCATATTTTCAATGTAACGCTAGTTTTAGCAAATGTTGGAAGGTAAATAAATAAGTTATAGGCATAAATAAATAGAAACGGACAAAACTACTACAACCGTTGCCTTTTTTATTTTATTTAGACAGTTTTAGCAACTATTACGATATCCACAAAATTACTTTTCAGCTATTAGCGGCTAATTTACCGGTAGATTGTATTTGCAGGAAAGCTATTCACTGCCGTCATATTGTTACTAACGTTGAACTGTCTGCTAACGCAATTAGCGGCGAATAGATAACGTTTGATGCTAATGGTGACTCACTAAATTAATGACATAAAGATTAATTTACGGACAAACCAGTATAAACATTATAATGTTATAAATGACTTACTTTGTTACTCGCCATGGTGATGTTTTGCTCGGTGTAGGTAGATCTTCGAAGCGAGCGGGGGTGTAGTGGGGGAGTGTGTGGAGGGGGGGGGGGGGGGGGTTGGTGGCGAGCAGAGGCAGAGGGAGGTGTGGCTAATGGCACACTTTGTTTTGGTCTACAGGCAGTGCTCAACAGCAAACCTAGCGGTGAAATGATTTCGCTTTTTGCTCCTTTAAGCGCTGCCTTTGACACAGTTGACCATGCAATCTTATTACAGAGATTAGAAGACTGGGTGGGAATCTCTGAAATAATTTAAACTGGTCCTACCTCAGAGACAGGAGATACTTTGTTGAAATTGGTAACTGTGTCTCAGACCAAATGGCCATTACCTGTGGGGTTCCTCAGGGGTCAATCCTGGCACCCCTGTTGTTCAGTCTGTACATGCTTCCATTAGGCCAGCTAATACGCAGCTGTAATGTGTCCTACCACAACTATGCAGATGATACTCAGATCTATGTGTCACTGACAGCAGGAGAACATTGGCCTGTAAATTCATT
The DNA here is from genome assembly GCA_018398805.1 of Hirundichthys speculiger. Lineage (NCBI taxonomy): Eukaryota > Metazoa > Chordata > Actinopteri > Beloniformes > Exocoetidae > Hirundichthys > Hirundichthys speculiger. Next base: position 4,921,441 of record JAGFBZ010000648.1, read on the forward strand.
GTGTCACTGCATCGAACAGATCAGTGTTTGGATGCAAAACAACTTTCTGCTGCTAAACTCAGACAAAACTAAAATCATTGTTTGTGGCCCACAGAAACAATGAGAAAGTGTCATCAGTCACCTTCAGACAGTCTCAAGCTCAGAAATTTAGGGGTAATATTGGATTCAGACTTGAACTTTAACAGCCACAATAAAGTAATAACATCAGCAGCTTTTTACCATCTAAAAAACATTGCCAGAATCAAAGGAATAGAATCTGAACCAGATTTAGGAAGACTAATCCATGCGTTTGTCTCCACCAGGTTAGATTACTGTAACGGCCTGCTCACTGGGCTCTAAACAAGCTGTAAGACAGCTGCAGTACATCCAGAACGCTGCTGCACGAGTCCTGACTAGAACCAGGAAATATGACCATATTAGTCCAGTCCTGAGGTCTCTGCACTGGCTTCCTGTCACTCAGAGAATAGACTTTAAAACAGCTCTACTTGTGTACAAGTCTCTCCATGGTCTAGCCCCAAAGTACATCTCTGACATGTTAGAGCCATTTGAACCAACCTGGACTCTGAGAACCTCAGGGAGTGGTCTCCTGCTGGTTCCCAGAGTCAGGACTAAACAAGGTGAAGCTGCATTTCAGTTTTATGCTCCTAACATCTTGAACAGTTCCAGAAGATGTGACAGGCCTCAAGTCTGACAATTTTCAAATCCAGGCTGAAAACAGCTCTGTTTAAATGTGCATATGAAAACTGAAAGGATTTTATCTACACTCTTCATTTTTAATTTAATTTTTTTTAATTAATTTTTTTATTTAATTTATTAATGATTATTTTTATGCTTGTATGGAATGATTCTATTTGCCTTCTTGTGATTTTATGCATCTGTAAAGCACTTTGAATTGCCTTGTGTACAAATTGTCCTCTACAATTAAACTTGCCTTGCCTTGCCTCTGGCCACTTGGTTACGTCATTCATCCATTTTGACTGGTGCAGACTGAATGAACATTTCTCCATCTGGATATATCTGCTCAACAGAACCTGTAGACGAGAACAATAGACCAGTGTTGTATAGAAAAACTTTCTTGATCATTTTAGTGGAACATCTTCATCACAAAATGGAAGGACTGCAATAGAGTGTGTACTTGACTCCGACCAAGGGCTCACACAGCAGCACCAACTCTTGACTTTGGGGGTTTCTGACATACCTTCGTCATCCAATGAACAACCAATCAAATTTCTCCCTGATTGCTACACAAGTGAGCCAAGTGCTTTGAAATGTCAGCAGAATGACCTAAATGATTCTAAAAACACCTTGGGCCCTATCTTGCACCTCCCAATACCCAATACCCAATACCCATTACCTGCAAATCTCAGATTTAGGAGCCTCTGCCAACCGAAATGCAATCTTCCACCTCCCAAAACCTGTTACCCATTTTGCCGTCTCCCTTAAGCACATTGTGGGCGCGGCAATGGGCGTGTCTCCTGCGCTTTCCACGAATTCGGTATCTTGCGGTACCTGTATCTCGCAGATTTTGGGTATTGGGTAATGGGTGGTCTGACCACCCATTACCCAATACCCAAAATCTGCGAGATACAGGTACCGCAAGATACCGAGTTTGTGGAAAGCGCAACTGGCATGTCGGCGCGTAAAAGAGCGCGTCCAAATCCTGTCATTGCGCGTCCACCCAGTCACATGTGGACTGCACAACCGGCTCTACCTCTCGATTATGCATCACTGTATTACTTTCATACGTTATTATTCTCTTAAGGGCAGATGATTTCTGTACAGCTGTGACATGATATCATTCAGATGTTTGCTGTGGAGGAAACGAGGAGATCACAGAACTCTGTTGTGAAAAAAGCACCGCTTCCAGCGGCTATGCGTCTTGGCGCAGCTGTGCGTCTTTGCGCAGGGGATATGTTCAAGATAACTCAAAAAGTTATGGATGGATTTTGATGACATTTTCAGGAGTTGTCAGAAATGTGAAAAGGAAGAACTGATTTTATTTTGGGTGTGATCCGGAAAAAATCCTGGATTCTGGATCACTTTCAAATTTTCGATAACATTGCGCTGTTTAGTTGTTTCTTGAACCCTAAAGCAACCACAATGGAGACAGGAAGGGAGTTCTGGAATTTTAAGAGTTTAATTCTCTCAGATGTAAAAAAAGGAGGATTCGAGGGTTGGCAGCCAAACCAACAATCCAGGGGACGACGAAGGCAAGGAGGTGGCACTGCGAATGGCTGGATCAGGCGTTTCTATGGGAGGATCTGGAGACGAGTCTGGTTGAATGATGACTGAACAGGTACAGGTGTGCATTGCCACACCTGGGCTGCTCGTCGGATGGGAAGGTGAAATAGAGGTGGATCTGAGTGTCTATGTAGAGGATTGAAGGTGGCGCAGTGGGTTGTGCGCAGGAGCCCCAGAGGTGGAAGGTTGCGGTTCACAACCTGGCTTGAGACCGTAACATACGCTCAATGGGGTCGGAAATTTTGTTTCTCAACATCTCCGATAATTATTGCCCACAGCTCATTAAATTTCACTCAGGTATTGACACTGAAAACCTCTATGAAATTTCAGAGGCTGATCCGGATCTGATCCAGAAGGCGGATTTTATCTCAATCTGTAAATCTCTATATGGGAGAACTGCTGTGCTTGGCGGAGGTCTGCGCTCTCTGAGTGCTTTTCTAGTTAAGAAATGCTTTCCTGGAAGCTCACCGGCTCTGTTTTTTTTTCTGAGCAGTTTGTTGGAACTTCTTGGAGTACAAAAGAAATGATTAAATCATTTGCTCCACATTAGTTAGAGCTAGTTATGTATATATCAGTGCAGAGGAGGAGGAAAAAAGAGGAGGAAGCTCTACAGCAGAGTCCCAGACCAGCTGCCCATGAGAGCTGCTCTGATCTGGGTGAAAAGACGTTCCATAGCAGTTTGCAGGTACCGCAACCTGCTCTTAAAGGCAATGGCTACTGACGCACTGATTGGTTAAACAGGTGGAACGCCCTAACCACTCCCATGCATAATGTGTGCATAATATAGTGGTTTTTGCAGGTAAGATCGTGGGTTTTGGGAGGTGGAAGATTGCGTTCTTTGTGGGGGAACGCCCCTCCCAATACCTAATATCCCTTAATAGCAGGTTTTGGAGGTTTGGCGCAAGATAGGGCCCCTTGTGTCAGTTATTTTCTCATTACAAAGACTCTACTCTAAGGGCCCTATCTTGCGCCAAACCTCCAAAACCTGCTATTAAGGGATATCAGGTATTGGGAGGGGCGTTCCCCCACAAAGAACGCAATCTTCCACCTCCCAAAACCCACGATCTTACCTGCAAAAACCACTATATTATGCACACATTATGCATGGGGGTGGTTAGGGCGTTCCACCTGTTTAACCAATCAGTGCGTCAGTAGCCATTGCCTTTAAGAGCAGGTTGTGGTACCTGCAAACTGCTATGGAGCGTCTTTTCATCCAGATCGGAGCAGCTGTCATGCGCAGCTCGTCTGGGACTCTGCTGTAGAGCTTCCTCCTCTTTTTTCCTCCTCTTCCTCTGCACTGATATATACATAACTAGCTCTAACTAATGTGGAGCAAATGATTTAATCATTTCTTTTGTACTCCAAGAAGTTCCAACAAACTGCTCAGAAAAAAATAGAGCTGGTGAGCTTCCAGGAAAGCATTTCTTAACTAGAAAAGCACTCAGAGAGCGCAGACCTCCGCCATGCACAACAGTTCTCCCATACAGCGATATACAGATTGCGATAAAATCCGCCTTCTGGATCAGATCCGGATCAGCCTCTGACATTTTATAGAGGTTTTCAGTGTCAATACCTGAGTGAAATTTAATGAGCTGTGGGCAATAATTAACGGAGATGTTGAGAAACAAAATTTCCGGCCCCATTGAGCGCGTGTTACAATCTCAAGCCGGGTTGTGAACCGCAACCTTCCATCTCTGGGGCTCCTGCGCACAACCCACTGCGCCACCTTCAATCCTCTACATAGACACTCAGATCCACCTATGTTTCACCTTCCCATCCGATGAGCAGCCCAGGTGTGGCACTGCACACCTGTACCTATTCAGTCATCATTCAACCAGACTCGTCTCCAGATCTTCCCACAGAAACGCCTGATCCAGCCATTCGCAGTGCCACCTCCTTGCCTTCGTCATCCCCTGGATTGTTGGTTTGGCTGCCAACCCTCGAATCCTCCTTTTTTACATCTGAGAGAATTAAACTCTTAAAATTCCAGAACTCCCTTCTTGTCTCCATTGTGGTTGCTTTAGGGTTCAAGAAACAACTAAACAGCGCAATGTTATCGAAAATTTGAAAGTGATCCAGAATCCAGGATTTTTTCCGGATCACACCCAAAATAAAATCAGTTCTTCCTTTTCACATTTCTGACAACTCCTGAAAATGTCATCAAAATCCATCCATAACTTTTTGAGTTATCTTGAACATATCCCCTGCGCAAAGACGAACAGCTGCGCCAAGACGCATAGCTGCTGGAAGCGGTGCTTTTTAAAATTCTGCAGAACGGATCATTGGATGAGCATTGAGCCAGATGAACACGTATGATGACATCTACCTTCTACCAGTGAGCGCATCTCGGGTGCTCCAGTGCACAAGGAGAGGGTCAGAGGGAGGCGCACAGTACAAGAAACTCCACAACAGAGTTCTGTGATCTCCTCGTTTCCTCCACAGCAAACATCTGAATGAGATCATGCCACAGCTGTACAGAAATCATCTGCCCTTAAGAGAATAATAACGTATGAAAGTAATACAGTGATGCATAATCGAGGGGTAGAGCTGGTTGTGCAGTCCACATGTGACTGGGTGGACGCGCAATGACAGGATTTGGACGCGCTCTTTTATGTGCCGACATGCCAGTTGACACCACATGACACCAGATTTTGGGTATTGGGTAATGGGTGGTCTGACCACCCATTACCCAATACCCAAAATCTGTGAGATACCAGTACCACAAGATACCGAATTTGTGGAAAGCGCGAGAGACACGCCCATTGCCGCCCCCACAATGTGCTTAAGGGAGCCGGCAAAATGGGTAGCAGGTTTTGGGAGGTGGAAGATTGCATTTCGGTTGGCAGAGGCTCCTAAATCTGAGATTTGCAGGTAATGGGTATTGGGTATTAGGTAGCAGGAGGTGCAAGATAGGGCCCTAAATGTTATGTAATAGCTATTAGCAAAGAGACAATGCAGGTACCCATTTTTGCCAGCAGCTGGCAGTGATGAACTATTTCAGAGGGCTCGGGGAGATCTTCAACTCTTAAACACCTAATTAACTTGGCCGTGCTGGAATTCTATGTACTGTATGATAAAATGTTGAAGAAGTAATTTCAGGAACACTCAGACATTATTTCAGATTTCTGTGACGACACTGACTTCTTTTAAACTTAATTTGTTAAGCTGAAGAATGAACAGTGCATTGCCAGACAATGTCCTTCTTTTATGATGGGATTGTGGTCCATGTAACAAGAGATATTTCTCAACCTCATTGATCAATATTTCTTCATCCATTTTTAGAGGCAGTGCAACTACTGCATAAAAGCACAGAAAATGTCATTCAAATTTCTCAGTCATCATTTGAAAACAGAGCGGTGCTGAGAAACATCATGGAGCACCAAAGTGCCACCAGACAATGACGTGTCCTTTCCATAAGTCTTCACTGACTCCCTTTTCAGTTTCATTCAAAACTTTGATTTTCTGCAGACATGTTTTGCGCTATAGAATGATGTTATTATGCGAAAAACAAAAACTATTGCTTTCTTCCTCTTTTGTCAGTTTGTCTTTGTTCCTTTGTAACAGGTGTTCTAGCATCCACTTCTCTCAGCATCCTTTTTTTTCTGCCTTGTGATTTGGATACATTTGCCCTTCTCATTCATTCTGACTCTGATTTATTTTGCATGCATTTGTATTGCATGAACAGAGCATATAGTATCTGCCTTGGTTTGTTTAGTTCAGTGTGTTGGTATAATTGCCTTCAAACTGTATGACATGGGTCACACATTTTGAGTTTCCTAGCCATAGGTTTCTGACAGTAGTTTGCTGGTATTTTGGTTCATTCCTCCGGACAGAACTAGTGGAACTGAGTCAGGTTTGTTGACAGCTTTGCTCACAAGCCATTTCAGCTCTGCCCACAAATCTCATGTAGGTCTAAGATCACAGCTTTGTGATGGCCACTCCAGAACGTTGACTTTGTTGTCCGTAAGCCACTTCTTAACTTACTTTTTTTTTACAGCTAAAAATAAAGTTTATGTGTCTTTTTATAAAGTGTATGTAAAATATTGTGTTCAACTATGTGTATGTGTGTGTGAGAGAGAGAGACCCCAGTGCTGCATTTCTCTCAGGTAACTTTTTACAGGGACTTTTGTATGCCTCTGAAGGTGATCAGTCTGACTCTAACTCTGACAGTCCACCGACCTTGTGACGCTCTTCACGGCATACAATACTTTCTTTGAGGCTTTAGGAAAGTTGTGGTTAAATCCCTCTCTCCCAAGTTGCTGCCTCAAACCTTCTTTTGAAGTTAGAGTTTCTACATTGTTAGATGAAGTTCTGCTTTTAATTAAGGCTCATTTTCTTTTTCCCACTTAACAGGCTACCTCAAACTTCTTTTCTTTTCTCATATGTCTCATTATTGTCATTCTTGTAATGCTGTTCTCTTGCAATCTCACTTTCTAGCTCCACAAAATAAATTATCTCCATGATTGTTGAATGCTTGATGTGTTGCTGATGGGAGATTCTGATTCTGCTAATCTTTCAGGTTGGCTTCTGTTAATTCCCACTGGCTACAAAAATGACCAAAAATATTAACAGGGCACTTTACCATGAGTTAAGTAAATATTAAAGTTCAAATAAAGAAATAGAAAAAGAAATAAATGAGGTGTTCTTGATTTAATTTTAATTTAGTTATCAAAAATGGGGCTAATATGAAGTCCTGTCTAACCTGATTGCCTTCATATTGGTCTCTGTGATTTTAATCTGTGTTGTCTGACTGTTAAATTCTCAGTAGCACATTAGTGAAGGCCCCACATTAGACAGAAATAAAGCAGGTGGTTCATGTGTTTCATCAGTGTTTCGGTCTTCAGTAGGGTTAGCCATACAGTTCTATACCCCAGCTGCAATTAAAAATTAGTTACTGAACTCAAGTAAGATCCATCCAACCTTTCATTTTCTATATTCCCTTCATCGTGTTCAGGGTCACACTTGCGCTGGAGCTGTCATTGGTTGAGAGGTGGGACTCGCACAAAACAGTTAAACAATCTATCACAGGGCCACAAAAAGAAATGGCACAAACAAGCTGAGTTTAGGAATCAGAATTAACTTTATTCAATCAGCTCTTTCTACATTGATCTCCTTTGTCAGGGCTTGTACAGGGCTTTGTCCCCACTTCTATAGGTCTCCTCTTTGACCTGGGGCAACTTCTTTTGCTCGGCTGTGAACCAAGGTTTGTTGCTGCTGGATGTGCAGACAGTCTTGGTCTGCACACACATGCTTACTTTTAGAAAGCGTAAAGTAGCATCGATCATTTGTGCCTGCTATTGAAAAAAAAACAATGAACGTTCCATCATCGATCCCAGTGAGACAAGTGTATATCATTTCAACTGACTGAGCGAGCTCACAGAGCTCCAGCGGACAACACGAGGCAACTAAGATGCTCCAAAAGCTAATGATGCCAAGAGATCAAACAAAAGAAAATCTTAGACAGCACTTGAAAAAGCAACTTATACTCCAGCGCTTGTAGGAACACCCAAAGCACTAAAAACTGCAAAAGTTAATCTGTACTATCTTTAAGTAACACATCTATCTTTACAGTGACTGAATGTTTTGCAGTTTCACATCTTTACAACAAAATAAACAGTTGGCAAACTTTTTGAAAAAGGTGAACTGTTTTTAATGAGATCAGGAAGGATTAAAGGAGACAAACTTGACATGGTCGATGGTATAAGCAGCAACTGGGAGACAGTTCACTTCTAATATGGAAGGCCTTTCCCAACTAACATATTAACCCAAATGTGTTGCTTTTACAAATGCTATGACAGTCCTTTTGACCCAAGAGCCACAGTAACATTTTCATGAGCGATCTGTTCTTCGGTAGGAGAGAGGACCTGCTACATAATGAACGCAGGATCTACCACACCCTAATCATCTTCATGCATCTACTTGGGCCGTTCTCAGAACCACACGGTGCCTGATGTGTATTGGTGTACACAGTATGTATTGCATGCTGGTCCAGCAGTCATTTTTAGTCAGTAACTTGGAACTAGTTTACAGATGTACAAATTAGAGACAGGTACTTAACTGAAATCAAACCAGACTCTTCCTTGCTTTAAGCTTACTTCCAGTCAGCATACTGAGATCTAAAGTAGAAAGTAAAGAGCAACAAGATCCTGTCCTGACAGAGTCTCATTGCACCTCTTAAAGAAATAATGTGTACAGAAAACTTGTACACATTATTACACACTGAGACAGATGTTGTGCATTTGTTGCCTTTACTGGAAGAAGAAACTTTAGCCCTGTGTTGCTGAAGGTGACTTTAGGTGAAATCTTTGTCTCTTGGATTATTCATTTGTGAGCAAGTCTCTGTAATATTATAGGTGAGTCTTAAGTCAATAATGATGGGCTGCACATTAAATCTAAGGCAGTGCAAATGTAGGTCACCACCTTGAGAGTGCATTTCTCACTAACAAAATGATCATTGACCTACTCATCTCTGGCGGACTGGCATGAAGCGTCTTGTTCAAGGGCACTTTGACATAAAGTCAGAAGTAAAGGATTGAATCATCAAACCTGCAATTGCCAGATGGCCCTCTCCACCAGCAGACCTTGTAGATTGTATAATTTAGTGTGTCTGGTTTTTTTTGGTCTGGGTTGGCTGCATTTCAGTTAACTTGTCAGCACAAATAAAACCCAAAGAAAAGGAATGAAGACAAAGGTCAGCCTTATAAATGTGATAATTAATATTTATCAGAAAGAGAACATAAAGAGCTTGCACTTGTTATTCAGTCGAAGAAACTCACATGGTTATTAAATTTATCCTTAAATTAATTATTATAATAAATTATTGCAAGAATAATCTCACAAACACAATAAATTTATGATCCTTTGCATCTCATGTATCTCTGTTTCTCTTACATCAACAAACAAAAGGCGAAAGATTTTCAGATGACGTGTATATTGTGAGTCATCAGCAAATGTGGTTGGGGAACAACAGGATTGATTTCTAGCTCTGTTAAGAGCCTTTCTTGTGAATCACCACTGATTTGTGGTCTCTCTCAGAGAATAAAATTCCGCTTTTATCTCCCGATTATGAAATCGTTTCGTAGGGAAACCCTAAAGCTCTGCTTTACTTAGTTAGTTAGTGTCAAATGTGAACGAAGAAAGTCCTTTCTCTTAAACGTTTGTCACCATCTGTCAATAAGATGCCAGTGAGCAAAACATGCGCCCCCTTCTGGAGGCGGCTCATCTCCTGGCCTGATGAAAAACTCAAGGCACCCGTGCCTCGGTCTCTTCAGACTGCAGACGCAGAAGAAGAGCATCATCCAGCTCATGGTTCGAACTGAAGACGCCTCTGGAATGAACTGTGTGTATGTGAAAAAATAATTCAAGTCTTGTCCTTTTGTGAATAAGTTAACAAGTAAAGATTTTGTCATTTACTTTGATGTAAAATGCTAAACAGGATTTGTTAAAACAGTTCAAACTGCTTTTGAAACATTGTTGATACAATTGTGGATACATTTGTTAGAAAATGTAGAATGTAGAAAATGTGTCAAAAAGTTTAAAGTTTTGATTTTAGATTTAAATTGTGTATTCAAATGTTGTTAAAACTAAGCATATTGTGCTTATAAATATAAATAAACTGAACAAAAGATTGAATGAGTGAATGAGTGTCCCTCAGAGAGCTGAGCTACTGGACTGAGCAGAATATCTTAGAAAATTACTCTTACCAATTCAATGCAGAATTTTAGCCCCTCATTTGAACAACATTATTTATGAAATTACTGTCAAACATATGTATTTTCCCTTAACTTTAATTGCAGACAGAAGGAATGTATTTTCCCATTTTCCCAGTTAAATTGCATTTGTTTTTTTCATATACATCCACTCATGTGTTTCAAGCCTACAACACATTACAAAGAGAGTTGGAACCGAGATAATTTAGGGATGGTGATGAGGTAAACAAAAATGTGATGTTTGATGTGATTGTACATAGATTTTGGGGTACTATAAATGCAGTCAGGTAAATTCTCCCTGGACCTGGAGGCTCACTTTTAAAATATTTATTTATTTATTTATTTATTATGAGTGATGGTTGAAACTCTAGATCTCCAGCTCTATCAGAATAAGTTTTGTCTCAGCTGCAGTGCAAGTGTATATATTTACTGTAAATAAAATTATTTTTACTGTTTTGGTTTTTCTAATTTTTTTTTTTTTTTTTGGGGGGGGCGGGGCCTCTATTCTTTGCTTGGTATAATCTTTATCTTATTACCTGTTTTCCTCTGATTTTAGGTCTGATTTCCTTTGCTCTCTGCCCTGATTAAGACCTGTCTTGTCAGGCCCCGCCCTCTCTTCCTTCATTACTACTCTGTTGTCTCTGTTCGCTCTCTGTCTCTCTCTGTCACATCTTGTGTTGTCTGTTGGTTGACTTTTTGGACATCCTGCTTTGTGCATTGCTTTTTGTTAACAAAGGAGTTTATCATTACTCTTGCCTTCCTTGTAGCTTGAATTTTGGGTCCATTCCCTGCAAGACTTGACACCACATGACATCACTGCTCAAGCTGAGAGAACTAAGAAGTACAAGCCAGCTAGTTGATGTGCTGCTGGCAAACTTAATCTGCTAATTGCATGATTTATACCATGAGCTGATATCCAGGCACTGTCAGCGCACAGCTGTGGTTTGCTGGAGCATTTCTCTTATTTACTAATGCTTTAATTTAACTTTTGTCCATAATTTCTGTTGCAGAAAATGTGACATAAATTCAGTTTAATCAACAGTTCAGTCAAGCTTTTGTGTGTCATTGCTGTTTTTCAGTTGTCCCCAAAAGATGCTACTTTAAAATCTAGAATACAAGTACTGAAAATTGTTTCTAAGTAGAAACAATTGGTGAATAAAATTGGGAGTGATTGAGAACATCTTAAACAGCTCAAGCTTTTCTGATTTGTGGTTATCTAAATGAGCCACATGTATGAAAATTATTTTTTATCAGTTGAATGCTCATTGCATATGATTTTATTCCCCAGCCTGTGATGTGTTTCAACTGCACAAAGAATAATTCTGTGTAACAAAGAGTTCATATCACCTTTTCACTGGTGTTCAGTTATTAGAAATGAAGCAATTGTAACCAATTATTATTCATTTGTCCACAAGGGGAAATTTCAAAGGTCAGAAACGGTTTTAATCAGGATGTAAAAGTGGATTTAAACCACCTAGGATTTCTGGACACATTTATATCATTAACTAAATCTAGAGTGCTGAATAAAATTATTTCCAGATTATACAATGGCATCCTGCGGTGTTAGAACAACAGCACAGTCTATGTTAAAGTGAAGTGGGAAAAAGAAGGCAACCTGACACTTCCAGAGGAATGCTGGGACCACACATATAAGATACAGTGATTTTTTCTGGAAAAGCATAATGAGATTTTTTAAAACCCCTTGCCCAGAAAAGCTATCAGGGAACTGGGGATACTTGCTGGAGATGTGGGGGGACTGAGTACCAACCATTTTCATAACTTTTTGGGATTGCCAAGCCATTCATCAATATTGGTCTCAAATCCATGAACATTTACAGAATGTTTCCTCATCTGTTTTTCCTTTAACCTTTGAAAGTATATTTTTGTGGAACAAAATGGTGGATATATTGAACTAATGATAAAAGACTTTTGTAAGTCCTACTGGCTGAAAGCAAAAAGGCCCTGACAGGTGGGTCAAACATGAACCACCAACAACTGAAGACTGGATAAATGTTGTGCAGGAGATCTACACATTGGAAAACTTGTCTCTGTCAAAGTGAAAAGGGAGACTTTCTTCAGAATACAGTCTAAGTGGCAGAATATGTTGAGTTTATTAGGTTTGATTTTCTATGAACCCTGCCCCCCCCCCTGTAGGCTGGTGCAGTGACTTGAACAGAGATGTCAGTGATCTGATTGTAACCTGGCTACCCCACCGCCCCCACTCAATTTCCTATGGTTGTTTTTTTATTTGTTTTGTTGTCTAAAGATAATCACCTAAAAATGTCAAAGCAAAAGCAATGTAAATGATTATGCCACTATACTACAACATGTGCTTTCTCAATAAAAGAGTTAATTAAAAAAAAAAAGAAATGAAGCAATTGTATTCTCTAACTCTGAACTGATTTTCCTTACACATTTGAGCTTTATATATTATAAGCATAAAAAGTGTAATTTAAAGTCAAGTGAAGTAACCCCAGATCAAAGTTTTTTTTTTAATTCTGAGATCTTCGTTTGTCAAAGAATGCAGTTCTAAAATGCTTTGAAGTGATGTGTCTGAACTTTTACACTGACATCATGCTCTCCTTCTTGCAGTACCTGCTAAGATCTTGTTTGTTAAATCAATTAACCTTTATTTACGTAGCACCCTAGAATAACCAGCTGGTACCCAAAGGGCTTTACATCACATAGCAAATAGAAGCAGATAAAAAGAAAAGACTCACAAATAACATCACGTCTGATCATAAAAACAGCTTCAAAACATAAAACCTGAACTTAAAAGAAACAAAATGAAAATAAAAACACTGGTCAGAAATGTGTCTCAGTGTGAACTTATATCAAAAGCCCTTCTAAATAAATAGGTTTCAAGTCTTGATTTAAAAGTTCCCATGTAGGTGACAGCACGTATGTCAGGTGGTTGGGTGTTCCATAACCTGGGACCAGCAACAGATAAAGCATGGTCACCCCAGATCTTGTAGAGCGACGTTGGTTCCTCTAAAACAGGGGTTGGCAACCTTTACTATCAAAAGAGCTATTTTTTACCCCTCCCCCCTTAATAAAATTAATCTGGAGCCGCAAAACCTATTTGACCCTTAAATGAAGATAACACACTGTATGACACTTTATGTATAGATTTATTGTTTTCAGAGGGATTTGAATCTATCCAAAAGCGTATTCCCAGTATGTATGGCAGTTTTTAAAGTTTTTAATGCAAAAGGAGGTCATACAAGATGCAAATTAAATTTTCATTTCATTTTTTTTAGTCATCCAATGTAAAAGAGCTATAGTTGGTTGCATTTATGAAATTATAGAACAACAAACAGAAAACTATTGACATTTTATTGCTGTTTTTACCTGTTATAACAAAGGAAAACCTCAAACTCTTATAAAGACTGTATATTGGCTGCTGCTGTACTATATGTTTGGGAGCAGAAACAACACAAATTCCTATCAACCTGTTGACATGACAGTCAATATATTTAATCTTGAATCTTTTGAAAGAAGAGGGAAAAAAAACCACTGGAGACTCTTCTCTGAAGTAAAACAAAGAACCATCCAGGTCTATTTGAGTCGTTCCCTTATTTGTAAAACATTGATCAAATAAAAGTAGCCCACTTTGAAATAAACAAAATGTAGAGCTGCAGCCTAAAAACTTTAAAAAAAAAAATAGTAAACATAAAAATAGGCCAGTTTGTATTTAATTATGACTTCAGTCCATTTCAGTGTGTTGTCATCCTCTTGTTTTTTCCTCAGCCACGTACAGCAATCAACCATCGAGCCTGAACATAAAAAACAATTACATCAGCTCAGCCTCAGGTTCTAAAACAAACATTTATTTGAAAAAAAAAAAAACAATTAAATGACGGTGTTCTCACATGTTTAATGCTATTTCTGTTTCTGAACATCACTGCAGAACTTCTCTGTATCAGGGCTGTAAGCTGGTGTCTGAGAGACGCGAGTGATTTTTGGATCTGATGTAGTTTATCCTGGAGAAAACCTGCTCACATCAGTATGTGGATCCAAAGATTGACTGGACTCGAAATGCAAACGTCTTCATGTTCATATCAGTGTCAGGAATGACACTCGTTCATTCATGTTTCAAAGACAGTTTTGTCAGGTTTGGAGAGGTTTCCAATATCGCTCCTTTTGTGTGTTACACCACTACAGCACAATGGCGTGGTGTGGGAAATGTTTCTTTTATTATTTACGGCAGTACATGAGCATTATCATTTGACTTAAATGACAAATAGATTTGTATGTCATCTGCATAGCAGTGAAAAGACAGATTATATTTGGCTAAAGTTGACCCAAGAGGCAACATGTACAATGAAAAGAGTTTGGAACCCTGTGGCACCCCACGGAGGAAGATGAGAGGTCACTGATGATTGCAGAGAAGCTTCTATTTGCCAGACAGGAACTGAACCACTTCAGTACCGTGTCATGAATGCCGACGTATTGATCCAGGTGATAAATAAGAACATTATGGTCCACGGTGTCCAGTCCAGCTGAGAGATCCAGAGTCAACAGAAAAGGAGATGTCAAAAGGAACTTTTAGCAGTGCAGATTCAGTACTGTGATATGTTCTTAAACAAGACTGAAACTTTTCAAAAACACAGTTAGATATTAAAAAAGACTGAAGCTGAGCAAAATACATTTATTTCTAGAATTATAGAGAAAAAAGATGACATTGGTCCAAAGTTTGATAAAAAAGGGGGTTGAGAGGTGTGTTTTTCTTTAAGGCTGGGCCTGACCACAGCATGTTTAAAAGCAAGAGGAACAGATCTGCACTGAGGCATGAGGTCACAGCAACAAGACCACTTGACCCGACAGGATTAAAAACCTTCATCTGCAGTTTAGCAGGGACGGTGTCCAGGGTACAGTTTGTGGGTTTCAGGAGTTTTACCACATCAGAGAGAGATGAAAATGATACTGTCTCAAAATGTTCAAACATAGAAGGAGAGATCTGAGTATCAGATGAACCCGGGGTGACATCACATATGAGTTATATTCTGTCTGAAAGACAACACTTTATTGGCAAAATATTTGCAGAAATTCCCACAGATTGACATCGAAGCATCCGGCAGGACAGAGGTACGTGGGTTTGTGACAGGGTTAATAGTGATAAATAAAACTCTGCAGTGGTGACAGTGTGTAGTAATAACTTGTGGTAAATATTGACATTTTGCCTGTTTGACAGCCTTCTGCTAATCAGCTAAGTAGTCTCTCAGAATATGTTAAGACACATATAGCTTGTCCTTCTTCCACCTCCTTCCACCTCCTTTCACCTCCTTTCACTCGAGCCCTCAGGCTCAAGTGGTTGCATTGATCCACGGGTCTGCTTTATGTTTAGTGGATTTGCAACGAAGATGGGCAACAGAGTCCAAAATTGCAGAGTAGGTGAAATTGAAGGAGGAAAAAGAAATTGTGTGGGTGTGAGGGAGAAACCAAACCATTATCAGCACAGCAGTCAGAGGTGATAAAGGCAGTGGAAGAGGAAGAGGTGAATACACAGCACTGGCACGCCAGGAGAAGTTAATTATTTCAATCAAACTAACAGATAAGACATTATCAAACCTAATGTGTGGCCAAGGTGATGAGTTGGCTTGTCCACTGACTGAACTAAATTAAAAGAGTCCCAAAGAATTTTAAAATCGTCTGGCCAGCTGGTTGGAAGAGCAGTAACCACGAATATCAAAATCTCCACAAATTAAACATTTATCACATTTAGATATCCTAAATCAACAGATTTACGGATGTTAAGAGTCAGGCGATCATGCACCAGTAGCGGTGACGCCTTCTGTATGACAAGCAGCAGGAACACAGTGAACCATAACGCAGCAGAGGAAGACGGCAGGCCACCCACAACAGCGCCATCTTTCATATTATATGTGTCTGATAGGAATAAATCAATTAACAGGTGTTCTGAAATTGTTTTGGCATACTTTAGTAATCAAATTGCATATTGTTCCATTTTCACTGGAAGACGGAGCAAATGACCACTGTGAGCGTCAGTTAATAAAAGGTCAAGAAAAAAAATGGATTTGGCTTGAAAGTGTATTTTCTCGAATCAGGTGTAGATTTGATCTTACAATTAATTGCTCAGTTTGTAGAACATATATTTTATGGTATGTGCTTATGTGATGGTCACAGAGTTGAACCAGAGTACGCAGCCCCTGCAGCGCTTGCGTTTTTAAAACTGTTTGAATATATTTTCTCCTCAATGTGTGCGATCAGCGAAACACTCTGTCACCATAATTCTGTTCAGCTACTCTACAATCTGTTGGGGCTTTTGAAAACACGCTGAGATAGTTGGAAGCTAAACGTTGTACATAACTACACAGTAACGGTAATTTCAACGCTATAATTTATGACTCCAAGAGGATAAAAAGTATAACATAATGCCAAGGATTTTTTTTTGACTAAAATATTTGCAGAAATTATCTTGAAATATGATTATTTCCTGTACACGTCCAGCAGAAAAAGAGTAACATCCTACTGAAATTCTCTTTCAAGCATCTGAATGCACTGCAAGTCTTTCTTGTGCCCCTGTTTTCATCTACTTACTGCTGAGAAAATAGTCTTACGTGGTAGGATATGTGACTTTTGTTTTTTGTACAATCTTTTCATTTACTGCTGCTTAACTCCAACATTATATTGCAAGCAAAGAATGTCAAATCAGCTGTGAATTTATTGGAAACAGCAGCTCATTAGTTCATATAAAGGTGACAGAAGCAGATGCACCAGAAACAACGAGCTTGTCCACATAAAAGAGAAGTGGCGGATTCTAATCTAGTTATTCTCTGTATCCTCTTTTTTTTTTTTTTCCTGTTCAGCTTCTTGGGAGGTTGGAACCTATCCCATCTGTCATGACTGGGAAGGTGGGTAAATCCTGAACAGGTTGCACAGAGACAAAAACAACCAAGCGTACTCCCCCTAGTACCTTCAACCTAGAACCACCCATTAACACGCGTGTGTCTGGATAGCAGAGGAAACATGGGGAAAACTCATGCAAGCTTACAGGAAGAGCATAAAAACTTCCCCAGAGAAAGACCCCAGGCATGATTCAAACTGCTGCGCTACTCTATGTTTCAATTCACATTTAAAATTAATTAGACTTCAGCATTTTGAAAGAGAAGGAAACTGATTGAAACTGGGTATTTCTTGGCAGTGAAGATAACTTAGTTTAAATTTTGTTCAAGCTCCTACTCCTCCTTTGCCATTTTACAGCCTCTGAGCAGCCGATAAATAGGGAGTGTCAACACAGCCTCTCCATGTGTGTCTCCAGCAGGTAGTTATTCTCAACACAGAGCCCATATGGCTGCTAATTATATTTTGGCAGTGAAGATTTTTGTGAGTCCAAATCAGAAGCAAGGATGGGTACCCCCGCGACTGACCTTTCTGTGGATCTGAGGGGCATCAGCTGTGCATATCTATCGCAATGCCCTCTGTAACATCACCACTGTGATACGAACCACATTTTCACAGATCATAGAGCACAACTTCTGAGCTGAGATAGCAGCAATTCGAGAATGACAGATGCTAAAATCATGTCTGATGCAACTTTTTCTTTTTCTTCTTTTAATCTCTACCCATTTCCTTTACGTCGGTTAGTAGTTATTGTTTTTATAAACTTATAGCTTTAATATTATAGTATATATCTCCATAGTAAACTTAAAATATCTGCTCAGTCCGGCCTTGATCTCTGGTAGCCGAATGCTAATATAGTGAGACCGCTGTGGAATTCATCCACCTGAAGGCGGGGAGAGAAACCACTGCCATGTTGGCCATATGGCCAACTTATTATGCGCTGGTGAAGCATCGTAATGAGAGTCCACAAACTGAGAGAGATATTCTTTTGATTCCACACCACACATGCTCTCGGCTGGAAATGCACACGTGCACCCACAAACAAATAGAGACAGATTAACATACAGGTGCATGACTACATAGAGGCATGAAGGCCACACAGGCATGAAGATGAAATTAACTAACACGATCACAAAATTCTTTCTGCTCACTCTATTTCTTTGCACACACACACACACACACACACACACACACACACACACACAAGACTGATAAATGTGAAAAATTCCTCAATCACAGACACTGGCTAAAATCAAAGCTCTGTAGTGACACCCAGTGGTGATGAACATCATCGCACCAACAAGGCCGGCAGTTAAATCAAGCTCATTCAAGCTTTGGTGGTCTTTTACTCTGAAAGCAACACATTTGAACTGTGCCTGGAAAAAATCTAAACAAACAAACAAAAAAAAAGAATAAGAAGCTAAATACTGATTGTGTTATCAAAAAGAGTGACTTAAGTTGAACACTGAACAAACATCCTACATGGAGTGTAAAACAATAAAACTGGGAAGTTCGGTTATGACACATAAGCAGTGTGTGCTTATGTGTCATAACCGAACTTCTCAGTTTCAGGGTTGGATGTAAACCTCTAATCCAACACTGTACTAGATCTTAGGGGGATTAATGACATACAAAATCATACAAAATCACTCAGGGAAAGTGACTCAAGTGAATGTTGAATAGTTTCTTGAATGCCCAAGCCAAAGAGGACCAATAAATGTGTTTGCCCCTGTTAATTAATAACACAGTTACAGGGTGGATAGTGGTGGTTCAGTGGTTTGAATCCATCATTTTGTGGTCTTCAGTTTAAATGACCCTTGTACCATCTTATCATCCCTCATAAAAGTGTTTATATAACTTGAGGTTTCTTGTCACGTGCAAACTTTGACTCTTATCTCTCACACACACGCACACACACACACACACACCCTTATGATCTCACATATGTTGAGTGGTTACAGTAAATTGTGTGCATAGTTACGGCTCCATCCCCATCCCCCACGTGCACTTCGTTTTCAGGTTATCGTCCATAAACTGTGATTATCAGAATACATACGCACACAGACACACCTGAGAGGGCCTGGACCTGACTGTCAATAAGGATGTTGCTTTCATAAGATAGTGATAATACAGAAAACAGGTGAGCAAAGGACAGTCTGCTTGACGGAGACAAGAGCTTCTCCCATCATTTCCCACTCTGCCGGACTAGCGAAGCTTCGGGACTTAAACGTTGGCCGGGATTAAGAAATGGAAGAGAAGTTGGAGTTGAACTGAAGGCAACTCTGACAAAAGACTAGCCCGTAATTTGGATCATTGTGGACTTAAACACAGTTTACTTTAATTAAATATTTTCAACAAATCAAGGTAAATAATTTTAAAATTTTATTTTTGACATTTTACAATTCTATTGGCTAATTGAACCATAATTTAAGCATACTTTAAAGAAATGTCATTCCTCCTCCTGCATTCTAGAAATACACTAGAAAATACATCCTGTAACATCAGGTCCCTGTTAAACAAGCACAATGGAGGACATGAGATACCGAGGAAAGAAAAGAGAAGGAAGACACAGGTAAGCATTCATGTGGAGCACATGCTAGCTCTTCATGGTCATCTTGTAATATTTGTTGTTTTATCTAAGGTGGAAATTTCTGCTGCAGAAATGAGACTGTGGGTAATATAAGGCAGGAGATGATTCAAAGTGGTAAATCATATTTGCACTAATGTATGCCTAGTGAGTCCAGTAACCACGCTTTCATCGTATTTAGTTTGCCAGGCATGGTGTATTTCAGACGTTCTTGGACATCTCAACATTGTAAATAAATTATTTACTGCTGCCATTCTTTTCTCTTTTTTCACACTAATGTGTTGCACTAGCATCAACTCTTCAGTTAGTCAGTTTTGAATAATAGAAATCACTGAGAGTTTATAGAAATACAGCACAAATTCATTTCCAGTCTTCATCTGAAGCTCTCTTAGTTAAATAGCATGCATTATTAAATATATTGTGACATCAAGTTTTAAAGTTGTGTCTTGTTGGCTGTTCTAAGACTGATACTGAAACTCAACTCAGAAGGCAGCTTTAAAATGGTTACTAATCCAATTCATATCCAAAGGCATGCAATCAAACTTTATTAACCTCTTTGTCGTTGTTAGAAGGTTAATTGTTGGTGGGATGGATATTGGAACTGGATAAAATTAAAACTGTTCTCTTGCAAAACCAGGTTTCAATTAAACATGATTTACAGTTTGAGGAAACACTTAATTTCCCTTGTGCACTGCGATGCCTCTCTCTATTACGGTGGTTGGTATTCTCCCCACTGTTATTGCCTGCTGTTAGGGGTGCCATTTGAAATGTTAAATACATGCTACAGTCTTAATCGCATTCTCTAGCTTGGCATCTCTGAGAAACATAAAGAATCAGGTTTCTTGGTCTTACTCGAGAAGCCTGTTTTTTTAAACATCAGAAAACTGCAGATTTTCCTTTTTTTGCTGCAAATAAATCATACATTCTGTGCTAAGAAAACATTCTCTTTATGAGTCTTTCCAAAAACTGCCATCATTATTATAAAGGTGTTTTAAATTATAATAATAATAATAATACATTTTATTTCTAAAGCGCTTTTCAAAAGACTCAAAGACGCTTTACAGAGCTTAAAAACAAATAAAACAAGCAAATGAAACAAAGACATCATATAAAACGTGACATTAGTTACACATTAAAAGCAGTTATAAAAAGATGGTTTTGATAAGTGATTTAAAGGTTGATAGGTTGGTGCAGGCTCTGATGTGTTTAGGGAGTGAGTTCCAAAGGGAGCGGCTATGGAGAAGGTTCGGTGCTTGGTTCTGAGTGGTATATTTTATTGGTATATTATATTTTCAACATGCCAAGCAAAATAGAAAAACCTCTCCTCAACAAAAACCTTTTCTCATCCTTTTTTGGCCTTATTGTTACAAACTGTACTCCATACAAACAGAGCGTCAGTCGTTACTGGATAGTTGTTCAATGTGTTCTCTGTCCTATTCAGATTTTAGAAGGTCCCTTGTGACAGTCAAGAATAAATAACTACAGAGGCTGTTGTGATGTCCAGTTATTCTTTATACCAAGTGACCAGTATAGGGTCACTTTTACAAAGGTTACCTAACTAAAGTAGCCTTTCAAAAATGGGAACAATTGCTAAAACAAGCTGATTAATTCCTTTTCCATCGCCAGAACCAACTGTTTACCCGCGGTGCTCTCAGAGCCAGAACATCCTGGCAGACCGGGGGTTACAGACAGTAACTCTGTCTACTTCCCAGGTACAAGCCTGTAAGCTGCCTCAGTATGGGTGGATGGTATTACACTGTATCCTGCTGGTTGTTTTAGACCACAGTTTCAGCTATAAGTAGGCTAGTTTATTAGTTTAGACTGGATGGGAGAAATCAAACAATAAAACGCTTTGGACTCTTGATCAGCCTGATGTTAATGGTTGTTTGCAGGCTCGTGTCATGCATTTTAACAGCACGGCCATCACAGCCACTATGTGTGTCATTCCAGAGCGGCAGATCTGGCAAATTATACAAAATATTTTCAGCCATGTTCAAAATAATTCAGAAATAGTTCAAATAACTTAAAGAAGTAAGTAAAGCTCAAAAATCCTAGCTTTTATCTCTGAACACGAAAAATGTACTGGGAATACTGGGCGTTCTACTTCAAATCAAACCACAAAGAAACATTTTTCAAATTTGTTACTGTTTACTTGACAGAAAGTGAAGAAAAAGGAATATTCGACTGAATATTAGACTGTTTCCATTTTACATGTCAAACTCAAACATTTACTGCATAAACTGAGAAATATTTTAGCTTCCCTGTGAATCACTGAAATAATATCCAGTAGTATCACACCCCAAGATGACTGGACAACATTCCACAATTCCTCTGCATTTCTTGTTTTTTCCTGAGATTTTTCCTTAGAAGTTTTTTATTGGATTAAGATCCGGGTATTGGGCTGGCCGCTCCATAACATCAATCTTGTTGGTCTGGAACCAAGATACTGCGGCTTCCTGGTGTGCTTGGAGATGTTATCTTGTTGAAACACCCATTTCAAGGACATTTCCTCTCCAGCATAAGGTTACATAACCTCTCAAGCATTTTTGATGTATTCAAACTGATCCATGATCCCTGGTATGTATTAAATAGGCCTGATACCAAAGTATCAGAAACATCCCCATATAAGGATATTTACTTCACTATAAGTCACTGTCATCAGTGAACTGTGGCTTGAATTCCACATTTGGGGACCATCTGACGAACTGTCTCTAGACCCAAAAAGAACAATCTTGCTTTGATCAGTCCACAAAATGTTGCTCCAGTTCTCTTTAGGCCAGTCAATGTGTTCCGTGGCAAATAGTGACCTCTTTCATGTGTTATTTTTTTCAACAACTGGACTTTGTGGGAGCTTCTTGCTGATAGCTTGGCTTCACATAGGTGTGTTATAATTGTTATAGTACTCACAGGTAACTTTAGAGCTTCTTTGAATGCGCTGGAGCTGATCATTGGCTCAGTCATTTTGGCTATTCTTCAATTCTTTCTTTTTCCTCCACATCTTTCTGGTGTTGGTTCCCATTTTAAAGCAAATGATATGGTTTTAGCTGAGCAGATCATTTTCTGCGATTCGTTATATGTTTTTCCCCTCTCCAACCAACATCTTAATAAAAGTATGCTGTTCTTCTAAACGTCTGGCATGAGCCATTTTCCTGAACTATGCTATAAACAGCACGTACAACATTCATCCTCAAATAAGGCACACCTGCTTGACAGAATGAATGACCTCACTAATCGAACACCACACTGCTATTTTTTTTTTTTTTTGAACAGCCTAAGATGGTGCTTTGCTGAGTATCGAAAGAGAGATTTCTTTTTTACTCACCTTTTTTTTGAGGAGAACACCTGAAAATGTTGAAGCTCCTCTAAATTCACCAGCTTTTCAAGCTTAAGAATGTAATGTGTGATTATTTCCATACTTCCTTAAAGAAAAGAGAGAATCACGCCCAGCTCACATAAACCCATTCAGCCCCTGTGGCTGTGACCATTTTGAACCTAGACCTACATTTAGGAAAATAGCTATGGTAAAGCCAAAGATCATCAACTTTTATCAGTTAAATAGAGAAAATCCACACCCTGTTAAATGAGGAATGAGGATGACAAAGAAGCTGATACACGTCAGCAGTCTCTGTGTCTATCAGAGCAGTTGTAAAAGTTCAGGTAAAGTCAGAGGTATTTAAGCTTAGTCAGCTATTTCTGTTTTTGCATAATATGGTATGTTTGACTGGATAGTCTTTAATTTTACAAATGTTACTTTGTACCTTTTAATTTCTTTGGTTTGATTTCAAGCTGGGACTCATTCTTCATATTCCACATGGTCAAGATAAAAAAAAAAAAAAAAAAAAAAATGAGGCCAACATATGAAAAACAAAACTCATAGTTTATCTGTCTGTCATCTTTTTAATTTTCTTGATTGTCACTGTCAGTGTTCAGATGAGGAGGGCCCAATTGCAAGAGACCGCAGAGACATGAGTTATCAAAAGAAAGCCTTTTTATTAGAACGAAAAAGCGCTCTTGATGCAGGATAACCAGAAATGAGACATCAAAAATATAAACATTCAGGCAGTAGAGGGAGTAGCATATCAAGAGCTGAACAACAGACGTAGACGTACACGTGAGGGCCAGCAAGAAACCGATGGGGATGATCAAGACAGACGAGAATGTAAGTAGCAGAAAGTAAAACAGGAAAAAGGTTAAAGAATAATCTCAATCGGAGAGATCTCAGTAGAAACTTGTGAAACAAGAGGAGAAACAAGACACAGAACAGAGGTTATAAATGAAAGAGCACAGGAAAACCAAAGCCCAACAGAAATCCTTGATCCATCCATCCATCATCTGTACCTGCTTCTTCCTGTTCTGGGTCAGGGGGAAACCTTAGATCAGGGTTCCCCAGAATAGATCATCAAGACTGGCTGCCCCGCATGTTTTAGATGTTTCCCACAACTCACCCGGTCACGGCGGTGGCCCTCAAGGACCTGTCCTGGGAACACTGCCCCCAATCATGACATTCATGCGCTCCTCTCCTCTCTCCAGTCCTGTTCATAGATTACACACTGAGCAAAGTTTTATCAAAGCTCTCATTTTATGATATAATGAATAGATTATGTGAACAAGATATTTATCAGTTTATTTTAGTATATGCACATAAACTCAACCAGCCACGTGATCGGACCGACAGCTATGCCTTAGAAAATGATTCATTTTTATGAGGACTTCTGTTCTGTTTACACACTGTGTATATTGATGTAGTTGATTATTGTTTACTTTCATTATCTTAGCTGTTACATATTTTGAGATATTTGTAACTTTAATTATTCTATTTTTTGTTAATATTTCTGTTACAGTCTCAGCGTGCAAAGATTTTTGAATCTGAGATGTGATTTCTTTAAACTTATTTCAATAAAAACAATGCCATGTGGGAAAAGCCGGGATCTTTTGAGCTAGATTACTGCAACTAACTTATTCACCAACCTAAGTTTGTGGATGAAGCTGCTGAACGCTCATGTCCTGAACTCTCTGCATCTGCTGTTGAGGTGACAGGAGACAACTGTTCATCTACCTTATACAGCCTCGTCTGGGCCTCGCTGCCACATCTTCTTCTTTTTGTAATAAAAAAGAGATGATTATGCTGCCACTGTGATAACAAATGATCTCTCTGTAACCACTGTGCTGTCCTCTGTCAGTCTGGTAGTGCATTGAAAGAAAATGTTCTCCTGCCAGGTCATCGGTCTGACAACCCGCTGCATGAATTTGAGATTTAAAACATTTTGGCGAATCAGCCTTTTTCACCTTTGATACAATACGTGTCGTCGTTTTTCTTTATTTGTATGGTTCTAAACATACGCATTTTGCTCTTGATGTTGTTGTTTGTTTGTTTGTTTGTTTTTTTTAAAGATTGTTTTCCTTTACTCTGTAAAAACTGCGACCTATATGTATCACTTTGTATGTCTCAGAGATACATGGGATCCATTCCAACTGAACCCCATAGGAGCAGAGAAGGAGAAGAAGAAAACGTGCCTCCTGCTGGCTCAGTACCTGGTGGCTGTTATTGTGGGGATAGCAGTTTTGACCAGTGCCATCATTGCAAAGGTAAGATTACCGATCAATCAGTGAATATACGGATGAAATTTGTTGATTTATCCATTCGTTTATCCTTAATGTTCAGACACAGAGGCAGAAGTATCTCTGGACTTTGGTTTTTTTTTTCATATTCAGTAATAATATCTGATGCTGCATATGAAATCCTCACAGTTCTTCCACAAGCATGTTTCACAAAGATGTAATTTGTATATTTAATATTGTGTGATTCAGTAAAAAGTAGTAACCTCTATAAAATGCTTTTTCTTAGATAATCATTTTAAAGTCCAGTTTTATATTCTGCTAGAGTGACTGTAGGTGAAAGGCAACACAAATAACAAAAGCACATAACGTGCTTTTCTCTGCCTGATCTCAAGACACGCAGCATTCCTGCAGCATGTAGGGACGTATGATTGATTGATTGATTTTCAACTAAATTTGCGTAGTAAAGTTGAGGCTTAGTTGAAAGCAAACAGGCATCATTTGTATTTCCAAACCTTTCTACTCTTTTATCTGTTGTTCCTCCATTCAGGGCTCTCTGTTGGTGTTGTCAACCTTGTCCAGTCCACATTCTCTGCGCAAAGAGAAGGACCAACAGTTCTATATGCTGATGCTGGTGTTCTGCCTGGTCTTCCCCAACTTCCTGGTGTTTCTTAAATCACTGTGGCGGTGTACCTTCAAGAGCTTTGTGCAGCCCAATATGAGGACAATGGCAATGGTACATTTCTGGAACATTTCAAGAATCCTTATCATCCTCAACATGTATATGTCATCTCCTTGGAAAGTGATCAAGTGGCTGACTTTAGATCAAGCTGTTGTATTAATGTGCTTATGACACCACAAAAAAATATGCAGAACTGCTTCTTGATTGTTAAGACAGTCCATAATGGAGTTCTTATGTCTTTTCCAGATTTGTTCTATCGAGTGTCTGGTATCTCTTGGTACTTCAGTCCTGGTGCTCATCGTCATGCCTCAGTTTGACATACTGACTAATCTCTTCATCAGTGGGGGAGTCTGCATTATGTCTGCAATACTGCAGATAGTATTCAGACTACAAAGAGAAAATTGGAAAATCATCTTCCCAGTCTGCTCCCTCATTCTCACGGTTACTGGTGACTTGAACGTACTCTCTGTCTGAATGATTGTTTCTTTCTGAATGCTTGTTGTCTTTTTTAATTGTTGTATCATGCTAAATGAGGATAGGTGTACCTTTTCTGTGCAGTCACAAACTGAAGCATGATTTTTCCCTTTTTAAACTTTTTACTCTTGTGGCAGTTTTACAAAACAAAGTATTGTTTTATGTCTAATGTTTATCATTTGTTTAAAGTCACCTTTTCTTATTCAACCAATCAACCAAATAGTTCTCTGTCATTTTTTCTATCCTTAGCTATACTAGTGTAATTATTCTGAACATTTGGACTTTGTTCTCATACTGCAAAAATAAAACATCTCTTCCGCTCAATTTTTCTTCTTTAACATGGTCCAAAACTCCTTTATGTATGCTGACAGAAAAATCTAAATGAGTTGCTAGTAGTTTGCTAACTAATGAATTGACACAAACTAACTGGCTTATTACAGGTTACTGCCTCCTTGGAATTGACTACTATGTTCGTGAGACATCATATGTGGATATGGATGAGGAAGACAAAAGTAAAAGCCGCTATATGTACATCGGAGTTGGAATTTTCTCTTCCCTGCTTATCTCCCTTTGCTGGTGGGAAAATCCACTGCAGGCTACAAACAGTATGCAGGTCCGTTTTCACCAGTAAAGATGGATATTCAATTGCACCGGGCCAGAATGTTTAATGTATAAATATAACATTTTGACTTGACATGGCTAGTGAGACTCCTTATTCATATCTTAACCTGCAGGATACACTCTCAGAATTGGATGGTTTCAGGGACTTTGTCTTTGTCATCAGCAGCATTCTGAGGATATTGGTGATAGGTAATAATCTACTATCAATATCTATATCACTGCACAACAGTCTAAATATGATGCTGGCAGTTTGGATCATTTTCTTATGATGGTCCAACATTCACATTGAACAACAGATTTCTGTATCAGAGGTGCAAAATTGTGAAGGATGTTCTTTGTTTTGTACAAGTTCATACTTCTTGTAATCATATTGAGCACAATACTATTAGTCAACTAACCTCTGTATACCTGCTTAGTTTTGTTTACTTTATGTAATTTTGTTAGCCCACTCTATGTAACAATACCACTTTCACTTCATATCACAAAAACTCCATGTATCATCTCCTGATGTAAGACAATGTCATACATCTCTGTTGGGACAATGTGGTATTACTAGACATGTTGGACGGCCCCCACTCATTGGCACTGTATTGTCAGTGACTGTCAACACAGCGAGCTATAAACCTCCATGTGATCAGAAGTTTTATTGTTGCATAGAGTGACAACAAAAGCTAAAATTTATATTTTTTATTTTAATTTATTGTTAATCATACCATACATTTGTACGTCTGTTATCTGTTCTAAATATGACATGTATTTTATTCTGTTGTAGGGGCGGTATACCTAATCTACTACTGTTTCATTGATGAGTCTATTGACTGGTCAAACTTTAACCTGAATGATGATATGGAACTCCTCCAAATAGGACTGGTGCTGTTATTCTTACAGGTAAGTGAAATAAAGACAGAGAAACAGACAGATGGACAGTGTTGGACAAGTTCACTTTCTACACTAACTAGTTCAGTTCATAGTTCACAAAAATTAAAATTAACTAGTTCAGTTCACCATTTCAAAAAATGAACTAAATAGTTAGTTCATTTTTAGTTATTTTTTTTCTTATTATTTTTTAATGCTGCAGTGAGCAATTATTTATCAAAATGATTGTCACTGCCAATATACTACACAACCAGAAACGGCATTCATTTTATCCATTTTATCTGTCAAAAACTGTGTCCAATTCTGAATCCTTAACCAACCAGAGTTCACATTATCTTTGGAGGGATCGCCCAAGACTGTAATTTCCCTTTCAGCTTCTCTCTGCAGTATATTAAAAATACGATAAAAAAATAAATAAAAAAAAACTTGCTGCCAAATGGTCTTTATTATAAGACAAAAACAAGATGCAAATATTTTTTTCCCCCCATTTCAATATTTCAATCCCCCCGGGAGTCAGGGCGCTCCTCCGGCTCTGGGCGACTGCAGCTTTCATCTTCCTGCTTGTTTTAAACGTTTGATGACGCAATTGTTAGGGTGACAGAAGCGACAGCCCGTGTTGCCATGTTTGATTGCTTTCCGAAGATACATATTAGACTCGTTTGTGGTATATTTCAAATGGGATTTGCTGGAAACCTGGGACGGTTTTGACCGTGCGTGAACTTTGAAAGAGCGTCTTTCACAGTTGCCCAAATGAACTTGTTCACGCCCGACGCACGTCAAAGGGAAAGAGAGCGCGCTCAGTTCATGTTCGTAGAAAATATGAACTAGTTCGTGAACTTTCGTTCAATGGACGCGTTCAGGTACAACAGATGGATATGATATAATGCATCTAATAGAGGGTGTGTAAATATAAACTTTAACTCTGAACTTACATGTAATTTGTCTTTGTGTCAAGTAAGACTACACCAACGTTTTGCTTGAGTAAAATTGAAAAAAACATCTAAAAACCATGTATGAGCACTTGCATGCATATCTAAAGATGCATGAAATGAGAGAAAACAGAAATATATGCTGCCACCTTTATTACTGCGCACAAATACAATTGTATTTGATCAAAGTGAACAGGCAACTTTACTTCACTCCTTTACTTACACATCTCCTGTCCAGATGAAAGTAGCAAATCAAATACTGCACTTATGACTGTGTATTCTGAGAGCCCATCAGCTAAATGGAGCGACTACGGCTCTGGAGATGTAACCAGCAGACATGCAAATCTTAGCTATCCAGGCAAATATACATTTGAAGGCAGATGAAAAAAAAAAACTGCTAAAAGGAAAGATCAATGATTTTTATGGATTTCGAGATTTTATCCAACAATATATATTCTTCTGGTCTCATTATTGGCCATCTTAATTTTTATATACATTCCACCAAAGGCCTCTCAAATTTGGTTGTTCAGTTCTAGATAGAATTGGAAAACAGATGGAAATAAGGTGTAAGCTTTGCATTCAGATTCAGCATATGCATATCCAACTAGAATTTTGTGCAAGGGCTACAAAAAAAACAAAAAAATCACACCCACTAATTATTGAGAGGCTAAGACTAAACTTAAGGCTCTTTATCTAATATTTCAAAAACATTGAGTACTTATGCATTCCACTTCCTTCCTGGAAAAAATGTCTACAAAAGCCAGTCGATTCAAAGCTATTTCTGGCTACATGGTGACATATAGATCGGCTATTTTGACAAAGGAGACACTGAAAATACTGTGCTAATGAGTGGAAACAGGCTGGCTTGTAATACCAGTTTGTCCCACTTTGTTATGTCTTACACCAAGGGCTGATACATAAACTTTTTTTGTAATATGCTGCCCTCACGTGGTCAGAAGTGGTATTGCTACATAGAGTCCCTTTAAACACTTCACAATAATTTCTTAATTCATTTAAATCAGAGTTTGGGAACTGCCTAAAAGTGTTAAATTCTAAAATTTAATTAATTTGTTTGTTTTCCCTATGATGTTACCTTGTAGTAAGCCTAATTAAAAAAAATACCTTGTGTTATGTCTCAGGCCTTCTGCTCAGCAGCCTGTCACTGGTTTGGTGTGGTGGCCTGTAAGATTCATGCTGTCAGGATGAGCTTTGCCCTACCAGTTTGTATGACGGGACCGTCAGTGCTGCTGTTGGGCCTTGTACTTTTCATAACACAGGCAGAAAAGATGGAAGGTGCAAAGCATGGAAGCCTCACGGGTGAGCATTGTTATTATAAATACACTTTTTGTTCAGAATTATTTGTTATTTCCTCTGTTTTACACAACTTCTGTATGAGTCTGTTATTTTTAAATACATTTTGTGTTGCTTCATATTTTTGAATAATTAGATTTGCTCATTAGCCCATTTACGGTAGCTACAGAGATGGACTCTTACAGCATAGCAGGCACAACCTGAGGGCACGCCCACTTGTACTTTAATCCCAACAAATAGCATTCTTTATAATGTGTATACTACATGATGATTTCTAACTGGAAATTAAGAGTTTTTGTTCTGATTTAATTATCTAAACCATGCATCATAAACACATTTCCACCCATTGAGTCATGTGGTGAACTCTGAATGAGATATATAAAGCACAGATCTCTGTACTGAGATATTGAAATGTAGATTGGTAACCTTCATGTGATATATCATACTCATTATCAATATCATAAAATGTTTACAGATTTTTGTGAAAGCTTGGACTCCCTGAAGGACAAGAACACAACTTATATGATTTTACTTGAGATTACCAAAAGCATTTGTCAGACTTCACTAAACAGGTACGTTTGTGTGCTCGTGTATTTGAGTGGAAAGTTTGGTTTTGTGTCTCTCAGGTAACGCTCTGTGTCAGATTTGTCTTCTGTATGTTTCATTGTATATGAATTTGCACTTAATGTGAATTTAAGATGCCTGGCAAGCAGAGATTGTGCAATGTCTTACATAATCCATTCAGGCATCTGTTTATGTGAACCATGGGCACATTTTGTTTGAGATATTTATAGACTTTTTAATTAACAGCTACTACTTGAAATGGCCTTTTTCAATGCTGGCACTGGAAGGAGTGTGTATGTGGTCAGGCTTCGTCGCATGTACCTACTACGTATGGAAGATTGAGGTATCAATGTGAAACACATTAACACCTCTATTCATTTATGATAAGCTTCTGACAATCAAACTATGTCATGAAATATGTAAAGACTATGCAGAAGTATCCATGTACTCTAACACAACATTACTGCCACATGTTACAATGCTCCTTATCTTAGGATGAGGCAAAAATGCATTTACCTAATCATGATGTGCTTTGTCGTGCACTAGGTCCAGCGTATAGAGAGAACCTCTCAGCTCTTTGTTCGTCGACTTTATGAATCAGCTTTTATCGACCTGTCTCTATTGCTCAACACTAAGATGAAGCTACCAAAAGCCCAAAACCAAGACAAGTAAGATTGATGTTTCCTCGGTTTTTCTTTTTTTGTTCATTGTTTAAAAGTGGTAATTTTTAAGGCAGCACAGAAGACTTTTGTTCACATCAAAATATCTATTTCAGTTTCATTTGAGGGAATATTTGCTTACTTTTTGGAAGTGTTACCAAGCTGTTGAGGTCTTCCATCTCTAGTATTTGCAGAAACAAGCCAAAGTAACTTTGGACTCCTGTCCCAGTAAGACAAGTCCATATCATTTTACAGCACTATGCCACACATCAACAATGATGAAGCTAGGTCACGGGACTACAGTGGACACCATGGCACAGGCGACTGACTCAAAAAGCAATGATAAAAAAGAAAATGAGAGAGTGACGAAGCAAGACACCAGTCACTGAGCAGCTCTCAAACAGTATTCTAAAAGCAACTTCACCTCCCTGCCTACAGGTGGACCTGCTGAGCTAAAAAGTTTCTTTGTGATGCTTTAAATGTAATATATGGTGCACAATATAGAAAAAATAACCAAACTCTTTTTAATGAATTTCCTCAGTTTGGGAATGATGCAGCATTCTGACATTCAGCTATCATTTATTTTACGCCCGCAGGACTGGACAGTAGATCAACTGAGGTTTCATACATTAGATCATTTTAATAGTACTATATAATGGTTTGGATGCTGTCAGATTATGTGATGTGAGTACACGTCTGAAAGAGGCTAATGAGTTATGATTGCATGGAGAATCATTCGGCACATTGATCCTTGAGGTGCACATACTTAAATATTTCATTTGTGCAAAATATGGTTTCTAAGTTGACCTCATAGATTTTGATGGTTCTAACAATATGTTTCTAACACCTCACAGACATTCTCATAATACATAAACGGATGACTTTCTAATAGGAAATTAGTCTGCACATGTGCCAACATGTGTAGGACATTTTTGGCACCATGGGTTTGAAGCAGTATTGCACCTCAGTAACAGATGTTTCCCTGATTTGTATGTTTACAGCATGAAATGCGTGAAAATCCCACTAAAGCCTTTCTCCTTCTGTCTCCTTCACAGCCAAGATGATCTGCAGAACTGTGTGATCTACCTTTGTGCCACCATGTGGCATGAGACTTATGATGAAATGCTGAAGATTCTTACTTCAATGTTCAGGTTGGAGACACTGTCACTTCACACAATCATCATACCAGTGTTACATATACTTCACAAGCTTTTAAAGAAACTACACATCTGAAAATGTTTTGACTTACATCTGCTGCCACAGGTGGTGTCAGCACACGGCACACAGCCAGCACGCCCGTGTGAGGCGTGATCTCTGGTGCAACAGAGTTCACCTTTAGTTAAATTTACAAGAGGAATGTTCAAAAGAGTCTTTTTTTTTTTGTGTCTTTTTTTCTGTTCATGTCCTTCCATGAAAAGAAAAAGATTTCCATCCCAAAGAAAAAGATGCACAAAGGATAGAAACACTTGATAATATTTTTTTTCCGCACTTTCACTGTTAATCTGTTGCTGCTGTTTCAGGCTGGACCGCTATCGCGGCGATCCAAAGGAAGAACATAATGACTGTTTCGACTTTGAGTCTCACATTTATGTAGACGATGCCTTTATGACAGAAAAAGAAACTGGAAAGAGAGTGGTTAATTCCTATGTGGATGACTTGATTCAAGTTGTAATAGAGGTCTATAGGTAAGAGTTTCCATCTATATACTGGATTGTATTTTGGTTTGGTTAGGTTTGGTTTTGGCTTGTCAGCAAATATGATTTTATTTTTCCATCCAGGGTGTTCACCAACAAAGAGCCAGACGATGTGTCCCTCATTGAAGCTCCTTATGGTGGGAGATTGATGTTTGTCTTGCCAGAAGGAAACATGCTTTATATTCACCTGAAAGACAAAGGTCTCATCAGAAACAAAAAAAGATGGTCCCAGGTATGTAGCAGCAGTGGTATTTTGTGTGTCTACGTCTCTCTATTTTTTTCTTACTAATATGAATAAATGAACATTCCACCCATTACGCACAGCAGTTCAAGGCAAAGCTAATTCTTCGTCACAGGATATTGTGTCAGTCACATTTTGTCTTACTTAGACATGAAAACTGTGCAGCACCTCCTGAGCTGCCTGGAGAAAGGACAGTTAGCAAAACAAAGACTTACTTAACTGGTGATCAGTGGTGGCCTCTGAGCAGATCAAAATTAACACTGCTTTTCCTTATCCTAACCAAGTAGGTTTGCCTAAATACAACCAGCCAGTAGATTAAAACAAAAGGTGTAAACTAAATCTAGAACACAAAACGAAGAACCATTGCTCTGATGTCATACTTAACATGTATGAATACTGATTATGAGCATGCATGAATGCTCTTGATTTACGAGTTCTCCATAAACGTCACCACACTGCAATGTCTGCTCTGTTTCTTAAGAAAATCTGAAAACCTGTATCTGTGGGAAAAATTTAGTTGCAACTTGACATATTTTATATATAATATTACTATCACAGGTTGATTGAATTTGTATGCAAAAGAAAAAACAAAACACCTTTATTAACGTTTTGGGTAC
This sequence comes from Hirundichthys speculiger, assembly GCA_018398805.1. Classification (NCBI taxonomy): domain Eukaryota; kingdom Metazoa; phylum Chordata; class Actinopteri; order Beloniformes; family Exocoetidae; genus Hirundichthys; species Hirundichthys speculiger. Next base: position 4,955,066 of record JAGFBZ010000648.1, read on the forward strand.
ACAAACACACTGTTTGCATTGCAAGGATGTCTGTAACGTTTGGATTTTCACACTACAAATTGCTTTCAGATCATGTACATGTACTATCTGCTTGGCTGGAAGGGCTACATAGTCAAGAACCCTCAAAAGATCCCAGTAAGAGATTTCTTCCATTTAAATCAACTGTGTATTGAAATATTTTGACACCGTGTTAGTGAAATACTGAAATATGTTTAATATCTATCCTGTTTATTCCAGCGCCAGAATAACACCAGGGACAGTTTGATCTCTATGGATGGTGAGATTTTCCTGTTGCCTCAGTACGACAATGACAGCAAGAGAAAATTCATCTCAGATGAAAACACATATATTCTGGCTCTGGACGGAGACACTGATTTCCATCCCAAAGCAGTAATTCTGCTCGTAGACAGGTCAGCGTCAGATTAATCTGTTTATTCTGTCATGGCTTAAAAATGAGATCTGATTATTCTGCAATATAAATCGTGAGAAAGATATACTCTAGTTTTTTTAGTTAGTAATTGAAAATTATATTTACAGGCTGAGAATGTATGAAAATGTAGGTGCAGCATGTGGTAGAATCCACCCTACTGGTATGGGTAAGTTGTCTCTTTTTTAATAACTCTTCTCTACCTTGTGTGTTTCTATTCTGGCACATATTTACTTTTTTTCTGTTTTTTTTTTTTTTTTTTTAAATCTTTTTGTACATCTGTATCTGTTCTATTCTGCACTCTGCCAACCACCTAGGTCCAATGGTGTGGTACCAGAAGTTTGAATATGCAGTAGGTCACTGGCTACAGAAGACAGCAGAACATGTGTTTGGCTCCGTGTTGTGCAGTCCAGGATGTTTCAGCTTGTTTAGGGGCTCTGCCTTGATGGATGACAATGTTTTGAAAAGATACACAACAACCTCAACAAGAGCTGCAGAGTATGTGCAATATGACCAAGGTTAGTACACATCCATCCATCCATTATCTATACCCGTTTCATCCTCTGAAGGGTCACGGGGGTTAGTACACATAGTTCTTGAATCTCAGCTCATCTGGTTTAGTTTCTTCACATATGATCTTGAAGGTTCTTTGCTCGTCTCTGTTTATTTTTCTAGGGGAGGATCGTTGGCTGTGTACTCTGTTACTGCAACAGGGGTGGCGTGTGGAATACAATGCCGCCTCAGATGCGTACACCAACTCACCACAGGAATTCAAGGAGTTTTACAACCAGAGGAGACGATGGGGACCTTCTACACTGGCAAATACCCTCGACCTTTTGCACAGGTTAGTGATCCTCAGCAATATTAATGATAACTCAGTAAGCATTAAAACCACTCTATGTAACAATGCCACTGCTGACCACACGAGGGAGCATATCACAAGAAAGTTCATGTGTCAGCCCGTGGCGTAAGACAAAACAAAGAGCTCCTCTAACAGCACAAACTCATGAGTGGTGTTACTATTTGAAAGGGTTTAAAATAAAGCACCAAATAAAACCAAATGTTCCCTTGCTTCTGTCTGTATGTGGATGTAATTTTTGTTTCCAGACATCTACAGACTCTACTTCTTGGATCAGATATTTGTTCTGACACCATAGCATGTTATTTGTAAACATATTAACCCTCCTGTTGTTCTAATTTAACGACAGTGGCTCAGAGACAGTGGACAGAAACATGTCCATCTCCAGGCTTTACATCTTCTACCAGATGTTCACTGTTGGATCTTCCATCCTGGGACCAGCATCTGTGACTCTAATGATAGCAGGTGGGTTTATGTCAGGTTTATCCCTAAAGCTTCCTTTAGTGGTTGTCAGTGTGTTCACCATTATTTTTATTTTACCATACTGTCTTTAACATTCCCTCTTGAATGTCAATGAGTTTTTATAAACTCAGTATATGATTGCAACTATTTTTCATGTTTTTATTTATTAGAGAGTAATAAATAGTTTTCGATAAACTGGTATCATGTTTAAAACCAAATCAGGCCCAATTCCTTCCTACATGTGTTTTATTGTCTAAACAAAGTGAGGGAAACATGGGATACCATGAACACTAGTCATGTGGTGTGCTTGAACACTGCAATTTATGATATAGATAAAATGTAACTTAATCTGTGTGTAATGTACACACGCACATGCATGCAAACAAATTTGTGTTTAAACAGATAGCTCTGTCCCCTTTAAATCCCTCAAATGATCCCTCAGTAATTTCTTGCTCAATTACAGAACTGTGGAGTAACAAAAGAAGCGAACAACTCAAGCCACATCAATCATCTGTGCTGCTCTTGTTTTTAAAGATTGTTTAAGAAACAAAAAAACTATAATTGTAATAATAAAACATGACTTTTGCCCTCATCCAGGCACTGAGGCTGCTTCAAAACAGCATTGGAAAGAATGAGGAAAAATAATACAGCATGAATTTTGCAACTTTCATGTAACCCACAAATGTTTGGCTAAATATATAAGTTATCTGTTTCAGCAGTGGTCCCCCATCATCGGGCTGCGGGCCCGTGCAAGAAAAAAAAATAGCTATTTAAGTTTTATTTGTTTATATGAGTCTGAACGAGCTCTTATTTTGGAAAATCTTTTATTTTGGAAAAAAAAAAACGGATTCTCTCGGTTACATCTCGGTCACTTGAGCGCCAAAATTTAGCCCAGCTAGCAAAATGAGGAAGTTTTCTTGTGAAGAGAAAAATGCACAATGAAGAGAAAGAAGAACAGCCTTCGACTTCCAAGAAAAAAAAAAAGGCTTTGACAGACAATAAAATATATTTTTTTGTTGTTGTCATTTATTTAATGGGTACAGTGGATGTTACCAGAGACTTTGATGTTATACTCATGCTATGCTATTGCCGCAGTGTCATGAGTAACGAGGAAGCGCCTCCCCAGCATCAGGAATTGTTATTATATAAATGACTTTTTTCCATCTATTTTCACCTGTCACTTATTGATAAACCCCACTTGTGATTTGTCCTTCCAGGTGCTTTCCAGTTTATCTTTAAAATCACTGGTACACTCTCCATCATCATTGCGAGCATCCCCCCTGTGATCTACATCACCATCTGTTTTTTGACAAAGCCCAACACCCAAATAACAATCGCTGGCATTATGAGTGTACTTTACGCGTTTCTTATGACTGCCTCCTTCTTTTCCATCATTGGTGGGTACAGTCTTATGTTAACTTCATATGAATCCATTTTTTTATGGATTAAATGAGTGTATGCATTAACACAACACTCTCCATCTAGGTGACATGGTGTTGCAGGGCACCTTCTTGACACCCACTGGCTTGTTTTTGGTTTCTATGGCCGTCATGTACTTGGTGACGGCTGTACTGCATCCAGAGGAGTTTGGTATGTTTATGTTATATTATCATCATGCTGTTACTGTATGTTATGGGAGTTTTCTCCAATCATTTCTTCACACCATCTGCATTAAACAACAGAAAGAGATCAACCAACTTAAATATACGTATCTCAAGGAACACAATAAACGACACCAAAACACAGCAGAGTACATTGACATTATGTTGTGATTTTGCTGCTGAAGACTATGAGAAAAAAATGGATAAGGAATATTGATAAGATAAAGATAAGATACTAGAGAAAAGATACAAACAGCACCAACAGATGTCTGATGGAAACACTGTAGCTGCACCAATGCATCAGCAGCATCAACACTGGTTATTCTGTGTTAAAACCACACATTTCCAGTATTTTTTTTACCGTAGATATCTTGGATAAACATATTTTATGTGTTGTTATGTTGAAATGTTATGTTATGTCATAGAGTCTTATTTTTTTTGTATCCTCTGTGTTACATTATGTTATTTTCTCCTCCAGGGTTGATTATTTATGGTCTGATGTATTTCATCTGTATCCCCAGTGGATACCTCCTACTAACCATCTACTCACTGGTTAACATGAACAATGTGTCTTGGGGTACAAGGGAGTCTAACAAGTAATCCAATTACCAGAGCTATACAAAAGCATACTGGCGCTCTCGACTGATGCCCAGTATTTCCTCTCACTGATTCAGTTTTTAATCACTGCATGTTTAATCTATTATGATATAATAGATTATGATATGAAGAAGCAATGAATCACACAATTTAAAGGGGGAATATTGTCAATCCCTGAATCAAATTTCATGAGTTTTGGGCAATAATTAACGGAGATATTGAGAAACAAAATTTTCGGCCCCATTGACCGCAATGTTATTGAAAATTTGGAAGTGATCCAGAATCCAGGATTTCTTCCGGATCACACCCAAAATGAAATCAGTTCTTCCTTTTCACATTTCTGACAACTCCTGAAAATTTTGTCAAAATCCATCCATAACTGTTTGTGTTATCTTGAACACAGACAGACAGACAGCAAAAACATAACCTCCTTGGCGGAGGTAATAATAATAAAAATTTATATGCCTGTCATGTAACATCACATATCCAGATAACAGTAGAACTATCCATCCTCCTCAGCATTTTCCAGGATATTTCACAACATCCTGTATTCACTGGCGCTTTAAGACATTGAGTGGCTGACTCTGCCCCTTAAAGGGAGCCGCTATGAACAGACCAGTAAAATAAATGTTAGTACAAACACTGCTGTACAGCATTTCTGTGATATTTCAACCAAGGCATGTCACAGACATGTCATTGAGACATAAGGAAATTGTCTCAACATATTTTTAAAAAAATGTGACATGTCTCCTTTAATATTCTAATCATCAATGAAATGTAAACCGCTTTATAACATATTAAGCAACAGTGACAACACTGTCAATTTTAGTAAATGTAATTATAAATGAGAGTGGTAAAAAAAAAAAAACAGTTATCAGGAGCTGGAGGACTGATATCAGTAGTATAAGAGTTGTTTTGGTAATACCTTTCAGGGATTATTGTTAATTTTAAATAAACAACATTCACTGAAAGTTGTTCATTTAAAATGAAGATTTACATTGTTTACTCTCAAATAGTATTTAGGGAAGTAATTAATTATTACTGATTATTAAATCGATGATTAAATTGATTATTATTTTATAGAGGAGATTTACTGTCACATTAGCTGATAATTAAACAGCCATCTGCCAATAATGTGTGTTCATTAATCAAATTATCTTATTGGAAATTAATACAACTGCAAATCACATGATCGATTTATAATAGTGTAGCAAGGTAGAGTTTTTAACTGATCTAATTAATTAATTTATCCATATCTTGCTCATGAATCAAATAATTTATTTCTCAATCATACTAATCAATGTTCCCAATAAACACATGTTGCATTCTTTTTATGTCTGACTGTCCACCCTGCTCTCTTTCTATTAGGGGAGAAGGAGAAGAGAAGAAAAGACACAATATTCTGTGTGACAAAAACTGTAAACTCTGCTGCTGGGACATGAAGATACAGGTACGGTTTCCAGGTTACCAGCGAATGACAAATCTTTCTGTGGGCAGCATTGGATTAATGGATTGATACATGTTTTTGTTTTACAGATAAGCCAAGAAACAGACAATCTGATGTTTCAGCAGATAACAGGTCAGACTGTACAGGGAGTCCCTCTACTCAGCCACCAATGAAGTACCCACACTGGCCATCTCAAACGTGGAGCATCAACCCACATCTGGAACCACAACAAAGCAAAACCCTAGAAAACATTCAGCTGACACACACAATGAGGTGCCATTAAAAGGCATAGAATTAGCTTCCACTAGCAGGTATTCATTTTCTTCTGTATCTTTGATGGATCCTTTAATTAATCAATTTCCTAATTATTTTTTGATCACATCAACTGTTGTTAACCTAATAAACTGTGAATAAACCTGTGAAAATTTGACAGTGTTGCAAAAGAGTTCCGGTCCTAAACTGAGAATATTTATTTGTTCTTCAACTAAGTCAAAAGTATATTGTTATCATGTTAGGACAAAAGAGTCATAAATCATGAAATTCAAATAAACACACTGACATATATTCCTCAAATATACATGTGCTTGTCAAAAGTGAGGTCAGTGATGAGAAAAAGAGCATGCCAAGTTTATCTGATGAAGATGAAGATGAAGATGACTATGACTATGATCTCATGGGTTCTGACTTCGAGGAAATGGATGAGCTCCCTGTCAGCGGTGAGCAGGACTTAAATAACTTATTTCTCCTGAATACTCCTTTCTGTAACTCATGCAAAACATCCCACAGAACACAGTATGCAATGCATCTATAACATACTATGAATGATGTTACTGATGAGTGTTTTTGTTGTATGTTTGTTTGCAGACTGGGTAAATCCAGTGAAAGATGAGTTTTTGAAAAAGCTTTCTCATGCCAACATAAAGAGGAATCTACAAGCACAAATACGGTAAAAAAAAAAACAACAACATATATATATATATATATATATATATAATTTTTTTTTTTCATGGACAAAATTCGTGGGATTTAATACGTGTTAAAAGCATGTACACTCCGTTTGTTGTGTGTTTGCTTGGATCTAAAGCACCCTGATGTACTGAGTTGCAAATATGTAACTGTATAATTGCAGTTATTTTTTTTGGTGCCTTTCCTCTCCTCAGTTACACACTCCGCAACAAAAATCATGATGATGTGTGTGAAGACCTGGTCCTAATGTTGACAGACACACTTAATGGAGAGCTCAGTGACGTGGGGCCTGAGGATATTTTGTCACAAGTGAAGCTTGAAGAGTTACAATATGCACTGACAAAGCAGGTGACTAGAACAGATTTGATTAAAAATCAATAAAGATTAGATGTTTTAAGTAAGATATGATTACTTGGCTACAATAATGGAGATGGTAGTTTTAAGACGTGGTTTAAATTACTGCCTTTTTTCTACTTATTTGCATTTTATGAACACTAAAAGCTACTGCTGTAATCGACAATGAGTGATTTACTTTCTTTCAGGCTCGACAAATCCTCAAAACCAGTCGAATGATGGTTTTGGAAAAGAGAGTGAAAAGAGCCATTGAGAAAACACTCACTGCTCCAAAGGTGCAAAAACTAGATGAGGTAAGTTGCTTTTCAGCCCAGCTAAGTAAGAAACAAATCCTTCGACAAGAGATATACATTATGTCTTTGTGCTGTCAGTTGGATGGACTGCAGGTGAACACAGACTGGAGCTATCAAACTGAACTAGTTACCAGTACACTTCCACTTTTCCATATTTGAAATAAAATCTAAAGGAAATGCGCGCGTATATCTGTCTGTATGTAGGGTGAGAATGACTTCTGGTACAAGCTGATCGAACGCTACTTGGCACCAATAGTGGAGACAAAGGCACACAAGGACGAAGTCAACAGAGAATTGAAGTCACTGCGCAATAAGGTATGCAATCTGCTTCTGCTGTTATGAGAAACGTATCACTGTTTTTGTGTTTGTGGCAAGAATCGGGACTACCCAAGTGACATATCAGGGGTTAGAACTGAACTTCCTCCAGGGCTTTGCCCCTCTACACTGTGACTTCCTCCAGTTTTTCCAGGCAAAGTAGACAGGATCACCACTCATCTCACAGTCGGTGCTGATCTGTTTTTTGCCAAATAAATGGAAACAAACCCTGAGTTCTCCTTGTCATTTTCAAAATCAGAAGTTTATGCATCTCTCAAAGGCCCCAAATGCAGCGGCAGCAGCGGGTTTAACTGATGCTACCACCCAGCGGATACCGTTTTCACTGTACTCGGGTTTCCCCTATTGTGTGTAGTGCTTATCTTTGTGAAAACGTGTTTGGATGTTGAAATACTGATTGATCGAGGAGAGAAAGAGACCATTGAAAAAGAAAAATTGTTGCTGTGCCATGTGTTGTTTTATCTTCTGGCTGGTGTGTGGATGGCTTTGAACACTACCCAAACTGAAACTGCTGTGATCCTGAAGTGCTACATCAGAGAACTTAAAGGAAAAAAGTCCTCTCAACAAAGCACGCTTTTAAAAGGAATTCACCTGTCACTACCTTGACAGTGCCGCTTTTGATAATTAGAGAGGAAGAACATATAAAAGTTTGCTTTTGGTGGGCAGATAATTAGCAATGGAGAAACATCTTTTCACAGAATACACCAATGAGCAACAACATAAAACCATCTGTAAAAATATCAGTTTGGCAGCAGTAGAGATGCAGGTTTTCATAGATCAGGCCAGTTCAGACATCTTAAAGGATGCTCAACTGGACTGTAGCAATTTAACTGGGTTTAACTGGGCTTCACAGTTTTTATTGACATGATTATATTAGCCACAAAATCACTCCCAGAGAGAGGAGTGTCAGAACAAAACAGCATTGCGTGTGGCTCATGTTATCATTAATAACTATTTACAAATACTTAAGCAATACATTTAAATGTGTCTGTTCACCCTACAGGCCGTTTTCCTCTATTTCATCATCAATGTGCTGTGGGTGGTCGCTACCTTCTTCCTGCAGGCCATTGGAAATGATGTCATCAGCATCAAGATCCCCAAGTTATATTCTAATGGAACTGAAACAGGAGAATACCTCAAGGTCGGAAAATTCACAAATGCACTGTTCTGGATGGATGGAATGTGCTGTAGAGACAGGAGGACTGTGACATCACTGATTGCTGTCATTTTGTCCTGACAGGTGGAGCCCCTCAGTCTGATGTTCCTGCTGTCCTTTGCTGTTCTTCTCATTGTCCAGTTTCTGGCCATGCTGTATCACAGGTACACAAACTCACAAACACATTGTTATTCTTATTATTACATTTTTGCATCTGTAAAAGAAGTCTGTATTTGACTAAACCACTGATCAACTACTGCAGACAGGACAATTTTCTGCCATTTAAGATACTGCAGGTTTTATGAAGTAGTAGCTGGTTTAAATCAAGTTCAAATAAGTGTGTGAACTGGTACTAAATATTTCCTGCCACCAGGGCATTTATCAATAATAGATTACTCTTGCTATGGAAATTAATGAATGCATCTTTTTCATATGTCCTACAGCTGTTTCATCTTTTTTTCTGTTTCAGGGTATACACTCTGATCCACATAGTGTCCTATCGCAGTACAGAAAAAGACTACAAAAAGAAAGATGAGGTAAGGTAACACAAAACACACAAATGATCAGCTACAGATGGCTGTTTATGTTCCAAAACCATGCCACTTTGCACAAGAAACAGGCACTACAGAAACACACAAACATTACAACACTGAAGACGTTGTTTTTTGTTTTTCTCTCAAATGAGAAAAGTAAAGTATTAAAAGCAAATTTAAAAAAAAAAACAGCTGCCATTCAGGCACAGCATGGGCTCAGATGACTGATGAAATACAGAAAAACAGAAACAATGAATGTTTGCACAAAAGAGGTCTAATGACATTTAAACATATTTTCAAATATGTAGAATGCACCATTTAATAGTTAATGTATAAAGTTCAAGCACAAAGACAAAAGTAAGTTAATTAAGGGAAAAGGTTAACTTTTCTCAAAAGCATTTTATTAACATTTCTTTTAATACACTGAGATGCTCGAAAATCTGTCTGCTGTTGACTGAGCATTAAACCATGCTACAAAGTCTCTTACTAATCAGTACCAGAGTATTTCATTTAAGTTGTATGAAATGAAAACTTTTTTTTTATTTTAAAATCTATACAGTACAAAAGTGGGCGAGCCTCCGGCCCCATGACGATTACTGAACCCCACGTTGCCTCCACTCAGGGGCCACAAACCACTGTGTCACCTAGCAAGTGATAGATGCCTAGCATAAACAGACAATGAAGCTTTTCAGAAGGATTTCTAAGAATATACACCATAAATAAGTTTAAATTGTTGAAATTATATTTGCCATAAAAGATGCAACAACATGTGATGAAAAATTTAAAGCCAGAAACAATCCTGAGTTGTTAAAATGGTAGAGACTTTGAAGTTGGGAAACTCTCATTTATGTTCACATCTAGCTCATGAAATGTTAATTTTTTTTTTCTTTTTTAAATATAGGAGGAAGAGGAGGAGGATATCGAACTCACTTACAAAAACCAGTATGCCATTTCAGTTACAGAGGACTTGTAGTCAGCAACAACCAGAAGACCTGCAACAGCCAGCCGACACTGACATCATCAGAGGAAACAAACCAGCCAGTCTCATAGCAACCAAGAAAGGTTTTCTCCACTGAAGGTTTTTCAGCATCATGATGAGTTAGTTCATGTGAGCAAACCATGTCTTCAGCACAGGAAATAATCATTCCTGTATGTGCTGTGCTGCTACATTGCCACATGACTAAAAATAAAGACGTAGTCATTTTTAGGGAGGCAAAGTGGGCCTTCAATTTCACATCAGTTTCACAGATCTAATGAGCTGTTTGAGAATGAAAGATAATACTAGCAGTTATAATTTTTCAGATTTTAATGACTGAAGGTTTTGCTGAATTTAAGAATTTGCTATTATTCATCATGTTATGTGGAATACATCAGGTCATAAGATGATCTGAAAGTTCCAAACTCAGGGTTGAAATATCCATGATAGAATAATTTAGAAGAGGTGAAAACAAAGGTATATTGACAAGGTTTACAGAGAATCTGTTATCTGGCTAGTGCTTTTTTGGTTTGTTTTTTCCATCCCTTTTACATTAACATCTGTGTCACAGTTTAATGACTTGCAATGGCCCTTTATAAACATTATGACAATGATTTGTTGCATTTAGAGTGGTTACTGCACCTGCAGTCCTGTTCAAACTTAAGCAGGAGATGTTGGAGAAAAACCAGTCAGGGGTCAACAAAATCTTGAAAATCAATAAAAAAAGTACAACCCCCTTCTTTTGGAGCTGCCTCTGAAGCACACAGGACAGACCACACTGAAAAACAGGAGTTAAGAAAAGGTCTACTGACTTTCTGAGGGTTACACACAATGATTTGATGGAATTTTTACGCTTACTTCCACAGGTGATCAATATTAAAGTTTTAACATGATTGTTTGCTGTGTGTAAAAATAATTTCAGGCAATACAGCAACAGATTATTAGAAAAAAATCTATTCAAACTTGGGGACAAAACTTGAATATGTGCCAAGGAACCACTGTCAGTCCAGTCCATGTAATGTTTGCACACAATGTATGACGAATAAATTATATTTAACTTCAGATGCAATATTTTATACTTGAGCATTTTGGATTGTGTTAACTTCATAAGATTACATGAAGATGTTGGAATTATTGATGCAAATAACTATACACTTATATTGTGAAAGAATGTTTTTAAAAAAAAACTTGTAAAAAATAACTGTATGCCACAACAGAATTGAAATATTTGGTTTCCTGTATGTTAAAAAAAAGTGCCTTAATTTAAACACAAAAATAAAGTGTATAAAGTCTGACACATTCTGATCCAACTTTAAATAAAATAAGGTAACAGATTTGTCTTCAACTTTCCCACCATAAAAAGCAAACATTACTTTTCCACAGGTTATGATGTATCTTTGTGGGCACGTTAAGAGAAGATTATAAAATTTTAACCGATGCTCTCATACACTTAGGAATGCTTAAATGTGTAGAGACTGACAGCAGAGAGTCTAAAAGGTCTCTGGTTTATGTTACACTTTGTTGAAGAAGAGACATAACACAATGAGTTGACCTTTTCTTTAATTAATAAGTCATTTCATTCAAATGAATGGAAGCAGTATAATGACAGTAAAATGAAGGCAATTGCAAAGCAATCATCTCATATTTTTGGGGAGAGCGGTTTCAGCTGTGGGTGACGCAGCACTCGCACTGAGGATGATGGTAAACGCTAAACTGATGTATACGGCGCCAACCATAGGACAACAAATTTGGTGTAAGTATATTGTAATCATGTAAAGATTAAGTTTACAAGGTGATGGCCAAGTATCATGCATCTTCTTGGACAAAAGCCCAAGTGTGTTTATAGCCGCTGCTCCCCAAACATCCCGATATAATAATAATAATAGTAACATTTTAACAAAAACCCACTGGATAAGAGATTCCAGCTTTTACTTTACGCCATGTGATTACATAATAACTGGGAATAGGTCAATTAGCCAATGCTTGTAATTTAAAGCCCAGATCAAGAATCTGGCAACTGAAATTTTGTACTTTGTTAACATCTTGATGCATCAGTGTGAGACGATGCCGTTCCAGAAGTTCTGGTTAAGACATCACTTAAAAGAAGTCATGAGTCATTACAAAACAGCTGCCAGTCATGTGTGAATATACTGTTGACAGGATATGACAGAAGTCTTTTTCATGACTAAACATCTCTGTTCAGATGACATGTTTACAGAGCATCTGAGAAAAGAAAAAAAAAAACTGGAATTTTCATGACTTGCGTATTAAATTACAAGGCAACTTGGATAATGATGGGAGATTTTCCAGCAGCCACGGGTCGGTCCCAACAACACGACTGCTGGCCCTGCTGAGTCACAGTCAGTCCACGGCGTGACGCTTCAGTAATCAAAAGCTTGGCTGAAAGAGCGTTTCTGTCCGTTGTTTCGAAAGCCACCTCCATTGCTGCGAAACCCGTTGCCACGGCCACCGTTTCCACCAAAGCTCCGTCCCCTTCCACCTCTAAACCCTCCTCTATCACCACGGTTACCACCACCAAAGCGCCTGTCACCACGGTTACTATGCTGCTTCTCCTCCAGCTCTGGGAGCTCTGTGGCTATTGTCAACTGCCAGCGGCGACCATCCTTCCAGGTCTCCTAATTAAAAAGTGGCGGAGTGAAAAGAATGTTAGCACAATGACCAAAAGTGCCAAATTCAACAGAGAACTGTTGAAATATTTCTTAATTTAGATCACTGTTACTTATTTGAACATGGGCATCTTGAACACATGAAATAGCTCTGGCTGTTGTTCTTACCTGAAGCTCTTTGACTTTATCTGCAGGGACATCAAAACAAACTCCCTGCAACAATAAGAACAACATGGTGAGTATTTCCATCCACATTTGACAAACGAATGATCACACAGGAACAAAGCTTTTACATCACTTTCTTCCTGCAGACTTCTTTTGACTGTGTATCTGAATTAAATATGCGGGGGATCCATTATTGAGAGCCTGGTAACACATTTAAAAGTTAGTTACGCAGTCAAAATTATTCAACAACAGTTACATCTTAAATACAATCTAGCAATAAAAATATCAATCATCATGCACAGTTTACCACCAAATAAAATGTTGGGACATTAAGGATAATGCAAAAACTCAAAAAAATCAGTGATCAACACACACTTATTTAAATGCAAACAGTATTAACTAAAAACAGTTCAGGTCTTTTTTTCCCCCCTTTCTCTCAACTATGTTTGTTTTCGTAAATCTGTCTGCATTTCAGGCGTAACACACATTTGCAAAATAAAAACTTGGGATGCTCAGATATCTCCACGGCTCTGAACCCAGAGACGTAAGAAATGCACAAAGTTTGTATAAAGCTTCATAATGTAAATGTAGGGTGGGTGTAGCTCAGTTGGTAGAGTGGGTCGTCCAGTCACTGAAAGGTTGGCGGTTTGATCCTGGCTCCAACTGTCCACATGCCAAAGTGTCTTTGGGCAACACACTGAATCCTAACTGGCAGCACCTTGCATGGCAGCAGGCCACTGGTGTGTGAATGAGAGGCCATTGTAAACCACTTTGAGGGCACCTTGACGGTCAGGGCATAAAATCGCAACTAACTGGTCACCAAATGCGACCAAAATTTGACCATTTTGACCGTTTTTTTTATGCCTTGTCGCCAGTGGTGAGGGCCACAAAATCCACCATCAACTTAGAAAAAAATGATTTTTTTTTTTTCTATGATTTCTGCACATTTGTCATGTGTCACCAAGGCAAACATATCTAAATAATTTGGAAACAAAGTTTATTTGGCCAAAAGTGGCTATGTTTTGGGTGTACATCGCATCATATCAAAATGCGCTTTCATGTGTTACCGTACGGCCTCTGGTCTCCGAATCGTAGTCGGGAAACCGTCATACTGTGCTATTCCAGGCTCGTGACAGCGGCTAACACGCCAGTGAAAACGAAAGAAAAAGTCCAGTTTTCTCTGCTCTGAACGGCACTTTATTCAGGAACTGCACGGAACTGACAGCGTTATACAGTCTGTATTTTTCGGCTCCTGTCAGTCAACAGAGGATGCAAATCCATAACACTCGGCCGCTGCTCATGCTCACTTCACTTGCTCCGTTCAGCTGCCCGCACCTCATAAACTACATTACCCATCAGGCTACTACCCTTCTTAAAGGGCCAGGCTAGCTTACAACACATGCTTGTAAATGCTTCTGAAATGTAGTGATAGTGGGCGATAATAGGGGTTTTTCATAACCCCCCCCCCCAAAATTATTAGTCTGATAATATGTTTCATAATATCACACAAGTACAATAGTGTTTCCCTGATGGATTTACTGAGGATGTGCTGGAGAAATGTCTACTACAGGTGGTAGAGGCCATTGAAGCCATTGAGCGTCCATGATAATGTAAGCAGTCTACGGGGATGTATGGGGCGACGAAAAACACTGGCGACAAAAATTGCTAGCTGGCTACCAACTTCAAAAACCTGGTAGCCAGGGGCTACTTGGTAAAAATTCTAATTTTATGTTATGCCCTGTTGGATAAAGCGTTATATAAGTGCAGTCCATTTACCATAAGTTGCACAGACAACCTTAAAGTGGCATTTTCAATTTAGGCTACTGCTATCACCGCTTCTTTGCCATTATGAAATTAGACACAGATTGTTGTACTTCTAGTAAAGTAACCGTTGTTCAACACTTATTAACTCCAACCCTTGATCATCTCCATTTCAGCTGCCATGTGTGAGAAACAGGAAGTAAACAAAAGGAAGACCAGCTCTGTAAACTAACACGTTACACAAACAAACCTGAACCAATAACTTAACAATTGATGGTGTAACTGCAGCGTGATGCAAACAAAGCGTAAGCATTCGAGTTGTAGTGCATAAAAAATGCAAAAAGGTGACTGCAATAATGCATAAATGTGTCCACGTAATTGAGACGCAGAGATAAGACTGGGCAATTAATCAAAACCAACATTCAGAGCCTATAACTGATGTAATCCTGCTCCTGTCAATAATTTCTATTTTTTTAAATAAATGACCACGATGTGATTTTTTTTTCCAGTTGTTTTAAAACTAAAGATATTTACTCTTTTATGAGAAAAATATATTCAGTTTTAATAGTAGGGCATGTTTACAGCATAAAACTTCCCGGCTTTATTAGAATGTTTTGCAGGCCTGAAATAAGGATCAATTTTTAGAAGCAAAAGAAATCCAGTTGAAGAAAAATCAGAATATGAAATATCCTGTAGTCAACTACCTGTAATGAAATTAAAGTTAAGGTTCTGATTTGAGGTTGTACCAGAGACCGTGTACAAGACAAAAGAACTTTCCAAGAGTACCTGTTTAAGAGTACTTACCATTCTGCCTTTGAGGAAGGTCATTCTGTAAATGTGGTTCTCAAACTCTTGTCCAAGCTGTTCATTAATAGTTTTCCAGGCGTATCCAAGATTATGCATCTCCTGAGAACACGTCAACTGTATAGTGGTGTAACCCTGCAAAAACGAGGTAAGAGTCAAGCTGTTGGACAACTGGTGGACTGCTTTGTGGCATAGTGTGACAATCACCTCATCAAGAATACAAATTAAATAACCATGGATTTTAGGAGGACCGGGAATAAGCTGAACAACATTTCACACACGCAGACGTACAAAAAAGAACAGCCCACCAAGCCAGCAGCTGAGGCGTATCATCAATGTTGTCTAAAACAATAAAACTGATAAGGAAGGCTTGGTCTGTTCTGAGGACTGAAGCTCACTGTAGAAAGACAAATGCTGTCCAAGCTCCTCAACTTTAATAATTAACTTTAAAAGAAGAAGGCTGAGAGAAAGGGGGACTGTTGCACACAAGTAAATGCAGGTAAAAATTTCAGGTGGAATCACTATGGAAGAGCTAATGCAAGGAAGGGACAATGGTTCAAGTGGCAGGTGTAGCATTTTCCAAGCCAGACGCTTTGAATTGTCCTCCATTGCTCAGTCATTCCTAAAAGATTCAATATCTTTTTCCTGTCAGTCTACGCACAATTCTTTAAGCAAAAAGAAACACTAGGGTCCACTCATGACAGTGGAAGTAATTGAGAAAGCATACACCAATCTGATGTCTCAGTTGATTGTACTGTATATACAAGCATGAAAATGAAACCATGAGGTTGAAAGAACTGTTTCAAACTAGACAGAGCTGTGCAAACAAATAGGAAACAACATTTATTGTGCCTTAAAAGCTCAATGCCTCCTATTCAGTCAGTTATTCAGAAAAAATTGGAAAAACAAACAAAAATTGGAACTAGACTTCAAGATCTGATCTGACTGCACAGCCAATAGCCACTAAAAAGAGAATCCAGAATTCCTGAATACAGGAGAATCTTATAGAAGAATCAGTGCAGAATTTCACATATGAGGCTTTCAGTGTTGAACAATTACAATTACACCTGAATTAAAAAAAAAAAAAAAAACATGTATGTATTTATTGATTGAATGAATCCAAACTTATTGCTATTCCGTATGTGAACTTACAGCATCAGAGTTGAGTAGTGACCGCTGCTCCAGAGTTGTGGCTCCAGAAATGTGGGCCAGAGCTGCTGCCAGGGCATCTACTGCTCCCCTCTCTTCTATCAGCTTCTGAGCTGATTCTCGAAAATATCCAATAGCTTGGAATGGAATGGAGTCTAGAAATCTGGATGTGATAAAGAGAGAATAGAGAGGAAAAAATATGAGGAGAAAAAAAAACCAAAAGGTTTTCCTTTCAGCAGTTTTTGGACCCTGTGGGGTCCAAAATGATTAAACATAACATACCTTCTACAGTGACATAAAAGCAAAAATAAATGAAAGAATCATTGTTTATTTTTTTCTGCATTATCCATATTACATATTTGAAGTTTACTTTACTTCCTTTGACTTTCAGTCTACAGAGTTACCTACCTGACAGCGTCTTTGCTCGATGATTTGATGATGTCGTTGGCAGTTGGAACACCTACTCGCCTAAATGTGATGCCCTGGAATAACACCAAATAAGTATACGTTACGCAAACAAAGGTGTAACAATATCCCTCGTCGCAATTTGGGACACACCTGTTTTCATCAAAGATGAATAAGTAATTGGTACCGTTTTTGAACAGAAACCCTCACCATGTGTAAAAAGGGTCGTGTCTCCTAATTAGAACAAATAAAAGATCGGGAACCTGTAAATGAAAATTGGTAGCAAAGCGTCATCTGAGAGAGGGATGTCCTTATTAAATTTACCAATCTGGAGTAGAATCAAAATTTGCATTTGAACAAATGGTCGTTTCTGAAAGTGCACATTATTGAAAGGTGTGTATGATTTAGGAGCTGTGCAAATTCATGAGGTCAAATCACTGAACAATCATTAACTTTAAAATATCCAACAAAAAGAATTTGTGTTCACCATAAACCAGTTTACTTTATCAATATTATTTATATTTCTTAAATGTGATTGGAAAGCACCCTCCCAACCAGGAGGAAATGGCAACAACTTCTTTACCTCTGACCTCTCATTATGTTATTTATTTCTGCCCTCTTTCAAAGTCCACTACAGAATTACTACAAAAAAAAAAAAAAACCTTTCTAGAGGATTTATGGAGATGATGATGGCGGTGCCTTTCTATAAAGACTTAACAGTTCTAGACAGGCAATGTCAGCCGTTATGTACCGCATGATGAATTGAATTGTTTTGCCATCAACTCAATTATAAAGAATGAAGTGATTCATCAATAAGCACATCCCAACTACAGATGAAATTTTAGAGCTTAGCATCTTCTTAGCATCTTCAGGTCCATTTTGATCACATGTTGGAATATGAAAATATGACTGAAGCCATTGTTTTGGTTGTTCTTGCTAGATCCTCAACTTTTAAATATTTTCTTCTGTCTACTCAATGTCAGTAAATTGAAAGACACCTACTGCTTTGTTTTCTACATAGCGCAGCTGGTCTTCTTCTTTCCTCTGGTAGAAGCAGATGCAGACACCAGTCCTGCCTGCACGGCCCGTACGTCCTGAACGATGGATGTATGACTCTACATCCTGACAATAAAAAGACAAAAAAAAAAAAAAAAATGGTGGATAAACGCTAGCAGCACAAAATGTCAATTTTTCATTTTTATCACTAAGTATAAGCACACAAGTGAACTGCAGTCTGTCTTTTTTTTTTTTGGTTGATTTTTTTTTTTTTTTGTGATATTCACCTCAAGTATTACAAGCCAAAAAAAAAAAAATGAAGTAACACACATAATATAAGAAAATAAATATTCAAGAGTCAAAATTCTGGCAACTGATCCAACCTTAGGTGGAGAACACTGGACAACCAAGTCAACTTCAGGGATATCTAATCCACGGGCGGCAACGTTGGTCGCAACCAGAACCTCAAAGGCTCCAGTCCTGAAGCCTTTTAACGTCATCTCTCTTTGTTTCTGTGGGATATCACCATGAAGGGACTGGGTACTCTGAAGACATACCAACAAAACAGAAGAGCAGTGAGCATTCCACTCCAAAGTAAGGAGGACAGAAAAATAAATAAATAAAATAACTCTTTGTACTAATGCCTAATACTTAATTCCTGATTAAAAGGACTTGAACTCCCAGCACTAAAAAAAGTCTTGTCCACTTTGCAACAATGGGAAGCTTCAGCACAGCTAACCCAAAAGGTACCATGAATACAATCAAAGCTGCATCTGTAGGATCACACTTAGTTCACACATGTAAGACATCTCACATGCTGCTGCACGAACTTGTTATACATCAACAGGTTAAATGTGTGCAAGTATATCTACCTGTTTGATGGATGTATTCATGGACAGTTCATTTGCCTCCTTCTTTGTCTCACAGAAGACAATGGTTCTGCCATGGCTTCCACTGTACACTTGAATTACATCGCCTATCACTGCAGCACGCTGTGACCAGTGACACGCTATAGCCAGATGCTGAAGAAAAGTCACGGAAAGAATGAAGTGGGGAAAAAAGGGAGGGGAAGACACACATTTTGCTACTGGCACACAGTTTCCTAACTCTCCCAATGTAGATAAATGTAAGCTTATATTATAGTCTTCGCAATACTTTTATCCTGTCACATATTCTTTATACTCGTTTTCGCAAACATACACTTACTTCAACAGTCGTTGCAGCTTTTTGTGTTTTCTTGCCTATCAGGTCCACATGCTTGCACTCTGGTCTCATGTATTTCTTGGCCACTTCGTACACCCAAGGGGGGCAGGTGGCCGAAAACAGAAGAGTCTGTGGATTGGTGTCACAGTCTGGAACAAGTAGAAAAGAACACATTTTAACCACTAAAAACAATTATGTAATTTAGATATGATACACAAACAAAACTCAGATGTGATGACATAGATGTAGATTCATTCACTCTCACAACCTGCACAGATTTAATTTACCTTTCTTATACGATGAACTCAAAATCTCTTCAACCTGTTCTGCAAATCCCATGTCCAACATTTGGTCCACCTCATCCAGAACAACATGTTTCAGTTTAGAGAGATCAAGTTTATTGTTCTGAAGGTGATCTTTGATACGACCAGGTGTTCCAACCAAAATATCAATGCCATTACGGATCGCATCAACTAGACAGGGGGAGAGGAATAAAACATTTATTATAAATTACAATGTGTAAAGATTTTTGGTAAGTGAGTAAATGGAATCTACATTTTTAAAAAATGGATGTACTGATTATTTGTACCATACTATGGTATCACGCATGGTATTGCTTCAATGAATAAGCTTTATAAAACCATCAAATATTACACATATATTAATTTCTTAGTGCCAATAATATTTAAATCAATGGTTACTGCCTGTGGCTGTTCAGTGACAGGTGTTTATTTCAAAACTTTTTCAGTTAAAAGATAAATGGGGAGTTATTCTGCATGACATACTTTGTGGGTTGTATGAGCTTCCTCCATAGAAACAGGCTATAGACACTCTTTTGGCAATGTCTTTGAAGTCTTTAGCGACCTGGATAGCCAACTCTCTGGTAGGAGCCAACACCAGGACCTGCAGACAAAAGTAAAAGAAACTCAGTTTTTCACAAACACACAGAAAATAACTGATAATGAAACCCTGAGAAATGATCTAATTTAGGGGTGCACAATAATAATCACCTCAATAACAGGAAATTATGACGTCATTCGGATAAGTCCGATTTAATGACCAATAGTCCCGATAACATATATATTTTTGTTAACACGGCAGTGCCTCACTCCCACTGAGACCCGGATGACTTGCAGTGAATGTTATGTTCAAGTGACGTCGGCATAATCAGAAAAACCATTTCTCAATAAGGAAAATCAAGAATACCCCCTCATGCCAGAAAACAACTTGTTAACATTTACTTTAATTAAAGGTGTTCATTTGAATGGAACCACAAGCCAAAATCCTTTAAAACATAATTATTTGATACTATGGAGTGCACTTTTTCACTTTGTTTACATAGAAAGTGTTTGAAAATAAACCTGGTTTATGCTCAGAAATCAGGTCACCTGCGTGTGCGACGCAGATAACACAGATATGCCCCCCCCCACCTTATGGAGACACTCCGGTGCACCTCCCCAAAATTACCTACGACAAGCTAACTGCGACACATTGCTGCAAGAGTATACAGTCCTTAACTTGTCAGTGCATTAATTTTCTATGTATATTTTTTGTAAACTTCTAGAATGCACTTTTTCAGTCTGTAATTCTGATGCATGTATTTCCATCAGTTCAAGGAGCCTTTATTCTTTATATCAGTAAGTAATGCACCTTATTTAAGTTTATGTAAGATATCAAATAGGTTTGTTTAATAGCATTATGAAGATGTTTGAGAGGCTTGCCAGTAAATTTTCATTGGAAAAAATAAATCTGTTAATTTAAAGAGTCAAAACTGTTTTTGGTTTTGTTCATAGTATTGATGTAATGATCTTAGGCATATGTGTGGAATACGGTTATCGGTATCAGCCTTTAGGAGCTGAAAGTTATTGGTTATCGGTATCGGTTTTAAAAAACAGTTATCATGCATCCCTAATCTCATTCAACGGCTGGTGAGTACCTTGGGAGGCCGGCCTCTGATCATCTGTCCTGAATCCTTCTGGAGCTTCTCCACCAAAGGTATAGCGAAGGAGAATGTCTTTCCTGTTCCTGTGCGGGCTTGGGCAATTACATCCTCTCCGTCATATACAGGATTAAATGTCTTTACCTGAATGTCAAAAAGGTAGGAGACTCCCCGAGCTAAGGAAGTGATGGTGAAGTGACAGAGAGGACACAAAAAACAGATCATCTGTAGTGATTTATCATCGAACAAACCCCACATAACCTTCAGTCTATGACTCAAAAACAATGATATGATCCAAACTGTGAGGTATATTAAAGCTCTACTTCTACTTCAAATGTTCATACACAATGTCCATGTCAGGACATTCCTCGAAATCTTAAATGAAAGCATAATCAGACATTTATTTTCACAAAAGAAACAAACATAGATTTAATTGAAAAAAAAAAAAAAGAAACTTTCTTAACTGTGTTAAAACACAGTCTATTTCAAAATCCATATTCTAATTTCACATTAAACACACAACTGCCCCAAACTGTGGAGTAATAGGCGTGCCAGACAAAAGACGTGTAGTAATAACATCTCTGGTGGATAAAATGAAGGTTAAAAAAAAAAGAAAATATATTTACCTTTTAGTTTATTGATAGTGACTTCGGAGATTCTGAAGTTGGAGAAAGCTCCTTCTCTCTGCTCCGGTGTCTCTTCCTAAATTAAGAAACAGTTAATCTTAATCTCTCTTTTTTTCTTCTCCTGAACCATTAGTGTCCATAAACTACTGTATTTTTCAGACTACAAGGTGTAAATCCTTAAATTTTCTCAACAATTGACAGTGCTCCTTATAATCCGGTGCACCTTATGTATTCATTCTGGTTGTGCTTACTGACCTTAAACCAATTTTATGTGGTACACAGCACCCAAAAATCTGTCAAAATGTTTTAGTACTATTTTGGTAAGGTACGAAGCCGTACCGCTTGATAGATTGTTGGAGCATTATGGCACCGTAGTCAGAAGTCTCTAGGAGTAATACGTACTGACTGTTTTGTTTTTCTTCATGCGCCTTATAATCCGGTGTGCTTTATAGTCCAAAAAATGCAGTAATCATAACTGGTAATTAATAATACAAGATCAGCATCATTTTAAGAACAGTTGTTACAGAATGACCTATTCCCACTATGACTAAATAAAATGCAAAAGTCCAAACTGTCTCCCTCATCCACACAAGTGTAACCTAAACAAATGTAGCCTGCATGCTGTTCACGTGCGTGACACCAAACAATTGTGGACCACACAAATGCTATTCAACGTGTGATTCACAAGTGCAAAGCTGAACAGGGGACCTCCAGAACCGGAGCATGAAGAACGTACATACTCTACAGTAGGTAGAGCACAAGAGCAAACAAGTTATTGGAAAATAACCTGTATGGCCAGTGGGAAAAAATTTAAATGTAAATTTCTGGGAATACATGTGATGGGGAAGGAATCTATTTGCCAACGTGTCGCTCAGTTTAACTTGATAAACCCTGACCCCCTTTTATAGCAAAACACCTAAAATGACATACTCAGATTAAAATGATTGTAACTTCTAAACTGTTCTGTCCACATGGATGCATTAAAGTGTTCCATAAAGAAGACACTCTGTAGTTTCTTATAAAACTGTCAGGAACACTCTAGGTGATACAGAGACAGAGTAATGGAACTGTGAAGTCAGTAAAAAATTTAAAATTTTGTTCGGCCTGAAATAAAAAATGACTTTCAGGATGAATAACAGTCTGAATATTTATCTGAAATGGTAAATGACAGTATGAGGCTGTAGGCACACTATAACTGAACATGTGTTTCAAATTTGAAGAAGATAGCACAACATATGACCATTTTACAGTGGTCTTTTCATTAAAAAATCTAGGCGCAGCTCCAAAAAGGCCTTTGGAGACTCCAAATGAACACATGGTAACCAAAATGATATTCTGAGACAATAGGTACTTTTTCCTTTACATTTTGGTATTTTTCATCAGTTTGAGTTAAAACAGTCACAAATTTGCCATTTTTAAATTTACAACTAGTTTTTGGTATTACCATAAACCACATACAAACGTACATAACTGTGTAAAAACCACCAATTCATAATATATTTGATGACTACAAATATATATGACTACATGTGGAGCATATAAACTTTTTAAAATATATGTTACAGTTAAGGTATTGAGGTTATGAGGGCTCAATGCATGGAGGTCAAGCAGGGAGGAGGCAGGAATAATGTTCACTGTCTGAAGAGTCCTCAAAAATCTTCTCCAGTGCCTCCTGGACACTAAAAAACGTGTTTTTGACTTACTTTGACTTACCATTTAACCGTGAAGTAAGTTATCTTATCTTACGCAAGTTATTTTGCTGCTTGCACCGCTGAGTGCTCTGCGTAAATGCGCACATGCAGGACTGGGGGGGGCGCACCATTACGCGCAGGCATAAAACGGCTCAGATAGAGTCGAATTACACATGCGATACCTCATTGGAAAGGTTAATCTATGCTCTAAAAGGCGGAAATGACGAATCTAAGGTCCGCCTTGTAGCTGTCAATCAAATGCATTGCAAAGAGAGTCACCGGAAATTCAAACGAAGCCATCTTCGTTTCGGGAAGATGATTCCTCTGCTTGAAAAACTACGATCGGAAATCAAACAAAACTTTTTTACACTTCTAATATGGTACTGAATTGCAAAAAAGTGCTTTAGTTATAAGTAATAACATTTATTGACACTAAATCTCAATAAATGATCACGAGAATTCAACCGTACATGAAGAACCAAGCTTGTTCAGGGCATTTTTCAGCAACCATCGCTCGAGTGAGCATCTTTCTGTTTATAGACAAGCTAAGCCTCTGTCAACAAACAGGGACCGGATTCAAACCATTTCTTCGCGTTTTCTGGGACTTTTACCGACGAAAACCGGTAAGTGCTGACTTTCACGACTTTCTGCTTTTATGTCTTTAGGCACCTCTTGTGCAAGATATATAAGAGATGAAAGAAAAACGGTATTATCTATTATATACTTTGCAAAGAGGAGACTCTGCAGAGTTCAATGATACCAAACACAGCTATGACAGATGAAGTGATCGTTCTGTATGAGTCATTTTTAGACAAAATTATTACACAATGAGGACGCCGGCGTCCTCGTCGGGTTTATCAGTTTAAACTGCCACACAGCTGAGGTCTCTGGCATGCTGTCATTCCCTTAACAGCTAAAATGAACTGAAGCATTACAGCAAGTGACAGTCACAGCCACCACTGGGTGAGAGCACTGTAACTGGTTGTTTCCGAAAATAAATAAATCCACCTAAATAACGAACATCTGGATATCCAAGTATTTGGGTTCCACCCTACAAATATAAACAAAATGTAATAGACAACCAGCTTTAGATGTGGCATCCAAAACAGCATCTAAAACTATCAAACAGATTGCAACCTTCAAATATGGGAAAGATTACAAATCTCAGCCATTATTTCAGTCACCATAATCAGTAACATTTGCTGATTATTGTTGTGACTCTATTATGTGCTTAAAATGAACACACAGTGGAGTCGTAAGTATTCACACAAATGTACTTTGAGACAAAATTACAAGCTAATGATGAAACTAGGAAAAGCTCAAAAATATATGACAACAAAAATCTTACAATTTCTTTGTCGCTGTCACTGGCTGAGTCATCACTTGATTGAGCAGGTGTCTGGATGGGAGTCTGGATGGGGGTCTGAACAGGGGTGTTTAAGGTGGAATGTCCATTGGTTTCTGCTTCTGCAATTGCCTTCTTTTGCTGCTTCTTGTTTTTCTAAACCAAGAGAAAAATGAATAGCGTTGTCACACGAAGCAGAGTATAAACTTGTTAGACAAGTCAAATATACATCAAATAGCCTTTTGACAACTGCTTAAGACATATCATAATACCCCAAATGGAATTTGCTGTTAATTTGAACTTACTAAAGAAACAAAAGAAAGGCCCTTTGGTAAGATGATGATTCCAACTAGTAGCTCCATCTTAAAAAAAATTAAAATAAAAGAGCACTTACCTTTGTGTCGTCTTCTTTGTTCTTTTTCTTTTTTTGCTTTTCTATTTGTATACTACTGCTGTTTCCATTCATGTCAGTAGCTTCATCCGTATGGCCGTCCCCTTGGTCCACTGCCAGCTTGTCTTTTTTCTTTTTCTTCTTTGGTACAGGTGGTTCACAGTCTGGGTCCTCCAGCTCCTCCAACTGCTGCTGCTGTTGCTTCTTCTTCTTCTTGCTGTCCTTGGTCTTGATCTTCAGTTTTAACACAGGAGTGGAAATGCATTGACACAAAATGAATATTTTGAAGCCAAAACAGAAAATAGTCTAAATTCTATTCAATAATATTTTGTCAGTGCCTTACGGTAAATTGAATTACTGAGGTACAAAAAAAGACAATAAATCAATAAATATCATAAAGGGAACAGAGGATGATCGACTAATCTGTTTTGAAATAAACTAATTGTTTGATGATAACAGATTCAGCGTTCTAAGCAGTTGTATTTTCTAAAAGTAAATATAGTTTTAGAAAAGGTCTTACTTTGTAATTAACAGACTTCCTGTGCCTTTGACTAGAATACTTAAAATAAAACCTCAACATAAAAATGTCCAAGTGAATTTCTTCTCCTGTTAGACCACCATATCAAATCAGTGACTAATTATCAACTATCAGTAACTATCAGTAACTAATTATTTGTATCATCCCTACGGAGACAGGTCTGAAGAGGGTTGTTTATATACTACAGCTGACCAGCTCAGCTGAATCAGACGTCATCATTACGGGTCAACAATGCAGGCACAAAAGTCAGCAGTCTCACTCTAGTTTCGTTGTTGACAATCCATGAATCCACATGTTCTACAGATCAGCTCAGTACCAAGAGACAGTTCGTGTTGCACAGAACCATTTACATATGAACCTGTTAGCTTGTCAGTCTATTTAGCTAGGCTAGATGATAAATGTCTGTTTACACCAATTTAGCTTCTGCGGCGACGTACAGGTCATGATTAGAAAACAATTAACGCTGACTTATGTTGTAAATGCCCCCGTTTCCCCCCCTGGGCTCCTTGTTGATGTTTTCTTAACAACAGCAATAATAGTGTCTGTACCGCAGACCGGGCTAGCAGTTCAGCCACGTGTTACCAAGCCGGGAGGACATCGCGAATACTTGACGGATTTTTTTAAAGTCTCTTCACGACGACATGACCTGTTCTACTCACCTTGAAGGTTTCAGCCTCCACAGTCGTGTCCCCAACTCCATTCATGGCTTGTTCTTCGCTTTCAAATATTACTTTTGATGGCATTTCTTCCTGGTTAGGCAGCCTCGGAGTGGGAACACAAGCCGAGCCACGGGAACGCGGATAGAAAGGAACGCGCAAAGCGCGGCGACGACACGTGCCCTGCTTGTTTTTCTTCTTCTTGGATTTTAGAGCGGTCGAGAGCAAATTTGTTTGGTGCTTCACCGCCACCCTTGAAGTATCACATCCCTTCCTCCACCATCTGTAAACGCTTCTTCCTATTTGGGGTCACAAATCGAAATTACCAATATCCCTTAATAGATAGGTTAAATTCCCTATTGTGGAAAAGTATTCCCAGTTTTAAATACCTGGGAGGAATTATGATGAGATCAGCTGCTCTGAATCGGGCTTATTCCGCGTATGTACAACTTCTATTCAAAAAAGTTGGGATGTAATGTAAAACCTAATTAAAGCAGAATGCAATGATTTGCGAATCTCAAAAATCAATATTTTATTCCCAATAGAACATTAAGAACCTATCAAATGTTCAGTGCTCCACTGAATACACTTCAACTGGGGGTCATCCCTATGTTCCCACAACCCAATGATCCCACAGCCCTATGTTCCCTCATTTCTAAGAATTTTTTTTTCACTGAAAATTTTGAAAATTAGTCCCTATGTTCCCTCAGCCCTATGTTCCCTCAGCCCTTTGTTCCCTCATTTCCAAGATTTTTCTCAAAATGCCACTGATTGAGCAAGGGAAAACTAGCTTCTGGAGGGCATTTGGCACGAGGTCATGGTGCAGGACCCTAGGTTGAAATTACTCTGAACCATCCCTTTAAACATGTACTGGGTGCAACCCAAAGCGCATAACTAAAAAAAAGTAAACCAAAAAAAAAAACATACAGAATCGAAGACACAGACAGACATCCATTATCTATACTCGTTTCATCCTCTGCAGGGTCACGGGGATCTGCTGGAGCCTGTCCCAGCCGTCTACAGGCGAAAGGCAGGGCTACTCCCTGGACAGGTCGCCAGTCCATCGCAGGGCCACACATAGACAAACAACCACTCACACTCACATTCACTCCTACGGGCAATTTAGAATTACTAATTAACCTAACATGCATGTCTTTGTACTGTGGGAGGAAGCCGGAGTACCTGGAGGAAACCCACGCAAGCACAGGGAGAACATGCAAACTCCACACAGAAAGGCCCCTGCCGAGGTTCGAACCAGGAACCTTCTAGCTGTGAGGCAACACAGTAAGCAACCCACTAAGCCACCGTGCTGCCCGAATTAACTAATTGACCAAATTGGCAGAAATGGGGATAAAATCTGATGCAAATTGCTGATAGAGGAAATGTGGGAACATAGGGCCTAATTTTGGAAAGAAAAATAAAACCTTAGAAATGAGAGAACATAAGGCTGAAGGAACATAGGGCTGAGAGAACAAAGGGCTGAGGGAACATAGGGCTGTGGGAACATAGGGCTGAGGGAACATAGGGCTGAGGGAACATAGGGCTGTGGGAACATAGGGCTGAGGGAACATAGGGCTGAGGGAACATAGGGCTGAGGGAACATAGGGCTGAGGGAACATAGGGCTGAGGGAACATAGGGCTGAGGGAACATAGGGCTGAGGGAACATAGGGCTGTGGGAACATAGGGCTGAGGGAACATAGGGCTGAGGGAACATAGGCACGCTCCCGATTAAATGACATCAAAACCATCTCCTTTGTTTTATTTTTCTTTATTTAATACACTTTAATTTCTTATCTTACAGATAATCTTTTACAACACAGAATAAAGAAAGATCATGCAACATCAATCATTATGAAAAAAGACCCAAGAAACCTGAAAACCAAATCATTTTCTCAGATGACTGACTAAGCATAAAGGGAAAAGTCAGCTCACATCCACAGACTGTCTACATCACAGAGCTGTGATCGTAACTACCCTGCAGGTGGCACACTCTGGCTCACAATGTCAACTTTTATCTCACACTTTGCCATCTTGCTGGTGAAGATAATTTCAGGACACACATAGGAGAAGGATAACTGACATCTAGAGAAATAGATGAGAGAATGGCATGTTGGACCCAACAGTCAAGAGGTTTTCTTGTTTTGTTTTTGTTTTTTTTTTATTAATTAGTAAAGTATGGATGTAGATAAAAGGTTTAAGAAATGAGTCTATATAGGTATGGTTAATGCAGAATAGCTAGAGTTGAATATGACTGTAAGATGATTTGCCTTTATTATGGGAAAAATGTGCTCATTGTGCCTGTAGATACTGATAGTGGTTCTCCTAAGCCTGCCTGTTTTATGTGAAGAAGAGATGTAGGGCCCTATGAAATCCATTACATTTTTTCTCAAATTTCATCCATCCATCCATTTTCTATACCCGTTTCATCCTTGAAGGGTCACGGGGATCTGCTGGAGCCTATCCCAGCTGTCTACGGGCGAAAGGCAGGGGGTACACCCTGGACAGGTCGCCAGTCCATCGCAGGGCCACATACACATACACACACACACACACACATTCTCAAATTCCATTTTAATTTTTTCATTTTCTGTGTTTTTCGGTTTTTAATATTTGAGAATTCTGTTTTAAGCATTTTATGCAACTTTAACCACAAGACAGTATATAAAAGTAATGAAATATAGACAATTTATCCAATTATAACTGTAAACTTTAATGTTTTATACTTTTAAACATATTGTGTCCAACAAAACATTTGTTTTGTTGACAAAGAAAAAAAAAATTCAAAAGTTCTTTTTATGTAATAAATAACTAAGAAAAAAAATCAAATGTGAATTCCAATTCCTCCCTTAACCCTCAATCTCAACCCTCAATCTCAAAAATGCGCACTCCTGCTAAGGGCAAGTGCTGTCCCAATTCTTAGAAAGTCAAATTGAGGGACGAGTTTGAGGGCTGTATCACCCTCAAAATTGAGATTTTCCGACACCACCCTTTGTAGTAAGGGCTACCCAGAAGGCACTGGATTATTTAGCCAAGACATCTTCGAAAAGGATGGTGACAAAAAAAGCTAGCTACAAATGTAAGTATCTTCGTAGTTCTTAAAGATATAAATGTTACGAAACCATCTTATTGTCTTTGTTTGAGACTTTTTTCATGGCCGCCGGCCGCTAGCGACCGGGACCGGGACCCGCTGGCCGCAAGGACCCGCCGGCGACCGGGACCCGCCAGCCGCAGGGACCCGCCGGTGACTGGGACCCGCTGGCTGCGGGTCCCAGGCCGACGGCAAACATCATAAAGTAAAAAAATAAATGTTACGCAACAACGATGTTAGTCCCGGTCTCCAGCGGGTCCGGGTCGGCTTCACGTTACTTGTAGACCTTGTTAGCCAATTTCCCCTCGGGGATTATTAAAGTATTTTCAATTGTGTAGCGACAGAGGACTGAATAATGTATCCTCTATTGTGTTATTTGATAATATTATTTAGAGAATATACAGCGCTCTTTTCATGTTATCCCTGTGTCATTTCAGGAAATACAGAGACAACACGGGCTCTGATATATTTTAGTCTGAAGACGTAACTGCACTCAAGGGGTGTCCCATTTCTAAGTCACAAGCTAGCCCTTACACTTACTTTCGAGGGTTAAGATTGAGGGCCAAAAATTGAGGGTTAAGGGCGAGGGTTGAGATTGAGGGTTAAGAGAGGAATTGGAATTCACCCTAATCTGTTGTATTAAAATAAGGGTCAGGTCACTTTGGCTTAGCTGTCAGAGAAATTTTGCTCAAGGCTTAAAGTATTGATAAACAAGTGTTTAAGAATGACTGCGTTTCCTTGATTCATTGTCTTGTGCTGGCAACAGCTGTCTGTACTGTTGTTAGTGCCTGACCATTCTCTGCTTGTATACAAATGGAGATTAAACCCACTTTCACCCTTGTCCAATTGTCAGGTGATTTGTTAAGTGATGTACAACTGCCCCACTAGAGCTCACTAATTATTGGTAAACTAATATACATTAATAGTAAAATTTCAAACATCATCCCTTACAATCAGATGATGAGCCTTGTTCTTTAAGACAGGGGTGTTCTGCTACCAAGGCTTTTGCGACAACTTCAAACTCCTCTTTTGCTGGGTAAGCTTTGAAGCCATAGATTGTCTCTACCAGCTTGTCAAGAATATCATGCTTTATATCCTTTGTTACTTTAAGGTAAGTGCCATCACATGGATACGCCAGATTTCCTTGGCATAATCTGTATTCCACATCTACAGGAAACTTTGGAATGACAAGTATCTCTGGCCATTCTTTTTGACCCTCCAGGGATGAGCAAGACAAGATCTCTGTGTCAGGCTGGCTGCTCAGATCATGCTTATTTCACTTTGTGGCACTGGGATGAGATCAAGAACAGGAATAATTCGGATTGTAGGTTTCTCAGGGAGGCCAGAAATGCCTGTAAGGTTACAGAGTGCCTCGTTGAACTCAGGGTCCTCGTGCTGTAAAGTGAAGTTATATTCAGGTTCAACTGATTTCTTGAACCAGTTCATTAAATCAGCAATTGTATTTGGACCAGGAGTCATTGTCATTTTTCATATGTCCCCTTCACAAAAACTAACTCTCCTGCAGGTTCAAGAAATTCACATGACAAAGAGCGAAACTTCATCTGAGAGCGCTCAGACACAAATGAGGGGCGCCACACCTTGAGAGCTCTATTTCAAACTTCCACAGTTTTTTTTTTTTTAAATCTATTTATTTTTCAATAAAATGTTGTGCTCAGATTTCCTTTCAAAAAATGAAGCTGCTGTCTGAGACCAAAACCCCGAGTCTGCTGATTACATGACCCTGTAAAATCTAGCAAACGAGGAGATGTGGGAATTTGCGTTACACCTTGAATGTAGCCTGCAGCACAGCGTGCTGATGAAAACAAACAACATGGCGGCAAGCTTATGAAACTTCTTAAAAGTTTCCGAAGAAGATAATTTGCTGGTTATTTGTGACAAATGCTCTAAGCGAATTCCACGAGGAGGGAAAAATAGCACAAGCTTTAATACGTCAAGCCCGATCAGCCATCTGAAATGTAACCATCACTTCTGAAAGTTTGGAAATCGCACTAATGTGAGCTAGCGCTAACGTGAGCAATCCATCAACAAAGAATTCACTGGGACACATCAGCGAAATTTGCCAAAAATGACCCACAGCCAGAGATGAAATGGGTAGAAGGTAGAAATGTTTGAATCTAACTTGTGTCAGTACATTAATTTTGGTACACGTATTTCCATCAGTTCAAGGAGCCTTTATTTTTTATATCAGTCAGTAATGCACCTTATTTAAGTTGATGTGAGATATTAAATACCGTATTTTCTGGACTATAAGCCGCACCTGAATATAAGCCGCACCCATTAAAATATAAACGAAATATTAATTTTGTCACATATAAACCGCACCGGACTATAAGCCGCCGGTATCCAGGCTGAGAAATAAGATATTTACATCAAAAGATTTTGTACCATAAGTGTTTATTCATATACCTGAACTGATTTTTCCTCCTCCTGTGTACTGAAACCACACCACAGCAAAGACATCCGGAACAGACCCACGAAATGGACCCCTATCGGAGCCCACTTGCACTCAGTGCCGGATCCGCTTTGGAGCCAGATCGCGGATGTGCTGGCTCCGTGCTGTGTCCGGTCCACATCTGCGATTAAAACCTTACCTCTGCAGCGAGTCCGCTCAGAACCCTGAAATCCACTGGGGAACCAACAAACTGACTGGACAAACTGATAAATCCAGGTGTGTGCGAGTAGCTACAATTGTCAGACACACCTGAATTAATCAGTTTGTCCAATAATAATAGGTATTGATGCTCACAAAATGAATGTAGCGTAGCATAGCCAACATAGGCTACTTAACAAAAACAGAATAGCCTTTTACTTGGTTTGTTTTTTGGTTTTTGCACTTCTTGCTAGAGCGCCCCCTGAGGGCTGAAGAAAAATTCATAGAAAAGCTGCATCTCTGTATAAGCCTCATGGTTTAAAGCGTGGGACAAAAGTAGCGGCTTATAGTCCGGAAAATACAGGTTTTTTTGATAGCTTTAAAAAATGTTTGAGAGGCTTGCCAGTAGTTTTTTGTTGGAAAAAATAAATCTGTTCATTTTAAGAGTCATAACTGTTTTTGGTTTTGTTCATAGTATTGATGTCATGATCTTAGGTATGTGTGTGTGTTATCAGTTATCGGTATCGGTTTTAAAAAACAATTTTCGTGCATCCCTAAGACCACGTAATCTTGTTTAATCACAGACATTTACAATACAATCAAAAATGGCTGAAAACAAGAAAAAGTGCCAGCAGTACAATGCTAATTACATAAATTATGGATTTATTCCATCACAGAGGAATCTACATCTGCAATGTGCTGCTATGTGAGCAGGTGTTCTCCAATGAAGCCGTCGCGGTTACAGGAGCATCTTTCTAAAAAAACATCCAGACAAGGCATCTAAAGACTCAGTTTACTTAACACGGGTACAGCCAAACTCTCCACATCCAGACAAAATACCAAAATCCAAAATCAGGCTTAAGCTCACGGCAATGTGTCCAGACGTGAAAAAGCTGGTAGCAGCCCACCAAGTGCAGGGTTCCCACTAAAAATGAAGAGAAGGAGTCGTTCCCTTTTGTAAATAGTTTGTCTTTTTGTCCATGTTGCCAGGCCAGGCCTTGTCAGTAGTCTACTCCGAAAATGACCGTTTGAAATGTTTAAGGCGCATTAATTGTTAAGAGCATCATGGTGGCTCAGGGGGGCGTTTGTTCAAAAAAGGTTGAGAATCACTGGTCTACAGTTTGCGGTTGTTCCACACTTTTGGTGTCAAAGTGGGATAAATGGCTACGGAGTGCATTGAGAGACTTGAATGTACAGTACACATACATTCCTGATGTAAGCAAGCAAAGGGCTCAGTTCTTGCATACGTCCTATGTTTTAGCCTATAATGTTTAAAAAGCTGTGCTCTCTTCTCACAGATGGCAGGGCAGTAATTACATTTCCAAAGCATTTTAATATGGCTTGAAACAAAAGTAGAAGGGAAAATAAGGCTAATGTTAAAATTGGGCATTGACTTTTTTTCAAAACTACATTGAATAATTTGAATTTTACATTACTGTTGCAAAACTGTATATAGAAAACATGCAAGTAGAGAGAATTACTCAAAAAACACAATACTGCAATTGTCCAATGCTCAAAATTTGATTAAGACAACCTCAAATTTATACACATTCAAATGTACACATTCCAGGCTAGAAAGGTTTCAGCAGTTTCTAATACTTTAATAAAGAAAATAACTCACCTTGTTTAGGCAGAAAATGGTACCCTCTGTGTCCTTTGAAAGCATCCAAAAACAGGAAATATGAAGAAAATATAAGAAAATGTATTGTCCAAGAAACATGCAAAGGGCAAAGACCCTACATTGCTCTGTGAAAATCAGAAAATTGTATAATTTTCTCTGTCACAGCCAAGGGACAGGTGTAGACTTGTCTAAAGTTTTCAGCCAATCACAATAGAGCAGCACTGTGGACTGAGGTAAAACTTGATATTTTAAGTTTGTTGAACTTACAAAAATAAGTACACACACTGACTGTCTCATACACTCTTCATACACTCATACTGTTTAAGTAATGCAATAAAACTACATTTTAAGAGTGGCATTTACTCAAACTGTTTGCATTGAATGAACTTTTGGGTTAACAGTGCAACAGTAAACATCATTATCATGACTGTGTCAAAATTAGCAAATATTTATTGTCCTTTCCTCTTATAAACCTTTTTCTTGTATTCATTTGTGTGTTTATTTATTTATTTATTTCCCATTTAAAGAGATCATGGTAGCCTCAGAGCATCTGACTATTTCTGTGTGGAGTTTGATGTTCTGGCCATTTTTAAACAGGTTTTCTCCAGGACACTCTGGTTTTCCCACTGATAAAAAAAAAAAAAATAGAAAATATGTACTTCTTTTTTTTTTCTTCCCCAAAATATCTTCACCCCCCCTTTCCTCAATAAAACTAATTCTCCATTATAGTCCTTAACATATCTGCACGTCAGTAGCCTATAGAATAAAATATATCATATTCTGTCTACTGTTGTAATTGTAAAACAGTTTTATGACTATTTAACACATTTCTTTTTAAATGACCAGTGTTTTTGATTATTAAAATCTGCTGTGAGTAAAAAAACAAAAAGCCATTATCTTCTCTGTCCACTGACTGTCTCATCTGCTACAAAACATCAAGAATGTCACAAACATTGTGGTCAAACGGTTTTCATTTCATTCTCCATTTAACTTTGGTCAAACATCATTAAAAATATTAAACTAGAAATGTTCCTATTGCTGGATCTACTGGTCATTAAAGTAAGAGGTATTTCTTAAATTAATGTATAATTGTTACTGAAATTTTGTGAAAGTTATCCATAAAAATTGTCTGTTTTGGTTGACACGTCGCTGCAGCATCAGATGAATATAGAGGCAGTACCTCTGGATTGGCAGACTGGGGTGATGGGTTCAGTCATTCAATTCAATTCAATTCAATTTTATTTATATAGCGTCTGTTACAATGACAATTGTCTCTAGGCGCTTTACAGAGACCCAGAGCATGACCCCCGAGCAAATATCATCAACTAAGATTATATCATTAAATCCAATCAATGACAATGGCAGGTAAAAAACTCCCACGTAGGGAGAAAAAAAACCTTTATACCAACAGTGGCAAGGAAAAACTCCACTTTAAGAGGAAGAAACCTTGAGCAGGACCTGGCTCATATGGGGGGACCTTCCTGCCGAAGGCCAGCCGGGTAGAGAAAGAAAAGAGGGGAGACAGGACAGAGAGAGGATGTAGGACAGAGAGAAGATGGAGGACAGAAAGAGGATGTAGGACAGAGAGAGGAGAGCACAGAAAAAGTAAAAAATAATAATAAAGAAGTAGTGGAATTGTTGTAGGGTGAATGCAAGCGGGCTATGGAGGGCCCTTGGGCGTGTGGTCAGCGTAATGAGCCATGATAGGCTCTTGAGTATCAGTAATGTGCGGGTGGGGTGTAGGTGGGGTGTGTGCGAGAAAAGGGGGAGGAGGGGGGGGGAGGAGGGGGTTTGGGTTTAAGAAAAGAGAAGGGTAGGATTTCAAGCAAAAGGATGCAATATATAAACATAAACAGATGGAGGCAGCAGCACTGGGATGAGATGGCCAGAGGACCAGGTCGCCGATCACCACGCCAGTCGGCACCCAAACACAAGTGGAGGAGAACCCCGGGATGGACAGAGGATGGAACTGCAAGTCAGCATGAAACCCAGGAAACTCTGGCCTGCAAATACACAGAAAGAAAAGGGGGTAGAAACAGCACAACAAACACAGGAAAGCAAAGAAAATGGAGCACAGTTTCAGTAGCAGGGTGCTCCCAAATAATTATAAATGAGCTGGAGGAGGAGGAAGGGAGGAAGAAAGGGAAGAAAAAGGAGAAGAGCAGTGGAGACACCACTCAGCAGATCATGTTGGTGTCCCCCTGTAGCGTAGGCCTATAGCAGCATAGCTATGACGAAGCTGTGATTAAGACGAGTTACTCAAGTCTTACTACTACAACTATAGTTATAACTATTAGCCCCTATACACTATAGTTTAGACTAACTGTAGGCTTTACTGAACAGAAATGTTTTCAATTTAGTTTTAAAAATGGAGATGGTATCAGCCTCCTTAACCCAAACTGGTAGCTGGTTCCATAAAAAAGGTGCCTGGTAGCAGAAGGCCCGTCCTCCAAATCTACTTTTAGATATTCTAGGAACGACGAGTAATCCTGCACTCTGAGAGCGGAGAGCTCTATTAGGAGCATAACATGCTATCAAGTCTTGTAAATAGCATGGAGCTAGGCCATTAAGGGCCTTATATGCAAGAAGCAGAATTTTAAACTCAATTCTAAATTTCACGGGAAGCCAGTGGAGGGAGGCTAACACGGGAGAGATGTGATCTCGCTTGCGGATTCCTGTCAGCACCCTCGCTGCTGCGTTCTGGATCAATTGAAGGCTATTCAGGAGAGACTCAGAGTAGAGTTGCTGCTCCTCCACATCAAGATGAGCCAGTTGAGGTGATTTGGGCATCTGGTGAGGGTGTCACCTGGAAACCTTCCTCAAGAGGTGCCTGAGGGCCCAAAGATCACATACATCGAGTTTTGACCTACAACCTTGTTCGCTACACACAGACACTCCTGATTCTCTGAATCTTTTGATGATAATATGTACTGTAGATGTTGTGAACTTCAAAGTCTTTGCAATGTTACATTGAGGAACTTTTTTTTTCTAATTGTTCCACTATTTTTAGATATTTTTAAATTTGTAAATCGTTGCTCTCCGTTTTTATTTACATTTCACACAGCGTCCCAATGTTTTTGGAATCGGGGTTGTATTTCCTCGTCCCAACTGGCCTGGATAGAAGTTCAAGATCTCTAGATGTCAGAACAGCCAGAAGATGGCGGTAATGTCGGTCTGGGCCGTTGTGAAACAGTTTACGACAGTGCCGTGAAGCGTCGCTGTTATGGTTGGAAACGTTTGACCACTCGTCCTCTGAACTGACAGTCTGTTGTCGCCCTTCAGACAACATAGAAAGAGTGCTCCTCTTCGGCCTAAACAGACTT
Source organism: Hirundichthys speculiger (assembly GCA_018398805.1). Classification (NCBI taxonomy): domain Eukaryota; kingdom Metazoa; phylum Chordata; class Actinopteri; order Beloniformes; family Exocoetidae; genus Hirundichthys; species Hirundichthys speculiger. The sequence continues at coordinate 4,992,010 of JAGFBZ010000648.1, forward strand.
TATCCTAACGTTTAACCATGGCAGGGACAATTGCACGCAAAGCCATTGATCACCTCAAGAGCAAAGACTTCAGGGATTATTTGACGAGGTAAATTATGGGTCTTCGCTAGCACGTATGCTAATATCGCTAGTTTACTGTTGTGCTAAAGCTAGTTGAGTGACGCCTGCTAATGTTCAACATCTGGTTGAGTTTAACTGTTCTAAACTATCCAATTTCTAATCAGTTTTCAGCACCCTTGTGTACGTGTTGGATATTGTTTTCTGGGTGGCTTTAAGTTGCACATTTTCAAGGACAGTTGTGCTCCCTGTCCCACAGATACGCTGTCCCTCGAGTTTATGACATTTACTATCTTAAATCAGAAACCTGCAGGTGACATCTAAAAATATAGAATGGATCATAATCTGTTGGGGAAATAAACTATTTTCTGCCCAATAACAGTGCAGAAATGGGACTTGCTTTTAAGTTGCAGCCAGGTTTAAGTTTTCTTCAGACGCGTTTGTAAACACAGAGAGCTATTTCTTTTTTACTTTCTTCTTGACATATTGTGGAAACATTGATTCATGCGTACACGACGCTCTGCTGTTGTTTGTACTTGATACAACTTGGCTGCATGTCTGAAATCTAGAGCAAAGGTAAAATTATGATGCAACAAGCTATCTTTGTTTGCATTTCTGAGAGATATACAACATGGTTATTTTATGCAGAGCTTGAATATCTTGGCAGTGGGGGAGTAGAGATGCTTTTGACACTCTTGTTGACTTACTTCAGTTATTTAACTTGTACTTTTCAGCCTTTGATTCAGGGACTAAAATGCTGCCTTCTGTGTTTCAAACAATTGTAATCCACATAGATAATTTGTAATATTTACACTGTCTTGAGTATATTGTCTGAAATGCATGTGTCACACCAGTTGTAATTGTTGTGAGAGTTAGCTAACATCTGTTTTACTATTGTTATACTTTTCTGTCTTCTATGTGTAACCAAAAACAAAATGATGAATCTTCAACAGCACGGTAAGCCATCATCCTTACTGTCTACCATGTCTTTTACTGCTCTCCTCATTTGTGGCTTGCTCTGGATTCATTTGTACCTTACTGCTTTCTACTTTTGATAACAGTGGTATGCTAATTATATATTCACATATGTGTTGCTGTTACTTACGTCTAATGTCATTTTTTGCAGCATTTCTGGGGTCCTGTAGCAAACTGGGGTCTTCCTATTGCTGCCATCGCAGATATGAAGAAAAGCCCTGAAATTATCAGTGGCAGGATGACCTTTGGTAAGGACATGCAGACACATGAATAGATATTACTAGAAATACACACAATTTTTCTCTTACAGTTAACATTGTTGAGTTTAAGGTCATCATATGCACTTTATCTTAAGGTTAGATAGAAAATGTCTGTTTTATGTCACTTTCTGTTTCGGAGACTCTGAGCCTGCATGTACAGAAGGAGTTTGTTTTATCTATAAGATTTGCAGACTATATTCAGATGTGTCCAGTTTTTAAGAAGGGGATTGATGTCTGTGATAGAATCCAGTTTATCCTCTAACTCAGACTCCCCTCTTTGGATGCTTAATGTGAGATTATTTAAAAAGAAAAAAAAAACTTGTTGCTATTAATGATTTTAGGTAGGGTGACAGTAAGTCAAGTGACTTACTTCAATTACAATCGGGAGCTTTAACACAGATTATCAATACTTAAATCACTTATGAAAGCATGCCACAACAGTAAATGTATACTTGCATGTTTTCTTCCTTTTTGCAGCTTTGTGCTGTTATTCGCTCCTCTTTATGAGGTTCGCCTACAAGGTTCAACCACGCAACTGGCTACTGTTTGCTTGCCATTTGACCAATGAGACAGCACAACTAGTCCAAGGAAGTCGTCTCATCAAATTCAAGTGAGTGATTTTCTACGCTGCATTTTTTTTTGTTCATTATCATAAACGTTTAATTTATCATGGAGTGTAATGAGGAAAAATATAATTCCTCATCTAAATTTCCCCTCAAAATTGTGGCAGCAAATCCAAGTTTACACTTTCCAGTCATATGCTCACAGAAACGTATGAATATTATTTTTTTTCTATTGGCAACTGTGTACTTTTTTGATAATAATCAAAAATCACACACGTTCCAGTTACTCTCCACCTTGTTCTTCCTTTCCAAATATTACCTTTGACCTGGATCCAACTTTTAACGTGTCAGTGAAGATTGGTAATGAAAAGGGATATTTAAAAAAAAAAAAAAAAGAAAGAGAAACTAGAAATAATATGCTTCTTGCATATGAGATGAGATTTTTTTTTTTTCTTATAACAAATGTGTTTGAAGTCATAGAATGAAAATTAACTAAACTCACCTTGTTTCTGTGTTATTTCAGCATGGAAAAGAAAATGGGATCTTAGTGGTGGAGGGCAGAAGATGTGGAACAACAACAGAATTATGTTTCAACGGCTTCCTAAACTTGAAAAAAAAAAAAAACATTCATCTTAGCATCTACTCCAATCAATGATACCACTGCACTTTTGCATTGTTTTAACCTGGTGTTTCCATGATCATTCACTGTAGAGAACTTTTACCAGCCCAGCTTTATACATTAAGAAAAGGCTGAGACTTCGCAGCAAAAATTAAGGTCAATTCTTATAATTAAACTTCAACTTTTCCCTTTTTTTTCCTTTTTTAAGCATTCAACATGATGCAACAAAATATAATGTGAGAGAATGTACACTGAGGTAACCAGCTAGATGCCTTGCACGCAGGCCTGTGCCTCTTGCACATACTTCCAACTTGGCCCAAGCAGTCATTTGTTGTTCATATCATTATAGGTCATTAACATCACATTTTTATGACATAATCTGCTTTAAAATTTGGCATTAACAAAAATTATAGGATATGGTTTTCTGCTGTGTTTTAAAGATATTATAATATAAAATGTATGTATTATCATGTATGATTGTTTAAAATATTTGAGATGTAAAAATAATTAAGATATATGATCTGTAAACTAAATATTTTCATCTTCTAATGTTGAAAGATGACACATCCTATTCCACGGCAATTAGGTTGGAATCCAACACTGTCTATTTTTATTATCCTGGAAGACTGGGGAAAACAAGCTGCATCTGTCAGTGTTGACCAAACATGTAAAGCCTTGTTGTAGTCATATGTCATTCACATTAATTTAAAGTCATTGTGTGACTCACTTACTTTTCCCTGATTAATGTTAAGATCATTTAGGTTTCTTGAAATAAACTTGAAAGAACAATCTTTATTCGTTTTCAAAGATTCCTTGTTAGTCTGAATAATTTTCCATGATTACTGTTAGGATAGAAGTGACCTTTTACGATGTTTTGGAGTTTTTGCATCCTAAGCCTTTGATCTAAATAAATAGGTACGCATCATTTTGCATACCTGTTTAGGAACTTGTGGGCTGTGAACTGAGGACATGCCTTATACTTAATTCTTCATTCCTAAGTACTTTCCTGACAATTTCCAATTCAGACCCATGCATAAGATTATGATTATTAATTGTTAATCTAGCTGGAAGATATTATATTAGTGAATTATGATCCATGGGTAGTTTGTAATTATCAGTAAATTAGTTTCAAAAATTAACCTTGAATTTTTTCTAGAGATCATCCCTGATTAACTCTGAACCAAACACTGAGCAGCTCTGAATAGAATCTACTTTTTCTTTACTGATTACTCCAGCACTTTTGCCTGAAGTATAGCAAAGTTTCATATTGTATGTACTTACAGATCACATCAGTATCCCCTAGCTAACTCAACAGGAAATGGCCATAATCTCATCCATAGTGACAAAATGTATGCCAGTTCACAACGAGGGTCCGCACAGAGCACTTGACAGTGAAATTCAAACTAATTTTGATTTGATTCAGTCCAAATGATTAAATCCATATAATACAAATTCCTAATGACTAAAATGATGTGTAACCTATAATGTAAAATGTATTGTAAAGTGTTGTCCGAAGCACTGTGGTCATGATGACCGGTTGATCTAATAACTTGTGAGTGAATTCAGACGAAGGACATTTTCCTCCTCTATTTATTTTTTCCATTATTTTTATGCTGGGTCAATAACAATTATAACTAATACGATTTTTGCTAAAAAGAATGTAAATATTTTGTATGTATGAAGTATATGGAGCATCAAATAATCTTTTATTGTCCCTGAAATGTGTTGAGATTATTATTATGTTATTATTGTTATTATTATGGAAGAGTGACAAGAAGAAAGACATTTCTCAAAGATATCCATAAAAAGTCTCATAAAAAGTTTGCCACAAGCTACTTCACGTTTGAAGCCTGAAATTTGGAAAAAGGTTGAAAAGTTCAAGGAGGCCAAATACTTTCACAAGGCACTGTACCTCCACCTATCTATCTAGATGTCTCTCAGATATAAACTAACATGCTGACCAGCAGTCCGATCCTCTGACCACCTCAGTGTTGCTGCCCATATCTGTTTATATTGTCATCTCTGTAGAGCATGTATTAACAATGCATCAGTCAGAATATAAGGGCGTGGAATTCTTATTTCTCCAGTTAATGGATAATTATTATTTTCCATTTTGTCCTATATAGTATTGTCGGGATGTATGTGTCCTCTTCTCTCTGTCCTCTATCCTCTCTTTGTCCTATATTCCTCCTCTTTTCTTTCTTTACCCGGCTGTCCTTTGGCAGGAAGGCTCCCCGTATGATCCAGGTCCTTATCAAGGTTTCTTGATTTATACACTTTATATATGATTTTATATGAGAATCGGCTTCTGCCGTCACTAGATGGTGCCAAAGAACATTCTCTAACAGTTCAATCCTCAAGCAAAGAACAAGTTGGCAACAAACAAAAAAATCATCATTGAAAATTTCATTCTGAAAAAAATTGTGAATCCAGTTGACATCCAGCTATATTACTGCTAAGTTTGGTGACTCTGATAAAAAAAAAAAAAAAAGGCGTTATTAAAAAAAATGAGTTTTGTGTGCAAAGTTTTAAACTGTAACCGTATATGTACAGCCAGTCCAATCTGAATGAAACGGACAGAAACTAATGAGTGGAGGGTGGACAATGTTTGTGGGCAGTTTGAATTTGATCTGACAAAATATGCCAGAAATATTATCAATTTTCGAAGTATAGATTCCTGAAATAGACCATAACTTGTAATGTATGAAACGTTTGCTTTTTCTTTTCTTTTTTTAAATTGTATTTTTGCAATGTCAAAAGGCAGAAGAAAGCACCTCCAGAAAGGTGTTCTGTGTGTGATAAAGAGGACAAATCTTGGTCAAAAATGAGCTAAGGCGGGCTCCTCATAATAGAAACAGGCGACAAAGTAAAACCATCTAGAGCAACAAAGTGACCAGATGGTCAGTTTCTGAGGTGAAAACAACCTCTGTCTTATCTGGGGTTGGAAGCAGTCATCTGGGTTTTTACATCATAAAGACATGTTTGTAGTCAAGCTAGTTTACTGTCTCTGGCTTTCATAAAAAGAAGATATTTACGTAACAGGTCCTGCAGGATGTGACAGGGTAACTGCACAGTCGTGGTTTCTGTAGGTAGTTTGCTTTTCTCCTGGTCAGTCACATCATCAGAGTCCAGGTTCATTCAGATCTTATGGTTCAAAGTTCCATCTGAATTTCTACTCATGAGGCAGTTCTTATTTTACAGTTTTACAGACACCCATTTATGTTACAGTCTGTCTTTGTGGTTAAAATTCCTTCTAGATTAAAAGAATGAGCTATTAACTTTGGCAAATGATTGTGAATGTTTTTAGACTTTGTCTATAAGGAACTCTCATTAGTTTTTAATAAACAGAATATGTTTACTTTGAAGCAGAATTCATATGGCCGGGACTCAAATGTCTACGCAGATCGATACTGGTCTCTTAACGACCACCCCTGCCCTCTAGTGGACAGAAATAAACATGACACTAAAAACATGGAGGCTGCTGAACATCAAGAGGAAAATCTGAGAACCTCTGAAAGGTATGGCAGCAGAGATCCCACACCAGCAACATCTGCATCAAGAACTGGAAGAACAGGAGGGCTGGATGTCTTTAAAAAACTTCACAAACACCGTAAATGATGTAATTTCCTGTCAAGGAACCAACATCCAATCATGCCTCGCCAAAAGACGAAGAGGACACAGGACAGTTCTCTCTCTCTCTCTCTCTCTCTCTCTCTCTCTTTTTTTTTTCTTTTTCTCTTCTTCTTCTTCTTGTCCTTTCCTGCCCTGGGGGGATTCAGGGTGGCTGTGGGTCCTGGTCACTGGGGCGTGTCCCTGTTTTTGGTGGCCCTGCACCGGTGGAGGCCTCCCGGTGCTGGTGCGTGGGCCCGGGTATGCCCTTGCTGGTGAGCACCCGGTACCCGGTGTGGCCCTTGGGGGAGCCTTGGGTGGGGTGGGGTGTTGGCTTGCTGCGGGCTGGCGCACTGTGGTGTGTGTGTGTATGGGAGGGAGGGGTGCCGTGTGGGCTGCTCCCCCTTCTTTGGTGTTGCCGGTAAACGGCAGTTTTACCAACATTGATATACCAACATATCTAAATACGTGTATGGTTGTGTATATATATATGTGGCATGCATGCATAGAATTACAAATACATATGTATATTTTGTAAACTTTTGTCTTTAGGTACCAAAAAGGCATATTTGTATTCATACATAAACATTGCTTAGAATAAAAACTCTCCATCTCTTACAATATATATTACATGTTACTTCACAGTATAATGATAAAATTGGAAAATGTACACTTGGGTAATTATATGTTTTTATGTTTACACATGTCCGCATGTGTAAAGGTGTCCTCATGTGTTTGCATGTGTAAGTATGGGTGGGTGTATATGTGCATGCATAAGCACATGTGCGGACACCTGTGTGTTTTGAGCTAGGATGGGCAGTTGAAGTGTTTACATGCATGAATACATGTTTACGTTTGTATGTAGTTGATATATTGCCATGCATGAATAAGCTTAAGCATTTATGAGTACATACATTTACATTTGTTTAACATTCTTCATGTTACTGTTTGTTGGAGCCAAAATGCATCTTGTGTTTTGCCTTCTGTGTTCAGAAGATGGAGCTCTGCTTTTTGTTTGTGCATCTGCTATTGCGTCATGCCATTGGTTGTCACGGGATTTAAACCTGGACGTGATTGATGCCAGGTGAGCAATTAGGAGGAGAGAGCAAACAGTTTTCAACCGTGAAGACGTGTTTTGGGTTTTGTTATCATTGGGTTGGAACTTTTAAGTATGATTGATTATTATTTTTTGAAATAATATCTAATAAATGGATTGGCATATATAAGGAAAACTCTGGACACTGAATTTTTTGTTACGAACACGCACGCGTCAAAACTACAGCCAGCCCGTTGCTCCCACCTGTAGAGCTACAGGTAGGCTCTACACTGTTACTAATTAAACATTTGGAGATGAGTTTATTACCACTACTACACCAGAAGTACCAAGAACACTTGACTAAGTGACATCATTGTTAGTATGGAAGCATGTTCCTTATTATGGTTACATCAGTGTAGATGAATATGTATGTATTTGTGTATGTAGGAGTGTATGCCTATCTTAAGTACTAAGCAATGTATATATGTACACCTCCACCAGCACCACACACTGGGAACTGAGACAAAAGACCTAGAAGGAGAACCAGCCATTGGTTCTGCAGGATGTTCTCCGGCTTCCTTCTACTCCCCAAAATGTTCCATATTCAATTCAAACACATTAATGAATTTCAGTGAGTTGTGTTTGACTTCATGTTGAAATGTGTATTATATATAAATAATGACCTACAGGAGTTTAATAAACACTGAAAATGTACTTTTATGTCTATGTATTGTATTTGCTCATTCAAATTTGTCAATAAAAGGTTCCAGAAATTCAACCCAGACACAGATTTATATCACAGAGCAGAGGTGTTCCAGAGTCCCGGTGTTACTGGTAACTGTGGTTTTACAATGATAATGTGCTAAATAGGATGTACTTTCTGTCAGTGTGAACTGTTTTTACAAAAACACAGTATTACATCAACATTTAGTGTCAAAAATACAAGATAGATTAAAACGGTAAGGAAATAGAAAACTAAGAAACAATGCTAGGTGAAAAAGATCTGAAGTTTTTTTTTAATTGACTAACTGAACAACATATAAACAGGAAAATATTACATCACAATAGGACGAAAGTTAGTTACAAAAATAATGTTTTTTCAAAATTTACATCTACAAATCCATAAATAGGCCTCAGACAAAAATATCTATAGTAGCAGAGGATGCTTCTTATCTTGGCGATATTTCGTTATGGGTGAAAAAAAGGCTGTCTTATAATGTTGATTAATATACTGTTTAAGTGACATCCTGATCAAAAATGACTGCAAGGTCTCTCACAATTGTACTGGAGGCCAACATAAAATCAGCTAATCCGTTCCTCAGGTGTTTCGGACCAAAGACAATAACCTCTGTTTTATCCAAATTTAAAAGCAAAAAGTGGACATCAAGATCTTAATATCCTTAAGATATATTTGAAGTTTGGCCAACAGGTTCCGATTCCTCTGGTTTCATGGATAAGTACAGCTGTGTATCATCAGTGTACCAATGATCATTTATGCCATGGCTTTGGATAATTTTTCCCAAGACCACCGTGTATAAAGTGAAAAGGATTGGTCCCAGCACTAAACCCTGTGGGACGCCAAAGCAGACTCTTGCCTGTGCAGAAGAAACATAATTAACATGAACGAACTGGAACCTGTCAGATAAATATGATTTAAACCAGCATAGTGCTGTCCCTTTAATTCCAATAACGTGCTCTAACCTGAGCAGCAAAAGGCTCTGAGGTCCAGCAGAACTAGTTTGGACACTAATCCATTGTCTGAGGCCTTGAGGAGGTCGTTGTTGGCTCTAACCAGTGCCATTTCTGTACTATGATGTATGCTGAAGCTTGACTGAAAAACCTAAAATAGGTCATTTCTATGCAGGTGGTCGCCTAGCTGGCTTACAACAACTTTTTCCTGAATTTTAGATATAAATGGAAGGTTGGATATTGGTCTATAATTTGCTAAACTTATAGACTGAAAGTGGGTGGCGCTATTGAGCCCATTTTTGTGTGCCCGTGTCCGAAACCCATAAAATGCGTAGGTTTCATGCACAACTAATGTGTGTGCAAAGTTTCGTGAGTTTTTGAGCATATTAAGGCCCCCCAAAAAAGTTATTATAATTATAATAATAATAATTCGAAATACAATACGGTCCACGCACCCCCGTTTCTCGGGCCCTAAAAATGTAAATGTACTGTACGTATATCTAATTTGACAGAAATGGCGGCATGTCTCCGGGAGATGGCAGTAAAGCAGCCAAACGGACCCTGCGGCACCTCTGTGACGCAGAAGAAAACAGACATGGCGACCATCAACAGTGACGAGTGGAGAGCTATCTGCGACAAATTCACCAACGCCCAAGCTTTCACCGACATAGAATCACGAAATGACCCAGAAAACGAACCTTTCCGGTCAAAGTATAAGGCCAGGGAGCTTCTCAGAGAGATATACTGTTCGCTGAAGAGCTTTGAAGCTGGCGACGGTGAGGACAGCGGCGGCGGGGAGAGCGGCGACCAACGGTCACCAGAGGAGCCGGTGGACGGCCAGAAGGATGATGTGTTCGGTCAGGGCTTCAGCGGGGATTCGCCAGCTGGGATGCGGACAGCTAAGCTTGGTGCTGTTGAGTATTATCTGGGCGTGAACCATATCGACACAGAGGAGCTGTCAGCAGGGCAGGAGCATCTGATGAACTGTATGAAGCTGCTGGAGAGATGCAGGGTGTCGTCAGAGAATGTGTCTCTGGTTATCCACGTCAGGGTAATCATGTCAATATCTTCGTATCTGAATATGCTCAGCTGGTCTTGTGCTAGCTTTCCGCCCGTTAACCAATTTCATATTCACTCCAGATTTAGAAAATATTAGTTAAACGTCCGATTAAGTAGCTGCCATGATTTAACCCTGCTTCACCGACTAAAATATCCTATAACCCCCATTAGGCTGCATAATAAGTTCCTTTAAACATACAGCACTCAACATGTCAAGTGATGTTTTTCCATCATGTTTACAACTATCTCAGTGAATCTGTCACATTGATTATGAACCTCTTAAGTCAAGTGGATGTGCGTTTCTCAGTTACAGCTCATCCTTTTGTGGTCGGAGATCAGCTGATGCTTTATCACTTCTTGATCATGTGTTCTCCATTTGCTATCAGAACCAGCTGGGTATCCTTTGGGCTGGCCGGGATGAGACAGAGATGGCTCAGGGATTCCTTGAAACAGCAGAGTCCATCTACCAGCGTTACATGAAGGAGGTGAGGTTTAGATTCTGGAACTGACTACCGCTAAAAATTACACGTATTCCAGGAAAAGTAGACATGCCATGTTCTTCCCCTCACGCCTTCCATCTTCCTCTGCACAGACAGCACACAATTTATTTTAATCATTCTGATAATTATTAGTTTAATTGTAGATTAAGGTACATACAAAGTCATACTGCCTTGTGTCCAGGACATTGGACATTAATACATGAATGGTGCAGTCTTAAAATAAATAATATAGGATCCACAGTCTTTTTGAATGTATGGGCCACCATGCCATCTACATGTGTGGTTATTGTGTTTTCTGCATCATTTCTAGGATGGAAGTCCTCCGACTGACATGACAGAGTACTTTAGGACTGAGGAGAACCTGCTGACTCACCAGGAAAGAACTAAGAAGTAACTTGTAAACTTCAATGTGTTGAGCCTTTTTAAAATAAACCTGCGTTCACTTTGCCAGTATATTTGACTCAGTTTGTCTCCTGTACTATCAGATTTGAGATGGCCTACACCCATACTATGTACTACCTTGCTCAAGTTTATAAAAACCTTGGTGAGTACGAGGTTAAGAAAAAAATTGCAGTTAATGATTAGTGTGTCTAAAAACCTGGATAATATTTGAAGTGGTGCATGCCTCTGAAGTCACTATGAATTTAATTTTGTAAAAAAAAATGCATTATTTGTTGATACTTAAAATATGTTTTTTTTTTTATGTCTCAGGTCAAACTGAGCGTGCTGCCAACTACTGTCACAGCACATTGCAGAGACAGTTACGATTAAATCAGTTCAGTCCAATGGAGTGGGCTCTAAATGCTGCAACACTGTCTCAGTATTACATCACCAAGGTATGGCACCTACTGAATTGAATTTTAAACACTATATGAGTTGAATCCTTAGAATGGTGGCTTAGAAGTAGCGCTTCCACCCATCACACGAGAGGTCCGGGTTCAATTCCTAGTTGTGTCGAGAAGAGGATTTAGTCCAAAATGTGCCAAAATATTCCAAAATATGAAAGGACAAGAAGAAGATATGAGCTGAAATCTAAGTGATTTTCATAAATCTGTTTTATCTTGCATTGTATAAAGCTTCCACAACTCATGAAGTGCATTTATGACAGTGTTCATGAAGCATTCGAATTAGGATTGTTGCCGGTGTGGATCGTTTTCAGTGTAAAGTATTAAAACTGCATGCTTTATTTTTATCTGTACTTGTGTGCTTTTCTGTGCTTTTGTTTTTTTTAGGGTCGATACATGGAAGGCCGGCATTGCCTCGCAGCCGCGACTGTCATATCAGGTTTGGCAGAAGAGGTGCCTTCTGAGGCAGCAGCACAGGAGAGTAAGTCTATATGTATCCCTTAATATACAGATTAAGACACCTGTACAAGTCTACCGCAGTATAATCTAATGTATATAATAATGTTTTCCAACAATACTTACTTCTGCATTGTTGACTCATTGTTAAATAGAGTGAGTCAAACAAGAGAAAGGCCAACTGTAGCAAAGTAGACAACTGAAGTTATTGTGTTTTTCCCTGTTTGCGCTTTGGTCTTCCTCATTCCTCACCTCTCGTCCCACTCACTTCATCTAGAAATTTTTATCATTCCTTCCCTCTCTCCTGGCATATTGTAACGTGGCTTTTTCCTTTCATCTAACTCAGGTGAGGTCGAGAGTGAACGCAGGGAACAGCTCAGACAGAAAATAGCAGAGATTGCAAGATGTTGGATTAAATACAGTCTCAATCTCCTGCAGGATTCCAAGAAGCTGCTGGAGGTACTGCATAGTTGCATGTTTACGTGGGTGTTGATAAATATATAGTTTTGTGAGTTTTGATCACATTCACTCAAAAAAAGCAATAGAAAGCTCATTAAAATATTTTGAAGGATTTTTATTTAAAAAGACTTATATGCAGGACAACATTGGTGAGCTGGATACAGATCGTCAAGATGATTTGAAGAGAGCAAGAAGACAAGAGGAGGATGAAGAAGAGAAGGGCAGGAAAGCGCTTTGCTCTTTGGTTCTGAGGACACATTTGACTCCATTGCTGGTGTGGAAGAAAAGGTGTGTATGATGCTCCTGCTGCTTCCACTCTTTAAAATGTTCTGTTAACCCATTCAGACCTAAGGCCTTGTTTGAAAATGCCTTTTAAAACCAAAGGATTTTCTTGAAAACATTTTATCTTTCATTTATCATCATTTGATGAATTATAAGCATTATATATATTTTATTTATTATTATTATTATTATTTTTTTTTAATAATTTGAAAGCTTAATCCTTTTCCCTTGATTTTAAGTTAGTGAGTTTGCCCTCACCTATGTCTGCATCTTCATATCAATAAATACACCCCTAACCCTGCCCTTGACAAGAGGTATTAATTTGAATAAAATGCATGTTAGATATGCCATCACTCCAAGCTGTGACCTCTTTTTATCTAGCATCACTGTTAGAATGAAAAAAAAAGACTGCTTGATCTGAACCAGGAAGTGGAATTACAAGTGAGACAACAACCTAAGATAACACTTTTTCATTAGCGCGCGCCATTCTGCAAGTAACTACCTACTCAAAGCATCAAAGTCATTTTGCCTTCTGTGTTTCAGGTGTTATGTTTGTTCCCACTGGATTTCACTGAGGCAAGAGGTGTTTTTCTGGTGGGACAGAATTATGTCACTCAGGTATGTACAACAGAGCAAACACACAAACTTTGTTACAACAACAACAAACTTATATAGCACCTTTCTAGTCCAGGGACCACTTAAGGCACTTTACAACGCAAGCAGCTTTATCTCACTCCCACACACAGAAATTAGATCAATTTACTACTCTAATTTACTTTAGTTATTTAGTTATTTATTACTCATTTACTTATTTATTATTAATTAGTACTACTAATTTACTTTAGTGCTCTGTCATGTCAGTCGGAGAACTTCCACCCTGGGAATGATGCAGAAAACACAAAGGAGTAGTTGACATGGCTAATACACTCAATAAGAAAAACCATTATTTATTTTAAATGAGCCAGGACAATGTTAAACTGAGATAACAGAGAAAGGTGAAGATGCTCAGTGCGTCATGGGAGTCCCACAATGACTCACACAATGCCTGCATTGCATTTCAATACAAGTAAGGAGACCCACTCAGTTTATGATCTTTGTATAATATTCTCATGTAATCTCTTACCACTGAATAAAAGACTATGTGAACATCAAGTGTAATTCAGTTAGAAAAAATACGGATCTAAAAATACATCAAAGGTCCGTTTTTGAGCTGTGACAAATGCGATGTTGCTTCAGGCTGCAAAGGCCTTAAAGACATTGAGTTATAAAAATAAAACCTTCATGTGATATGACTCTGAACTGTGTTAATTCCTTTTATTTTGATGGCTGAATTATGAAAAGGCATGAAAACTGAATTGATTATCACTGACAAAGGCAGAGGGCCAAGTACAGAAAAAGAACTTTAGAAAGCACCTCTAATACTCCTTTGCCACCAACTTGAAACTGGTGCTAGTGCCGGCCTGGTCTTCGGGCCAGTTCAGAACTGGTTTGCTTTTCCACACAAAGAGAGCCACATCATTACATTATCACGCCTCATCCAATGCTAAACCTCCTTCACTGAACTCAGAATTTCTGTATGAGATTGCAGTTCTCAAAGGACACAGAGGATAGTGTTTTCCTTCAAAGCCCGTAATCTCAGTATCACCAGTTTGCCTTTTATAAATGTTGTTGTAGTTGGTGTTTGTGAACGTTCATTGCTGTGAAGCCATTCCCACATGTGGACCGACTGCAAACAGGATTTAATGCTGCTGTTTTGAGTGTAGTCCATGAACACCGGCAAGTGATATTAAAGCATCCAAAAAGTGGTTTAATAATGAAGATCCAGACACTGCTATTAAATTCAGTTTACAGCAGCTGTTGTGAATGCGGCTTTAGGTAGAGCAGCAATAATATTCATAAACACCGACCATCAGTTCCATATGCTGACTGGCATTAGTGAACGGCTACAAACAGGACTTAAACCCGCTGTGAAGAAGGGCCCATAGGCGCCGGAAAAGGAATGTCCAGGACCTTTTATGAACGACAATGCAAACAGTTTTTTATTCAGTCTAAACTCCTGCTAAGAGAGATGCTCTGCAGCTTCAGAGAGCTGTGGAGCTTTAATAAGCTGCACTTTCAAATGTTGACTGGTACTTTTGAACCTCCGACATGAGTAGATTCCATAAACGCCAACCACATCTGTTAATGAAGATTTAAATTTAGAAGAAAACAGCCATTTTGACTTGTGTTTTCTGTTGCGTGTTGGTGAACGTTCACAAACATAACACAAACAATAATAAGTCTGGCGCTTGCTCCAAACTAGCTCTGGAACCGCCTTGGTGGAAAAGCCCAATATGTGGGATCCTTTCCACGGTTACGTAACAAATGAACTTGGTGATTTACTTTGAAAGAGTTTCCTCCATCAAAGCAAATCATCCAGTAACTTAAAGCCATTCATGAATTGCAAAGACCTAATAACTTGTCACACACAAATAGACAAAGTTCTTCTAAAGTTCTACGTGTCTCATTTAAAGTGAAATCTTTTCACTGATTCCAAGGCCAAGGAGTACTTTCAGATGGATGGATATGTGACGGACCACATAGAGATTTTACAAGATCACAGCGCTCTGTTCCGGGCCTTGGCTTTCTTTGAGGAGGATCTGGAGCGACGCTGTAAAATGCACAAACGAAGAATTGACATGTTGGAGCCAATCTGCAATGGTACTGAGCTCTTGAGTTTCACTTTTCTGTTTCTTTTGTCCATTTTATCCATTTAAATATTTTCACATTGCATAGTTAATATGAGGGAAATTAATGAAATCATTGATTTTTTTTTCTGTAGACCTGAATTCCCAGTACTACCTGTTGATCCGTAGACAGTTGATGTTTGAGTTGGCTGAGACCTACAACGAAATGATGGACTTAAAACTGTCTCTGGCCAACAGACAGGCAGATGCTCAGTCTCTAGATAACCACACCATTAAGAAATTCAACCACCTTTGCTCTGCCTCTGCCAAGTAAGTGTCCATATACATCTGAACCACCAGAGACTGTCTCTGTGCATTCTACTGTGGTATTCTCACTCTCAACTGATTTGTAATCCTGTCCTCTCCAGGTACTTCCAGATGTTCCTAGACTCTCTGTGCTCTCCAGAGGGGAAGTTTCCCGAGCATTTGGAGGAGGAGGTGCTCAGACCAGCTCTGGTGGCTAAGTTCAGAGTGGCCCGACTGCACAGCAGACTGATCAGCTCTTTGCCCACTGTTCAGCTGGAAAACCTGAATAAATCCCTGGAAAACTACAAGTAAGATGATATTCATGTTGATTTAGAGTGACGCATCTAATATATTAGATTTCAATACCGCAGTAATAGGGTACTTGAACTCAGGGCCACAATTGAAATAGAATAAAAGGAATTTAAGAAAGATGTAGATAAACAGGAGTTTGTTTTTTTTTTTGAGAGGAAATAACATAACATAGGTATGTGACTTTGTCTCACATCCTGCTGTCTACTGAATTTTTATTTTTGTGTTTATATTTTTATCTTGTAAAATTTTGTTTAGGTACGTGGTGCAATATTGTGAGGCTCACCCTGAAGGCAGCAGCTGCTGTGGAAACGGAGCTGGAGTTGAGTAAGGAGATGGTCGGCCTCCTCCCCCTTAAAATCAACCGCCTCAAAGCAAGGATGGCTGCAAACCCCTGAATGATGCTCCTCCTCACCGACATTCATCTAAATGCTATTTAAATTTACTTTGCTACATTAAAACAACATTTAGGAGTTAAAGAAACTGAAGTCGAGTTGACTGAGATTCTTACTGTGTACTCTATTAATCATTGTTTTTTCTCTGTGCATTGAGCATGCTGCTGTTATATGACTGTTGTATACATTACAGGCTGTACAAATGTGCTATTGTGTGCAATAAATGTAACCACTGTACATTTAAGTTACTTTCTTGCAGTGTGAAGGAATATTTAAGAATGGTTGCATATATTACTAGACCATAACTTTCTGTTTTCAACTCTTTGAACTGAAGAGAATTGTTCCAGGCCTAATTGTCTTGTCAGGTTGGCCCTTTCCCCTCAAACCACAGTGACTAAAAGCCTCTCTGAAGGCTGTTGGTTGACCACTGACATGCTGTTGTGGCTTTATAAATGGCTGCTTTGGGCATGTTTTCTATTATATTGTTGTTGTTTTTTTAATGTAATGTGGCTTTATTTTCTATAAAGCACTCCAGCACACTAAACTTATGTTTCTTCACCTGCTCTGCTTTTTACATGGTACAACAAATGCCAGTGCTTTCTAGAACAACAAACAATGTGCTCATTTAGCACCTTTCTAGACCATTGAAGGTGCTTTTACAAAGCAAGCTTCTTTCTCACACTGCCACACACACATTATTTAGATCAATTTATTTATTAGACAGAATTATCCCTATAATTACTCCAATAAAAAAATCAAATTACATTATGGTTAATGAACATTAAGCCTAGGCAGGATTTAGTATTACCAAATAGTCTAAACATGTTTATTATTACAAACACAGGGTTGGTGATCATAATGTATAACATGGGGTAAGGAGCAGTAGTTGATGCGGTTTTTTACAAAACCTTGATCAGAAATGGAGATGTTTTTTTCTGCAAATCCATGGAACAACAGTCATGTGGATGTGACCCAACGGTGGTTGCTTCAGTTCTCATCATAAATGTGGTGCAATTTCATTCCTCTTTAATCTGCACATTTTGTCTCAGTCAGGCTTCACCACCATGTGGTAATCCACATTAACGGCAGAGTCCCAGTATAATTTCTATGTTCAGCTTCCGTGTAAAGTGGGGCCACAGCTCTCTTTTTCATGTTGCATGTTTGTAGAACAGATAAGCAAGACAGTTTTAGGTATTTAGGTACCTCAGTATTGATGTGGATGAATTCAAGATTTTTTTTTAATCTTTTATTTCCAGACAATCGAATTGCTTTATGCAAAGAAAATCTCTAAATTTGTCTAATTAAAACACTATAATGTGTGTGTGACTAAGTGATGATGTGCTATGAAGGGGTTTTGTTAACTAATGTTTTTCTCTTGTTTGTATTTTTCTGGATATGCTACTTGTTTATTGGACTAATGGGCGTGAAGTGAGTTATGTATATACGTCAACATCATGACTTACCTCAAGTGTCTTTCTAGCCTCTTCAGCATTACTGGCATGGCGTCATTGTGCATACAGAAGTCAACGGCTGAATGATGTTATGACATTTCAGAGGGGGGGGTCTAATTCAGCCTGCTGACTTTTTAAATTTTAAATTGTGAGGAAATAAAACTAGTTCTCGGATTCTATGTAATGATTTCGCAACATGTGGGCAGACAGACCGGTGTACCAATATCCAGCAAATATGAGGTCATGCAACTTTAACCCACTCTGCTGCTTCCTCTCTGAAGCAGCAGAGGATGAAGTTGTGAAGCTGTCATGGCGAAAATCATTGACCGGGTGTGGTACCAGGACAGTATGGTGGTTGTATGGTTGTAGGATTTATGTTGATGTCCATAAGTTAAAGTATCTATCCCAGTTTAAACTGGGGGGCTGAATTTTAATGACATCTGTATTCATTGGTAAATGTCTTGCCACCTTCTCTGAGTGTATCCAGAATAATATATTTTATAATGTCTGTTTTGTGGTTTGCTGATTTACCGCTGTAGTTTCAGGAGGTTGTGCTGTTCATCTTCTGGGTTTATCTAGCGTAATCTTGATTTTCTTATTTTGCCCTAACTAAACCTCTGTTCTTTCTTTTATTTTGAAAGGATCCTTCTTATGTGTTGATTCTTAACAGGCCATGTGTCCATATTTGTCATGTTTTTCCTTCCTTTTCCGATGGTCTGTCATCGTTCTGGTTGTTTTACTTCCCGTTTGTTAGTTTCTGCCCCCTCTCCAGACCTTCGTGTTTTTGGGTTTTGGATATCCTGCTTTGTGCAGTGCTTTATATTAGTAAAGGACTTAGTTTGATACTCCTTCCTCCCTAGTCTCCTGCGTCCAGTTCATACAAACCTGATGTAAACCAAGCACATATTTAACTGTCCTTAAGGAAACTGTTCCATAGATAAGTTTTCAATAATATTGATTAGGATTCTAATAGGATTTTATTTAGGTTTAAGAAAGTCAGTTTCCTGTATTTTCTGTCTGTTTCCTAAAGTGACTGGAAAATAAATAAGAATGGTCAAACTTTGAGAAAACAACAAAACTGAGACTGTAACTCAAAACCTGGAACTCTTGCTTTAATGTATTCCCTCACTCTTTCTATTGCTTGATCAGGACACTTTACTAGAAGATGTACACACAAACACATTTTCCTTACAGACCTAGTAGTAAATTTAGGATTGGATTCACATAAATACAAACTGAGAGAACCTGAAATTTTCTGTCAGATAAAAATAATAACAGTAGATGTGCCTGCTGAAAAATTCAGATAACAGGTTTCTGTTAAAGGAAAAACAGTTCAACTCAAGTGAGAAAAAGTGGGATAGATACAAGAAGTGAGATTTAATTGCGTAACTTATTTTAGTAGTCTATGATTGTCTTGCACAGTTCTTGACTGTGGTTGTTGCGTTTTACCTCTGCAGTTAGTTCTTCTGCTCCACTCAAGTTTGTTTCACAGAGGATATCTTGATCTCAATAACAAATAGGATTTTTCACAAATGATACAGATGTCTTTGGAACAGGCTGGAGGTGGAGGGCTGCTGCTGTTTCTTCACAAGTTCATTTTCATATGAAATCTCTGTGCTTCGTTTACACAGAAATGCATCCCAGATGACTGTTTGTGTGTTGACTATCTGTTAGATCCGGATTTGCACAATGCTGAAAAAGAAAAACACATGGTAGCGCAGCAACAGTTGGTGAGAATGCTAAAAAAAACATATATTATTAAATATTAATACATTAAAATAATGGTGCAGTTATCAGTCTTCCCCTCACAACAGGTACTGTGCCGCCTTAATAAGTCTTATTGTCTAGTGCCACTTCGTTTTTTCCCCAGATGCATGAAATTACCCTGCTGTGTTTGCATATGTGTGTTTGTGCTCATTGTGTTTCTGAATGTGGGAGTGTGAAAATAGCACTGTCTGTAGTGCCATAAACTGTAGTTACTCACACAATGGACTTGGTCCCACACAGTGTTACAGGGCTGGGAGTGGAAACCAAGCTGACTATAAAAGATGACTTTCTACAGTCGGGTACTGGTTCTCGCGGGGATAAATTACAAGGTTTCTCAAAAAAGAACCCGATTTATATTGATGAATGTAAGCTAAAGACAACATAGTGTTGAAAGCTGATGAAGAATTGAATAAGTTGGAGAAGATTGACAGGAAACAAGACTTGTGTGCAGTGACATGAGGCATAAATTGGCCATTCACAGTTCTTATGCGTGTTTTTACGTGTGGTTGTGTACAGAAGCAGGGCTGGGGAGGCTTGTGTCATTTCCTGTATCAAAATGATAGCAACTGATGTTAGAAACTGCATTCAGCAATATACTGATGTGTCAGCCGAAATAAGCACCGCTCCGTCACTCTTTCTGGGTCGTACGCACTTCTGGCCTGACACAGACTAGAACGAGGAATTTAAGTGTCACACAGGAAGAAGAGGAGGAGGATAAGAGAGAACGCAAAAGACCGAGTGCAGGAGAATGCAGATGTCAGGCCCCAGATCCACCTCTCTCTGTGTTATACAAGAACTCAGCAAATATTAATACGAAGACGTGCACAAGAACATAGAGCACTAGGTGGGCCTTTACTAAGCGTCACAAACCACTGTTTCTCACACAATATGTGCTTTTTATTTTGAATGTCTGCATGAGTTTGTGTGTGTGAGGCAGTTAAACAGAGTATGCAATATGAATGCATATTTGTGAAAAATAAAATAGATGAGAAATACTTTAACATTTAAGGCTCATTGCGGATGACATTGGGATTTTTATTGGCTTTCATGAAGTTGTTGTGACTTTGGCTTTCGTACTACAAAGGAAAGTTCCGCTGTGTAGATCATCTAACCAACATTAGGGAGATAAAAATCAAGGAAGGTGGTGAGATGGTGTGATGTGCTCACAGAGAAACGATCACAACCACACTTCCTGTCATCACGGGTAAACGGAGGTATGCAATACATCTACAAGACAATTAAGTGATAATTACAAGCAACTGAACTGCTCACAGTTTTAGTCCTGCAGACCATTTAGCAGATGTATCAACTCCTGTAAAGGCTGTGCATCCAAAGATCAGTAAAATAAACAAGTAAATAAAAAAAACAATTGAGTTTCCAATCAATTTAGATCAAACAATTCCAATATATTGTGAAGACTTTCAGAAATATTTCTATAACTTTCTGGTTCAGTGACAATTTGTATTTAAACGATCCTCTTCAATGATGCTGTTCACATTTTCACACCATGCGACCAAGACCACACCTAACAATCAAACAACCGTTTCTGCTCATTGCGTGGCTTCAAACTGGATGTTCTCAGAGGGAAGTTGCCACTGAGCTGAGAGTGTCACGGAGTGTCATCAGCAGGTTGCAACAGAGAGACTAGAGGGGTCAACAAAAGGTATAGAAGTGGATGTCTTTTGGTCACATCTCATACGGATGATATCTTCATTGTGAACAGATACCTGATCAATAGTAATCTTAGTTTTTCATGCTCCTTATCAGTAAAATGAATTTCCTGATTCCAAATCCTGATCACAAGCCTGCATCATGAGTCTGAAAAGTGCGCTTCTTTATTAATTTTTATGACAAAAACCAAAACAAATCTCCCCCCAATTAATGACGCATCTGCGGTGTAACTTTTGAGTCATCATCAGTGGAGTTAATCTAGAAAAATAGACATCTTCTGCCTGAGGCTTTGCAGCATACCAGGTGTCAGCACTCGAAATGTCTCAACTTGTGTTTGTGCTCTGCACACGGATGCATAAAACACAAGTGGTATTCATGTTTTCAGTTCAAAAAAGATGGTTATGCTGCATTACTTTCAGTGCAGCAAACTCACTCCAGAAGTTCAGTGAGGATCTCTGAATGATCTAATGTTGTCCTGAATGACTGATGATGATCAATAGAATCCACCTGTGTGTAATCAAGTCTCCGTATAAATGCACCTGCTCTGTGGTTCTGTTTAAAGCTCAGAAAGCATCATGAGGACCAAGGAACACACCAGGCAGGTCCCAGATACTGTTGTGGAGAAGTTTAAAGTTTAAAGGATTTGGATACAAAAAGATTTCCCAAGCTTTAAACATCTCAAGGAGCACTGAGCAAGCAATCATATTGAAATGGAAGGAGTATCAGACCACTGCAAATCTACCAAGACCCGGCCGTCCCTCTAAACTTTCATCTGGAACAAGGAGAAGACTGATCAGAGATGCAGCCAAGAGGCCCATGATCACTCTGGATGAACTGATCTACAGCTGAGGTGGGAGAGTCTGTCCTGAGGACAACAATCAGTTGTACACTGAACAAATCTGGCCTTTGTGGAAGAGTGGCAAGAAGAAAGCCATTTCTCAAAAATATCCATAAAAAGTCAGGTTTAAAGTTTGCCAGAAGCCACCTGGGAGACACAACAAACATGTGGAAGAAGGAGCTCTGGTCAGATGAAACCAAAATCAAACTTTTTGGCCACAATGCAAAACGATATGTTTGGTGTAAAAGCAACACAGCTGATCACCCTGAACACACCATCCCCACTGTCAAACATGGTGGTGGCAGCATCATGGTTTGGGCCTGCTTTTCTTCAGCAGGGACAGGGAAGATGGTTAAAATTGATGGGAAGATGGATGGAGCCAAATACAGGACCATTCTGGAAGAAAACCTGTTGGAGTCTGTTAAAGACCTGAGACTGGGACGGAGATTTATCTTCCAACAAGTCAATGATCCAAAACATCAAGCCAAATCTACAATAGAATGGTTCACAAATAAACGTATCCAGGTGCTAGAACGGCCAAGTCAAAGTCCAGACCTGAATCCAGTCAAAAATCTGTGGAAAGAGCTGAAGACTGCTGTTCACAAACGCTCTCCATCCAACCTCACTGAGCTGCAGCTGTTTTACAGGAAGAATGAGCAAGAATTTAGTCTCTGGATGTGTTGAACTGATAGAGACAAACCCCAAGAGACTGGCAGCTGGAACTGCAGCAGAAGGTGGCGCAACAAAGTATTAACGCAAGGGGGCCGAATAATATTACACGCCCCACTTTACAATTTTTAAATTTGTAAAAAAAAAGTTTAAAATATCCAATAAATTCCATTCCACTTCACAATTGTGTCCCACTTGTTGTTGATTCTTGACAAAAAAATAAAAATATCTTTATGTTTGCAGCCTAAAATGTGGCAAAAGGTTTAAAAGTTCAAGGGGGCCGAATACTTTCGTAAGGCACTGTAAATATCTGGGAACTATCATCGACAATGAACTGAACTTTGAGGCAAACTGTGAAAGCTGTGTATAAAAAAGGATGTCAGCACCTGTTTTGCCTGAGAAAACTGTCCATTTTTAACATTGACAGGAACATGTTGACCTTGTTTTACCGTGCTTTTATTGAATCAGTCTTATCTTTTTGTCTTGTTTCATGGTTTGGAAACGTGTCCTTTAAAAAACAAAAACTGCTTATCTGTGTTATTTTATGTGTAAATGGTAGATAGATTATTATTATCCACACCATCAAGGTGCCCTCAAAGCGGTTTACAATAACCTCTCATTCACCCATTCACACTCACATTCATACACCAGTGGGCAGCTGCTACCAAACACGAGAGAATTCAATTCCACTCACTGTAAACTGAATTTCCCTGAGGGTACAACAAATATTCTGAATCTGAAAAGTAAGAGAGGCTTGTTTAAGATGGCTTGGACATGTGAGAAGGAAGAGTAATGGATACACTGGTAGAAGGGTGATAGAGAGTTGTCAGTCAAAGACCAAGGAGATTTCTGAATGTCAGGATATATACTTATATATATATATATATATATATATATACCCCACCATCTGAATGTCACAGTTGAAACTGAGACTCATCTGACCAGGTAATCTTTTTCCATTCTTCTATTGTCCAATTGTGGTGAGCCTGTCTGAATTGTATCCTCAGTTCACTGTTCATAGCTGACAGGAAGTGGTACCTGGTGTGGTCTTCTGCTGCTGTAGCCCGCCTGCAGTCGTGCGTTCAGAGATGATATTCTCCATACCTTGGTTATAGCGAGTGGTTATTTGAGTTACTGTTGTCTTTATATCATCTCTAAGGACTCTGCACATTCTCATGACCTGACCTCTGACATCAACAACACACTGTCTGCACTAATGCCACCCATATTTTCTCTTTTTCGGGGTCACTCTGTGTGAACCCCAGAGATAGGTTGTGAGTGAAAAAAAGCAACAAATTCAATTTAGCTGGTGGATTACTTTGAAAGCTGGAGCTCCTAATGGCAGGCTGCATTCGTCTTCATGCCTCCATAAAAAGAAAAAAAAAAGCCCTCGGCCAATTAAGAAAAACTGTCGCTTCCTCTCTCTTGTTATTGTACATAAAAACACAGATTGAATCTTTGCAAGCTTATCTTTCTGTATTTCCTCAGCCCAAACACGCAGTTGCGCAAACTCGGAGCTGATATCTGATATTTGAGGCAACAGCGTGGTCTAAAGCAGAAGTTTCCACTGAGGATGTTCGGCCACTTTCGACACGAGAAGACTTCAGGAAACCGTGACGCAGTCGGAAGGCTGAGCTCCTGAAAGGCTGGTGACTGTCTGAGGCTGCTCAGACTCGCTCCTCACTGCTCAGGAAGCTTCATCTGGAAAACAAGTGCCTTTATTTTGTCGCGTTGTTGAAAGAAGAAGAAGAAAAAAAAAAAAAGCAAGCAAACTGATAAATCTGAGAATGAAACTGGTCCTGCTTCTCGTTATCTCCTGCCTCGCCTTACATAACGGAGAGGGTAAGTGAATAATTCAAATCTATTTTTTTTTTTTTACTGTTGTTGTGAAAAATGTCGCTTTATAGCCTCCATCCATTTCACATCCGAACAGCTAAAGTCTTTACAGTATGTAGATGTTAAAAGCTGTGGACTGACATCATTAACTTGAGGGTCTTTCACGAGAAGTGAAAATAGGAAACTCCAGATTTACTGGTAACTGACTCTCTGTGTCAGCATTATGTTATTATTGTAAATTACTCTGACTCATTTCCACTGTGAAGAAAAAAAAAACGCTCTTCTGTGGCAGATCAACATCCACCCACCTGTCAGACGGACTAACAACCGTAAAACCCCTCTAAAGTCCAGCTTCCCCTCCAGATCCCGGACTGTACCTCAACACAACATCACCATGATGCGATGACTAAACTATGTTGATCCCCTCGCGCTCCTTCATATCAAAACGGAAAGAACAAAGGCGTTTCACTTTCCGAGTAAAGTTTCTATGATGCTTGCTGAACTCTAAACCGAAGGAAATCTTTCTGAACTCTCATTTTCTAAAAAGAGGAAGGAAACTGATTCGGGAAATTTTACAGAGAATTTATAGATATCTACATGGTCAAAGTCTTAATTGCTTGCCTTGTCATTGATCAGTTACACTTGTACTGATTTGATTTAGTATTTAATAGAAGAATATTCAAGCTAAGTTAAGGTTTTACTCAGCAGAATGAAAGGCAAGAATGAGATGAAATGATGTAATGAAACAAGATTTTATTGGGTTGTTAAAAACAACGCATATTTTTTGGTTTAATGCAACAAGTTATTATCAAGTCATATACGGATTGCTACGTTTTTTTTAAGCTTATTTACCGTCAGTTACTCACACAAAATTCAAACTGGTGATTACAGGAAGCATTGTTTAAAAAAAATTCCACTTTATCCAACTGTCACATATTACTAGCAGATGATTTCCTTTGGCAATAGTATCAGTGTATGATGGAAGCATTTCTCCCCAAATCTTCCTTTAATAAAACAGATTTAAAAAAAACCCTCTTAACAGCTTCCTGTGTAAAATAACCAAACATGAGACCAATATTTTAACTGGATCTTGATCCAGTTTCTTAAAGCTGTAAACTTCTAATCACACCAGTAACTACAACGTTTTAACTGACTGAAGTTTTTTTTTTTTTTTTTTTGCGCAAAAGCTAAGATGGCGACACTTCCTTTTCTAAAACGCCACTGAAGAGAATTAACAGCTCTGAGTCCGTTAAGACTAACCGTTACATTCACATGTTGCAGAATAATGTCATAATCTCTTTGAAAACAATCCGAACATGGAACTAGAAGACACTGAATGAACCAATCCAGATGCTGTTACCCAACAGTGAATTACATGAATATGTTGTATTATTGCAAATGGGGGGAAAAAAAATTCCATATTCTACATGTCAATAATGATTTCTTTCTCTCTCAAGGAGCACCAAAGACAGCTGTATATAAGTTTGTGAGATGTAATCCTACGGGTGACCAGGCCAACTGTGTGACTTACCAAACTCCTGAGATGCCCTGGAACCCAGATCTACCCGCCAAACTGCCTGCCTCCACTGCACAGTACCTGTGAGTACTCAGGTGTTGCATGTATTCAGGCAATTAATCGAAAATCAGTCAAAACTATAATTCAGAACCTATAACCGATGTAATCTTGCCCATGGCAATTATTTCAGTTATTTAAAATCTGAGACAAATGATCAAATATGGTTAATTTGTGTGTGTTTACCTTCCAGGTATTTTAAAATCAAAGATATATTCTCTTTCATTAGAAAGAGTTTTGATAGTTGAGATTATTTGCAGCAAAAACCTTGTTAGTGAACTGTGATCTAATAAGATGACTCAAAAATAATCGCTCATTAATTATCTTTTTTTTTTTTTTTGGAAATGAGTCCATTTATTATTTTGATTTATTTCCAAGGGTTCTATATGTTTCAAAAGTATGGGTGTGCACATGTGTCTATGTATATTGATTTATGCATTCATTTATTTATTTATTTTAAGATACATAGATTCATGCTACTGTTAAACCTGTCATGCTTTATAAGATTGTTTTGACATGTTTGGAATGAATCAGTAAAATGAAAATGAAATGAAATGAATGAAATACCTGAGATAACATGTTCAATTAATCATTGCGAGTGATCTGAGGTCATACTGGCCAGCCCTAGCATGTCTGCATGCCTCTGTGAGAGAGTTCGGGCCTTGAATGTATTTTATTTTTATTTTGAGAACTGCTCAGAAGAAGAAGAAGGTGGCTGTTGTCAGACAAACGCAGGTTTTAGATGTAGAAATGCTGATGTTGCATTGGCTAGTTTACCTTGGTTAACACAACCGTCCAGCATTACAACCTCTTTCTTTATGTAATGCCTGTCCGCATTCACGTGTTGTGTGATTCAGAGAGAAGTTAAGTGTAAGGTTGTTGGCCAAGAAAGGCAAAAATAGCACGCAACGTGAAGGGATAAAAAAGGGAAAAGAGATCAGCAGTGAGTGAAGAGCTGCAGGGAGAAAGACCTGAAGGGCCCATGGTTTATTTTGAATTGTCACATCATCAGACTAGCTGTTATTTCAAGCAATTGTTATGTGGCCATTTTTGTTTAATTTTCACATTGGAGTGGAATGTGATCCCATTCTCTTCACTGGAGAGTTTTTTAATCTTGATTATTTCACCTTATACAACAGTATAAAGGTGAAAGAGACTTAAAGATGTATTGCATGTAAAGCAAGTACAATAATGAATAAATTCTAATAGTATTTTCATTTTATTTTAATGCTTGTATGAGTGTGTGTGTGCTGAATGCAGGGAGCCTGGCTGCTTAAAGTGCTCTGTGGAAATTAACTTGAACTTTGCATGCTTTAGATACCAGCACAGAGGAAGCAGAGATAGTGTACTAACACGGATGTGTGAAGAAGTGGGTGATAATCCACTGAGTATATGATTTATGTTTATATTTCTGTCATATTTTCTGCTTTCCTCTTCTTAACTTCATGCTGTGAATAAAGAGCTTGTAAGCAGCACTACTTTCATAATCTCACATGCGTCTTGCCAGCGGAGACGCACACATTTTGACTGCAATTACGTTTAGGTTCATATTGTATAGCACACCGCTCAAGCGTAACATTATGACCACTGACGGGTAATGTGAGTAAACAGTTCACCTCTTACTCGTTTTTATAGTGCAGTGCTCTTCTGGGAAAACCTGCATCCTGACAATCACATGACACTTGGTATTTACCAAAAAACTTTTTGCAGACAAATTAGACCATCAACATGGTTACATCTTTCCCTATAAGAGCCACCTCCCCCCAGGAGGCCAGCACTGGGCCCCTCAAAAAAAAAAAAAAAAAAAGGGGGGGGGGGGGGGGGGGGGTTTAAAGAACTCAAAGAACACAGCAAAGAATCGGAGGTGTTCATTTGGTCTTCAAACTCCACAGACAGGCAGGTCTGGTGGGACTTGATGACATCTGTGTGAAGCAATCCCTTTCCACAGAGGCCCCACAACCCCACAGGGCCCAAAAGATCTATTGGTGACATCCCAGTACCAGACGCTGCAAGAGACCCTCCGATGTTCTTTGTTTTGACCCTGACTGGTCAGAGCTCTTTTGAGAGCACAAGGAGGACTTGCTCATTATTAAGTGGGTACAATTCACAGCAAGGGGGTTCAGTTGGATCTCGGTTTAGCTAGGTCTTTATGTGTGGAATTTGCATGTCCACATGGGTTTCCTCCAGGTACCCTGGTTCCCTTCCCACAGTCCAAAAACACGTTGTTCAGGCTAACTGGTAACAGTTAATCCAGCCTAGGCTTCATATACATTGAGAGACATACAGACATACAATGAGAGACAGCTGCTTTGTGTTGCAAACGTGTTTTGAGTGATCCCTGAACTAGAAAGGTTGTAGTTGTTGTTGTTTTGATGTTATAGTAGCTTGCTGTCTGTTTTAATACAAGCAAGTGGCTGCTTAAAAGATATCACAATCTTGGTTTTAACCCACAATTTCCTCTTTTAGAGTTCCTCTTAATTATCAATCCTTTGAGCTATTGACCACACACACACACACATATATATGTATGTATATATATATATATGTATAAGGAGTGATCTAGAAACAACCACAGTTCACATTTTACTCAGGAAGAGGTCCATCAGTAGTAATGCTGAAAACATGAATGGATAAAAGGATAAAAGGATGATTGAGTGGGTACAAAGTGCTTTTGCCTTTTACATGCTCACAGAGCCAGATAAACCAAACCTGGTGCTGTACTACAAAAGTTACTCTGAAATGTAGGATTTAACTACATTTATGAAGCTTCTTGGAATAATGATAGATACTCAAGGAAAAGGCAGAAATAAATAAAGTGAGTCTCTTGACATTTGGAACTCTTGGAATTCTTGAGTCTTGTTGATGCTTTTCGTGTTTTATGGCCTCCATCATCATAAGAATTTGTTGGGGTTTCAGCAGTAGCTCTCATTTTCTCAGCTCGTTCTGAACAGGAAGTCAGGGGAAGTGTTGATAGGAAGTGGGCTATGACGTCTTGTGGGCCACCACTTCTGGTCTATTGTTTTATATTTGTACATGTACCATGCTAGTCACTTACTTCAGACTCTAGTGTTATTCTCACAGAAAATGTGTTAGCTCATGAACTCTGGGACCTACTCTGTACAGTTCCTTTTGCCTCTAGCTGTGTAGATTTTTACACAATGTCGAGAAGCACCACCGATGCAAAGAGAAGTAAATTATTTTATCTTAGTAAAACTAACTATGGTGAAATGACAGTCAAAATCATATAATGAATTTACTTTAACTGTTCTTTTGAATGGGTCCTTTAAACATGGCTTGGATTTTCATTTTCTTCATGTTCAGTATCAGTTAAATGTGCCTTATCTACAACCCCAATTACAAGAAAGTTGGGACACTGTGTAAAATGTAAAGATAGACAGAATGCAATGATTTATAAATGTTGTTCCCGATAGAGCATGAAGAACATATCAGACATCGAAACTGACATTTTACTACATTTTACCATGGCAGAGGTTTCCCATTGTGCAACATCCCCTCTTCTTTATATAACTGTCTGCATGTCTGGGAAGTGAGGAGACCAGTTGCTGGGGGTTTTGGAGAGGAATGTTGCCCCATTCTTGTTTGATGCAGGATTTTAGGAGTCTTGGGCCTTCGTTGCTGGATTTTTCATTTTATGATGTGCCAAATGTTTTCTAGTGGTGAAAGATCTGGACCCAGATCAGCACCCAGACTCTGCTGCGAAACCATGCTGCTGTGATGGATGTAGTATGTGGTTTAGCATTGTCTTGCTGAAATATGCAAGGCCTTTCCTGAAAGAGCTGTTGTCTAGATGGGAGTATAATGTTGCTTTGAAACCTCTATGTACTCTTTAGCATTGATGGTGTTTCCAGATGTGTAAGCTGCCCACGCATAGGCCCTGATTCAACCCCCTACCATCAGAGATGCAGGCTTTTAAACTGTCCACTGATAACAAGCTAGATGGTCTCTCTCCTCTTTAATCCACAGGACACATCATCCATGGTCCTCCAAAAATAATATCAAAATGTATCTGACCACAGAACAGTGTTCCATTTTGCCTCAGACCATTTTAGATGAGCTTTGGTCCAGAGAAGACAGCAGCGTTTCTGGATCACATTCATATGGCTTCTTCTTTGCATGATGCCGTTTTAACTTGCATTTGTGGCTTGCATGGTGAACTGTGTTCACAGACAGTGATTTCTGGAAGTGCTCCTGAGCTCATGCATTGATGTCCAGTAAAAGATCATGCCCGTTTTTTAATGCAGCGTCCCCTGAGGGCCACTGTCTTGTCTTGTCCCTTGTGTACAGAAACTCCTCCTGATTCTCTGAATCTTTGAATGATGGTGGGATCTTCAAAGAATTTTCAATTTTACATTGAGAAACATTTTTCTGAGATTGTTTCATAATTTTGAGATGCAATATGTCGCAGATCTGCCCATCTTTACATTCAAGAGGCTCTGCTTCTCTAAAAAGCTCCTTCCATACCCAGTCATGTGACTGATCTGTTGCCGAGTAACTTAATTAGTTGTCGAATGCTCCTCCATTTGTTTTTCATTTGTGTCAATTACGTTTTACAGCCTTTTGTTTTTTAATGGCACAACATTCTTCTTGGTCTTTTCACTTCCCAAATGTTTACAGACACTTGTTAAAAGAAGAGCAGATGCTACACAATAGTAAACATCACCCTGTTCCAACTTGTGTTGCTGCCATCAAAGTCACAATGAGCTAAATATCTAAATTTCAACATCTGGTGTGTTCTTTATGTTCTGCTGGGAATAAAATATGGGTTTATGAGATTTGCAAATCATTGCATTCTGTTTTTATTTGCATTTTACGCAGCGTCCCAACTGTGCGTTGTATGAATTAATGCTGTGGCACTCCATGATGGATAATTAAAAGTGACTGAAATTAAAAATCATAAAAAGTAAATGTAGTCCAAGTAAAGTAAAATCAGATTTCAGTTTTCAAAAATGGACAAATTAACAAAAAAAAAAAAAAAAAAAATCTCCTCTGTGTCATTTCTTCCCTCACTGAGTACCAGATTATGTGTAACGAGATTATACCGTGAATTTCTTGCTTTGGTTTATTTTTGTAAGCCTTGAATGAAAGTCTGCTGAACAATTCGGGTTGCAATAGCCAACCCTGATTCACTTTTCTCAGTTTTTGTGTTTAATAATTAAGAAAACTGAGTTAAGGTTAGGAAGATAGCACAACATATGTTAAACTAATGTTGTTATAACCTATCGTTCAAAATATTTTTTTTTGGCATTATTTATTGATGAATCCGAAGTTGACTAAGCAAAA
Organism: Hirundichthys speculiger; assembly: GCA_018398805.1. Taxonomy (NCBI): domain Eukaryota; kingdom Metazoa; phylum Chordata; class Actinopteri; order Beloniformes; family Exocoetidae; genus Hirundichthys; species Hirundichthys speculiger. The sequence goes on from JAGFBZ010000648.1 coordinate 5,023,201, forward strand.
AAGAAAAAAAAAGCTTGCTAGACACACAAACCTACTTCCTACTGATGTAAGGAGATCATGCCATACGACATGGAAAGTGTCCAGAATTTGTTTTCATCACCACAAAATCCAACCTTTATGTTCTGTGATTATTTCATCGAACTGGTACCTCACATGATCCCATTTTTAAAAAAGAAGGGGGGGGGGGGGGTCCTTTAAGCTATCTAATTTGCTTAAAAGCTATCATTAGCAGCAAATCATGTTGATGGAACTGTGTTTTTGTTTGTTTAAAAAAGTTTAAAGTCCTTAAACACACAGCTCTTTTCACTCTGAACGCTATAAATCCTCTATTCCTGTTCAAGCTAAATGAAGTCACCAAACTTTGCCAGTTAACATGATGAGGATTAAGCAGAGCCAACATGATGCTGCCAATCATGGCAAAGTGCAGCTGTGTGGTGTGGCTGCAGGCAAGGGAGGACAGGAAATTGCACTAGTAAAACTAGTGAGGCCAGCAGTAGTGAGTTGTCAACAACACTTTAAATTAAATAGCGGGAATAAGCACTGTCACAGTCCTCATATTCATCCCAGCTCTTTTTCTCTGCCACTATACATATAGAAGAATATAATCAAAGGGTGTTTCCTGAATAATTGTAAAAGTTTCCCTTTTATGTTTTACCACATCCCAAAAATAGAAACATATTTAGATGTAGTCATAGGGATTCTCACATTGTGTAAGATGGAAAAAGAATATTTATCAAATGGAATAGAAGGTAATTCCCTGCAACTTGGAAGTCAAAGTCCAGTAAAATTTTTCACTTTTCATGCTTTTTTCAGAGAGGCAGAGCCGGAGGAGGGCGAGAGTCCACCAAGGGAGGAGGAAGACGACTACAAAGTAGAGGTGGAAGAGGAGGAAACACCGATTCAGAATGAGGAAGGCGAGTCACCTGTGGTTTTCCCTGCTGATGAAGGTTCTGGTTACGAAGGCTCTGGATACTTGGCAGACGTGGCCACAGCAGATGAGACAGGGTCTGGAGAGGCTTGGACAGCCGACTTCTTACAGAAAGGTATTTTGATGGTAGAAGATTGGGATTCTTTATTTTACTTTTAGCCGGTCCATGTATGTTTACCTGTCCTTGACATCTTCTGTTCACAGATGAAAGAATGAATACCTTGAGGAAATTGTTCCCCAGCAGTTCTTTTGCTGGTGAGCCAAAACCCACAGAGCAGGACCTCGCAGAAGACCACCTTCTGACGCTGTAGACACATACAGGAAGACAGCTTCTGTTTGAAGTCCCCTTTGATAAGATATTGGAAAACTAAATTTGCATCACCACCTGCTGGAAAAAAAACAGTCATGCAGATGCCAAATATATATATTTTGCATTTTCTGTGTGATTTTTGGAAATATTTTTTTTTACATGCAAAAAACAAAAAGTTCTTGGCATTTTAAATAGATATAAAGATTATAAATGGTCAGTGTAAATTTAACTTTGTTTAAGTTGCCCATGACCAGTGTTTGTGCTTCCTTATGGAAAACAGCATCTTTAATATGCTTTGTAGTATAAATTAAACATGCTTTTATATCATACCAGTGCAATAAGATGATGCCTTTGTCTATGCTTGGCTCAATATGTGCAGCTCCAGTGTATTATTATTATTATTATTTTCATTCATAAGCTGCACAATATTTCTTCTCATTATTTGATTCCCTTTTCTCAAAACCTAGAGGAACAGTGCAACACCTTCTGATTGAAAAGGTGGGATAAGAAAATTTTGTGGATATAAAACCCCTCAGAATTGGGTCCACATTGTCTTAACTAATGTGAGCAGGAAATATTCACAATTAATATAAATACATGTCAAACATATACTGCATAGACAGCAATAGCATATGATTTCAGTATATTCCACACTATTCACTGTGCATTTGAAATACTTTCACCAATAAAGGGTTTAAAAGAAAAAAAATCAGTATTCAAATGTGTTTTCTGTGTCTTTTGCTCCAACTATTGGTATTTTACTGGAAATACCTGAGTTAAATTAGGGTATTTAAAAAAAAAAGTCAGATTTTCTCTGAACCACAAAAACAAATGCAAACAATATAATACAAACAAAAAGCTGTACCTTTCTTAACTGAAAATTCTGAATAGTCTAAAAAAAAAAAAAAAAAACAAGAACTCATAAAAACTGATGGAAACTCTTCAAGACCCTCCTGCAGATGACTCCTGTAACTGCATTTGTGACTTGCACAAAAATGATGAGCTGCTTTGGATGATTCCTAACCACAGAAATGTTTCAGTCCATCAGTATTTATGAATGTCTTTACTGTACAGCCCTCTTTGGGTCATGTCAAACGTTCTCAGGTGGGTTTGAGTCAGAACAGACAATTTTGAGTCAAGTGACTGCAAGGAAGCAGAAAAGACAGTGGCCCCAAACCATAATATTTCCTCCAATTAGCCTCACAACTGAGAAGAAGTCTTCGTGAAGAATTTGTTCATTCTTTCAGTTGTAGTGTTGCTTTTCATCCAGAAAGTTCAACTTTTGAGATCTTATAAAAAAAATATTTAACAGTTTTGTGAATATCTATATTCCTCTCTTGACCTTTAAAAGTTATTGTGATGGAGGCATGTTTCACACCCACTACAGTTTTTTTCGATTGCTTACACACTAAGATTAAAAGTAGTACACTATTAGCAAAACCTTCCACTCAAGAAGCAAAACATCAGGCCATATTTGCATAACTATAAGCACATTTACAACCTTACACTTGTTGCAAAACTCTACACACAGTGATTTGCAAAACACTAAACATACATTACGCACAAAAGTCTATCATGAAGTCACTTTCTTGCAATACCAAAGCACTGACTGTCAAATTAGCACACCGTCCAACCAATTGATTCAACACAGTCATCAGGTGTGCAAACACTCGTTTGCTTAATTGTAGACACACCTGATTGGTGTGTTTACACTATAAAAAGCAGCATTAGTCTTCAAGCACAATGGAAAGAGTCAGGAGAAAGACTAAGACAAGGAGGAGGAGGAGGAGGGGATCTGACAAATGAGATCCACGCAACACTGGTTGACCACATTGTCAACCACGGCCTGACGCTGAGGGAGGCTGGACAGCGAGTACAGCCAAATATAAGCTGATATACAGTGGCAAGTGTGATAAGAACATTTTGACTGGAAAATAGGTATTGTAATATATCATCATATCAAAAACATCTGCAGGGTTTCAGTAACTGCTTACAGTACTGTATTCTATGCACTATCAGCACTTCTGTTACCTTTTACTGTACTACTGTATTGTATATGGTTTTGTTTTCTACATAGGATTGAGGGTCGGGAACGACAAGGGGGAAGACCTTCCTATGTTCACAGAACAGCAAGAGAGGGAGATAGTAAACATGGTTTTGGCCAACAATGCTATAACACTCAATCAGCTCCAAGCTAACATTGTCAATAACTACGCCATTTTCAACAATATCCATCAAATCTCAACATCAACACTGGCATGCATCCTAAAAAAAAAAAAAAAACTATATTAAGATGAAGCAAATTTATCGAGTGCCTTTTGAGCGCAATTCCAAAAGGGTGAAAACCACTGTATTCACTTTAGCAGTGTGATCTTGCATAGTGTCTCAAAATCTTTTACTGCACTGTATTATGTATACTAGATCTACACTGAACTACACAATTTTGCCACTGACACTGTTTTTCAGAGAGTTTTACAAATGGATGGAGAGGAGATCCAGCATGAGTTCATTTACGTAGATGAGGCTGGGTTCAACCTGATGAGAACACAAAGGAGGGGAAGAAACATTATTGGCCACAAGGCTATAGTCAATGTCCCAGGGCAACGTGGGGGTCATATAACACTCTGTGCAGCCATGACACCATGAATAGGGTCCTCCACCGCCATTCACATATAGGCCCTTACAACACAGCACTCATACTTATATTCATGGACCAATTGCACAACATAACAGCAGCAAATCAAATCGATCACATGCAATACATTGTTGTCTGGGACAATGTGTCTTTCCACTGCTCTGCTCTGGTTCAGAACTGGTTTCAGCAACATCCACATTTCACCATCCTATATCTTCCACCATACTCTCCATTCCTCAACCCTATAGAAGAGTTTTTCTCGGCATGGCAGTGGAAGGTATATGATCTCCATCTCCAGGCTGAGGTACCCCTCATCCAAGCCATGGAGGAAGCCTGTGACCAGATGGAGGTGCCAGCAGTCCAAAGATGGATTCATCATTCAAGACGTTTCTGTCCAAGGTGTCTTGCTAATGACAACATTGCCTGCGATGTTGATGAAATTCTCTGGGCAGATCCAGCTAGGAGAAGAAAAATCTTTTTTTTTTTTTTTACAGTAACTTACAATACATAAAGTGAGGTTTTGTTACAGTATTATGAATCTCCATCTCAACACTTTGGGCATTTTTCAGAAATAAATGAGTGTCTTCAGTCTGCAATATTGGTCTTGTGTAGTGTTTGGTGAATTTACATTATATTTGTACTTTGTTGATAGTAGCCTACTCTGATCATAGGGAAGTAGAAGTGCTAAAAGTGTTTTAGGTTTATCACAGCAGAGTGTAACTCTGTAACTGTCTTCTGGAAGTTTTTAAATCTGATGAAGAGTAAGGTTTAATGGAACTGATCCTCCACTGTTTAAGCCTGCAGTGTTAAAACCTAACACCACAGGAGTTTGCAAATGCTGATAATATTGCAATTTCGTTTTTTTTTTGTTTTTTTTTTCAATATTAAGTTTATCAATAGCTAATACGAAAAAAAATTGCGGTCGAGCAATTCCAGTAGTCTGCATGAAAAATGTAGAGGCAATGTTCTTATTAATTTGTCCGGCAGGGAGCACTGATGCAATGCAAAATGCATAACTATTAACTCGCATATTACTCTTAAAGTTCTTAATTCAGTTCAATTCAATAAATGTTTAATTATCCTTGAAGGGAAATCAATCCTTGCAGTGGCTGTCACTATTTAAGTCTTTCAAAGATTCATTGTAGATGGTTATTGCAGTGGGCAGATCGGATCTCCTGCAGTGGTCTGGGTCACAGTCAGAGTGTGAATTATACAATGACAATTGGGGGGGGGGGTCAACATTTTCTAGAGATGACAAAAATGACAATTTGTCCCTTCTTTAGGGGGGTCGAAGTTTTAATTTGGGGGGTCAAACCCCCCCCCCAAACCCCCCCGTAATTCGCTTCTTCAGATCCACTGTGACTCACAGTGGATCTGAAGAAGCCTCTGACTGAAGACACTGTTGCTGCATCACTGTGTTCTGAAGAGGATGCTTGGGGTTGTCTATCATGTTTTTCATTTTATGAAGTATCCTTCTTTGTAAAAACAGCTCCAGAACAGAGCCAGCTTTCTTAATTTATTCTGTTTTTTGTTGTTTTTTTTTTGTCTCTGACTCTGATTCTGTATATAAAAATATCAAAATACAGTATATATTCCTATATTATATTCTCAATTATTGATACTAATGTCAAAGAGAGTCTTAAATTGGTCTTAAATAAAGTGTCTATATAGTCAGTTAATGAAACTCATTTTCTGCATACCATTGAGTGTGTGGCTTAATGGGTTCTCAGCTGTTGCTATACACAATGTCCCCGCCCACAAACACATGACGTGGTCACATGACGCTGCGCTAAGTTACTACCCCCAGATTCGGACTGGCTATCTGTTAGCTTCAACTGTCAAGACGGCGAGACTGTCAAGATGGTGAGTGTAAAAACAAGCACCAGCTATTAGAACGAAAAAAAGGGATCGAAGTGATCATTCGTTGAAACAGATAACTCGGACTCTACATTAACAGGGATTTCAGTTACGCCTGGCGGTTTACATATAATATTTAAATCAGACAGGAACAGGCTAGCACGGTTGAGCTAATTAGCATCAGTACGAGGCCGTTTTGCTGCGATGTTTTGACTCGCTAACAACCCAACAGGTCTAATAGTGATAGCAGGTCTTAACCTTAATTAATTACTGGATTCATTGTATCTTGCGTACATAAGAAACTCAGTTGCCCGGTGAGCTTAAATAAAAAGTGATATTTAGCAAACTGCTGTGGTTAGCTCACTAGAATGTGAAGTTGTTCCGTTACATGAATGACACGAGCTGCTCTATAAATGCCTTTAATATCAATAAGCCGAGGACTAATGCTCTTATATCGCTAATTCAATGGGTGTTGCAGTTGTTTTGTATTTACCACAGTAGCTGATTTGCACGTGACATCTCGAGGACTGAGCTGATTGCTACAGATTCTTAGTTGCTTCATTTTGAAGCATATGCTTATGAGAGGCTTGATGAGCGGATTGCTTGTGAAAGTAACCAGTGCTGTCATTCTCACCCAGTGTGGTTGGTAGAACTAGTGGGGATTCAGGTGGTTCAAGCTCAGTCAAACTGGTGTCAGAGCACACCCATCATTCCAATGCATGTGAACACAGTGAGACGTCTTAACTTGACTGCTCGGGATGTGTTAGTCATCACTGCACTGTGTGTCAATACCTTCCATGGTGTTGTGTGCAAAAACATTCTTCTGCATTTCTTGCTGGCATGACAAAAAACTTGGAATCAGCCCCATTCTATTTAATTTAGTTTGGATTTTTTATCATTGCTGTCTGAAAAGTTTTTTTAACAAGCCTGAATTATTATCTTATCAGTCTAAGGCTATAATGAGCACTTCAGCCAGCAATAATCCAATTACCAGTGCTACTTAGTAGGGGTGTAAACCACAAGTTTCATCATGATACCATATTACATCGATTAACTAGATGGCAATTCGATAATTGTCAACATCAGTGTCTGCCTCAATACATTTTTGATTCATTTCAGTTCTGACGCCAGCAATTGATATGAGGATATATGCTAATTGAACACATTCACTTCCATTCATATAGAATTGCAACAACTAACTAAAATATAATTCCATATTTTTATTTAAGTTAAATAAAAAATAATCGATTCCTTTAATAAAAGTAGACTACAAAAGACCAACTTGATAATGTGTATTAATGAGGATTATATGTACAGATATTTTCATTTTGTACTGATGCAGTTGGGTCCGTTACCATTAAATCAGTATATTGATGGATTGTTACACCCCTACTGTTTAGTTAAAAGTTCTTACCTGATAACTTCAAATTTATGTGAAATTTACCTTTTCACAACTCATTTGCTCTTTGAGTAAGGTCTCTTTTGCTGTCAGTAATGTTTTGTTTCCTAAAATCTTTCCTATGTTTACAGAGTTTCCTAGGAGGTTTGTTTGGGCCTGTATGCGAGATAGATGTGCTGCTGAATGATGCAGAGAACAGGAAGACGGCTGAGTTGAAAACAGAAGATGGTAAACTGGAGAAACACTACCTATTCTACGATGGAGAGTCTGTGTCTGGCAAGGTAAACTTGGTTTTGCGTTCCTCTGACAGCAAAGTTCAGATCTCCACCAGGTCCTGTACATGAGGTATAATTTTAAATGCTCTCAATTTAAGTAGCAGTGAGCAGTGCTCCCCCAGGACACAATGGATTTTTTTGCTATGTGCATGTCTATTTTAGGGATCCTCTGCTTAATACTGCAGCAGGAAACAGAAATTATTTTTCATGAGTGTGCAAGGCTTGCTTTGGCTTCAGGATGAACTAAAATTCCCTTGTTTAAGGTCAATAAATGCACCAGCTATTGTAATTCTTTATTAAGTAATAATGACAACTGTAATTATTTCAATTAGGATATTTGTTTGAATGGCTTCTTAAAGCAGCACAAAAGATTTCTTTCATGTTAAAATATCAGTTTCAATTTCTGTTGAAGGAATATCTGATTACTTATTGGAAGTGTTGTCTGGGTCTTGTGATCTCCAGTCCCTAATATCAGCAAGAATGGCCAATTTTTATTTATTTTTTTTAAACTGTGTGGCGTGACTGTAAAGCCACGGGCTGGGAGTCGAACGTGGGCCAGCTGCACGAGAACTGTAGTCTCTGTATATGGGACACCTGCTCCACTAAGTGAGCTCACCAGTGCACCCAAAACCAGCCAGAATAATTTCGGACTTCCATCCTGTATGCCTCTTGCAGCTTCTCTGTATTGCTTTAGGGCACTATAGCACACATCAGCACATCAATGAAATTAGCTCACAGAGCTACAGTGGACATCTTTGTAGAGGTGATGAAGAGACAAAGTAAAGATGGAAGGGAGAGACCAAGCAGCAAATCAGTGTTTCTAACTTTCTTAAACAATAATTGTAAAAGTTCATTTATGTTGCTTGAACGTGAAATAAAATGACGGTGTTACCAACTGTCATCTTCAGTGGGATTTCAAGAAATCTTCACCTTCAAAGCACTAATATTGTCAGTGGTTTTGGCTAATTTGTGCCTGTAAAAACTCTTGGATGCATTTTCGTTTTGACCCATGAGGCTTCCTTAAATTACTTGTTCTTTGTTTCATGCTTTGGATGTTTACAGTTGTGGGCGCCGGTCATTATGGCCTATGACAGATTTATAGTAATTTGCTATACATTTTGAAAAATCTGAAGAGTCTTTTTAAGATCTTCTGCAACACAACGGCTACAGCCCAGACCTATAATCATTTATAATGACTCATTGAATAAACTTAAATAATGGAAGTTACTCCAACACAGAATTTTCCTTCAGGGATAATGAATAGTGGAATTGAAATGAAATGAATTACTGTTTGTACTATTTTCGTACGTATGGCTGATTACCTAACAGCTGCAGTGTGCAAAAGCCAAGACACACTGTGCCTTTATGGAATTTTGGTTTAGGAAAGAAAATAATAGTAATTAATCCAATAAGTACATAATAAAGGAGGGGGTTAGACACCATAAATGTTTTAACTTTTCTCTCCTTATCCTGAATGTGATTAGATTGGGAATATAGCATCTTATTTGTTTGTTCTCTAGGTGAATTTAAACGTGAAGCAGGGAGGAAAGCGGGTTGAGCATCAGGGCATCCGCATTGAATTTGTTGGACAGATAGGTGAGTATAACAAAAGTTGTACAATATATCACTCTGTGCTGTCACCATTTTCCTATCTTTTGTGAGGTATGAAAGGTATGGAGATTGACATCTTTGTAGCTGGAAAACTATTTCTATGTTGTAACATTTGGCTTTATCACATGGCTAAAAGATTTAACAGGCCATGTGGTGGTCATGTGCAGTCTGTCATAGTAGAGCTAAACCCTCCTCCCACAGTATTTATAGTAGAGGAAGGGTAATGAGTGCATTGTGCTAAAAGAGCATAAGATAGTGGAATAAAACTACTATATCCAACTGGTTTGGTGTTCAAACCATTTTAAATTGAAGCTGTTTTGAATTACACACTATGTTGAAAACAAACCACTGTAAATCCCTCTTGTCTTGTTTTAGAGCTATTCTCTGATAAGAGCAACACCCATGAGTTTGTGGATTTGGTTAAAGAGCTTGCTTTACCCGGAGAACTCACCCAGAATAGAAGCTACGACTTTGAGTTCATGCAGGTGGAGAAGCCCTATGAGTCCTACACTGGAGCCAATGTCAGGCTAAGGTATAGTTATGCATTTTGCAACTAATAAAACTGAGGATTCCGTTTTGTTTATTCATGTTGGTGTTTAAATGAATGTGAAAACATGACACTCTTTGATACTTGGGATGGAAAAGTAATTCCACTATCTAGATTATGCTCAGACCTGTATTTGCTAAAAGTCTATAGGGGAACATTTTTCATTCTCATTTTTCACTGTTTCCTCATTGGAGGGGGTGGTTAGAGACACTTACTTAAGGGATCAATACGTACATTGATACGAACTATGGTACTTAATCAGTAGTGCTGAAACTGGAGCCGCTTGGTGTTTTGCTTGTTGCTCACAGATACTCCTTTTCTACCAACTCTAAACTGGTGCTGAGCTGGTGCTAGAGCCAGTAGAGAGCTGGTTCTACTTTGGAACCTTTTAAGAACTGTTTGCTTTTCCACACACACACAGAACCACTATAGAGCCACGTCATGACATCTTTACATCTCATCCAATGCATAACTTCTCTTTACTGAACTCCAAATTTCTGTAGAAGGGGGCAGTTCACAAATTCAAAACCTGTGTCTTAATATTTTAACATTGCCATACTGCCTTTATGAATGTTCTTGTAGTTGACATTTTTGAAGCTCATTGCTGTGTCATCCGGCATTTTCAAATGTTGAACAACACTACTACTACAAATAGGATTTATACCTGCTGTTTTAAGTGTGATCCATAAATGCCACCAGGTAATATTAAAGCATCCAAAAATGGTTAAATAATGAATAATGATGACTGCTATTAAATTCAGTTTTAAATGAATGTAGCAGCACAGATAAAATTCACAAATACTGACCAGCAGTTTCAAATCCTTACTGGTATTTATGAACACAGTTGCAGACAGGATTTATACCTGCTGTTTTACACACGATCAATAAACTCCAGCAGGTGATAATTAAATGTCTAGTAATGTTTATTAATTACAATGCAGGTGCTTTTTTTTTTTTTTTTTTTTTAAGTCGATCGTCGATTGTTTGGCACTAGTGGCCCTTATTCATAGTGGAGAGAGACAGGAAGGGGGGCAGAGAGAACGGGGAAGACACGCGGGGCAAAGGGTCGACAAGCCGAGAGTCGAACTCACGACCAGCTGCACGAGGACTGTAGCCTCTGTACATGGGCCGCCTGCCCTAACCACTGCGCTGCCGGGGCGGCCAAGTCGATCTGAAACCCACCAGCCTCCAAATGTTGACTGGTGTTGATGAACGACTATAAAAACATGATTTATCCCTGATGTGGGTGGGATCCGTCAACACAAGCGTAAGCAGATGAAATGAAAAATGAAATGAAAAATACTTTATTTATCCAATAAAGGGAAATTCAATGTAGTAAGGGCTCTCTTTTTTTTTTTTTTTTTTTCCAGATGATACTGAAACACCAACAATGTCTATTAATGAATATTTAAACTTAGTTGAAAACAGTGTTGTGAATCCCCCTTTTTTTTTTTTTTTTTTACTGTGTATTGGGGAACACTCACAAACTGCGATTTTAAAATATTAAATGGTGGTTTTATTGTGCTACTCTAACATTGTACAGGGAGTCGGTCTCCTCTGCACACCACTGTTGCTGGATTTTGGTTCTCATTCTTTGTTAATTCAGCCATTAATTTCTTATTTAAGGGGTCGACGCAGACAGGATTTTAACAGTGGTGGTCATTGTGTTTTGGTTGGTAAAATAATCCCACCCCTCGCCCTTAGGTCATCACTTGTTGCATCTGGCTGAGCAAGATTTTGGGAGCTGCATAGCGCCAGTTTTCCTGGCTCTGAACCGGTGCTTTCTTCACAACTGCTGGTTAAAAAACAAATAAATGGTGCTTAGTTTGTCTGTAGCTTCACACTAGCACTGGAACTGCTTTGGTGGAAGAGCGGAGTGGATTTCTGAACAATAGAAAAGAGGGGAGGTTATCTGGATTGGTTAAGCAAGCTTAAATTTGTCCATCTCTTTGGAGTTGCTGGCATAGTTTGCTTGTTCTTAAATTCTGGATGCCTAATTGCTACAAGTTTCAAGTTCACATATGTGTCCGTTTGTGAATTCTCTTATGATCCAGTCTTTGTGTGGCAGCATGTTCTTTGTGTTTTCATTCTGACCCTAGCTTGTGCTGTCTGTGTGTTCTTCTTTTAGATACTTCCTCAGGGTGACAATAGTTCGTCGTTTGTCCGACTTAGTGAAGGAATATGAGTTAATTGTCCACCAGCTGGCTACATACCCAGACGTTAACAACTCTATCAAGATGGAAGTCGGCATAGAAGACTGTCTTCACATTGAATTTGAATATAATAAATCCAAGTAAGATAATTATTGTTTTTACTTTCCAGTCTGCTTAAGTCTGTTTTTCCACCATAGAAAAGAAAAATATATCCCACAAACACAAATAAGACCTGCCCTCATATTAGTTTCGGGATCTTTTTTGATTGTCTGTTAGATACCACTTGAAGGATGTGATTGTTGGGAAGATTTACTTCCTGCTGGTCAGGATCAAGATCCAACACATGGAGCTACAGCTGATTAAAAAGGAGATAACAGGCATAGGTAAGAATCCACAGGAGCCTCTTGTTAAAATAAAATGACCTAAATACATACAAGTGGGTTAAGTGCATTTCGACTGGTCACAACTTTGTGACTCTTGAGTCTCTTGTTGCTGGAGTTTGTACACTCTTCTTTAAATTATTTATGTCCCACTAAAAGTATGGAAACTTTGACAGTTGTGCTCCACTTTATCCCATTTTATCCTCGTAACTGAATTAAGTTGTTGTCCCATTTAGGTCCCAGCACGACCACAGAGACAGAGACAGTTGCAAAGTACGAGATCATGGATGGTGCTCCAGTAAAAGGAGAATCAATTCCAATCAGGCTTTTCCTGGCAGGTAAGACTTTGTCTCTTCTTTAGTATGTGGAAGAGTGTTGGGAATAGGAATATTCTCATTTCAAATGTGAATGATGGTTCATTACAACTTCTGGTTTCGTACAGGCTATGACTTGACTCCCACCATGAGAGATGTCAACAAGAAGTTCTCTGTGCGCTACTTCCTCAATCTGGTGCTGGTGGATGAGGAGGACAGAAGATACTTTAAACAACAGGTAGATCACATGCACACAGAGCAGATGTATTTAACATCAGTGAGCTAATACCTGTCATTTTTAGTACACAAATATCGAATATGTTTTAAATGAAGACCAAAGGTTCACACTACATATTTTGTGTGTACAAAATGTAAATAAAAACAGAATGCAATGATTTGCAAATTTCATAAACCCATATTTTATTCCCAATAGGACATAAAGAGCATGTCAGATGTTGAAATTGAGATATTTTACAATTTCATGCAAAATATTAGCTCATTTTAATTTTGATGACAGCAACATATCTCAACAAAGTTGGAACAGGGCACCTTTTACTATTGTGTCGCTTCCCCTCTTTTAACAACTGTCTATCAACATCTGGAAATTGAGGAGACCAGTTGCTGGGGGTTTTAGGAGAGGAATGTTGTCCCATTCTTGTTGGATGCAGTATTCTAGCTCTATTCTTGGGCCTTCGTCGCCTTCGTTTCATTTTATGATGTGGCTAGTGTTTTCTAGTGATGAAAGATCTGGACTGCAGACAGGCCAGTTCAGCACCCAGACTCTTCTCCGGTGAAGCCATGCTGTTGTGATAGATGCAGTATGTGGTTTAGCATTGTCTTGCTAAAATATGCAAGGCCTTCCTTGAATGAGACGTCATTCAGGGAAGGCCTGAAGCGAAACGGCGGCGTTAAAGAGAGTGGCGATGCTGCCATCTGGAGGATCGGAACACTAACTACGATGTTCAAAACTCGTGATATTTATTTTGATGCTCTGCCTAGCAACCCCAGTGATACATATTAGACCCAATTGACGTTCATAGACGTCTTTAAACGTCAATGGCAGTGAATGAGTTAACTTTAAAACGGCACTAAATCACTTTAATAAGCAAGCGATAGTTGGAACTGACCAACGGAAACACCAAGTGTATCAGCATTAAACTCGGCTTTGTTTCACAAGAGCAAGAGATGGGAGATGCGGGGACGCATGTCAGCCAATCAGCGTACAGACCACCAACGCCACCAATGCCCATCGTAGCAGCCAATCACAGGCCTCGATTTTTGTTCATAGGGCATCCTGTGTCGGCTCTTGTTGCTTCCTGAGACGCGTTCTTGATGTGATGTGTTTCGCTTCAGCCTTGCGTGCTTCGTTTAAAATTTTTTTGATTTTTTTTTTTTCCTGAATTTTTTTTTTTTTTCAATTGATATTTTTGAAACCTCCGAACTGTGAGGTTTCACTGTATTATGTACTGTAGATGGTGGGAACTTCAAAGTCTTTACAGTTTTACAGTGAGGAACATTTTTCTGAAATTGTTCCATAATTTTTACACGTAGTTTGTTGCAGTTTGTTGAACCTCTGCCCATCTTTACATCAAAGAGGCTACCTTTCTAAAATGCCTCTTTTTATGGCCAGTTAATATACTGACCTGTTGCCAATTAACCTAATTAGTTGTCAGATGTTCTTCCATTTGTTTTTGATTAGCACTAATTACTTTTTCAACCAAACTCCAGCATCTGGTCTCCTCACTTTCCTAATGTTTACGGACACTTGTTAAAAGAAGTGGGGACGCTGCAGTTAAATATCACCCTGGTTCAACTTTTTTAAGATGTGATGCTGCCATCAAAGTCAAAATTGGTTACTATTTTCACGAAATGGTAAAATGTCTCAGTTTCAACATCTGATATGTTCTTTATATTTTATTAGGAATTACAATATGAGATTTGCAAATTGGTGTTGGGGGTCTTCTTTTCTTTTTGTGCAATTTATTTAAATATATATATATATATGTTATTTGATGCTGCCTTAATTTTTAGTAAATTTATCTTTTTGTTTAAGATAAATAATCTATGGGTATTTGTCTCAACAACAGATACTGGACTCTCAGGGTTTCCGCCAAAGCTGTTTCTAAAACTGCTCAGTATAGTAAAAGTGATGACACTGTGTACATTAGTTACTGTTTTACATCACTTTTTGAGACTATATTTTACTATTTAAAAGTTTTATCTAGTCATATTTTGATGTAGTGTAACTTTTCAGATTCAGCCAGTTTCTGTCTAAAATGAGCTCATTACATATTTTAAGATCCAGTTCAGTGGTGACACGAGGGTTACTGAGCACATGCCATGTATTAAGTGATTCAGTCAATAACACTGCAGCCCAAGACACACACAGACATACACACACACACAAGCTCGTTGTCAGCATGGAAGTTCATCAACCTGAGTTACGACAGTACAAAGCCTGCTGTTTTTTCCTGCATTTTGGTTTGTTGACATGAGATAAGTGAACAGAACAAAGCAAACCTACTTCATGAAATTTGAGATGCACCACAGTCTTTTTAACATATTTAAAGCTCTGAGCTTCCATGATCAATAATATATAAATGAAATGCAAGAAATGACAAGTTACAGTTTCATTTTAATCAAAAGAAACTCTCCTCCATGATGGACAGAAAACATTCATTTGAAGTTGGTCGTGACATTTTAGGATCCATCTACATTCCTGATGTAAAGTGTAGCAGCTTGAGATAAAGTAGGATGAGCTGCAGTTTAATTTCATTGGTATTTTTCATTTAAATAAAAGTCTTTTCTGGAGGAACATGACACATTTTATATTGAACTTTGTTTGAGTGAGGTCTAGAGAAAGCCATGCAGCATAATGTGATGGTGAGTGTTTTATGATGGCAATAATAAATCTTTTCAGCAATTAAATTTCAAACGATTAATGTTGTCTGTTGGGTTTTAGAGGTATCTCTTTTTGAATTGCACGAAGTAATATACTCAAACTTGCCTTTGTATCAAATGAAAATTTTACTGCAACAGCAGCAGAAGCCTTTCAAAATAAAAGCAACACATGTCATTTAAAACTGTGATCAGAACTTGGCATAAACTGTTGTAATGAGCATAATCCTTCCAGTTTTGTAGACAGAGCTCAAACTATTCTTTAACACCACACCCAGAATTTTGGAGTCTTAGTTCATATAAAATCCTAATCATTTTGATATATTTTATGAGTATAATGCTTGCAGGGTAAGGTTCCTGGTTCAAGCCTCAGTGGGGGCTTTTCTGTGTGGAGTTTGCATGTTCTCCCCATGCTTCCGTGGGTTTCCTCCAGGTACTCCAGCTTCCTCCCACGGTCCAAAGACATGCATGTCAGGTTAATTGGATGTTCTAAATTGCCCGTAGGAGTGATTGTGAGTGTGTGGGGTTGTTTGTCTTCACGTGGCCCTGCTATGGACTGCAGATCTGTCCAGGTTGGACCCCTGCCTTTTGCCTGAAGAGAGCTGGGATAGACTCCAGCAGATACCCGTGACCCTGTATGGGACTAAACGGGGATGGATGGATGGATGGATGTTTGGTGGATGATTCCCTGTGTCAATCCCCAAAGGAAAAAGCCAACAGGAAAAGATGAAGAAGAATGTTTAATATCAGACACCCTCAACTATACTTGCATGAGCTTATTTAACTTCTGACTTGATTTTATATATTAAATGGCGACACACACGTGAATGTATATGTATTTTGTGTATGTATACAAAATGCAGCTCCACCCCAATCTCCAGTTTGTCAGAAACTCATCTGTAGTCCTTATATCCTTGAGGACCCTCTTCTGAAGAATATGCAACTACACATATCTATTCCCTCATTTCTCAAGTTCTTCTTTACTTTGGTTTGATCCTCATCTATTAGTAATGAATACGATTACTTGTTATCCTACTATTCCTGTTATTTATTTATTCCATATTCTTGCTTTGTGTGCAGGAGATTGTTTTGTGGAGAAAAGCTCCAGAGAAGATGAGAAAAAGAAACTTCCACCAGCGCTACGAGTCGCCTGAACCCCGGAACCAGACGGTTAATGCAGAGCAGCCAGAGATGTGAGCGCCAGACTATGAACTGAAAATATACACAGACACATCACAGCTCTTCACTGCTGAACAGCCAGAGGTGCAAGGGCTGCACCACTGTCTCTGCGGACTAAGAAATGTCTGTTATCATCAGTACACATACCTTTCACTCAGCCTTCCTCTCCACCACCACCAATTCACAGCTTTGGATGTGAGCTGCCAGCCATCGCTCTCTTGCCCTGGACCGAAACGCACTTGCATAAGATGTATACAAAACAAGTTTGCTGAATGCTAAATCTCAAGGCAAAAGTGCAAAACAGCCCAAGTAAAGAACACTGAGACAGCTACTTTTGATCCTGCCTCACAATCAAGCGCTAACCAAGAGCACATACAGGAAAGAGGAGACTGCTACAGACCACTGCATCAGTTCTCTCTTTTGCATCAGGAGCTTTTCTTGATTGCCTTTTGAACAGCACTGATCCCGGACTTTCTCTCACATCCTCTTCCCCACATCTCCTACAAAGTGGTGATTTCTAGAGTTTGGATGAGCTACTTGATGCCTGAGCTAAGGATGTGAGAGGCAAAGCTACGAGTTAACATTCATACTTTTTAGTTATTCACAATATCTGACTTAAAGCTTATCCACTGAATTGGGAAATCAAGAATTGCACAGTTAACTGGTTTTATTACTGTAAGTTTGTTGCAATGGTCCACAGACTGCCCCTTCCAAGCAAATGTATGCTTTAATTAGGGAATTAAATTCGATGGATGTCCATCTTGACATATATGTGATCTTATACCTACTATTAAGATGGGAATATAATTCCACTGTTACATTTTTTTTTTCTAGTTTACAACTAATTTCCCTCCATCCTTATATCTTCTATGCCTTCGCCGTCCTGGTGAGGATTTCTGGAGGGCTGGAGCCCACTCCAGCTGTTTTTGGGCAAGGCAGGGTAAAACATTCAAGAACATGTATTGTTTCAAGATGGACATTAGCTTTTCAGAATAATTTATGTCTTAAGATTAATGAAGTTAAATTTAATTTCTAAGACTGCAAGTGATTGTAAATGTATTCTTTAGTCTGGGGGAAAAAGAAATTTGTCCACAATATATTGCCAGAGCCAAAGGTGGATGTCTTTCTCTGTTAAACTGTGCTCTGATGCAAAGCTCTACACGAGGGAGAACCACAGCAGAAGCTTAGATTGGAGAAGTCAGAAACAGAGTTTATAGGTTTTCCTCATAAAGGATTGCAGTAATTAATTGATCACCAAATTATTTGCCAAGCAATTCATTTTTCAAGGAATCATAACTATTATAAAGTCACCATGAATATGTACTTTTATGTTCAGTCTCATGTCAGGATGATTGATATAGATTTAACTGAAGATGTCTGTCTGGTTACCGCAGGGATTCCTCCAAATGTCTCTTGAAGCCTGTTGCTGCTCCGGCACACTGTATTGTGCTCGATCCTTTTGCAATAATACTGTATAATTTTTTTTTTTTTTAAATACGGTTTGTTCACCCATATTCAAAAACAAAAAAAGCAAAGTTGGCCAAGTCTAAGAATGATGTGAAGGAGTTCAAGTTTAAGCACTGAAATTCCAGTAACCTCTGCTTTATAAGTTTATTTAGAAAATATGATCATTTGGATGAATTGATGAATTGAACCTTTAAGTTATAACCAGTCTATGTGAGAGGATTTTTTTTTAAAGGAAAATTAATACAAATTCTAAAAATTGAGGAAGGTCTGCAGCCACTTTTAGCTAAAAGGTATACCATTATTATCACCATACCTGTTGCCAGGCATTATTATGAAACTGTAATTCACCTCCCTCCTTGTTTATTCATTGTTGGAGCTTTTTGAGCCTCCCGGTTTGATATAAGTGCAAATGTGATAAATGACTCATGTCATCTGTTTGAAGCTCCAGAAGGAATGTGCTTCCTGCATACTGTAAAATCCAACAATGTTCCACTGTGATATCCAGACCTGCAGTTTAGGTCCTGCTTTAAAGACAATGTTGTCAGTTTTGCGAGTTTTGCCTTCAGCTCTGATCTATGGCCAATTTGCACTTTCCTTTTCAATGCTTTACTTTGTATTAAGGGGCATGAATGCTGAAACTGAACATCACTCAAGGACATCTTTGCCTCATCTCCTGAAATGGCAATGAAAAATATACTGTTGTTTATACATCACTACACATTTGAATTCAGCTTTCTATATAAAATATTTACTGCTTTCTCTCTTTCATATTTGGGTGACGGCCCCTTGTTGCATTTTGTGACATTAATTTTTGAACGCAGATCTACTATTCATGTTTTATTTGTTCTTTCACGCTAGTTTTGATCGTGCTATCTGCATTCTGTTTGGAAGAAATGTAATTTATTTGCAAGCAATTGTTTTTTTTTTCCACTTTATTTTGCTTATCACATGCGTCATGTATTCCTGAACATTGTTCTGGAAGGACTTTTAGGGTTTTCTTTAGATACTGTCAGAAGTTTTGAACAAATGCGGTAAAGCTCACATACTTTGCCCCTTGTCTTGTCTACTGCATGTTCGTCTACTCATGCCATTGTGTGTTGGTGTGTGTGCGCGTGTGATAATGTGTATATACTGTACACACCAAGCTCAAGTATACAGCTGAAATGAATCACAAATAAAGCAAATTTATACTGAACTTATTTTTTGTCTGTTTAAGAGTTTATCATGCAGTTCTTAAAGATTTTTTCAAAATATTTTATTTATTTATGTAACCAGGAAAAGCACATTGGGATTAAAATTCTCTTTTACAAGAACATCCTGGTAGCACAGGATAGACAGCAGCACAGTTCAGACAGGTTTGGCACACACACACAAATATATGTGTGCAAAATTGAAATACAAATCATAAACATAGGATATAAAGCAAAAAAAAAAGCAACAGCATATATGTAAGATCCAACAGAGCATTTGCACCCAGCTGTTCAATACATTTTTCTCTAACTGAAGATTAAAAGCAATATTTTTACTGAGGTGAAACCCTCAGAAATGTTGGTTTAATTTAATAATACTTGATCAGTCCTCAAAGGGGAATTATGTAAATTTCACAGTCATCTTCTTAGTGCTGACATAATTCTGTGGATTATGATTTTAATGACTTTGGTTCACAACTTGGATTTCCAGATTTTGGCCAAATTGAAGAATGGACAGCTATATGGTAGAAGGATGATGAGGTTGGAACTACCAAGCAGGAGACCCAGACAAAGACCAAGGAGGATTTGGTTGGTGTGACAGAAAGGGAGGCAGAGGAAATGGTTTGATGGAGGTGGATGATTCAAAACCCCTGAAGGGGACAGCTGAGAAGAAAAAAAAAGAAAAAAATGATCAATTGCGCCAATTCTGACACAAAATGTCTTCTTCCTTTCTGTACATGTTGCACCAACCTCCCGAAAAAAAAATATTTTTTTTACCAAAAGAGTTGAGGTGGAGTTCAGACCTCAAAGATCGTTTGTGCTCGGTTATCGCAGACTGTTTTCGTCTCTGATAGCAGTGACAGTCCAAGCCTCACTATTTTATAGACGATCTTCGAGTTCAGGTAAAGAGGTGTCCGCATCTATGCCTGTTTAGAATTTGCTCTCTTTGCATCGAAAACAATTCTCCAAAAAATATAAAACTGTTAAGTACATTTTTATGAAAGACAGTTAACAGTTTTACGACTGTTTTTATTCAATAATCGCCCGTTTCTGGGCGATTTAAACGCAAAGCAAAATTCGGGGCAGCCCGGTCCTGTCCCACGTTGTATCACCAGTTTCCAGCAGGAGAAGAGCTGTGTTGACCGTCCTCTGTCGGAGTTGGTGGTGTGTAATGCGCGTATTTAGACATGCTGAACAATCCGGGGCGACAATCACACAGTTTATGTCCATAATCTAAAGAAGGTGTTACCGGCAGCGATGTCGGCGAACCGTTGCGTGTATTTGTTTTCTCGGGTCCATCGCCACATTAACAGCCGGACCACTCGCGGCTTTGCATGTAGCTGTCGCCTGACTTCTGGCTCTAGTTTGTTATTCAAGCAGCATCGGGCGAGCTCTGTATTTTTCTACAGAGATGTTTCCTCCAACAGTTCAACTCCGAAATCCCCGGACACCTCTCTGTTTGTACCCGTTTCCCCGAGGACCGATACTTTGGCTGATGGGAGTGTGGGAGCCGAGCTGACACAGCCGCTCGATAAAAGTGAGAAAAGTCACCTCGGTGTTGATATTTTGATCAGTTTGCGGATTTTATTATCCATCTGTTCAATGAAATATGTTACACGTGTCAGGTTTTAGCCGTTGTTTCATGCTGTGTATGGGTAATTTGTTTTATGATGCCACCTGTGATGCTCTTCGTGTCTGTGCTCCAGATGAACTGCTGAAAGTACTAAACCGGTTTTACAAAAGGAAGGAGATGCAGAAGCTGGCAGCAGATCAGGGCCTTGATGGTGAGACAATAAACTTTCAAAATATCTGTCATGAATTCATGTCAATATATCTTTCCTAAAATGTTACTTGATATTCAGTCTGTGCTGCACAGTCATTTGTAAGCGTGTTTGACTTGAGGCTTTTCAGGTGCCTAATCATATAAAACAATTTTAAACGTAAAACAACCCTGCTGACTGATTTTTCCATGGACCACTTTGGTTTTTATAGTTATTTTTTGCGTTCCAACAGCTCGCCTGTTCCACCAAGCCTTCATCGGCTTCAGGAAATATGCTCTGGAAATGACATCGCTCCCTGCCGATCTCCACATCATCCTCAATGACATCTGCTGCGGAGCAGGTACGACATCCAGGGGTGGTGTTCAGTTGGCAGTTGATGGAAGATTTATTGAAATGGTTTCCAGTGATTGTAGTCTCTGTGTTTCCACAGGTCACATCGATGACATCTACCCATACTTCATGCGTCATGCCAAGCAAATCTTTCCCATGTTGGACTGTATGGATGACCTGAGAAAGATCTCTGACCTGAGAGTCCCAGCCAACTGGTTTGTATTACAGGATGCTACTGTGTACCACAGAGGTCATCCTGAAGTTAGCTGCGTGGCCTCTCCTCTATTAATGATAGATTATTCCATTTGTATATATATGTTGTGACATGCATGTACATTTTTTTTTTTGTGCATATGTTTATTAGGTACCCTGAGGCCCGTGCCATCCAGAGGAAGGTGATCTTTCATGCTGGCCCTACTAACAGTGGGAAGACCTACCACGCCATCCAGCGCTACCTGGCTGCCAAGTCTGGAGTCTACTGTGGACCTCTGAAACTGCTGGCTCACGAGATCTTTGAGAAGAGCAACAATGCTGTGCGTTACTTTTCTTTTATCATCTGAGTACAACTTAATCATCAGTTTTCTTTACGTCCTTATTTCTGGTTGTTTCTTAGTAATATTTTTTATTTCCCAGTGTCTGTTCTGTCGTCCCAGTGTGTTCTCACAGTCTGATCAAGGCTCTCTTCTGGCATAGTGTTGACTGCTTAGTTAGTTAGTTTGTTTTCTGTGTGAATGCTTCCAGGGTGTACCATGTGACCTGGTTACCGGAGAGGAGAGGACTTTCATCAATCCAGAGGGTCGAGCAGCTGGACATGTGGCATGCACCATTGAGATGTGCAGCGTCACCACACCTTGTAAGCAAACGTAACATGGACTGTGTGTGATGCTGATGATAAGGGTTGTTTCATTGTGTGTGCTTGCAGATCATTGTTGGGGCTTTTTTTGGGGGGGGGGGCTCTTTTGTCTCCTTTCCGTAAGGTCAGATCTGTTGAGGAGCAGGTTGAGTGACTGCGTAAGAGATTAGATGAAGGGGTCCTTTTTTCAGGACATCTCTCATCATGACCAGTTGGGATCAGCAGCTGGACTCAAGTCTGACCTTTTTACTATCTGTGTTAATAAAAGACGAAGAACATGAAGTTCTCTGAGCTGTTTACCAACACAAACCCTCCACTAAAATCTTTAATTTCTCAACTTCTGACAAAAGTAGAAACTTGAAATATTAACAGTTCAAGAGGTCAAACTTTAGGCTTTTTTTATTGTAAATTGCTGACTATGCCCTTATTAAAGGAAAATATTTCACCCAATTCGCATGTCATGTGATTTTAGCTGTTAATAAATATAAATAAATGGTAATAC
Source organism: Hirundichthys speculiger (assembly GCA_018398805.1). Taxonomy (NCBI): domain Eukaryota; kingdom Metazoa; phylum Chordata; class Actinopteri; order Beloniformes; family Exocoetidae; genus Hirundichthys; species Hirundichthys speculiger. The sequence goes on from JAGFBZ010000648.1 coordinate 5,045,810, forward strand.
CTGAAAATATAGCAGTATTAATGCATTAAAATTGTGACCATGACAAACTTAGAAATGCATTTTTGTCATTGCTTTGTGCTTTAGAAGTTCGATTCTTTTACTTGTCTTTATTACTCGAACATGCTTTAGTTTTTCTTTTTGTGTTTTGTATGAGGCTTTTATGTAGTTGTTAATGTAGTCTTTCTTCTGGTTTTTTTGTAAATTTATTTTTTCTCAATTAAGTTTGCTTTCATATTATAGAGAGTTCTGTTATATAAAATATATTAATTTTAATAAAAAGAGGATTAGTACTTTATTTAATTGTGGGACACCTGGCCATGCTGGTCATCCTGCTTTAGCTGCTTTTTCTTTTGTCTTATTACAATCACTATTTTGAAGCTTATAAACGTACTGATCTCCTCGTAGAGCCTTCAACAGAAGATTTTGTTCTGCTTGCGCAAAAATGTTTACTGTTTTGTTCCTCCAGCTGAAGAGATACAGATAGTGTTTTCTAGCATGGGATGTTGTCCACTAGCGGCAACATATAAATAAATAAATAAATAAATAAATGTCTCTCTCTACAGAGGGATCGTCTGTAAAGGTTCAAACCACTGAAGAAGATTGTCAGTTATTTTTGTTTATCAAGTGGAAGTTTACAAGTAGAAACAGCTTATTTCAATGGGATTAAAATGGAAATATTGACTGCAAGTTTCCCGTATTTGTCTGTAGATGAGGTGGCTGTAATCGATGAAATTCAGATGATCAGAGATCTTTCCAGAGGCTGGGCCTGGAGCAGAGCACTGCTGGGTTAGTAACACAAACTGGCGCACGCAGCTTAAACTTACTGAATGCTAAAATCTAATCGGCACCCTCTAAAACCTTCCATTATCGTCCTGCGTGTTTGTGTAGGTCTGTGTGCAGAGGAGATCCACGTTTGTGGGGAACCTGCAGCTGTGGACTTCATCAGAGAGCTGATGTACACCACTGGAGAGGAGGTGCAGGTGAGGCTGCAACACACTGCAAACGGAAGACAAGATGTCAACCTTTCTGCCCCACGCCCAGCTGATGTTCTCCTGCCTCTGCTCTCCACAGGTCCACACCTACCAACGCCTGACTCCGTTCTCAGTCTTGGATCACGCAGTAGAGTCATTAGACAACTTGAGACCGGGAGATTGTATTGTGTGCTTCAGTAAAAACGACATCTACTCGATGAGCAGGCAGATCGAGACCAGAGGACAAGAATGCGCTGTGATTTATGGAAGTTTACCTCCAGGTGAGCGTGTTTGTGCTACTTGATCTGTTATGTGACTGGGCATCTTTGGAAAACGAATGTTAATGTGCCATTTTCAAGGTTTGAGAAGGGGCGTTCATTCTGTATCAAGTTCATAAAACACATGAAACTGTAACCGTATTATGGGAAGGTTTTTAATATGAAATAATGTGATGTTACATTCAACCAAGCGAGCAAAGTCCAAAACAAATCTGAGGTAAAGCGGAGGATAGCTCATCTATTATTAATCAACATTTACAGCAGTTTAAGAGAATATTTTAGGCAATGATGAAAAATCATGCTTATTCCCTGGAGAAGTCACAGAGAAAAGCCTGAAAGGGGGATTAAAAACTCAAATGCCTGGTCCTGAGCTACAAGAGGAGTGTGACTGGGCCATCCATCAAAATGTCAATAATGGAATTAAGGTGAAAACTTTAAAGGTTAAGTTAATTTATGAACTCTGATTTGCAGAAAACAGCCATTTGATGTTACTCAGAGGTTATCAACATTAGCTGATATCTTACCCTCCATCCATAATGCAGATCCGAAGACTCATTCTTGCTTTTTCTTTCTATTACATTCTAGCAAAAACAGTAGTTATTCATGATGCAAAAAGAAATGTGCAAAATAGCCTATCCAGGTTTTTGTTTGCCAAAATGTGATACAGTTTAATGACTTTTATCCAAAAATTTAACAAAAAATTCTCGCTGGACATGTTCGCTATGACTCCACCTGGTGGAGCCTGAGCTCTATGAATGAACTGAATTGAAATGAATTGATTCTATCCTTTGATTTCCAGGCACAAAGCTGTCACAGGCCAAGAAGTTCAATGACCCCGATGACCCCTGTAAGATCCTGGTCGCTACAGATGCTATTGGCATGGGTCTCAACCTGTAAGTGCCACGATCCACTTCATCCATTGTGAGATTCTGCAGAGATGATACGTTCAGTATTGTGTGAATTTGATTCACTTTCTACCATCTAATATTCCACATATTCCATGTTTACTTTGGCATTTATATTTCCTGTTCTAGACCATAAATATGGACCTCAGAAGGACAACCAAATCACAAACCCAACCTAACCTTGTCCCTTTGTTTGAAGCTGCTGAAAATACAACCTGAATTCCAGAAAAGTTGGGATGTTTTTTTTTAAATTGATTAAATTTAAATCTAAAAGAATTTCAAATCACGTGAGCCAAGATTTAATTATTCACAACAGAACTCAGACAACAAATGTTTAAACTGGAAAAATTTAACACTTTTATCCACTAAATGAGCTCATTTCATATTTGTTGCCTGCTACAGGTCTCAGAAAAGTTGACACCCCGGCAACAAATGGCTGTAAAAGCAAGACATTTAAAAAAGATTCAGCTGGGAGAACATCTAGTAACTAATTAAGTTAATTGATATCACGTCTATAACATGAATAGCGATAAAAAAGGGATGTCTTAGACGTGAAGATGGGCAGAGGTTCTCCAATCTGTGAGAGAGTGTGTAAAAAGGTTGTGCAATACTTTAAAAACAATGTTCCTCAAGATCAAATTGCAAATCTCATCATCTACAATGTATAACATCTTCAGAAGATTCAGAGAAACTGGAGACATCTCTGTGTGTCAGGGACACGGTTGAAGACCTTTATTGGGTGCTTGTGGTCTTCGGGCCCTCAAACGACACTGCATCACTCATCAGCTTGATTGTGTCAATGACATTTCTAAGTGGGCCCAGGAGTACGCCCAGAAGCTTCTCCAGTCTGCCTTATCGTCTGCAGATGAGGTTTTAGAGCAACATATGCCCCCCTCCAGATGATCCCTATATCTAGGCCTTGTGTATGTCAGCAGGACAATGAAAACCACATATTCCAGCTATTACAACAGCCTGGCTTCATCAGAGAAGAGCCCGGGTGCTGAATTGTCCTGCCTGCAGTCCAGATCTTTCACCTGTAGAGAACATTTGGCGCACATCATGGGACCAAATTCCAACACCAAAACTCCAGAAACATCTGGCCCAGACATCTTCAGAATGTTTTGAAAAGAAGAGAAGATGCTCCACCAGATGAACATACCCCTGTCCAACTATTTAGAGACCTGGAGCAGGAGTCAAATTTGAAATGAGCTCAATTTTGTGCATAAAATGGTAAAATGTTCTGTTGTGAATAAAGTATTGGCTCATGTGGTTTGAAAGTTTTTTAGCTTTCATTTTATTAAAATTAAAAAAAAAAAACATCCCAACTTTTCCAGAATTTGGGTATTATGTCACTCAGTGATTGTTTCAGATATTCAGACTCCTGTCACATCTCAGACCCGGATCAGGCTCAATTCGTCCAGTTTCTCTCATCTTCATTCCATCTAGCTTCATGTCATGCTGCATTCGCCACACAGCTGGAACAGATGTAAAAAAAGGAGGCACGTGTTGGAGAGAGGGGTGTAGTTGAGTGTCGAGGCGCATGCGTAGATGTGCCCCCCATTTACCCTGATGGCTTTTACATACAGGACCAAGCAAAGCAAGGCTGAAAAATCCGTTGATCCGTGACGTACACTGTGTGCCAGTCAAACCAAACCAACGAGAAAAAAGTTTCCATCTCAGCATCACCGTTTCATTCAGCTGTTCATCAGTCTTTCTAAAATCTTCTTCTTTAAGATGTTTAAAGCAAAGGAAGAAAAATAGGTGCAGATAAAGGTGTCTGCTGTCTTCTTCTGGTCCTGGCGATGGTCTCCAGGCCAGACGGTCATTAGAAATTCTCTGATGTCACACTGGGTTACGGAGAGGGGGGATGCTCCTTACATACACAAGCCGTCTCCCTGTTTTACTACTTTTTTTGTGTACTCCAGGAGGTGGAAAAAAAAAGGAGTCAATCTGAATTTTTGCCTTTCTGGAAAGTGGCAAGTCATCTATCTCCTTAAATACATAAATTCAGAGCACGCCAATAGGCAATGATTTAGGCAATAGAAGCCATCAAAGTCCAAAAATGAAATATTGTGCAAAGAGGCTTTAACGAGACATTAATGCTAAAGCTGCTGATTGGCAGGTTGTGGTCGACAAATGAATTCTCCATAGACTCAGCTCACACCTGTGCATTTGTCTCCCTCCTCTTCCCCCAGGAGCATAAAACGTATCATCTTCAACTCTCTGGTAAAGCCCAATGTTAATGAAAAAGGAGAGAAGCACATGGAGACCATCAGCACGTCACAGGCGCTGCAGATCGCTGGCCGTGCAGGAAGGTCAGTCTCTCATCAACACAGACGAGTTGCTTTACTTTCTGTCGTGATGACACCAAAGACTGTCTTCTCTCCTGTAGATTTTCTTCTAAATTCAAAGAGGGAGAGGTCACAACCATGCACCGAGACGACCTGCCTGTTCTGAAGGAGATCCTCAGCCACTCTGTCGATCCCATCGAGGTGATCTCATCTTGGATTTAAAAAAATAAATAAATACTATCAGTGTGCGTTCTGCACAGTGGAAATGTTTTTTGTTTTTTTTAATTGATGTTTTTGTCATCGTTTGTCTCAGACTGCAGGTCTGCATCCAACTGCAGAGCAGATAGAGATGTTTGCCTATCATCTCCCTGATGCCACACTCTCCAACCTTGTGGTGGGTAAAAGCTGCCTGTACATTTAGTTTTGTTCCCAGTTTAAAGGAAGTTATCGCCTTGAACTGCTTTGGAAAAACTCCAGGTTGAGTGAAATCTGTCTTCTGCTGCCTCTTCTGTTGTTGGGTCTCCAGTCATTGAGAGTTGGCTCAGTTGCTGTCCAGAGGCATTGAGCTTTCATTTAAAACTAAGAGCAAAGATTCCTGAAGGACTCGATGGTTCAGATACTTTCTTGCCAGTTAGATTCGAACGTCACTCAAGCACCCAGTAGATGTGTTTCAGTTGCCCTCGTTTTGCAAATTGTGTGAACCAGTTCAAGAGACTTCGTTCTGTTTGATTCAGATCTAATATCTAAGATGCCCAAATGAAAAGCAGCGAAGAAAGGAAGTGAATTATTTTTAAATGTTGCATCACCTCATCACAGCAGCAGCTGTGGCAGTCGTGCACCAGTAGATGTCACTGTCTTCCCCTCTGGGCCTTTAACAGCCGAGCTCTTTTACTGTTCAGTGCATTGTATGAAAGAAGTTCAAAGTGAAATTTCAGGAAGAAAAGCTTGCAGGTGGATGAATTTTTGAACTGTAATTTAGTTTTTTTTTTAATCTAAAATAGATTTTAGGCATTTTGAATCTTCCAAAACACGACAGCACAGGATGGACACTGAATGACACGCAAACCCATTCAGCTACCTGGTCATTAAAAATAAGACAATAAGTCTTAAGAAAACAGGTCTTTAGGGTTTTGTCCATGCTTTCAAAGCAATAATAAGTTCCAGGGTTTGGTTGAATGCTGTTCTGTGTCTCTTTTTCTCAGGACATATTTGTCAGCCTCTCTCAAGTGGACGGCCTGTATTTTGTCTGCAACATCGACGACTTCAAGTTCCTGGCTGACATGATCCAGCATATACCGCTGAACCTGAGGTCCCGCTACGTCTTCTGTACGGCTCCCATCAACAAAAAACAGCCCTTCGTTTGCACCTCATTCCTAAAGGTAAGGATACGTTGATCTACGCAGGAGGAGGGCAGGTGGGGTTTAAGGTTGGAGCAGGAAAAACGATGTTGTTAATTAGAAGAATTAACAACAAGGCTTGTTTGGGAAGCAAATAATGCACAATCATTGCAGAGGGAAAAAAAGGAGGGAGTGTGTCCATTGTACAGCTTTTTATGGTTATATTGTGCTGATAAAGGTCCAGAGTCATCACAGCAACCTTTGAGATTTGGGGCTAAGTTCTGTATCAGTGTTGCTGGTGTGCAGACAATTGGTTTAAATCAGTAGAAGTGCAGTTAATGCTCATAAAAGTAATTGTTGATCAGAATTAGTACAAGGTATACATGAAAACACTCCACGTAATATTTCTGAGTACTTAATTGATTGCCTGTAGTGGTTTTATTTGCTTTTCATACCGTTCTTTAAGCTCTGTGGTTTTGGTTTGAATCTTGCTTTTGTTTCAGTTTGCGCGTCAGTTCAGTCGAGATGAACCTTTGACCTTTGACTGGGTCTCCCGCCTTATCGGCTGGCCTCTGTCTGTTCCCAAGAATATCAAAGACCTGGTTCACTTGGAAGCTGTCCACGATGTGCTGGATCTGTACCTCTGGTTAAGGTGACAATGCCGTGGTTTCACTCCTCCTGATGAATGTCTTTGGGTGTAGTTTACAGCTCAGTAAATTACACTCAGTACACTCTTTTTGTCGTTCAGCCTCATCCTTATTGCTGTTAATGTCTTCGTGTCTCTGCAGCTACCGTTTTATGGACATGTTCCCAGATACAGCCTCCATCCGTGAAATCCAGCGAGAACTAGACAGTATCATCCAACAGGGTGTCCAGAACATCACCCGTCTCATCAGAGCCACTGACCCAAACATCGGCGACCCGCTACAGACAGAGAGCACGCGTGGCCAAGCAGGTGGTAGTCACAGAGCCACCAGCAATGCCTTTGTAACCAGAAGCAAAGGTCAGAGAGGCTCAGGAGAGATAATGGAACGGTCTCTGGCAAGTCGTCTGGTGAAAGATGGCCTGTTGACCCCTGAACTGCTCAAGCAGCTGCAGAGGGAGTGGTCAAAAGGCCATGAAAATCAAGAAGCAAGCAGGCAGTCAAGTGCACTCGCTGCAGAAAATACCAATAGAAGCAACAAAGACAAGAGAAAAAAGAAGAAGAAGTGAGGAGTCAAACACTGAATCAGCTTATGTGTTGAGCGTTGTGGTTAACGAAAAGAGATACAAGCCTTGGAATATGCATCAATCATGATTTGACTGTTCAGAGGGATGTATGCACCAACATGGACCCAACAACAGTGTTTGATTCTAGCCGTTAATTCTGGACTGACTTTTATGCCGAAAAACTGGCTTGTTTCATGTTCAAGCATTTTTTTTTAATTTGTTTGACATGAGCAACAACATTAACCTCCTTAGCTTTCTTCTGGCCTGTAGGCTGACAAAGTAACGCTAGAGAAAAGGTTTCTAATTCAGGTTACTGTGAACTCCTGGCTGCCCTCTGTCCCCCCGGAGGATCCAGAGTTTGTCTCCCTTGCCTGTTTGAACAGAATCGCCTCAATCTCTGTTTAAAACACTCAAATTTGCATCCAGTAGACATATCTATTTGCCCTTGAATCCGTCCCACAGTGACATAAATGTCATTTTACACATTTTACACTGCACTGTGAGCTGGTTGGATTTCACCCACATCAGAAAGAGGACTCCATTAGACTTTCAAAGGGCGGGAGAACAGATTGAGCTGTATATTCATACAGATGCATTGCCATATTTTTTTTTCTTGCCTGTATATTTAAGTAGATGGTTTTCATCAATAAAAAAACTGCTTTTTAACCGTCTGGATTTCATGTATATAATTATATTATGCACCTCACTCCTAAGAGCACATGAAATACAAAGTTGTAGGAACTTTGTTTTCAGACTTTAGCAGCAGCAATGAGAATGTTCTGAAGAGTCCCAAAGGCATTGAAATATTTAACAAATTTATAAGAACTGAAGCGTGGCGATCAGAAAGGGGAAGATGATTGCAATCAACATGTCAGACTTTGCAGCAAAGAATAAAGATCAGCAACATGACAGACTCGAGTGGAAGGAATGCTTCCATCTGCAGTTTTATATTATATATATATATATATATATATATATATATTTTTTTTTTTTTTTTTTTTTTTTTTTTTGCAGAGCCACAACAGTATCCAGTTGTCATATACCAGTGGTGCGCAAACTGTGGTACACGTACCACTGGTGGTACGCGGGGGAACATCAGGACTTACCACATTTCCCCCTTTTTTTTTTATTAAATCGGAAACATACAATGCATTACAAATACGTTTCAAACGAAATTCAGGTAACAATAAATAACTACAATAAGGAATAAACATCTCTCCTGTGAATTTAAAGCTAATTAAGAAGGCATATGTGGCTATATTTTAAAACTGGTCACTGGTGGTACTCAGGAGAGCTGAACAGTTTCTCAGGTGGTACGCAGCATTAAATGTTTGAGAACAACTGTCATACACCATGGTGGAGGTAAAAAGTATCTTCTAGATGTAGGTTGTTAAGTTCTCTTAAGGTCAATGATGTGCACATGGCTGCATCACTCTTTTGAATGGAAATATTCAACAATTTGTGCTTCCATCACCTAATTTACTTGTATGTTTGTAACCTTGGAAGTGTGAAGTCTTTTGAAAGTGTTGTTACTGATTTGAAGTCTGATAAAATCTAAAAATGCTGTTTCCTTATTTCTTTGGCCTATGCTGACTAAGTCTGACATGGACTGTTTTTCATAAGTTTCTGATTAAGTCAATAAATAATCCGGAACTACAAATACAGCAGCGGCGGGCTGTGAGACAGAGGTGATGATGGTAGAAAGGGGTTTGGCTCGTTAATCATTGAGATGGCACAAAGGTTGGTCAGTCCTCATTCCACTCTGAAACGGTGAGATTAGAAAGACCGGGCAGAGGACAGGAGGAGTTGACCAAAAAAAAAAAGAGCAAAAACACTCCATAATTTTGCAGAAGTGTGTTTACTGTTACCGCACGCTGACAGGAGCACCAGCTCACATACAAACCAGCTGTTTTCATGGTGGTCTGCTCTGTAGGTCAAGATGTTGGCAGTTCACCTTGTTTCATTTTTCTTCTCCAAACTTCAGGAGGATCCCACGAAGAGGGTAAGAGTTATTCTGATGTGGCACATGCAGCGATTTAGTTGAAATACACAGGATGTATTGCTTTGTTTCAGTTTCTTTTTCAATAATTTTGTATGGAGTTATGTTTAAAAAGTGGATATTTTTTTTACCCTTATTGTGCTTTGCACAGATGGTGAATTCACACTTAGAGTCTCAGTTTGGTGGTTACACAATTTCTTCCTAAACGTGTTTTGATACAGAAATTGAAAAGATGAAAGTGATGATCTTTTTTTTTTTTTTTTTACTAAAATGTAGACAAGACAGCAGTCTGTAGTATATCTGTAGTTGAAGTGAAGGCAGTGTGTGAATTACTGTCACTACTCATCCTGTCCTGATCAATGATTAACCTCATTGTACAGCAGTGTCACGACTCCTCTCTCGTGACAAAGTTTTGACACTCCCAGCATGTAGATGATGTAAACCCTCAAAGATGAGCAGGAATGAATAAATATAGTTTACTCTAGTTATAGTTTAGCGATACAACTGGTTTGTGTTCTGGGGCTTGCTAACCATTACTGTTAGAGCAGTGATTCCCAAAGTGTGGGGCGCAGCCCCCTGGTGGGCAGTCATGGTACTGCAGGCGGGCCGTGAGAGGTCATTAAAACTAAATAAATGTTTTAAATCCTCGATCTTTTTTAAATATATTTTTAATTACTGTAAAATATTCATGACATGATTTAAAAAAAAAACATTAAGAAGTAATAAAACAAACCAGTTCAAGTATTATTCTACTGTCATCTTAACTTAATATGACAAGTGTCACCTTATTTGTTGACCCCACAGATTAATATCAGAACATTGCTTCTAGTCCTGTATGTTGATCACAGTTTGTGATTTTTCACATTTCAAATTAGGCCTTGGTATTCTGAAGTTTGGCAATGGCTGCTCTAGAGGATTATGAGTCCCAATAAAGTTTCTCTAAGCTACTCTGGTTCTATGACAGCTAACTAATGCACCTGCTGAGCATTTATATACAGTGGTACCTCTACTTACGAAATTAACTGGTTCTGGAAGTAGTTTCTTAACCTGAAAATTTCGTAAGTAGAAACGCGTTTTCCAAGTAAATGCCCTAATCCGTTCCAAGCCCCCCAAAATTCGAACATAATTTTTTTTATAAATTATGAATAATACATTTAATGACATAAAAACCCGTAAGAAATACATGTTAGAACTAGAAAAGCACTTGGAGGACGCAGACCTCCACCAAGCGCAACAATTATTGAAAATTTGAAAGTGATCCAGAATCCAGGATTTCTTCCGGATCACACCCAAAATAAAATCAGTTCTCCATTTTCACATTTGCGACAACTACTGAAAATTTCATCAAAATCATCCATAACTTTTTTTCTTGAACACAGACAGACAGACAAACGCCGGCAAAAACATAACCTCCTTGGTGGAGGTAAAAATTGTTCGTTTACCTGGGTTGATGGGTTACGCTCATACAGACAAGGGGCCCTCCTAGCCAATGGGATGCCAGGAAGATGCTAAGCGATAGCCAATGGCAGAGCAGCTCGGACGCACCACCTTCAAACAGAGATACAGAGCCGACAAGTATGTTTATTTTCGGTAAACTCTGGGAGCTGCGAGTAGCAGCGCGTACTGTATTTTTGCCTTTCGTATCCTGAAATTTTTTTCGTAGCAAGAGCCAATATTTTCCCGTTGAGGCGTTTCATTACCTGAAAGTTCATTACCTGAGACGTTCGTAAGTAGAGGTACCACTGTATCTGAATTTATATAGATTTGTAACATTGTGCAGTTATGGAGAATTTTTGGAATATCTAGGGATGGGCAACACCAGTGATTTCTGCTTCATCCAGTACCAAGTAATACTAGGGCTAGAATCCCGATACCAATACTGATACCGATATTTTTAGGTATACACAAAAATGTACATAATGTATATAAAAAATTACTTTTAAAACATTACTTGGTCTATAAAAAAAAAGCAAACTTCTCTATTTTGTTTTTCCTTTTTACAAAAACAGATAAAACCGTTTTGTCTTCAGCATTAAAATATAGACCCCATATTGTCTCTTTTTTGTTTTGTTTGTCCCTCCTGCCCTGCGGGGGACTGGGTGGACTGGGGCGTATCCGGCTTTTGGGGTGGTGGCCCATCGGGGGAGATCTTGGGTGTGGGTGTGGGGGGAGTTTGGAGGGCTGGGCTGGGGGGGTCTGGGGCTTCCTGGCGCAGCCTCTGGTGCGGGCCGCTTTCCCGTCGTTTGTCGCCACTGCTGTGCTGCTGGGGGGGGGGCGGGCAGGGGGGGTGGCGGCTGTCTCGGCGGCCTGGGGGGGGTTGGGTCCCCCTGGTTTCCCTCTCCTTCCCTCTCTCTGTTCCGCCGTCCCCCCTTCCACTCCCTGCTGGCAGTGGTGTAGGCGGAGGGGCTCGGCTGCCCCTGGGCTGCATGGGGTGATGGCTACTGGGTCTGCATTTTCTGCGGTTGCTGCTGTGGGATTGGGGGGCCTGGTGGGTTTGGGGGTGGGGGGTGGGAGGGCCTCATCGCAGTTCTGGGCTTCTGGGTGCCCTGCCTGGCTTCCTGTCAGTGGACGTATGTCTGGGGGATGTTTGCCCCCTGACCTCTCAGGTCGGGGTCAAGGGGCCCTCTTGGGCCAGTCTGGCCCTGGGACGATGGGAGTTAGCTGGCGTTTTCTCACCCGCGGGAGAACTTGAGATGGACTAAGATAAGGAGAGTGGTGATGGTAATAGTGGTAACAGTTTCCTTGGTACTTGAGTAACTCACATGTGAGTGTACAGACCTTTTGCACGTGACATTGCACACTGCAGCCGCAACAGCTCGCTGCCGTGTTGGAGTGAGGACAAGGCCCTTCAGCTGAGCAGTTTACCTGTCATGTGTGTAATCTGTCGCGTTCAGGGGGATAGCAAACAGTCTGAAAGCATGGTTTTGAGCTGTGTAGCTGTGGGCTGCACAGGCTGCAGAGGAAAGGGTTTAGGATTATCGTCCCGCAGATTTCCAGCTGACGTAGAGCGCCGAGCGAAGTGGATCGTTGTGCTCCAGCGCGCTCGTTGGTGTGGCGCGGGGGGGAGTGGCGGCTGGCGGGGGCGGGGGTGGGTGCGTGTTTGGCGGACGTTTTGTTGGGGGTGTGTGCAGAGTGCGAATTATACAATGACAGTTGTGGGGGGGGTCAACATTTTCTAGAGATGACAAAAAATGACAATTTGTACCTTCTTTAGGGGGGGTCGAAGTTGTAAGTGTAATTGGGGGGGGGGTCAAACCCCCCCCCCCCCGCGTAATTCGCACTATGGGTGTGTGATTTCATCTGTTTCGGCTGATTGGCTGGCTGTTTGTAGTGTTTGGATGCTTGATGCTTGAGGACTTGTGTTGTTTTGTGATTGGTTGTTGTTCTGCGTGGTCGGCCGGGGGCTGGGTGGGCGGGAATATGTGGGACAACAACCGGCACATGCATGCCTATGGCAGGGTGCCCTGTTGCTGCTCACTCGGTCCCCGGCTGATCGTGCGGAGTTATTTGCGGGATGGCATGGGTCTTTTGATTGAGGATCGTTTGGGTGTTAGGGTTAGGGTTAGGATGGTCAGGGTTAGGGTTAGGGTTAGCTGGATGGTCGGTTGGTCGGTTTGGGCGGATGGGGGCGCGCGTTTCCGGCGGGGTGCTCGTTCCATCTGCAGCTTGTTCTCGCCGGTCGCCGCTCTTTCCTCGTGTCGTTCCCTCAGAAGCGTCGGAGTGCGAACCGCATAACCTGCACAAAGACTATGTGATCGCTTAAGCCCTAGCTTGTTGTTTTCGCTCCAATATGGCGACTGCACTTTGCCGTCAAGGTGTGTGTCGCTAGGCTGCGGGAGGTCTATATGGGCACGGACACATTTATCCTTTACACCCCTCCCCCAACACCCCCCCCTCTACTGTCAACACAATCAATCAATAATGCTTACATCAATTCTCCATATACAGGTCTATAGCTTGGTAGAAGGTGTTCATCCAGTTTTCTTGTTAGTAGTTTCTGCTTCTTACATATTATCCTCTGAGTTTGTTTGCTGTTCACTGTTGTGTCTCTTTAACTGTCCTGTCTTTAAATGTTTCACTGCTGGTGTTTTTTGGTCCTCTCTGACAAAATCAATATTTAAGATATTAATAAAGACGTTAGAAATTAGTGCCAGAGAGGACTGGTGAAGGACACATTCATCCTTCACACTCCCACAAAAAAAAAAGTCTGCTATAAGATTAAATTGCATATAGATACTAGATGGTTTTGCTAGACAATGGCACTAACCTGAATGTAAATGCAGACAAAAAAAAAGAGTGTCTCAGTGAAGTGGGGGTATCTGTCGACATTTTCTCCACTTCTCATCATTGTTCTCGTAACTCATCATGCTCTTCTGACATTTTTCAACATTTCATAAGATTGTGGTGTTGCCACAATGTCTGACTATTTTGTCACTTAACCCGTGTTTCAAATAATTACCATGGTTCATGTCAAAATAACTCCACATCAACGGTTTTTGCCGTTGAAAACAGTTGCTTTTTTGTACTACATTACAGCCGCTCTTTATAACACAGTGCGTAAGAGGAAGGAAATGTAGTCCAGTATTTCAGAAAAAGAGTAAAAATACTATGAAATTAGATTATTGAAGATTATTTTGATCTTAAAGCATTAACTGGTATCCAATTTTTTACGGGTTCTGTGATGAACTGGCGACCTGTCCAGGGTGTACCCCTGCCTTTCATCCGAAGAGAGCTGGGATAGACTCCAGCAGATCCCTGTGACCCTGTATGGGACTAAACGGGAATAGATGATGGATGGATGGATGGATGGATGGATTTTTTTTTACATGAGGATTGATCCTTAAAACCAAACCATCAGGTCAATATTTTGGTATCGATCCACCCATCCCTCCAAATATCTTAGATCTTAAGAAAGAAATCCAATCTCACATCTGCTTTTAATACAAAAGAAGATGGTTTTTCATTCTTCTTTCCACTTGAGCTGTGTTGCCTCGTTTTTCCTTTCTTATGTAAACCCAGTCATTTGTGTGTGTGTGTCTGTGTGTGCTGGTGTGTGTTTGTGTGTTGTGTGTGTGTGTGTGTAGGTCGACAGGTTCCTACATGGGATGCGTCTCCAAGATGAGCAGATAAGAGACATTTCAGCGCGTTTTCAGGCTGAGATGAAGAAAGGGCTTTCAGCAGAAAGCAACACAGCTGCAGCTGTGAAGATGCTGCCTACATTTGTCCGGTCCACTCCTGATGGATCAGGTATAACTTCCATTAATAAAATATATACTTATAAGCATTAAAATTCAGAAAACCCCTTTAGCTAATAGGTTTTCTTTCTGTTTTGCTCTCTCCCCCCAACTCTTGCAGAGAAAGGACAATTTCTGGTCCTGGATCTTGGAGGCTCCAAGTTTAAAGTGCTCCGAGTTAAAGTGAGAGAGGGTGTGGGGATCAAAAAGGGAGAAGTGGAGATGGAGGAGAAGACCTATCCCTTACCAAAAGAGCTGCAAACTGGTAAAGGAGTTGAGGTACGAAATCAACTATATTTGACAAAATCATGAGCAGAATGAAAAGATTAGAGCTTTCAATTTCCCCACTTTCTCCTCTTCTTAATTCTTCATCTGTAGTTATTTGACCACGTGTCAGAGTCTCTAAAGGACTTCCTACAAGAAAAGAACATAACTTTGGAGAAGCAACATCCCCTTGCCTTCACGTTCTCGTTCCCCTGTGAACAGCGCTGCCTGGATCAGGTGAAATGATAAATCGGCATCGTATCCTCTCCCTGCCGTGATCTGAAGCTGCGCTGTACTCTACTCTCTCTGTCTTTTCACTCTTAGATAACTCACTGTTTCTCTCTGCAGGGAATATTGCTAAACTGGTGTAAGAACTACAGCGCTCGAGGCCTCCAGGGGAAAGACGTGGTCCAGGCTCTCAGAGATGGTATCAGCAGAGCTGGGGTATGACGCCAGTGTGCGTCACATTACTGTTTCTCCATTTCCATTTGCTATTTTCTGAGATGAACCCACAGGGGAACTGAGATTTTCAAAGCTTATTTAACTGAGTCTTCCTTTCAGGGAAACTTTAGTGCATCTGCTGACTACTCTGTTGTTCATAAGTGAACTGCATGTTGGAGAGGCAAAAATAGATGTATAAAAAATCAGGAAAGAAACACAAAATTATTGTGTAAATTATTACATTACATGCATTGGATGTGCATCCATTTGACTGTATTTAAGAATTATGAAAATATGGCATTTTTTCATTTTTTTTTTCTGTACAGTAATGTGTATCACTCTGTCCTTCCCTCCGCAGGGTATGGACATAGAGGTGTTAGCTATGGTTAATGACACTGTCGCAACCATGATGACCTGTGGTTTTGATGATGAATACTGTAATGTAGGACTCATCATTGGTGAGTATGTGCATAATTAAAACTAGCCTCTGCAGCCTGTGGTGTCCAAACCTTTTAGATTATAGCAGCTGTAAAATCCATTGTTATAATTCAGATACTAGATCTTAGTGGTTTTATCACAGTTTTCCCCTCCAGAACTTGTCCATGTTTCATCCTAAACAACCATTCAAAACTCCTGCACTGGTCAAAATTACCATTATTTCATAAAACATTTGAAAAATACAACTTGAAAAAAATATTTGTGTATCATCTTCAAGCTTAAGAAATGCTTGAGGTGATCGATTTTCATGTCGTGCTGCCCACACGAGTAACACCAGTCAGTATATTTGAATCTGAGAAAGCAGCGGAATTTACACTCCTACAAATGTCCTCCATACTATCCTAAAACCTGACTACAATTTTGTGTGAAATGACTTGCACCAGTCTAATCATCACGTGCTTGAAACTGCTGAAAATCTAGAAGTTAATGGACACCGCTGGTTAACGTGCAGCTCCCTCTAGTGGTTTGTTGTTTTTCATGCGTATCTGTGCAAGAAAGTGTTCTGTGTGGTGTGATGTCAACAATGGCCGGTGAAAAAGAAAAGAGAATTAAACAGGAAATGAAAGGAGTCATTGTTATTTAATACTGTTATCATAACTGTGTGTATCCTCCTTATGTGTGTGTGCTTAGGCACTGGCACCAATGCGTGTTACATGGAGGAGATGCGCCACGTTGACCTGGTGGAGGGAGACGAGGGCAGGATGTGTGTGAACACTGAGTGGGGGGCTTTTGGAGATGATGGGGCCTTAGATGATTTCATCACAGAGTTTGACCGGGATGTTGATGCATGCTCCGCCAACCCTGGAAAACAAACGTGAGAGAGAGAACAGCTTTGTCTTTTCTCACCATATGAAACGATAGTAAACAGCAGACTCGACACATCTCGGCCCTCTGTGTCTTGCTTTCCTTGGTTTGTAGATTTGAGAAGATGGTCAGTGGGATGTATCTGGGCGAGCTGGTCCGGCTGATTGTGTTAAAGATGGCTAAGAGTGGACTGTTGTTTGATGGACATGTCTCTGATGCCCTGAGGACCAAAGGGAAAATTACCACTGCACATGTGGCAGCAATGGAGGAGTAAGCGCTCTTTATATCTTTGTCATACCATCTTAGTCTGAAAACTGTAACAAGCTTTAAATTACTTTCCTCCTCAGGTACAGATATGGTCTGAAAAACACCATAGATATTCTAACGCAGCTTGATCTGACCCCATCTTCTGACGACTGCGCTGCTGTTCAACATATCAGCACCATAGTGTCCTTCAGGTCCTCAAATCTGGTGGCTGCAGGACTGACGGCCATTTTAAGCCGGATCAAGCAATGCAGGAATTTAAGGGAATTAAGAATAACTGTGGGTGTGGATGGGACTGTGTATAAAACTCACCCTCAGTAAGTTATTATGCAAATATTAACAAAATGAACATTCTTGTGTTGCACACTTTTAAGCTTCTCTATATGTCACAGTGAAAACTGCGTTAAAGACATATGGTAAAAAAAAAAAAAAGAAAAAACTCTAAAAGTCAGACATCACACACCCAGATCACAGCAGTTATCCAACTTCCTCATCTATATCTACAACCAGCTTCGTATAATGTTGCATTTGAATACTTCACCAAGCGTATACAGGTGAGAGCTTTACAGTGGTGCTTCTTTTTCAGGTATGCTAAACGTCTCCATGAAGTAGTTCGGCGGTTGCTTCCTGAGTGTCAGGTTAGATTTGTGCTCTCGGACGGCGGCAGCAGCAAAGGTGCTGCCTTGGTAACAGCAGTGGCCCAGCGGCTGGCAGCACAGAGTCGACAGGTGATGTTTGGGATTCTTCTTCACAGCTGGATGCAGGCAGAAATCTGAATTACAGTATCTCTGGTTTTCCAGGTGGATGAGACACTGTCTGCCTTCAGACTGAGCCAAGAGCAGCTGCAGTCGGTCAAGACCAGGATGAGGGCTGGGCTGGAGGCAGGGCTGAAGAGTCAAGGTCCCTCTACAATCAAGATGCTGCCTTCCTTCGTATACCACACACCTGATGGCACAGGTCCGAAAAGAAAAGCTGTCTTAATGTCTGTTAAACACACATGCAAAATGAGAGACACGCAAGGAGCAAATTCACTGTTGCAGTTTCATTTAGTTTCTTCCAAAGGGAAAAAAGAAAGTTAAAACCAATTTCCATTGTTATTATGAAAGCAGTACAATTATTATGCCTTTTTTTGTTTGTTTTTATAGAGCGTGGAAAATACCTTGCCTTGGATCTGGGGGGAACCAACTTCAGAGCTTTGCTTGTGAGATTTGACAAACAGAGGTCTCGTCTTTACCATAAAATTTATACCGTTCCTCTTGAAATAATGCAGGGAACTGGAGAGGAGGTAAGAAACACATACCGGCATGTTTATATCAGGCAGTGGAACTTTTCAGAATCAACTGGGTTAGAACTAAAATTTGAATGATCCCTTTTGAAACATGAAATATATTCTATTTTAATAAATCATTTAAATGAGACACCTTGTAAAAATGTATCAAAAATCAAATTTGTTGTTTTTTTTCTTTCCTCATTGACAACATTTCTCTCTGCTTTCTTTCAGTTGTTTGACCACATAGCACATTGTGTTGGTGACTTTCTGGACTACATGGGGATGAAGAATGCTCGTCTTCCTGCAGGTTTTACCTTCTCTTTCCCCTGCGAGCAGACTGCCATTGACACGGTATGTGTGGACATCAGAGCGTGAATCGGTTCTGCCAGATTAGATTATTACATCCACAAAACTCTCTTCTTACAGCAAGTTTTAAAAGATAAACAAACAAACAAAAAAACATGTCCAGACTCCCACAGAAGGAAGCAACAAATTTTTAATTTTCCAGGGCACATTGGTGAGCTGGACCAAAGGCTACAAGGCCACGAACTGTGAAGGACATGATGTTGTTAACATGCTGCGAGAAGCCATCAAGAGACGCAAGGTGAGCAACAATACAACACAGCTTTAGATCATCGCTACAGTTATTGAAAGTGAAAGCATAATTCTGTGGTCTTGTACAGAAACAAGCTAAAAGCAGTTAAACAAAAAATCTTCTACATACTCAAATGTTCGTGTATGTTTACAGGAGTTTAACCTGGATGTGGTAGCGTTAGTCAATGACACAGTCGGGACTATGATGAGCTGCGCCTATGAAGACCCACAGTGTGAAATTGGGCTGATCGCTGGTATGTGACATGAGCTATGAGCATATGTGTTCAGACGATTGTAATATTGACGGCACATTCATGTTTGTAATCATAACGCCTGTATGTGTATTTTCACTGTATTTAATGCAGTAGATGGTTTCTGAGCAAACCAGTTCAACAAGCGCTATTTAGAGAGTGCTTCCTGTAAGGTACCGGTCAAATGTTCGACACTCATACAGAGTGATTGGCTAGGTGTGTCCAGATTGCTGAACTGGTATTGTAAAAATATTTAAAAATCAGCCACGGCTCTGCATCACAGGAACAGGGACAAACCTTTGCTATATGGAGGAACTGAAGAACATTGAGAAGATTGAACAAACAGCTGAGACAACCGAGAGAGGCGACGGGACATCTGAAGGAGAGGAGGATGAGGCTGAAGAACTCATTCACGAGGTTTGAAGGGCCACTGATATAATGGCCATGTGATAATGGTTTTATATTCCATGTTCCTCATTGGTATTTTTTGTTTGTTTATCTTGTCAGAACGGTGGGACAGAAGCTGAGATAACAGAGGGGGATGCTGAGATGTCAAAGATGTGTATAAACACAGAGTGGGGGGGTCTAGGTGATGATGGCTCATTAGATAATGTCATCACACCTTTTGACATCGAGGTAGACGAAAACTCAGTCAACCCTGGAAAACAAAGGTTAAAAACCCTTCTTTAATGTACAGCTTTAGTCTAAAAATTTAAGTCCAATAAGTATGGATTATCTATTTGTGTAAGCATGCTCCCTGCAAACCTTTTTGTACGTGTATTTTTCTCAGGTTCAGATAACAATCTGTGTCTTTTTGTGTATTTAGGTTTGAAAAGATGACCAGTGGGATGTATTTGGGAGAAGTGGTTCGACAGGTATTACTGGATCTAACCAAAAGGGGTCTGCTGTTCAGAGGAAATGTCACAGAAACCTTGAAAACACGTGGAATATTTGAAACTAAATATCTGTCTCAAATAGAAAGGTAGAGAAAAAGCTGTATCACTGTTGGCTAGATTCCAAAGATTGATTCTATAATACAAAAAAGCGTTGTCTTGTATTCAAATATGTCACATATTATCTGAAACTGATACCTCTGGCTGCTTTTGACCTAATGCGTGTATCGGTTTTGTCTCCCTCTAGTGACCATTTAGCGCTACTGCAGGTCAGAAGCATCCTGCAGAAGCTGGGGCTTGACAGCAACTGTGACGACAGCATCATTGTCAAAGAGGTAGGAGAGAGAAAAGCAATGAGTGACTCATTATTGTGAGTCAAACCTAACGTTTGTACAGCAACTTCAGTGTTTCTGAAACAAAATGTAGTTTTGCTGACAGTTAATTAAATGTTTTATGACACATTATGCCACATTTCCCCCCCAAAAAAATATTGATTAAAAAAATCTTTATATCTATTCAACATCATTTATTTTACAAAAATGTCATATCAATTATCAGTGAAAAGCCGATATGATAATTCATTAATCATAACCCAATTTATATCCTAGAAGTTTAACTGGATGAAGCTCGGTTGGTAAAGCGGGTCGTCCAGTCACTGTAAGGTTGGCGGTACGATCCCGGCTCCAACTGATCACATGTCAAAGTGTCTTTAGGCAAGACACCGAACCCTAACTTGCCCCCTGTTGGTCTGGCAGCACCTTACATGGCAGCAGCCACCCACTGGTGGGTGAACGTGTGTGTGAATGGGTGAATGAGAGGCCAGTGTAAAGTCCTTTGAGAGCACCTTGATGGTGTGGAGAAAGTGCAGTCCATTTACCATGAAGTCCATCCTGACATCCTCCAAGCTCTAGATGTTGTTGGGCTATTTGGCTTACAGACCAAATTCCCCTTTAAATTCCCCTTTTTAAGATGGGAGCTGAATTCCAGTTACAGGGGAATCCCACTCCCCAGCCTCTGTGGTAAGGTCTATGTTAGTGTGCTGCAAAAGAGAGTCCAGTTGATCACAAATAGGAGGAGGAGTGGGTGTTCTGTCCTGGTGTGAAACGATGGGAGTTTGTCAACCTTTACCACAAGTGCTTTTTGGACCTGGAGAAGTCATTTGACCATGTCCCTTGTGATATCCTGATAGTTCTGGAGCATGGGATACGGGGTCCTTTACCTCTAGCCATTCAGTACGTATATAAACAACTTGGTCTGCTTTGCCAGTAATACATTAAACTTCCATCCATCCATTAACTTCTGTTTATCAGGATGGAAGTTTAAGCGACTCAATGTTATACTATGAATGTGATTATGAATATGTTTTTTCTTAATTTCTTTGAGCAGTTTGTTTGCTCGTACTGGCACATCGTCATTGACTTGAGTCTACACGCCCTCTGTGCAAATGTTGCAGCCTAAAAATATCCCTAACATTGAAATAATTAGAATCATAAAGCGAGGAACAAACATAAATAAAGAAAAACAAGGAGAAGCTCCAGCAGAGGTATACTGCAATGCACCATTACACATCTATACGGGTCATAAGACATGACTGAGGGAATGCTTAGTAAAACTTCAACCCAATATGTTTAATGAATTCAAAAGGAAAGCACTTTTTTTTCGAAGGGTTCTTGGTTTCAACATGTTGCTTTTGCACAACTTTTGATCAGATAAACTTTTGAAATGACTGAAATCTCTGACAAGGCATCCCGCCTTTATGACAGCAGGGTTCAAATCTAAGCGCTAAGCTTTGACTGAGGTTACTGCACTATTTCTGTTCCTAAATTGGACTCAAATAGTAGAGAAAGGTTAAAAGTTGAATTTCTTCTCTTGTTGCAAATCATGGCGCAACCTCATCTTGAGTAATATTTTTTCAGTGCTTTACAGAGTGAGGTATTGTCTGGCTCGGTCTATTGTGGCACCAACAGACTGGCAACTGTTGCAATAATGATAAAGGTCTTCATTGTTGATTAGGTATGCGGAGCAGTGTCACGTCGTGCAGCTCAGCTGTGTGGGGCAGGACTGGCGGCAGTGGTTGATAAGATCAGAGAGAATCGGAAACTGGACTCTCTGAACATCACTGTAGGAGTAGACGGGGCTCTCTACAAACTACATCCACAGTGAGTTACTTTTACTAGGTTTGGTGTGTGAATCCTGCAGTAGTCACTTCAGATTTACCAATTATCTCTGTTCAAATTGCTTAACCAAAGCAAAACATATTTTTTTCTTCTGTTACTGCTTCTAGTTTCTCCCAAGTCCTCCAACAGACTGTGAACGTTATGGCTCCTCAGTGTGAGGTGACCTTCCTGCCATCAGAGGAAGGCAGTGGAAAAGGCGCTGCCCTTATCGCTGCTGTGACCCAACAAAAACAGGACATGTGACTCTAAGCAACGGAAAAGGATTAATATAGGAATTTTTTTTTTTCTTTTGGTTAATTTATTTCCTACTATATGTAAATCCCCCTTGTACAATGTCGTTCCAGTTACAGCTAAAATCGTGTGCTGGTTTCAAGATGTCATACTGCCATTTGTCCTCTTTGAAACAACATTATGGGTGAAAGAGGGAAGCAATGTGACCAATAATTGCATGCTATCCCTAATAAATTATTAAAGAGGTGGATTATTGGATTTTTACTTTAATTTTGAAGGTTATTTCCTTTATTTAGCTTTGGGACTTATTTACTGGAAACTTATTTATTGAGCAGAGTTTGTAGGAATGGACTGGGCGAGCTGTCAAAGATGTAAGTTTGTACCCCACCTCTTATCCTATGACAGCTAGATTAGGCTCCTTCACCAGATGATTGGATGGATGTCCTTTTTTATTCCAGTTTAACTCCAGCTTTATAAGTGTCACCTGTATGAAATCCTTGGAAGATCATTTTCTGATAATACAAAACCTTGTCTTCTTTTTCCTTCCTTTTGGTTCAACAGCTCTGTGTCTGCAAAAAAGAATAATTTAAATTTCAATGAAAATATATCTCTCTTGCTCTATGGAAGCTGTCCAGCTCTTTTAGACCCATTTTTAGTTCTTGTGTATCTCAAATCAAACCTCTCCACTCTCTAGTCATTACCAAGCTGTGGAAAAGAGTGTCACACACAGCTGCGTAGTCACATGTTTAAGTTAGCCTTGCACTGATTAGACCGTGGGTTTCCGATATCAGGGCTGAGTGCTTAGTTTGGAAAGTAAAGTACACCAAAATTCACAATGCAGCTTGCTCAAGGTCAGCACCTTGTATGAGACTGAGCAGTAATTATATAATCGACCCTCATGACCATTACGGTGGACTAAATTCAAATGTGAAAAAATCTGCAGTATTTAGAATGTGATCATGCTGTTCTTAACTCTTTTATTTTCTATGTTTCTTTTGGATAAACTCTGACTTCTTACAATGTGTCACAGCTCAGTGACTGTGCTAAGTCTGCTGAAATCATAAGCTTCAGGGTGACCCAGGTGATGGCCCGTAGAACTCTCAAAAAATGTTTGGAGGGTCAAGACTTTGCCTTAGGGTCAGAGTTACCATTATAATTGAGATTAGGGGCTTATTATTTACTTTCAATTATTAAGTTAGAGGGGAAAAGGGGGTAAAAAGAAGATATTACTCATATTAAGAGAACCTGAATATGTTTACACAACCAAAGTGTAGTAAAATGTCCTCCTTATGAGGTCCAAAGAAGCAAATTTCGATGATGTAAATTATCCTATTTATTTTTGATTGAATTTTAAGGTGAATATTTGTTGTGGTTGTGTTTAGGTTAGGGTTATAAAAAAAAGCTGTCATTAGAAGATTAGAATAAGTGTAGTGTCCTCTGAGGTCACGGCTATGTAAGTGTATTTGTGTATGTGGAGGGGGTTAGTCAGCACTCTGTCCGTACTGAAGGACAAGAGGAGGACTGGAATGTCGCTGACAACATTTCACAATAAAAACAATAAATACTCTGTTCAGTCATTCTGGACTGATTCTCTGTTCTTGTGATCAACAGTCTCTCTGCCATCTGGTTGTGTGCATATGTACCATTTTAGACTTTCAGTCCATCTACTTTATCTATCTGACTAGGAAGATTTGCCAGATCACCAGTGTCTGTCTGTGTACAGGGCTGGTTCTAACTAATTTGGTGCTCCTCGGCAAGATTTTCGATGACGCCCCCTTGCATCGCGGTAAATTCCACTGCCAGTGTACATATACTCACAAGAAACCTAATAACTTTGACAGTCTTTTATTTAGACAGTGCAATTGCACACGAAAATACTCAGAATTAAAGAAACAAATACAAAAAATGAACTAATTTCAAACATCTTTAAATACAATACAAATATTTTTAAGAATATAATAAAAAAGTGTTAAGAAGGGACATGAAACTTATAAATAAAATATAAATATGGCACTGAGCAAAATAAGATATTAAAGAAACAAGTAGTCTCAAATAATATGACATGCTGTTTCATCAAGGGATCGAATTTGACCATAAGCTCCATCTCTTTCAGAAAATTTCCCTAGTCTGGTTTAATGTGTCGGTGGAACCTCTAAAAGCCATATTTCTTTCAGCCTAAGGACTGAATTATTGACACCAATTGATGTAGAACATCACGCCACCTTTTTCTCTCAGCCTGAGCAAATGCCATCTCTTGTTTATCAATTGTGAGCTCTTTCACAAAACGGACCTCAAAGTCCTTCCATGTTGCCATGTGAGCATTATGCACCTGGCTATCCTCATGGACCTTGTGCAAACGACTTGCATTTTTCCAGTCCTTTAGTCCTTCCTTATTCAGCTTTTATTCTCTTTTAGAAAAACGTTTGCAGCAGAAGCAGCACAAGTTATCATCTTTTTTTAGAGGAAATAAGCCAGCTTCTTCTGACTTTTTTCTGCATTGACTAATACTCTGTAAAAATAGTCATGTTGACACGTTCGTCCATCCTTTTGTTTTGGGAAAGTGAAGCTGTTTTCTATCTTAAATGGACCACTGTGAACCAAATCTGTTTGTACCTTATCAGCTTAGAGGAGTTGGCCAGTGAGCTGTGGTCTACTGGAGGAGGAGCAGCGGTTGATGCTGCTGCATCAGTGCTGGGAGGTGCTGCAGATGTGGAAGCAACAGGAGCATTTGCAGAGGACGGACTGAGAAACCTCAGCAGCGCATCTGAGGCCAGAAGAGCAGCATGTGATTTCAAGAATAACAACATGATTTCAAGAATAACATAAAATGAAATAATATAAATAAAAAAACATAGAGATAGATGCATGATGTAGACTATACTGTATAATATTCAATGCACTTTTTCTGATATTCAAATTATACTAGGCATTAATTTATTAATAATAATTTATATGTTATTGCCAGGACAGTGAAATGCTAAGAATGCAAAGACGCAGTAAACTGCAGTAAAATATAGCATAAGGGAATGTTAAATGACATGATGATGTGTACTTTAATACTGCTGAAAAGATACATGATAAACACACTGTGGAGAATACCAGCTGTAACACAACAAACAGCGAGGCTGACAACTGTGGAAAACATGAACAGCATTTTGATTGGCTGTTGCAAGATGGGGAAACGTGAATAAACCACGTCAATGCAATAAACGTCATAACACCTGCTAAACACACCTGATATTTGCACATTTGGCCTGAGGAAGGTAAGATAGGTGGTTTTTACATGCCTATTTTCCATAACAAAAGGACCTTCCGTAATATTAACTGACATTAATACTAACAGATAGTGCTGGCTATTTACTTGACGTTATGCTAACGGTTAATGATTTTGCAAAAGCAAAATAATATCATTGACATCATCTTTACTTTACGTGCCTCTGTCTTTGTCACGTTTTTCCTCCTCTTCTTTTCTTTTCTTTTTTTTTTTTTTCCTCCCCTGGGCACCAGAAAGTTTTGAACGTTTTGACATTTTCAGTAAGTGAATCTGGACTAGAAGGCAACGTCTTATTAGCCGGGGGTGGGGGTGGGGGGGGGTCTTTGGAAACTAGGCTATGTCATTATTATTAATATTATTATTACAATTACTACAACTTAGTAGGCTTTGTATTAATTATTAAGACGTAAGAAAGACCAACTACTTTTTAGAAGAGTGGTGCAGTGTTGTGAAATTTCTTCCTACTCATATCTTCCTACCCGAGTTGACTGCGCATGCGTATAGCAGCAACTTCAGAAGGCCATAATATTCTGCTGCCTGACCGTTATCGCGGAAGAGAAAAGGTTAGTTTCTTGTATTTTTAATACTTTGTATGGACAGTATTTAATGTATATACGTTTGAGGGACAAATCAAATGCTCCGAATGCCTAACATGTAATATTGTGGATGCAGAGTATTTATATTGCATAGGTTATTGGAGGACTTGAAGGACTTTTTTCTTCACCTTAAATTATATTAACTGTACTTCACAGAATGACAAAAGGAGATAAAACGATAAAATATCAACTTTTTTTTTAAATTCCAGTGTACATTTATCTAATCAATCCTCTTCTACCACTCATTCTTCTATCCACCCTTTATATCCTCATATTCGTCTTCATAATACGGATTCAGAATCCGTCCGTCCGTCGTCTTCCGTTTATCCGGATAATTATGGTTATTAAATATGTATAATAATATGCTGCCACCCAAAACACAGAGGAGAGCAGATATATGTGCTGGTAGGATATTGTTACATTGTACGAAAAAATTACAGACGAGGCTATAATTTTACGCTACGGTAAGAAAAAATTTTAGGTGGGAAGAAATTTCAGAACACCTGCCATGTTAAATTAGAAATGCTGACAGGAAGCTGGAAAAAAAACATTTCCAAGATTTACTGGCACAAGAAAAGTGAAAAAAAAAAGTGTGCAACCTTGTAAAATAAACTTTTTTTTTTATGGCTCACAACTAGTGTTTACATTCATAGATATCAAAATCTGATACTACTGATCTGGCGATACTGTGCTGACGTCTGAGCAGTGCAATGATCAGCACATGTTAATCCATTCATGACAGATTAGATGTTGTGTTGAAGTTGATGATGGGAAGGAAGACAGCAACAGAATATTACAGATAAAGAAAACAGCATCACTAAAACAAAATCATCAAAGCAGAGTGGGTGATGGATGGAAATTGATTCGGAAATGGAAAATAAAGGTTGGGAAAGCAGAGAAAGTTGTTAGCAGGGGTAGGCTAAAACACTAGCTAATCTGTGAGGGATTAACATGTTAGAATGTTACCATCCGAGGGCCACGTCACACATGCACACACACTCAAACACACACACGGTAATCCCATACTGTCCCGACCTAGTATGCTCACAGTTGAACCACACATACGGTGACACGGCAGTTATGCAGCCCAGTGTGAAATCACAGCTGGAATCCTGAAACTGCAGGCCCACACAGAGCAGTGCACTTGATGCACTTTGTTGTCCTTAAATGCTCCGTCACTCTTTCTTTTCCCAGTTTGACCTTTTTTTTTTTTCCTTGCACAGCCCCCATATCTTTCAGAGTCACCCCGACTGGACATTCCTCAGGGAGCAAGGTGTGTGAGTCCTTTTGTATGAGCACTTTTCTTTTATGTGTGTTGAAGACTCCGTATGTGCGTCTGTCTTTGTCTTCTCTCTGAATCAACAATAGGAGCTTTGACACATGGCTGCTCTGCCTCAAACACAAACACACACATGCACACACAAAAAGAAATGGTTTCCAGCATATGGGGAGAACTGAGCTGCTGCATAATGGGATGTGCACTGGACTTACTGGTAGGAATGTGCTCTCTATGTTCAATATTTCTTGTTTCTTGGGTAACACTGATTTTAGCTTTGATTTTACATTTATTAATTTACTTCAGAGATAACTGTCAAAGTTTGAATTTAGCATTTGAGCCCTTTTGTGGAGTGGACAGTGAAGGAGTGAGACACTTCACAGTAAATACAGAGTGCTAAAACATTCACAGTAAATACTACTGCATTTACTGCAGTGACTACTAATGTCGGACTCTTTCTGCATTTTGGAAAACATGTACCTGGGAAGATTACTAAACTACCTATGGTAAGTGGAAAGAATTTGCTGAGAAACTATGATAAATATTTTCTAATACAAAATGGATAGGGGAGCTGGTCAAGTGTGTAGGAAAACCTGACTTATAGAGCCTGGAAATGCTGTTACTTTCATCTGAACTCTGCAGTTTTTTTCTGCGCTGTGCTTGTATCAGTCTCTTAAGTTTTTATTTCGCTGATGAAAAATTGGTGCTGACTTGTTCATGCAGCAACCTGCTCCGTCTTTAGGGAGACAAAAGTCTCTAACTTCTCGCAACAGAAGCATCAAATTCAAATGCTCAGTGAGATTTTACTGAGATGATTTTCAGTCAGAAAAAAAAAGAGGTACAGTAGATTGTGTTCAATCTACATTGGAGCAGTTTTTATTGCTGAGTCAGACTTTAGCTTAGTTAGCAGCCCTCTTAGCTTGCATGTCTTCTACCTCTGTGAGCACCATTTCCTCCTGACCAACTCCAGCCAGAAAGGTGGATCTTTTAACACTGAAAAATGACACTTAACGTTAAAAAAAAAAAATTTAAAATAAAATTAAAAAAATTGAATTTTGCTGCTGAAGTTAGGTGTTGAAATGCTAGCTAGCAGTAAAGAAGTGTGTCAGATGTACAGTTTCTCTATAATGGGGACAATATTGACGGAAATGACACACAAAGCTTAAAATTGTGTTCATTTTGTTCAAAATGCACCAAAGAGTTAATTGATTAATCTTTTTAATGACGGAGATATAAAATGTAAAGTGGGGGTACCAAGAGACATGTGGTCCCTTCTTCAACTGACACCAAAGCTTGCTCTGTCAGGTCCTTGATCACGTGTTTTGATCTTCCACAGCTTTCATAAATGACAACAATACATATTGTTGTCATTCCAACCTTTTGGATGAAAATAGTTTTCGACCAGCAGCAAATGCAACCTTTTAAGTGTTTACGAATATAAAGGTGTTCAGTGTTGCTTTGTAGCTGCATTGTGCCCAGATCATATAATCTGTCCTTAAAACTATTAGATCAGATTGTTGACAAGCAACAATTTCCAGCATTATAAAGAAAAAACCTTCAGACGCTGGATAGAGGGATGTCCATTTGGTCCACCTCTGTTGAAATGGACGAATGATCCCATCAAGTGGCCAAAGGTGTCATATCCCCACATCTGAATTATATTATTGAATCAACCAGGCAATATATTTCTGATACTGTCCTTTCAATGAAGCATCACATTTGACTATTATAATTTATGTCAAGGCTGGCTGGGTACCACAATTTTCAGATTTCATCCTCCCGAGGGATTGCCTGGAGCCACAAATCTCTCCGCTTACTGTGCATGCTTGTCGGCAGGCTATGTGACGTCTCAGAAGCTTCTGCCTTCACGCTGTTTTCAAATTGTGTACAATAATGCAAGTGGTAAAAAGACATACCGTATTTTCCGGACTATAAGCCACTACTTTTGTCCCATGCTTTAAACCATGAGGCTTATACAGAGATGCGGCTTTTCTATGAATTTTTTTTCAGCCCTCAGGGGGCGCTCTAGCAGGAAGTGCAAAAACCAAAAAACAAACCAAGTAGTTCAAGGCTATTCTGTTTTTGTTAAGTAGCCTATGTTGGCTATGCTACTCTACATTCATTTTGTGAGCGTCAATACCTATTATTATTATTGGACAAACTGATTAATTCAGGTGTGTCTGACCATTGTGGCTACTTAGACACACCTGGATTTATCAGTTTGTCCAGTCAGTTTGTTGGTTCCCCAGCGGATTACAGGGTTCTGAGTGGACCCGCCACAGAGGTAAGATTTTAATCGCAGATGTGGACCGGACACAGCGTGGAGCCAGCAGGTCCGCGATCCGGCTCCAAAACGGATCTGGCACTGAGTGCAAGTGGACCCCGATACGGGTCTGTTTTACGGGTCCGTTCCAGATGTCTTTGCTGTGTGGGGTGGTTTCAGTACACAGGAGGAGGAAAAATAAAGCAACTTGGTTTTAGTGTACAGGAGAGAAATTAATAAAACCATCAATGACTTTTCTGTTTTGTTTGATCAGCACTTTTACTGCCGTGTTACAGGCACTGTTCAGAAACAATTAGTTCAGGTATATGAATAAACACTTATGGTACAAAACCTTTTGATGTAAATATCTTATTTCTCAGCCTGGTTTATAGTCCGGTGCAGCTTATATGTGACAAAATATAAACTTGGTTTACATTTTAATGGGTGCTGCTTATATTCAGGTGCGCTTTATAGTCCAGAAAATACGGTAGTAGATACTAATGACTGAGCAACAGAATTCAAGTTTTCATAAAAGAAACAATGTCGCCGTTTAGAAGCATCACACTAAATAGAAGTATTGTTTTTTACAGTTATTTCATTGTGCTACAGAGTCTGACATGCACAAATTCATTGTACAAATGTCTCAACAGACCTGCTTTCTGTGAAACTGTGGCAGTTTGGTTATATGTGTAAGAAACACAGCTCTCACTCTTGTTCACTACACGCATGATTACTACAAGTCTGAGCAGGTTGGCAGGAAGGATTTTAACTGGCACTCTTGGAAAGGAGGAACTCAAAAAATGTGGGAGGTATGCAATTTAATTTCTGACATCAGTGTAAAACATCACAGACGGTGATGTTTGTGAGGTATGTTAAGAGGAGAATCTTATTAACTCCTGCTTTTGTGGTTCTGTTTCACCTGGAGCAAAAAGAGATATGAATTATAGAATAAAAGTGTTTTCTTCACATTTTAAGCTACTCAAATTATAGCTTTGCTGCTTCCAGAGTTTTAAAAAAATTCTTTGTGAGCACAAAATAAACATTGCTTTACAGATAATTCAACATGACAGGTGTCTAATAAGCTCTATGATGAACCTTTTAATCACACTGCAGTGCTGCCTCCTCAATAAAGGACGAATGTGGAAATCACTTAACCACTCACTTATCATGTATTCAAAGCTTTCATTTCCCTGTGTCAATGGCTGTTCTCAAGCGAGTCCAGACAATAGAAAGCTGTTGTTGTGAAGGAGATGTCACGTCTGACTGAAAGGGCAATGGAGTTGGAGTGAGGTAGCTTTGTGTGGAGTGGACTTGGAGTGACTGAGTAAGAGGCTGTTTTTCTTAAAATATGGACAAGCAGGTGCACTGAAAAATAGGCGTGTCAGGTGTGTGCTCCTCATTTAGTCACACAGCACTGTTAGGGATCGGAGGCCAGATGAAATGACGTGACATCCTGCCCTCCGTTTGTTTTGTGTTTGGCAAACATCCAATTCAAGGGCAGATGGAAAATTGACACACATCCAACATAGTAGTCTCACACACAGGGAGGCGGGAACAGAAACCAGACCCTCCATTTTCAATCATCAGAGGCTCCATAGATCAATAGGGAGCTATTTGTCTTCACTGTAGTGAATGGTAACTCTTTGATTTGTATCGATGCGGCACCAAAACCTACTAAAGTGTCCAGTCATCATTTGCAGTGTAAGAGCCCCTCTCAGTGCCTCCAGGGAGAAGAGCCTGTTCAGCAATAATCTACCCCTCCACACTCTCGGCTGCAGGAAAGACTTTCATCAAAGTGACCTTCTGAATGTCATGTTCCCAAACAGCTAAACTACACAGAAAACCTTTTACTTCCACCCCTTTTACTTTAGTTCCCCTCCTCTTCCTCCGTCTCACATCCTGCTTTGCTCGCTGACAAATAACTAAAGGGCTACATAGCACAGTGAGTGACGCCAAGGCGGTGTAACTCAGTATCTCACTAGTACATGCTAAACAGCATGTGACTTTATGACTTCCTTGAAACCCAAATTTCCCTCTGACCATCCCCTCCTCCCTCTCTCTCCGCCTTCTCTCCCCCACTATTCAGGTCGACCAACTCTTCCTCCTCCATCACTGAGTTTGCCTCTTAGCCGTCAGCAGACCAGCCAACCGCATTAAAGAGGATGTGGCACAAATCTTCTCCTCCCCACCCATCAATGACATTCACACTACAAAACCAATGAGCTTACAGAAAGTGGGTGGGGCCCGTGGCACAGCCCTCCCCGCCTCACTCCTGCAGCTAAACTTGCTGTCTCACTCATGCTTCCTGGCTTCACCCACATGCACAGAGAAGGAAGGGCTACAGAGTCTTAGCCACACATGAAGCTCCTCTGTCTATTTTAAACCACACTGGATTGGACTTAGGATATCGTTATATCTCTTGTGTTGTGTGACAGATTGTGTCTACGAAACAGTCAGGGCACAGTTACTGATTTTTTTTGTTTGTTTTGGGTTTTTTTTTAAAACCTTTTTAGTTTGGATCTTTCTCCATCTGTAGGTGAACGAGCGTATGAGACTTAGAAACTGTCTTAGTTAGACTGCATGAGTGAGAAGGAACAAGGACCAGAATGATTGCAGCCCAGCTACTAGCCTATTTCTTCACTGAGCTCAAGGATGACCAAGTTAAAAGGGTGAGTGCCTTCTGTGTCTTCTGTCTCCATTTTTTGGTGCTTTTTGTTTTTTGTTTGACAGAGGTAGATTGATGTAAAAGCAGATGAAAGACCGGCCAGAGGTCTTGTGTTCCAGAGGTCATGGGACTGGCTTGTACTGTCTCCATCACAACGTCTCTGACTTTTAAAAGACTATCATTTTGTACACTACATACAGGAAATCATTTGATCTGTGAGACAGATGAGGAAGTGAATGAAACACTTGTCATTTTAAGTGATTTGAAATTTGGGCAGACTTGAATGAGCTGAGCTTGGGGAGACGTGACAAGTGGCACGGGGCTGTTCGTATAGTAAAATTTGTAAGAAGGCATGACACGAGTGTGTGATTGGTGCCATGATGTAAGATTTTAGAGGTGTGGCAAAGAGGAGGTTAGAAGAAGTCAGTGGTGAGGAGGCAGAACTTGACGAGAAGGAGCAAATTCATTTCAGGGGTCAACACGTTTACTTTGTCCTCATTAAAATGATGCTGCTGCATGGAAAATGAGCTAAGACCACTGAGATAGATTGTTGAGATAACTAACTGAACACTGACTCAAATCAGCAATGGTTCAGTGAATCTGTTATTTTATGGTGATCAGTGCAGTACCTTGATGTGACCCCAACATCCCAATGCTCTGTCCTTCTCAGTTTCCACGTTGTAGAATCACAGTGTTTAATCTAAAACAACGAGGCTCGAGTTGATAACTGTACAGCTGTGAAAAATAAAATTACTCATGCAGTTGATCCTTACAGCTCTTTTTTAGTACGCTATGAAGAGAGACTGAAGGAGAGTGTCATGAGTTGTAAAACATGAATGTGTCTTTCATAACCCCCTAAGCATTTCCCTCTGCAAGATATTTGGCAGAAAACCCACTAGACCAGTTTTAGTTGGCCTTAGGAGGGCCATGTGTGTAGCTGTGAGCGTCTGTGTGTATTGACTGAAAACGAGTATTTTAGCTTCCCATCACTGCTCGACTGAATGTGTCAGAAAACCATCTTGCCAGGCGCCAAACTGTTTTTAAAATCCTTTTCTGACTTATGAAGTAAAACTGAGTCAGGGGAGTTTCAAATGAATCCAGACACATTACGTTTCCTGTTTTTCGTCTGAATTTGAAATCATTCCAAGGTCGTTTCTCAACATCTGCTTTTAGAGTTACATTCTGTAAAATAGAGGGTCCTTTAATGTTGTCCCTTCAAGTGCAGACTCTGCAACGGATGCTTGTTTTTTTGATTTTTTTTTTTTTCTTCATGAGTGGAAAAAGTTTCTCACTGTCACATTTCCTTCCTCTATTTCCTTCTCCTCTCCGTAGCTGCTCTCGGTTCAGCTGATTCGTCTCTGTTCCCAAAAGGCAACATTCAAAGCTGTCACTCGCAGCTGTACCTGCTTAGCTAAAGTCAGATCACAGCCTGTTCATCAGCAACCAGGATCTGATGTAATACAACACATTTCCCTCCCACTCTACTCCTGCTCCCTTCCCCTCCCTGCCTCCCTAAAATAGGCCAGCTTTGAACCACGTGACCGTAGGTGATAGAAGGCTTACATCCACGCGCTTGCACACAATACCAGGTGTGGAGCTATTATAGTGCAGCTTCCCAGAGAGCAGTTTGCCTGGGCCTCCACAGACACTCTAGTTGAAAAATTGCAAAATAGTTGGCTAAAAACATGAGCAGCCTTTAGCGGAAATGTTGCATCTGTTGCTGTCAGCTGAGTTTTTCTCCTGTCAGCTCAATTTACTGCAGTGTCCTTGACTGAATCCCTAAAACACTCTGTGTTATTAGTCTGCATTCATGGCAGTTTTAGGTGTGTGTGTGTGTTTAAGGTAAAATTAAGGGAACATGCAGGAGGGGGCAGTGTGGAGGACAGTACTTTTCCACAGCGGAGTCGAGTTTCCCTGAATCACCTCATGTTGAGGACGAGAGCAAGGCATTGTTGAGGAGGAATGCAAACATAAAGGAGAGGGATAAGGAGAAGGTGGGGGTGGAGGCGGGGGGAAAGAATGATCTCTCTGAATTGCAAACAAAGTTCTGGGTGGTGTCAGGGAATTTTGTGTCAGAGGTGAGTTGAGGGGTAAATATGACCTTTACAAAAATCATGCTTTCAGACAACAGTGACCCTTCGGGTTATGTTCAGCTTTGTTCAGCATAAGTGGACACAAGAGACAAGCATATTGAGTTTTCTTGGAAAACTTCTTTCCACACAACCCACAGCAGAGATAGTTAAGTGTGCTGTGTCAGATCAGATGATCCCCTGTGATGACAGAACGCTTGGACGTGAATTTTAACTGCAGGCTCGGGCCGGTTGGGCTGGCCTGTCCGGCAGGAGAACCTGGAAGTCTCAGGTTTGCAGGATTTCTGATGGAGCAGGTGCTGGGAGCTGTTTCTTTTCATCCCCCTCTTCCTCCGTTACAAAGGATCAAGACAGACAGCTGAGAATGTATTGTTATTTAAAAGAGCTGAGAATGCCTTTCTTTTTTCCCCTTGCTTTATAATGAACTCATTATTGTTTAAAATGTGCATTTTTTAAAGAACTAAGTGTCAGGCATGCAGCTGAGGGGAAAATAATTAACAATTGCTTTAGTTACTTGGCTAAGAACAGCGTTTTTTAGTGAAGCTGTGCAGCTGCAGTTATTTGATTATTGCTATTTTTCGCAATGACGATTTTACCAACATGAATGTAGAAAAACATGCATGAAACATGACAATAGGAGGCAATCTTGGGACAATATGAGAATAAGGAAAACAACAGTTGGTATAGGACAGTGCGGCAGAATAAGTAGCTTACAGTATTAAACATGAATGAATCTGTTTACATCAGATGACTACTAGAGTGGCACACGTGATCTTCACCATTTTTCTTTTCAGTCACTGTTAATTAAAAAGACTTGCTGTCATCTGAAACAAGCAAATCCTACAAAATTTGATGATTTTTTAAAAAACAAGTTTGATCCTTTTTGCAACAGTGCCTATCAATAATGGTAAAATGGAAAAACATGGCCCTTAAAATGTATATTTTACTGTTATGACTAAAATATATTTCAAAAGCGAATTAATTGCATCCAAAATGGGGTCTACTTAGAAATCCATTAAATTTAGGAGATCAGATAGATTGCATGCTGATGATAAGGAAGTGTCAGGTGGACTTAGTCATTTTCAAGCTACTGGCAACTAAGAAATGATGTCCAGGGTTTCCCCCACTGATCATCTTAATGGTCCAAAACGAACATTCAAGCAAAACTTCCCAGCAAGCATATAACATCATCTCTTCTGAACAGACTAACAAGCTTTTGAACATTTCTTCATGTGAAGGACATCACACCAACTGTGGAGCACAGTGGTGGAAATGTTATAATGTTTTTCTACGTTGAGAATGAATCTGTCCAGGATAATAATCCACAATGATCCTCATGTCTGGGTTTGCCTTGGTTGTATGCACATACTTACTGTGTGATTTCCAAAAGCCAAGTCTTTAAAACACACTGACTGAAATGGGATCTCAAAAGTATCAGCTAATATTCACAGGGTGTCTTTATCCTGATTTCCATTATCAGTACCCTCTGAGTACTTTAAAAAGCTTGAATCAAGTCAGTTTAAGGAACAGCCCGGAATACCTGCCAAAGTTTGATTACCAGAAAAATAGTTTTCAGTAGTAGTCATTTCTTTTTACATTTATCTCTCATTTGTCCCACGCTGACTACCATAAACATCAGTAGATAATTTCAACAAGGTGGAATTTGATTAAATCCTACTAAAATCAACTTCTCACAGATTTCCTTATATGGTTACTTTCCGATGGTTCTTGCTAAGGGTACATTAAACATTCTCACAGAAGTTTACTGCAGTGATACTGTAGGAGTTTATTCAACTTGACTCGACTACACAGAAAACCACAGAGTCATTTGATCACAGGCTGAAAAATATTTTAAACCTTTGGGATTTCCTGGCAGCAACTCTGTACTTTAAATCAATGTTTTAACATTTTTCTCCAACATGTGCAGCTAACTAGAGGATCACGTAAAGAAAATGTTCTCTCTGTAGTCTGTTACTGAAAAGAAATAAATCCACCATGTCGTTAGAAAATAAGCAGGTAATTGGCGTAATTCATTGCTGTAGTTTGTTTTTCATATTTATTTTTCTACATTTGTTCAGTCAACCCTATAGTGTTCATGGGGTTCAATATTCATCGTTTGTTTTCACGTCAACGCTGTAGATACTAAGTGATGAAGCAGTTCAGTTGTTATTTTGTCCTATTCATCCTGCAAACAGAGTATCTTGAAGGTGTGGAACAGTTTGGGGCCATCATTTTCACATCTTCTGTTTCAAAATTCTCAATTATTCTGTACTGGGGACAAGCCAGTATGCAGGCAGGCCAGTCCACCACTCGTATCCTTTCCCCTCTTAGGATCCCTTTGTACTGTGTCCAGTATGCTGCTTTGGGTGGTCTTGTTTAAAAATACATGGTCATCTCTGGAAAAGATGCGGTCTTGAATGCAGCACATGCGGCTCTAAGATCTCAGTGTACTTTTCTGGCTCAATGCTAATATCACAGAAACAGGCCAAAACGAAAAGGGCCTGACTTTTGAAGTCTGGATGGTCCTTTTCATCTTTGGTCTGGGGCACACAGAGCCTATTTCATCCAGAAAAGATTTCCAGTGCTGATTAGTTTGACCACAATCAAATGCTTCCATTGTATGATGGTAAAGTCACATTTTCCTCCTAACCCAGAGATGTTAACAGGGCTTCTGGATAAGGCTAACAAAAGGCTTTATTTTTGAGAGGTTAAGTTTTAAGCTCCATTTGTGAATGCAGTTCCATGGTGAAGTGCTTGAAAAGGCTTCCTAAGTCTCTGGCCCGTGTGGTTGTATCAGCTATTGGTATATGGCACTCAGTTCTGGACTCAGTGCCATCTGGGAGGTGGGAGAGTCTTGTTCAGCTCAGGTTTGCACCACTAGTTTGTTTTTTAGATTCCCTGAATCTGATTTGTTGATTAAAAATGGATATTTTTTGCACAGGTTTGCCCCTCAAAGACTCGACCTTTCATAATGACTACTTTAGCACCAAGTCAACAGTGCCGTCACCAGTTAAACTGAACTCAATGACACTGTGGTTTCTTTTGATTGACCTCTTTACTGTCATATTTCTCTGTGGTTAAAGCCTGCACTCATTTCCTGACATTACATAAGTGATTTAGGAGGGCAGGTAACAAAAATAAAATAAGAATAAAACAGCATTTATGTCAGTGTTTTACTGTTGCACATGGAGGTGGTCACAGCAAGAATATTCAGAACCATGAAAGTGCACCAAGGCTTTCCTCTTCATTAAAAAAATTACATAAATAAATAAATAAAATACATGGGGATTATTATTTGTTATTTTAGTACTCTTGTGATTCAGTCTGCATGGATGTTGTTTTCTTGCATGGACTCTGATATACGTGTAGAATCTGACTGTGCTTGTTTGGTGCAGTGAGCAAACAGATGCTGCGGACTCACTGGTGGGTCTCCATAGGGGGTGTGGGGATGTGGAGGGTGGATGGGGATTTGGAGGGAAGGTGGGAGAGGCACCTACATGTCAAAGCGCACACTAGACTTCTCTGCATAATACAATTTGTTTGTGCTGTGCTCCTGTAGTTTTCCAGTATGAATGTGTTTTAATGAGTTTATGGAGGGGAGAGGTTTCAGTGACTCAGTGGTAGGTTTCAGTCTGACAGAACCATGTGCTAATGAACTTTCATCCCAGAGACAGACTTTAGATTGAACATAGGGAATGTATCACCAACTGAGCAGGTAACAATGAACATCCAGTCTCTTTACATCATTCACATGTGACAACAAACTCTTCTTTTTTGGCAAACAATGTGACTGGCCTCTTCCCTCAAATTTAAACTACATTTTGGTTTTGTTTTTTTTTCCCTTCACTCAAACATTTCTCAAGATGCTTTATTTACTTTTTTTAAAAATCAGAAATACAGAAGGACAGACAGATTTTGCCCTTTAGTGTGTACACACATTTTTCTGTCCCCATAAAATCATTTTTGGTGGCTGGCAGATGGAAATATTTTCTGTTAAATGCCCTCACACTCACTTTTTCCAGAAGACCAGAGCTGTACAGGAAATGCAGTTAACGTGTGACTCCTAAAACAGGAAGTTTCAGCATTCCCATCCAGTAAATTTTACAATGAGTAACATAAGTAAATCATCACATGGACATAATGGTATCAACAAATGTTTTTATATGAATATTTTATTACATGATAATGTAATGTTTAACCAGACTTGTACATCAGTAATGTTTTTTATTTTTTGTTGGTCACACTCACATCATAGAGCAGGTCTTTTTCGTCCCGGCTTGTGACTCAATAATGAGATTCTGTTCCTGAAAATACATACAGTTCAGACTCCGTCCACCACAGGACTGGCCAGTTTCAGCTTCATGACTTCAAGGCAGAAAAATGGCTTTCTGGTGCGCTGTTTGTTTATTGCATGTTCCTTGTGAATTGTGTAATCTTCTGCTGAGATTTGGCATTTCTTCTACTTGTCATACAGTTCATAAAACAAAGACCCCTTCTGTGTCATGTTATTTTTTGCACAGGAGATAATAACAAATCCTGAACTTTCTGCTCAGAGAACAGAGAACTGTTTCACAAAAAGTGAACAATATAATGATGTTCCATTCATTATATTGTTTTGCTATTAAATGTTTACAAAAACAGCAATCGCATTTGCTGAACTGAGACCAGGTCAGACAGTGCTGTTGCTTGTATGCATTAGTGTGTATGGACTGTTTACGTTGGACAAAGTCAAAATAATCCAACACGAACATTGGTAAAAAAAAATATGTTGGACTATAGTAATAACTTTATCTGAAGTGATGGGTCAGTACTGCAGCAGTTTTGATGGCACCTGCAATGAATGTTTCAGAAACAAAAGAACAAAATTGACACTATTTGTCATAAGCATCGATTCACTGGCTGTGTTCAAAGAGAACACTGAGATAACCCAGCATCCTAACTATAGTAATAAACATTGGTATGAAAAGAAGAAACATTTCAGTAAGATCAAGTCTTTACAGAGCAGGTCCAGCATCCTCAAATCAGCAGTAAATAACCAAAAGCCTGTCATGCACGCTTGTGAAGCCTTTATTTGACAATGAATGTTTGTCTGGTTAATTGAAATTAATGCTATTTTTCCATTTCTGACGTGTATTTTCAGATTGATAAGTACCTTTACTCCATGCGTTTCTCTGATGAAACGTTATTGGACATCATGCAGCGGTTTAGAAGGGAGCTGACCAAAGGACTTGGCCGGGACACCAGTGCCACTGCTGCGCTGAAGATGCTGCCAACGTTTGTGCGCTCAATCCCTGATGGATCAGGTCAGTAAACCTGAGCCTATATTTATCTGGCCTAATACTCCAGTCAGCACAGAGATACTGGGGAAATAATGTCTGTAGTTTCTTATTTGTGTCCTGTGAGATAAAACACATCACATCAGAGCACAGAAACTGCATGACGTTTTACTGCTCACACAGGAGATGACAGCATTAATAACCGTCTTGATACACAAAACCTGTTGTTGCATAGTTTTTTGTGTTGTTTTGGTTTTTTTTAATAGCACAAACTTCATACTAGACATTACAGGCATGATGGAATTTCCAGCTTTGTTTTACAATCAATATTTTGCATCAGCACAGGGCTATCCCCATCATCAATTTAATTTCTGTGCAGCCGCTCTGCCCTTCACATGAATGTCAGAATTGCCTTCTATAACCGTACTGTACTTCGGGAGGAGTGCTCCCATCTGCATGGATTCAGGTGCAGAGGTTATTACATTAATCTCATATTCAGTTCTGCAACAAATCTATATTTATTTTCAATAGCAATTCTTTGTTCATCCATAACATATTGCATTGTGCACAGTGATGTACGGCACTACTACACGCACAAATCAGAGATTAACACTAATCCTGCTGCCGCTGTTGAAGAGGACAGTTACGGAGAACGTTCGTGGCAATGCACATGCAAAAGTTACATAACAAAGTGCTACTGTTGCAGCTTTATTCAGTATCAGACAAATTATTCATATCCTGGACAGCTATTGTGTAGTGGGTAAAGTCGGTTGCTGTCCTGCTGGAAAGTCACTGCCAAGAGGTCACAAGCAGTCTTCTCATAGAGCTTGTAAAAAAAACTTAAATAAGTTGGGAGGCATGGGTCAGGAAAGGGTATCTTGCAGAAAACCAACGCTAAATCATTATGCCGACAAAAATCACGGTCCGCTGTGGTGACCCCCTACAAAAAAAGGGAAAAGCAAAAAAAAAAGGTGCTCTGTAAAAGGTGAAAGTTCTGCATCGAAAGTACGCCATAAAAATGAAGTTAAAAGAATGTAATCAGCATCTGAATCTGTCAGAGTGGTTCACTATAAATGCTGAATTATTTCCGCTGATAAATTTTTGTTATATGGAATTGTTAGTTTGCGTGTAAAAAAAAATTCAAAAAGTTATGAGAAATAAGTTTAAGTTCTTCAGACTTTCAGCATTGCTATTTAGCCATCATAATTACTTTCCTCAGTCTGGTTCCTCTGGATCCATCTTTGGAGGCAGTACCAGCAGATCCAGAAGAAACTGCCTCTGGACCCCGTTAGATAGGCAGATCAACAACCAGCCTGGTGTCAACAAAAGACATCCAAAGTGGTGTGGAGTGGAGTAGGAATGCTGTGAATGACTGTTGGAGACTGTTGTAGTAAAACCATGTTGATCCAAGATGTTGTTGGCAAGTCTGCAGCCATCTAGCTTCCTTTGAATAAGGGCTCTTGGAAGCTCCTGTGCGAGTCATCCTCTAAAGCCGACCCCCGTTCAGTGCCTTCTAAACCACTGGGAGGGGTATGGCTGACCAGGCTAAATTTTCTTGACTAATAAGTCAGCTGTTTCAGTTTGGCTTGTATGTTCTTAAAAAGTTTAATAAAATAGGGAAAAAAGAGCTGTTAGATTAAGAGCTGTTAGATTAGCTGTTAGATTTACAGTAGCACAACTAGAAATGAAAAAGGAGCACCATTAATCAAACACCTTCCTGGAGAAATGAAGAAGTTAACAAATTAAAAAGAGAGTGTTAAAGAGCTGAAAGAAGATGAAGAAAGAATAGGTAGATTATCAGATATTACCATTAAAAATCAAACATTTCGACAGGCTCACTTTGCAAAGCTAATAACTGTCAGCCCTAAAGTTAAATTCTCAACAACTGCTTGTTTTATTAATCTTATTTCTAAAATGTCAGCCAGTGATTTTTTTCTGTCAACTTCAGAACTAAAATTGTTTATATTCAATCAAATCTTTCCCAGTATCAGAACTTTAATTTTCAATCCCCAGAAACCCTGTTAACATACTAAGTAAACCCTGGAGAGGCTTGTTATCTCTCAAACAAAATCAGTTTAATCCTTTTTAGATCCTATCTCCACATCTTTTTTCAAACAAATCCTTTGATACATTTTTTATATTGATGATTTACTTAAAACGGTAAACTGTTCTCTTTAGAGGGATGTGGTCCCTGCTGCTCTGAACACCTGCCCTGCTTAAGCCCTTTATGATGAGAAGTGAACTAAATGCTCTATACTTGATAACCAGTGTACAATCTACCACCTTTAAGTAACATTTTGGAAAAGCATGTTTTTAATCAGCTAAATTAATCCTCACACTGTGTCTGAAAATTTCAAATCTAGGTTTTGGAGCAACCACAGCACAAAGACAGCACATGGTAAAGATTGTAAATGACCTCAATCTCAATATGGATGTGAAGGAAATGTTTAATTCTGCTTGATTTAGGTGCAGCACTTCTCCATCCTTCTAGACAGACTTCACAGCCTGGTTGGCCTTGCTGGCACAGTTTTTACATAATTGTCTTACTGACAGAGAATTCTTTGTCAGTATAGATCAATATACATCTACAAAGGCATAAAGTGAACTGTGGTGTTCCTCAACGTTCACTTTCAGGTCCAGCACTTTTTAATATTTGCATGCTTCCTCTTGGATCATCAGGAGGCGCAGCACCAGTTTCCATAGTTACAGCTTTATGCTGCTGTGCCTCCTGATGACGTGGGTCCAGGCAAAAACCTTTGTGATTGTATTTTAGACGTCAAACTATGAATGGCAAAAACATTTTTTTACAGCTCAATTAGGACAAAACTGAAATCTTGTTAATTGGTCCTGATGATCAGAGAGAGAAACTCAAAATAAATTTCAAAGTTCGAGCACCAAGTCCAAGAAAATTAAAAAACCTGGTAGTCATCCTGGACTCAGACCTCATTTTTTATTCTGATATCAAAACTGTCAATAAAAGACCATTTTATCACCTAATAAAATATCTCCAGGGTAAGAAGGTCGACGCTTTTATTACATGCAGACTAGATTATTGTATTGTTCTCTTTCCTGCTCTCCACAAGAAAAATATTTCACAGCTGCAGTTATTTGAAAACCCAGCAGCACGTATGCTGACTAAAACCAAAGAAAGAGCGTATCAACTAACACATTACATTGTAAGGTCTCTAACATCAATTTAAAAGTATATCAGTTTCTTATCTGATTACATTTTATGTTTAATTTATTTATTTATTGTTATTTTATCTATTTAATAGTTTAATACATTAATTTATTTACTTACTAATACCCTTCTCCTAGCAGAAACATGATTAATTAACTGTTTGCTTATGTGTTTTATGTATTTTAATTGTGAATCTTCAGTGTTTTTGGACCATTATTATTCAAAATATTGGTATGGGTCCAGGTTTGTGTTGGTGAGTGTGTGTGTAACGTGTGTCTGTGTGTGATCGTGCCTTTTTGGATATGTTTTGGTGGTATATGTTCGGAGTTTTTTTTTTTGTTGTTGTTTTAATATAAGCATTTCTTTTGCTTCTGTTTAATAACGTAAAGCACTTTGTTGCACAAGCTGCATTAAAAGTGCTATGCAAAAAATATTTGATTGATTGACTGATATTACTCATTTTAAAACTTCTAAGTCAAAATATCAAGCTATGTTGTATGCAGATGGTCTGTATTGGTCATCTGGAGAGTAAATCTTTGCCATAGTCTTATTTGTAAGGCCAGTCTTGATCTATATTCTTTATATCTGTAGATTTGCATCTTTCAAAAAAGTCATTATCTCCAATCCCTCGACTTATTTGTGCTCTCGGTTCCCACAGTCTGTGCTGAACTGGGTTAAAGGCCATGTTGGCCCCCTGGAATCGGCTCCAACGCTATTTGGAGTCGATCCCACAAAATGAATTCAGTGAATAAAATACTTGTACTTGAGTTTTACATGTTTTAGTCAGAATTCACATTGCCACTGTGTGGTCATCAATATGGATTTTATGGCTCTTGACTGCCGTTTAAATGGCATGTATGTTTATCGGCTGTTAAAGTGTGCTGCACCTGCCGCCTTCACCAGGATGTTCATGTCAAAGAGAGTTTTAAAGAAAGCCACAATCTCTGATGAGCTGTAAACCAGGTGAAATGAGGGTGTCATAAAGCTACTGGCTGTGATAATCATTAACCAATAAACATACAGGAAGCTGCTTCAGGACAGTAGCGTGAAGCAGTTGATTACCAGTATCTCCATTCATGAAAAAATAAGTGAGGACAAAGACAAGGCCAACCAGACAAGAGATGAACTTTCTAATAAGGCACATTCCTCCAGTATATTACAGTAATACACACACTTTAACAGATTACAATACCAATATGTTGCTCCTTTCACTGAGTTAAATGTCAGTATTGAAGCCTGTAGCCATGTACCTTAATGCCCTGACATTTCTCTCCCTCCCTTTCCTTGATTTCCTTTATGTCTCTCCCCATCTTTCCACACTACCTGCCTCAACAGAAAAGGGAGACTTCATTGCTTTGGACCTGGGAGGCAGTAACTTTAGGATCCTTCGTGTCAGAGTGAGCCACGAGAAGAAACAGACCGTTCAGATGGAGAGCCAAATCTATGACACACCAGAGGACATCATTCACGGGACTGGGACAAGAGTGAGCTCATTGTTATGCATATATGGAGACATGTGCATACACGTGCGCACATAGAAACTCCGTCCTAAGCTCCACCTCTCTCCACGTCTTTTCCAGCTGTTCGACCATGTGGCAGAGTGTCTTGGTGATTTCATGGAAAAGCAAAACATCAAAGACAAAAAGCTCCCAGTTGGTTTCACTTTCTCCTTCCCCTGCCAGCAGACCAAACTAGATGAGGTAAACAACAATTTTGTTGATTTATTAACCTACAGTACCTTTAAATAGAGCATGTGATAAACTGTCCATCACAGAACTGCTACAGTTTTATTAAAATCTGCTACAGCCTAACATTTATACCAGGCTGAGCCCAACCAGTCCGAGGCTCAACTGAGCATCATCTGAGTCTTTTTATTCATCTTCGTCTGGCTTTCTGTGCTTTGTCTCCAGGGCTATCTGGTGACATGGACAAAGCGTTTCAGAGCCAGTGGAGTAGAGGGGATGGATGTCGTTAATTTG
Organism: Hirundichthys speculiger; assembly: GCA_018398805.1. Lineage (NCBI taxonomy): Eukaryota > Metazoa > Chordata > Actinopteri > Beloniformes > Exocoetidae > Hirundichthys > Hirundichthys speculiger. The sequence continues at coordinate 5,090,321 of JAGFBZ010000648.1, forward strand.
CTGAACAAAGCTATTAAGAAACGAGGAGTGAGTCTCATCTCTTGTCTCTTTCACCATCACTCTGTCCTGTTATTTTAATGCTTTCATTTAACTTGGAATACAGAATGGCAGAGTTTACATACTGTCTCTTTGTGAAAATGTCTTGTCTCAGGACTATGAAGCTGACATCATGGCTGTGGTGAATGATACCGTGGGAACGATGATGACCTGTGGCTTTGATGACCAGCGCTGTGAAGTTGGCATCATCATAGGTACTGTGCTCTTGAGTAGTTTAGGAGGCACTCAGAACTGAGGAATGATTCTCATTATTGAAAGGAGTGGGATACAATACACCGAGCAGTGAAAGGGTCAAGCTGTAAGCATCTGTGCACCTGTGGTTGCAGGTACAGGCACCAATGCATGCTACATGGAGGAGCTGCGACACATCGACCTGGTGGAGGGAGATGAGGGCCGGATGTGTGTCAACACCGAATGGGGGGCTTTTGGAGATGACGGCAGGCTGGAAGACATCAGGACAGAGTTTGACAGAGAGATAGACCGTGGCTCTCTCAACCCAGGGAAACAACTGTATGTATATAAAGAACCACAGCCAAGATAAAATGAACTATTGAGATGCAAAGCAAATTCAGAATAAAACCTATGATTGCCAGCTGTTTCATTTTTTGAATGTCCAAAACAACAAAAGAAAAGGATCCCCTGTGGACTTGACAATGAGCTTCACCTCAGCCACTAAAACAAAACTAGCATCATTGACAACGAAAAGGACAACAATCTGTTGGAAAAATGTCACAGTTGTCTGAATGTCGGGTGTTCAAAATGCGTTTTTCGACATCTTTTCCCTCCTGTAGATTCGAGAAAATGGTCAGTGGGATGTACATGGGGGAGCTGGTCCGTCTAATCCTGGTGAAGATGGCCAGAGAGGGGATGCTGTTTGAGGGACGGATCACCCCAGAGCTGCTCACGAAGGGAAAGTTTGAGACCAAGCATATCTCAGCCATAGAGAAGTAGGTCGTACCATTGGACAGGGGAGAGCCAGTGCTTTCTTGTTCATGTCATGATAGAAAATAAAATGATTTGTGTTTCTTTTACCAGTTATGGCATTTTATTTTATCTGTAAACCTCTTCCCTTTGTAAGGAGTAAGGAAGGCTTGACCAAGGCAAGAGATATTTTAAACAGACTTGGCGTGGAGCCTTCAACAGAAGACTGCATTGCTGTGCAGCATGTACGTATTGTTACTCAAGTACAGCTTGAATCATATACATCTCTGTTTTCAGGAAGGCCATTATGTGAAAAGTTTACATATATTGCATGGTTAAAGCTTAAGAACAATATCGAATTAAAGAATTACTCCAATCTTCTAAAAATTAATCTGTTTAATTAATGTTGTAATGTAGTCATTTTTTCCCTTCTAACTAATTTATTTGAGCTTTGGCCCATTTGGACCTTATCAAACTTCTAGATGGCTTTACCTTCAATGCTGAAAATTGCTTTTTGATGAGGTAGTAATTTACAGTAAATGCAGAAGGTTTAATCCTCTTAAATGTTTTTTTTTTTAAACTGAAAAAATAGTTTTTCCACACAACCAATCAGTGATTGACTCAGCTTCAGGTCTGAATGGGAATAAAGTGACTTATGGAAATTCTACTCTGTTGCCTAGTTTGTAATTATGAGATTTTTAAAACATTTAAATAAGCCCTGACTAGCCCCACTTCCTCTTGCACCTAAAAATTAGAACTAGTTAATTATTACGTTGGCCTTCTACTACATATTTAAGTGATAGCTGGTAATTTAAAGACTTCCTTTACAAACCTGACTTGTTTCATTTCTGATATGCAGATGTGCTGCTCGGTGAATTTTCCCTTGAATGTTCTTCTTCCCTCAGGTTTGTGCCGTTGTGTCTTTCCGCTCTGCCAGCCTGATAGCTGCAGCTCTTGCTGGGATCCTGCTGAGGCTGAAGGAGAACAAAGGAGTAGGACGACTCAGAACCACTGTGGGCATCGACGGCTCTCTGTACAAGATGCACCCACAGTGAGTGTGCTGATTTTAAATATTCACTCAGAACTTTATTAATTACACTGAGATTTGCTGTCAGGCCCTGGATGCCCCATATGATGTTACTTTCCACTTCCTCTTCATCAGCATGTCTGATGAAGTCTACAGAAGAGCTTTATTCTTCTTTAAACAGCTCACAGTTAAGCAATGAAACGATCTCATCCACTTCAGGTATGCCCGTCGTCTTCATAAAACAGTCCGACGTTTGGTCCCGGACTGTGATGTTCGATTTCCTCCTCTCAGAGAGCGGCAGCGGGAAGGGCGCCGCCATGGTGACAGCGGTGGCCTACAGACTCGCCGAACAATCCCGACAGATTGCCCAGATACTTTCTGAATTCCGCCTGACAACTGAACAGCTGCTCGAGGTGAACGAAAGAGTGATACCTCAGTGTTTGAAGTAATCAGCGCGGTATAGACGACTCTAATGATAGAAATATTCTTTATTACTCCAGGTTAAGAAGAGAATGAGGACAGAGATTGAAAATGGCCTTTCAAAGAGCACTCAGGACTCTGCTACTGTCAAAATGCTGCCAACATTTGTACAAAGCACACCTGATGGCTCAGGTAACACACACACAGATGCATGCATGTGCACTTAAAAACTATTCAGCATTACATAAAATTAATAACAGAAAACCACTAAGATCATTACTCGATCACAAAGCAACTGATTATTGATTTATGCCCCCCTTTGCTTTTTTTCTGTGACTGACTGAAACCACAGCTAATAATAATCTCTGAAAAGTTCCAGTTTAAGACTTTCTGTTTTTGTTTGTTTGGGGCTATAGTCGACTCCAGGCCCATATGACTCTTCGCTGCATGTCTTCCCCGTTCTCTGCCCCTTTCCATCTGTCTCCATCTCTCTCTATGAAGAAAGGCCACTAGTGCCGAAAAAAAAAGTTTGATGTTCTAATAAAGTACGTGAAACTTTGTCCTTAAATGGTGACGTCCCTTTGATCAAGGAGGGCAACAGAGTTTGATTGTATTATTATCACCATAAACGAAAGTGGCAGTTTTATCTCCAACAACATAAAGATTTAAGTTGTTTTTAACTTAAGCTGACAATTTATAAAATCCTGTGCCAGTCATTTTTATTAGATCTAAGTATTTCTGGTACCTGATCCTTTGTCCATTTCTGTTTGCATTCAGAGCATGGTGATTTCCTGGCCTTGGACTTGGGGGGAACCAACTTCAGAGTTCTCTTGGTCAAGATTCGGTCTGGGAAGAGGAGATCAGTGGAGATGCACAACAAGATCTATGCCATTCCTCTGGAAGTGATGCAGGGCACAGGAGAGGAGGTGAGATCCGTCTGACCCTTTTAATCCAAGTTCAATTCAATGGATTTGTCCAAGCAGGGCATTAGATAGGATGAAAGCTACTGTCGATGGTACAGTGAGCTTTAAGGTACTACCTGGAGTGTGATGCTCATTTGTTAGGATCTAAGTAAATCGGATAAAAGCTGGGAGGAAGGTGAATGGGTTGGAGGCAGACACAAAGAGGGTAACTGGTTGAGATTAGCATTGAGTTAACAATCTATAAAGAACAGCCTTGAACTTAACTCCTGTGGACTGGCTCAGGCTCATCTTTTTTCTTTTTGACTTTTTCACTTTCGCTCTTACTCATCTAAAAGGTCAAGAAGTTCAGAGTAGAGATTTGGCAGTTTAATTTTCAAAGACGTTCTTTACTCAGTGATGCATTATTAGACATCATCTATGGACTGTGTTTCCAAGTACTCTTTCAAATACTCTCCTGTCAATCAGTTTTGATGTACTTTGGCTGTTTATTGGATGCTCCTTTCCATCTGTGTTGTGATAACAGCTTTTTAGTGCACTGCAGTTTTGTTTCAACCAAATCTTGTGTCAGTACTAGAGAAGTAGTGATATGGAAAATTTGATATCTCGATTATAGTGACCAGATGATCACGGTTTACGATATTATGGCGGTATTCTTAATTGCTCTACAAATGTCCAAAAGACACATACATTAAAATAATTTCACAAGATTCTTGTGATTTTCTTGTCATAGTAAAACTTTAGAAGCCAAAATCTTATCAAAATGAAACTTTCACATTAAAAGGGCAAACAACTGGCACAGAAAGAGATTTTATTTTAAATGAACAAAATAAATTACAGGAACAAAGCTTGTTTGTCTGGTGCAAGTTTAAATAAATACTTTAACAACCATAGTAGATCAAAATATTCATTTGAAGTGTTGCTACCTTTCGCACCAACTTTTTTTTTGCATGCTCAGCAGACAGGATAATTGTCCTCCACCAGTTGTCCCTCTGCATTCTTAAAAACCAAAACATGCCCAGACCTCGGATTTCATCCTTTTAGTGGGTTGGTAAATGTCCTGCGTGCTATCACCACTTTCCACCATGCTCACATTACGATGCCTAAGTCGCAAGACTTGAATGAGGCTGATATTTCATATCCTGGTAATCGACCGCGATAATGAGGTCAAGTCAAAGATAAACGGTTATCGTTATCTCGTAAAAATTTCACAGCGCTTTACCGTAATACCGGTAACCGATAAGATAAGATATTCCTTTATTTGTCCCACAATGGGGAAATTTACATCGTTACAGCAGCAAGTGGAAATAGCAATAAAAAAGAAAATGGACAACAATAAAATAAGATAAAAACAATAATAAAAACAAACATCCCTAGTCAGTACTTTGTGTGACTTTTTGAAGGTTAACAAATAATTGCTATTATTGTTGGACAATAAGTTGCAACATCTTTAAAGGAGACATACTGTTGATCAAATGTCCTGATATTTTAATGAAATGTCTGTAGCATGCTTTGATAAAAACATCAGAAATACAATACAGAAGCTTCCTTTTAAGCCATGTCTTTACCTCTATGTTCATAGCAGTTGGTTTTAGGGGAATTAGCATCTCTGCTCCACTCCACCCTCTTATCTGTGTGGTGTATCTGGTCTGAAACTGTCAAGGGAGCTTTGTTCTACCCAGTTTAGAGGTGCATGAGCCAAGCAGCATGGCGTGAAGTTGGGTAAAGAGATAAAGATTTGAAAGCTGGATAATTCTGCTTGGATCTTGTTCTCTGATCTGTCTGATCTTTGTCTGTGAGGCCAAAGTACTCTGCAAATCTGATTGGCTCACTGGATAATATATTTTCAGACAGAGGCAGGTACAAACAAGCAAGGTTGGAACAAAGTTGTGTCATGTAGAGTGTAGTCATACTATACCTCATTCACTTTCTACATAAGCGTCAGACATCCAAATATATGCTCTCGAATACAGAGACCATTATTTCTTTTCATAATACAGTATATATCCTTTAAAAACGATGCAGAATGTGTGACGTGGAAACCAAGTTACTTCATAATTTAACATATTATCTTATCTTTTCTCCTCTTCCAGTTGTTTGATCACATTGTGCACTGTATCAGTGACTTTCTGGACTACATGGGGATGAAGAATGCCCGTCTTCCTCTGGGCTTCACCTTCTCGTTCCCTTGCCGACAGACCAGTCTGGACGCCGTGAGTTTTATCCACTTCCTCTCTTTCATACACCGTAGAGCCGCTGACTTCTCTGAGAATCTTAAAGCAGCTTTGCTCTCAAAAGTGATTCTTCAGAATATTTTGAAAGGGCATGAAAGTGTCATGTGATATGCAGACTTTATTTGTGTCGTGCAGGGCATCTTGGTCACATGGACCAAGGGCTTCAAGGCAACGGACTGTGAAGGAGAGGATGTGGTGGGACTTTTGAGAGGATGCTATTAAGAGAAGAGAGGTAGGATATGAAGAGCAAGCAGCATCATCAAGTTAATAAAGGCACAGTGCAGAATGTGAACTGTAACATTGTGTCATCTGCTGCTTCTGGAGGAGTTTGACCTGGATGTCGTGGCGATAGTCAATGATACAGTGGGAACCATGATGACCTGTGCCTATGAAGAACCCACCTGTGAGGTTGGACTCATTGCTGGTTAGTTGACACCGTGTTCACTCTGTATGTTGGATACTTAATTTTCTGTACTCCATCCATTTAATGTGTGGCACTGATTACAGGCACCGGCAGTAATGCATGCTACATGGAGGAGATGAGGAACGTTGAGATGATCGATGGCGAAGAGGGACGGATGTGTGTGAACATGGAATGGGGAGCCTTTGGAGATAATGGATGCCTTGATGATATTAGGACAGAGTACGACCGTATTGTGGATGAATTCTCTCTCAATCCAGGAAAACAAAGGTGTTGCAAACACACGAAAATCTTTATGTTCATTCAAGTCTGAAACACCCTATATTTGACTTTTATGACATTTAAAGGGATGTGCCCGACTTCATGTGTGTTTTCTTGTGTGTTTTGTTTTAGATATGAGAAAATGTGCAGCGGCATGTACCTTGGTGAAATTGTGCGGAACATCCTCATAGACATGACCAAGAAAGGATTCCTGTTCAGAGGGCAGATTTCAGAAACTCTCAAGACCAGAGGCATATTTGAGACCAAAGTTCCTCTCACAGATAGAGAGGTAAGAATTAAAAACAATAATAATAATAACTGTATTTGTTTATGTTTTCCTGGTAGAAAACTTTCTTCTGGAAATAAATAAAACAGGTCTGGACTTCTCTCTCTCATCACACCAAGCTGTGGAAATGTATGACAAACAGGCATTTTAGTAGCCTCCCTGCCGACAGAAGGGATACTTGGATTTGTAGTAGAAGACACAGACAGACACTACTGCTGCACCATATGAATCACACGGATCATCACTGTATTACATACATTTCTGAAACATGCAGATCTGATGTTCAAAGATGCAATATTTGCTATTTGTGAAGTCATAGCAGTGTAATAACATGTTACCAGTAATCACTGCTGCTCAGGTGGGCTGGCGGCAACATGTGTGCATGTTCCTTCATGTGAGGCTCTGATATTTTTTCCTGAATTAGGTGTATCTACAACCATTTTGAAGGGGTCTTAGTTTCATTTTTGGGTTTTGCTCTCTTTTTCCAAGCGACTTTACTGGTTTAGTTTGACACCATGAGCTTAACATAAACTGACCCCTTCACTGTTTGGTAACCATAGTAATTGGATAAAAGTCCTTATTCAGTGAAAACGAACATTATATACAAATAGTCTAGAAGTGAGTACAGCCTTA